>OX456996.1:25371556-25992389 GCA_949752705.1 Callimorpha dominula
ATAGCCGAAACGACATCAAAACTTGTAGCACAACAAGCTAAAAAGTAAACAATGATGAATAAATTACGCATATTCATTAACCTAAATAAATATTTTGTAATTTCTACTAATCCTAAGCATTCTTTACACATTTTTATTATAAACAAAAAACTTCAAACACTACCGGGGGTCTACAAACAACACATAAATTTCAACATCTGTCCATTAAAATAATATAGCAAAAGCAAAAAAAATACATAGTTTTGTTTAACACTCAAATGCTGCCCCCTGGGCGGGTGACAAGACATTGTTGCCCAAAAGTAAGTAACCTTTGACCCCCGACACTCCTACGCTTTCTAAGGTCATCAAGATTTCATTACTAATCGTAAAATAGATTGTAGACTGTAGTGCGAATAGTTTGGCGATACGTACATATTGGAAACAAAACTTGTCACATTCTGCAGAGCCGGGCTGTCATAAAACCAAATACCAGAGGTATGATTAACTTATACGGTGGTCTAAGTTTCAAGCAGAAGCTGGTGGAAGAGAGCTTGGCCACTGACAAATTATACAAATTTCCTCAAGACAAATTCCTTCACTATTCACTTACACATAAGCGAATAGTAACGGAATATGACAACATGACCTTGCAAAATAAAGGACACCATTTGGGACCAAACTCGAGTTAAAACAAAACTGACAAAGACTCTTTGAAGAATTATTTTCCAATAATAATTTTCATTTTGATTAGTAACCATAGATCATTTTTGTTCTGTTCATAAAAACTTCAAACTAATTTTATTAACCTTGCTTTTGTGTGATTAAAAAAAAATAAAACCTTTTCGTTTTAAGATTATATTTTAATTATGTTTTTTAACGTCTACTAGCAACTAGCAAGTTGGAGAGAACTGAAACAAAAAAAAAACAGAAACAAAAACTAAAATCTGGTCGTAATTTGATGATCGAAATTAACAAAAATATTTTAATGAAGACTCCGATATATCCTCGCTGATGTTTATCACTTAGGGCACGCCACATACCGACTGCTGCGAGCAACCCAGCGCACTTACATAAAAACTGTTTAATCGTAACTCGGGCTGCTATCGCGATCTGAACATATTACCATATATTAATCCAATAAAGGATTGGGCGATCAATTTATATACATTATTGCAAACATCGGCGGGCCCAAGGTGCTAACTTGCGACAACTTATGGCCTTCCATTAGCCGCCGCGTTTAAGGGTTAATATTGGGCTAAGCTGTATTTATTATGATTTGATTTTTAACTAAATATATTTGTGAGACATATTTGATGGACGAATTATCAACTAGTATAAAATTTGATTAGTCTTTATTTAGTTTGATTTAATTCTTTGCTTGTATAATTTGTTCTTGAAGGTCAATGGTGTGTAACCTGTCCTACAGAAGCCAAGCTGGTGAACGAGTGGGCGACCAATTAAAGTTTTAAGTTATTTAGTAGATATAATAAGATTTTAATGTTGATAAAAACGGTTTTTAATGGATTTTGTTTTATAATAATATCTTAATGACCATTTGCAGTTAGATAAATAAGATAAGTTACACAGCAAGGAGGGAAAGTTAAATTAATATTTTTAGTATTTTTTATTTAGCCGCACTTGTGACTCTTGAGTAGCAGGTGTCCATGGGCGACGGTAGTCACTTACCAACAGGTGACCCGTTTGCTCGCTTGCCTCTTATATCATAATAAAAAATAATTCTGACATCTGACTGACATCTTCTCTAATCTTCTAGACATATTATTATATAAGAAGGTAGTCCAGCAGTGGACGTCCTGTGACTAACATGGCAGTACGCACTACTTTACTCATAAAGTAGTGCGGTTTTTAGTGTGGAGTTTAGGGGTAGTTTTCTACGGGAAAGTTCTCTACTAAGCGGGCAGAGAGATCCCCGTGAGCCATACGCATGAGACAAAAATGTCTCTTTGAATTCTTGGAACTTGAAGAACAATTTGTAATCCTCCGTTATAATATATTAATTAGTTGTTGTCTTTATATTACTACTTGAGGAGAATTCTTTGAACGCATTTTTAAGAAAATTTTACCTAAAGTGTGAAATTTCAAATAATTAAAACATATAGACCAAGTGCAGAAAGCTGACATTTTTTTACCCCACAAATTTAAAAAAAAAAGAGCTTCGTTCGATGTACAGTGTACATATTTGTATTTTTATGTAAAATCGCGTTTTTCAAAAAATACTATAGACAAACTTAAAAAGCAAAATCTTACCTTAATACGAATTTTGATCCAAATCGATAAAGCCGTTTCCGAGATACACAAAATATTTATATACCTACACAAGAACCGCAAAACAATTTTAACTCTGCTTCAGGAAATAATGTAAGTTTGTAGTCTGAAAAAATATTACTAGCGCAATCTTAAACATGCCTGCATACATTATTTTTTTGCTGCTTAAGTTGTCAGAGTTCCGCAGTAAGAAACACAGGGTTGTTACTAGAAATCTTGCTCCAGCTATATACTGCCTCGCCAATACCTCTTATGAAATTACCGTCACAATGTACATAGTAGATATTTAACTGATATTCCTCTACGCCCTACCCTTCCTATATTTTACGTCATACAAATCAAACCACACCTTCAAGCTCTTCCTTACTAAAACCGCAATAAAAAAAGCTAGGAGTTTAAACACCGACATGAAACCTATGACCTACTTACTCGTAGAGGAGCAGTCCACAAACTGTCGCCCGGACTAGTATCGGAAAACAATAGCGGCTACGATATCTTATTGGACCCCACCCGTGTCTCGCAAGAGGAGTCACTGTAAAAATGCGTCATGTGTACCTACGGATTGTGTGGAAGTAATGGTGACATCTTGAGAATATTACTGTAATTATGACAAGTGTGAGATGCAAGGGGTGTGTATATATGTACACTGGTCCAATATTTATAATACCTTTAAATAGTTGACTGGTCCCGTGGCATTAGTTTGTACGAATGTTTGCGTAGGATCTTGAGGTATCGCTGAAATTCGTAGTAGCAGCAAGTAGTGGAGACATGCTGGTTAGACGACAGTAGGCTCGACACGACTAAACAATAATCGTAGCTTCTCTTTAGTTATGTTTTAGTGACGGGTGTGTTATGATACTACCTACCTCTTCCTGGATAAACAGGCCATTAACCTAATTCTAACTAGTCAGTTACGACTTATTCGTTTAAAGTTTTACAGAGTGAAATTTTACGGCAATCCTTTTGCGTAATAGTGATACTTATTTCTTTAGATGGAAATTGGTGATATAGATTTTATCTGGCAACGGTAGATAGTAACTTCTAAAATATAAAAGTGCATTAGTGCTGAACATTTGATAGGCGAGAATATCATATCGTTCTATAAACGTAAGGACGCGAAAACTAAAAGCGCTCGAGTTTAGACATTTTTTTAAAGTACATGAAGAAGGGGTAAAATAGTTATACGCGTATAACTGCTGGTGTATGTAATATTATTTATGTATTTATGGGAATTAACGCGATCACGAAAAGGTATTACATACCTCGGAATTGCCTGCCGTTTCGACCAGGTTGCACTGGCCGTGGTCACAGGCTGACTGGCTCAGCGGTGCACGCCCTCTGTCGTCGAGATCGTGAGGTAGAAGGTTCTTCATCCACCTCCAAGTGGAGAGTAACATAATATTATTTATGTGGAGACACATAAATAATATTATATCATGGAACGCGAAAGTTTAAAAGTTAGTATAATGTATGTACTTATATTCAGCTAATTTTAGTAATCATTTATTACATAATCTTGACGACAACTTCGTAATAGGAGGAACACAACCAATTTAGTAGAATACTTACTAATAGGCATACATACATAGCCCCCCCCCTTAGTGACTTCCAAGACCGGTTGGAAGTGGCCTTTATAAGATCATATGTCAATCTTGTTGGTCGACGTCTTCATTACTAATACATATATTATAAATGCGAAAGTGATTGTTTTAAATTTTGTAAATTTTGTATACACGTTACCAGGAGTACAGAAATGACATACACCGTTCCTTGAAAAACAAAGGACCGTTCCCCATGGATAGAAAAATAAGTCACGTGACCGAAGCCGCGATCAAAAACTATTATACTAATACATTTAACACTTTGACATATAACCACCGATTTTTTAAAAACGCGCAGAGTTAATTATTTTGCAGAAAATTCCTTGGCTACCACCTGACAACGAGAAACACATGCGACTATTGTTTATAAAATTAACTGGCAACCCTATTAATTGTCTATTTATGTCTATGGAGCAGAAACTTAAGAAATAAATAAAGTTTTCCCACTGAATGATTGACGTTAATGTGACTCTCCCACAGTATGCGGCTGAGTGTATCGTACGTCAACGTCGAGCTCATCCGGGCGGCAACGCTATCTCACGGAACCGTAACCAACATATCCCATTTTTAAATTGATTTAATGCAACTTATCATTCAATGACAAGTGTGGCGACTTCCACATTCAGCAAAATCATACTTTAACGTCATCTAGCGAACACAAGCCAAGCTACGTAGTAACCAGTGATTATGCAGCGCAATGAATGTTCTCGCACCGATTAGTGTCAAAGTCAACATCAGGTTAAAAAAATATATGAAAATTCTTAACACGATATTTAGAAAGTCGAACTTACACAAGGAAAAGCACTTTCCGAAAAGACCATTTTTTTTTTTTTTTATATTTTTCAGCTGACAACTACTTATCAACTATAAGCAACGACCCCAAAATATGAACCCGAAAATGTTCCTTTTCGTATAAACACATCTGTCAAACTTTTAACAAAATGTAATTCAAAAAGGTAAAAGACCTCGCTTTAAAAGCCAATTTTCAAGATTATGTTTTACTATAAACTGTGTGTGACGCCTGGCACCACCGCGGCAGGACGCTTCTCTTCTTGATAAAGCGTCCCGGTCGGGCCGGAAACTTATCATGCATCTTCGAAATACACACGTGAGTAGAACCGTATATCTTTACTAAACTATACAATTGTTCTTCTACTTGTAAATAATCACACATGAATAAATATTTAAATCTTCACGCAATAATGCTTAGCCTCTACTAGGCACACACTGTCAACAACGACTAGTTCTAGGCAACAGATATAAAAAGTTTTGCTCAATGATTGAGCGCTATCGATCATGTATGCGCCCGCGCAACAATGTCTTGCTTTTTATTCCTTTCTCAATAATAAATCAATCAGTTGGTTGAACCCGGTATTTATGCCATTATTACTATCGTGAGCTGTTGAGTAGTTCATGGGTAAAATGTCAAAGCACAATTGCAGCAAGCGATCTTAAGTTCCGCAGTGTCGTTACAACTCAGACAACTAAGTAAATGCTGATTCTAATAATAGATGCTTAATATGGTTGAAAATCACTTTTTCTAGATACAACATTCACTATTGATTTATAAGGTTTTTAGAAATCAAGGACATTCACCTAATAATAAGTTGGTTATTTTAAACCGAGTTCAAAAATAAGGTTCTCTATTTGGATATTTTTTGTTTGTTAATGGGTTTTAATTATTCGTTTCTAATGTATGAGTTATAACTTCAGGGTGGTCTCACAACAATTAAAAAAAGGAATCCAACTAATAGTCTTTGGGTGGAGAAACCAGCAATGTAAGATTGTAGAATATTAATTTGAAGCATTGAACGTGGTTTTTCCTTATACTTAAAGTACCAATAATTATATGACTGACTTGACACGCAGCCTGCCAAGCTTTAAGGATGCTTCCAAAACCCGAGATAGGAAAAAAGTGTGTGCCTCACAGTCCTAATCACTGACTAGATTATAAGAACATACATTCGTGGTTCTGGTTTAACCAGAAGGTTCATTCTCTGCATTTGGTGCAACAACAGGCTGTAAAAGTTTGTTTAAAATAAGCTTTTTTTTTATGGAATACGGGGCAAACAAGCAGACGGGTCAACTGATGGTAAATGACTACCGCAACCCATGGGCACCTGCAACTCGAGAGTAAAGTGCGTTGCCGGCTTTTAATATGGTGGTAGGGGAAGGGTGGAAGAGGGGGAACGGGGGGAGGGAAGGGTAAAGGCCTCCGGTAACCTCACTCACTCGGCGAAAAGCAAATTGCTTCACTGCCGGTTTTTCTGTGTTTATGATGTAGTAGAGAAAGTTTTCAAACATCGCAATTAATAATTTAGTAATAACGTAACTAAATTTATTATTAGTGTCACATCAGCATCGTTACTCAATAATGCAATTGAACCATAGCGATGGTTGTGTTTCGAGGATGTCGAATTAGTTTCAAAAAACTTATTTAGAGCTAGGTGTCATGGTCTCCTGTTGTAACCTTTAGGTGGCCATACGAACTCTTTAGCTAGTCAACTTATCTCCACACGTGGTCAGAAATCAACTAGTTATGTAAAACTAGTCACGATTCACAACAACATGAAAAGTCGCAGGCCTCACCGTATATAATTACTTCACACCCGCTCACACTATCTTAATGAAGGTACGAAACATATATATTTATAGTACGGCAAGATATGATCATTTTGAACTCATGTTATTCTACGGTGTGGTCCGTGTTCCTAGCCAGGTGGAACTCGAAAGGTCAAGAATATTAGCGGCCTCTTTGAAATTCACCACTATTGGCATAATTCTCTGTTTAGACAATTGAATGGAGGAATTGATAGACGTAGTATTTTTATGATAAGTTTAACATTTGACAACCGGTTGCCCGGTGGTAAAAGATATCTAGATAATATTTTGCTATCTAAGGAATTCAATCTATAATACCAATATTATAAATGCGGAAGTATCTCTGTCTGTCTGTCTGTCAAGTTTTCACGTAAAAACCGCAGGACCAATTTTGATGAAATTTAGTATAGAGAGAGAGAGAAGTGACTTTGAAGCCTTCTCCAAGGTCCCTTCTCTCTTTGGGACCTTGGGAGCCTTCTCCAAGGTCCATTCTCTCTTTTTTTCGCCACAAAAATAGACTATGTCTTTCATAGTCTACTTCTGTGGCGAAAAAAATTTAATGGACGAAATGGGGAATGAGTATGGGCGATGAGAGTGTGAGTAGGAGAGGTTCTACATAGACAAAGTTAGGGCACCAGCTAGCCTTATTATAAAAGTATAGTGTTTGTTTTGGAGTGTCTGATACTATTGACGGTGCCTAAAATCACTTGTGACAATCACTATAAGATGGTAGGACCGTCATTAAAATTGAGCACATAAAATTTGGGCCCTATTGGGAAGCAAGATAGTAAATTCGATACAAATACAGATTTTGCACAACAGAAATCCTAGAAAAAAAACCTTTTCTCTCCAAGTCAAATCATCTATTATATCGTCAAAATCTAGTTTTTGAATAATTTCACTTTTATTCACATAATTGTTAGCCACTTGTTCATGTAACATTAGCTAAGTAATATTTTTGTAGCAACTTTAACACTTAGAAAAGTGTATTCTAATTTAACAGACTTAATTAGCTTTAGTAAGGTTGAGATACTCAAGCACATAGTGAAGGAATCCACTGATTCTTTAAATTTTAGATACTGTCCTAAATAGAGTCTTTGGGGGGCCCCGTCAGACACGTGCCCTTATGCTAAAGACGGTACTGGATGCTAGATAGACCAATTGGACTGCTTAAAAATCTGCACCTAAGCACACTCTAATTAGACATACTCTGAAATACAAATATTTTATTGTGTACAAAATACCTATGTAAATTAGATATAATTCAAAAAAATAAAATAACAACCTGTTCATACAGAATATGTAGAACTGTCGTAATTCTTGTAAATAACTTTTCTTCTTTCCCTGGAACACACGACGGAGAATCGCCTTTCCAGAGGTATTCAATATAGAAGATTCAATTTAAAAAGAAGATGAGCAATTCGAGAAGGAGAAGACAGTTTATTTTTAATATCTAGACCAAAGGTAAGCATAGCTTGTACTAGTCGTTCTTATACTTACTCATATACATTTTTATTTAGAAATACCTCTGGGTATTTCTAAATAAAAATGTTCAATGCAGAAAATATTCATGCATACAAATATTTACACCATACATACAAAACAGACATGTCACATGTTAGGTATAACAATTGGCCGTCTTATGACTCGCGGCGATCTCTTCTGGACTACCTTTATACGGATTCATTAGAGTGAGAAAGGTAGTTGACCAGAATATAAGGAACTACGTAATTGCCCTCAGATTTCAGCGTTGATGAATACGTAATCGCTATAGTGGAGAGCAACAGCAACGATAATACGCGCGGTGTTTATTTCGAAGTAACAATGGTGTCATGTAAAAGTACTTACATGATGTAACGTGATTTTTGCGATGCTTTGAGTCCCCCAAACCCATCACAACTCCATGACAACCAATAAATAACAGATCAAATCCCAAACTCAATTATCACACAAATTACAAAATCAATCAAGTAATTTGCTCTGTACGCGTGTGCATTAAATCGATCAGCAGGACACCATCTATTACGTGCGCCGACGCCTGCTTGCGCTCGCGCAGCCTAATTATACACCCTTTAATTGGATGTTCGCTGTAATACAGGGATTTTGTAATGCAAGTCTGATTGCTTTCCGACTTGTTCAGATATCTAGATTTAGTTGTGGACTGTGGACTTTTAACATCTGGTTACCACCACCTCCGCAAATAATCAGTAGTAAAAGAAAGGCCAAGTTTTCACCCCGTTAGTACTACTTTCTAACCAAAATTAATAAAAAATATAAAATTTCCTTATAAGAGGGGACCCATCTTGGTAAAAGTAATTGATGAAGAGTTTTGGTCTTAAACTCAAATAAATATTGTTGTTGTATTTATGGTTAAACAGAACATTAACAATATCTTAAAGAGATCAGTTGTTATTTGCCACGGATTTTACGTCCTTCATTCAGACACAAAACTACTTCAATAATCAACATTTTTTAAATCATACATCTGATGCCATAATATAGGAAATAAGTAGGCATATCTTAGCTCCGGGCTTCTATAGGTGGGCCTACCGAAGTAGAGATGAAGAGTGAGACTAACCGAGGTAGAGGTGAAGTCATCCCTACCTCGGTTAAAACAATTTCCTTTTATTTCCCATTTCCATTTAAGAGCCTAATACAACGACATGTCGTTATTGGTTTCTTAGATAAAGAATCGACCGTACATGATTAATTTAAATGAAAAACATTGTTATGCGAAAATTAATCATCAAAAATGTTTAACCAGGCTGAAAGACACATTGATGATTGTATGATTTTATCTTTGTCTTCGGGTTCAATCGGCAGGGGTAAATATTTTACCAGCTCATTATTATCAATTCTTCTTTCCTTATAAATTAAACTCTAGATGAATCGGAAGACTCAGATGGATCAGATTGCCGTTCAGCTGCTTGATTTTCAAGATTGTATTTGGAATAAAAAAATAATGCTATAGAAGTGACAGGGGATCAGTGGGGATCTTGAGCATCATTATAATTTTATTCAGAGTAATAATCATTATTCAATCTAGGATCCAGTATGACAGACAACATAGCATACTCAGTGCGGAACAAAGGAAAAAATGATTGCAATTTGACGAACATAGCTCCAGAAACTTTTTTCATATTTCATAAGTTCATTATCCATCTCCTCAAAATTTACATTTGGATAAAATAGTGCTACCATAATAAGAACTATTTATATTATAGCCTACAAAATGAGACAGTCCCTCATCCACGCTAATGTCATGGTTTGCCAATGTCTTAATCATTGTTACACAAAGCTGCTTACACGCGTTTCCATATCCTTAGCGTGCTAAACCGTTTTCACAAAAAACTTTCAAGCGAATATCTCCGGTAAAACAGGCTACAACAACAAAACGATGGTAAGCACGGCGAGGTAAGGAGGCTAGTAATCTGCCGCGGCGTCTAATAAATTAGATTGTGTTCATAAACATGCGGCGTCGAGCTCACCTCGTCATCTGATACCGCGGACATTGTTTGGTGCGTTCACACTGTTATACATGACACGATAGCTTTTGGTAAAAGTTGGTATGCGTTTACGCGTCTCCAGAATATGTAACGAATTTTCACCATGGCGCCATTAGTCTAAGGCAGCTCAATATTTAGTGTTATTTCCAAATCAGGTACAAGATTTAAATATTATTAACTATCAGCTGGTTTTTTTTGGACAAAGGATTTCGTAGACAGAAAAAGAAAAGGAAAAATGCCTACTTGCCCAATAGGTATGATTAATAATAAAAAAACACACATTTATTTGTTGTTTTAGAAACTATTGGGTATCCAATAGTTCCTTATAGAATGAAGACTAACAACTCGAGAAAGTTCGTAATAAAAAAAAATTACTGAGAAAATGATGTCACTAAAACCTTACGATGTGGCCTTAATAATATTTAAAACTGCAGTCTATAACGGATGACGTAAAACAATGGAACTGTACACGGAGGCATCGACAGCGGCTGTTAGTAGCGGCCCCTGTTCCCAGTCGATGAGATGCCTCAGTGTCGGCGCTGATCTATTGCAGATCAGTACTACGAGCTCAACCGGTACACAGTCTACCATTAATTATTGAACGTCAATTATTTTGAGCTATGACTTGATAATATTGAGGGTATGAAAGAGACGGCAGCAATCACGAATAATCTTGAAAACATATACGTTATCGACTATGTTTATCGTGCAATTGGTATTGTATATAGATGTCTCGTCGACTAATAGCACAATTAGGTCTACTAGTTGAGATAAAGAAACAGTAGGAAATGCTCCCTTGATAATTTGTAAAAAAATTGTGTAACTTGATTATGATGAAATATGATGATGATTGTTAAAGATGTCCCTGCTACTCAGCCGGAGCGAGTTGCTAGTAGAACATAAAGAATAATTAAAAATCATCAATCAAATATATTCCACTGTTTAAAGGTTCCTTGATGGTTACTGTTATTTACACCATAGCGACCAACCAGAAACACTCAATAATGAGAGCCGACGCCCTATCAAAACGATATAAATTACGACCACATTCAGTATATAAACAATTTCAATTCTCTAGTCAATACTTACTACAAATCAAGCTGTGTGGAGGGCGACCAACCGTTTGGATTCCTTTGAGTTTTCCTACTATGGAGTTTGTTAGTTCGAACTGGGTATTTTAGACGTTCCATCTTACACATATATTTGGAGCCAATGAACTAGATTTGCTAGAATTGAAGCCAAACGATTGAGAAAGCACTTCTATCACCCACAGAATACTGCAGTAAAACTGCGTAGAGTTGTGTTTTTATGAGTGAGTATGTTAGTGTGTTCTGTTCGTAAATCTGTTGGATATTTACCTTCTAACTTTTAAACTTTCGCGTTCCATGATATAATATTATCTTCGTATTAACGGGAATTAACGCGATCACGAAAAGGTATTGCATACCTCTGAATTGCCTGACGTTTCGACCAGGTTGCACTGGCCGTGGTCACAGGCTGACTTGCTCAGCGGTGCACGCCCTCAGTCGTCGACATCGTGAGGTAGAAGGTTCTTCATCCACCTCCACTTTTTTGAGGTTAGCAACAATTCTTTCCTAACTTTATTGAAGAGTAATTAAATTTCATAAAACGATACATTTGCTTTGTACTGATTCAAGTTATTTCCTGCTAGATGTCACTGACAAACAACAACTAACTAATCACTAAAATTTGCTTCTATGTACATATTATTTGCTTTTAAAATGTCATAGTTCCAAATGTTCTTTATGTCTTAACTCATTTTTTTTCTAGTCACGTCAATATAAGTCAATGACAATCCAACGTCAATGTAGTGTTTTAAATGAGTAGGAACTTTACCCCTTAATCAGACCTGAAGTCGAATACTTATATGACTTACATTATCTTACACTAACATTATTCAAGTCCTATTGAAATCACTTCATTGATGGTACACCTTATAATGTACAAACTCAATTCTGCGACCATACAGTTACAAAACTTGGTCTAGTCACGCGAAACCGGTGCTCCATGACTATCTTGACGGGATTCGATAATTAATATGGTAATAGCATAGCTTTGCCCACCCTTGCGTACGTGAGAAGCGTTATGCTGTCTGTCAAAGAGTAGTTCCTGTACCCTTTCTACCTACAAATTACTACCGAAGCCAAAGACAAATATTAACGAATAAATCTTATTTAGGAAACTCTTCTTTTCCTACGTCTTAAATGAACGTCTATTTTTTAGGTTAATTAATAGTTTTATTGCTAATATTTAAATCCGTTTTTTGATTATATACTTAGTTTATTATATTGACAGTTAAGAATACTAAGGTTTTTCTTTTTTGTAAGTTGACAAATAAGCATAAGGCTCGTCTGATGATTGGCAGCACCCGATACGTAAATACACTTACAATATCAATGATGTCCTCCCTTCCATGGATATGTGGTGAAGTAATACGCTAATAGTGTTATCTTAAGGTCACATACTGTAAGTTGAAGCTCTTCAGAAAGCTGCTAAACATTTTACATATGAATTACCCCTTTCACTTTACAGAAGAATGAGGGTGGTGAATACTTAATGAAAAACTGGACTTGTAATAATATAATCCTATCATAACCAACGTTGTAATTATTCATTATTTATAAAAGAATTTATATTGGATAAATATTTGAAACATCTCACCCAACAGAACGTAATAGGCAGGATCTCTTTCAAATTTCATTGCTATCTGATTTGCGTGCGCTGGCGCAAGAAAAAGTTGTAATTTATTTGCTACCATCTGACGTTTGACTGACAGACGATATTCATTCAACCGAGGGACAGGAACACAAGCTTGCACGATTGCTAAAATTATGATGCACCGTTGATTGATTAATAAAAAGTAGTTCCTTCATGACCAGTTTCTCACGTGATATAAATTGTTGTGTACCAAACAAATTGGCTTTGTGTTTCATTTATACTAGTGAGGTACAAACAGCCAATGAGGCCGCGTGATGTTAACCGGTCAAAGTATCCTATTGAGGCTTGTTACACCGGAACTGTCAATCGGATGCGGATTCTTCGTAGAAAAGTATTGAATGTGATTAATTAGCTTTCGCTCACTGCTTCGCTCGCATCAAAGTATTATTTCCATCAACAGTTTTGTTTTCTGGATGAAAGGTACTCTATATCCTTCTCTGTATCCGTGGCAACGTATGGTAAGGGAACGCATAAATTTTTGTTGTGTAATTCGGAAGCCACCGTCTGTGACAGACTTCCGCACTCCAAGGACCCTGACCGATAACGGACAGGACCGGAAGCTCATTGGGCTTGTGAGAGAAAAACAAAAATTTCGAGAAGGCGGCGCCAACATGTCCTCGGCGTGCTTCCCGAGAGAAGACTTTTATAAAACAGGGATCGCCAATACTTTGACCAGAGCCTGCTGGGACTGTACGGGTCAACTACGCAACAACAGTTCTAATCTCAACAGGCAGACATAAACATTTCAGCCCGTGTTGCCAACTTGGAAGTTCCCCTAAAATTTAAATGGCAATGGCAGTGGTGGCCGGGTGTTTTAGAAGGAACTAAGTTCGTAAGTTTATCCATACCAAATTTGTGTAATTATTTTGTATAACTTTGAACGTGGTTTAACTAAACAAAAATGTTTCAAGGTAATGATTAATGCACTAAGGGAACCTTTCCACCTCTAAGGACCATAGAACGGTGGTATATTCAATTAAATAGCGACAATTTTAACTTGGAGGATGTTGCAAGGTCCGATAGACCGATAAGTGACCACCGATAAGAATATTGAGACTGTACGAAATGTATTATAGGAAGACCAACGTGTGACAAAAATCGATCCGTTTTTACTAAGAGAGTGCTAAAAAAGCAAACTAATTCGAAAAAAACTTATGTAGCGCCCCAGTATTATGTGTAGATGGAAGGCAGTTATATCATTAATTTTACAGTTAAAGTTACCCCTCTCTAAATAATATATTACTTAACCGTTAATGTGGATCCTTGATTTCCAATTAGTACGTAGCAAGTAATGATTTTGCTTTACTGATTCTTATTCACATATGCTAAGCGCCTGATCTGTAGGAATCTGCTGAATACATTTATAAAGCCATTCAAGCATGACTACCCCACCTGTCATCATTAGCCTATCATTGTATTGTTTACGAATGCATAGGTAATTGCACAAAACCAATTATTTTACACAATTTAAATTATTTACCAGTTTCGTAACTAGTTAACTTTTTATGTTTTCAATGTGTAAGGATCGTTAAATTTATATTATCTCAGAAATGCGAAGTTCTATTTACAGTTTTATTGCCAAGTTAATGATTTTTTTGTATTATTATGGCAAACATGCATACGGCCTGAGGATGACTATCACTTTAGAACTAATATCGTTCCTAGCATATCTGTTAGGTTTCTGCTTGTCTGTTGCTGACCCTGTATGTTTATGTCAGAATTTAATTTCATCACAGCAGTCGTCAACTTCACTCATACATATAAAATGTATATGAATGTATAGTTTATAAATATATGAATGGGAAGTTATGATTTCTCTGTGGGAGTGGACCTTAATCATAGGTTTATGGTACTTTTTTATTTATTATGTAACCTTTTTCACTAGGCTACGACGCGGTGCAATGGCGATTATAGCCGAGTGCGACTGTTTATTTCAATGAGGACGAGCGTAAACGTGCAAGTGGCACGTTTTAATAAAACTTTGCGTTAATATATTTAATTTTTAGATATAGTTTTTAATTCCTCGTGAACAAGTGTTGAATTTTATTTAACTGTAAGTCACTTAAACTTACCACAAAAATGGTTATTGTTTCATTTATAAGTAGTAGCTTCCGAACTTCTAGTTTTATTTTATAAGTTTATATAACTACTTTAGGAATTCCATAAGGTAAAATAACGATTCATTGTGTGACCTTACAGCCCCCAGCAGAAAACAGCGATAATTTCTGGAACTACTTAAGCAGAACGATGCTCCTCTCGTAGAAGCAACAGAGCGTCACAAGTAATTTTAAGATTTGGCTTTATCATCCTAGTCTTCTTTTTAAATAAGTAGTAGGAGTGTCCTTGCGCAATGTCCTTTTCTCACAGACTTCTATCAACCATGCTCGTGTCGTAAAACCGCAGCCATCATTTTTATACTACGAAACAGCTGAGCTGAGCTGAAACAAAGTGAGTGTTGAGTCATCCGTAAAGTCCTTTATTTCTTCCATTTTGAGTCTTCCTCTACTCCTGGAGCGTTTGACATTCATACCTACTCCTAAAAACACTCTTCTCTTTTCTGTTTCTTTACCATGAGAGATTAACTTATAGCACTCATATACTAAAGAGCAAATGATTCCCTACGTTCACGGTAGAATGCATACCGTCCTTTCAAGCAGGTGCAGACGGTTCTAAAACCAAAACGAATGTGTTAATATTAATGCACTTGACGTACAATGTATGTTCAATAAAATTTAATAATAAAACACTAAAATACACACGTACAATTATTCTAGTGCCGTACCTACCTGTTATGTAAATAGCCGTAACTGACGATATGACCTTATAACTCCTGTAATTATTTACTGCTGTAAAATTAATGTCATTTTCATATGTTGCGATACCACACATTCCTACGTTAATTTAATTAGTTGCAATATTTGTGTTTACAGTTAAAATATTTATAATCTGACTAGCTATTCGACTATAGTTTCACCCGTGCCCCTATTAGATTTGTGTTCAATTAAAATTGTCTTTCGTCTTTGTTCTTGTGTTGAAATAAATCTGATTACAAAACTATATTACTGTCGATACAAATTCTACCCACCGCCACTTTAGAAGGAAAAGGTTCTGAAATATAATTAAGGAATATAAAATAAGTATAGTACAAAGTACATACAATTGATTAGTTAAATGAATCTGATGAACAAAACATATTTGTTATGCAAACTTTTTCCTTCTCCTCCAAGTAGTACTGAAAATATAGATTCTTTATAAATCCTTTTTTTTTTCTAATTATATGTCTACGGGTTACATGTTATCTATTAGTCCGTACATCGGGTATTATTTTAAAAGCATGGACAGACGAAACGTCTCAACAATGATGTCCTCATAAGGAATGTTTTAAAACATAATAAATTCAACAACAACATACCACCTTGCATATGCAGTATTCGATTACGTAGAGTTGAAATTGTCTATTTTCACACATATTTTCTTTTATAAATTTTTAAATAGAATTTACACGGTTTTCTTTTAAATACTACTACAAAATAGCTTACTACTTTCTTTAAGACATTATAATTACCAAATTAACAGTTAAATCTAAAGACAAAATTCAAAAACAGAACTATACATGAAATCCTTTAGTGAACGGAAAATTAAACCAACAAAATACTATCAGTATTTTAGAATTCGAACCGACTGACGTTATCGGCAGGCGTCAATTCGCGCGCCCGTCATTATGACAGTTCCGCCGTCAAAATCGGATGGCCAGTGAAGCGATGTTCTAAATATAAATGGAGAGATTGACATTGACGCGATATGCTATAAGCTATGAATACTGCTGTCACATGCCGGCACTTTAGGCCAAATGACAGTTTAGTAGTGACATTGAGTAATCACTTTAAATTCTTTGCATTGGCTGGCATGTTTTCTTTTTTTAACATAATGCAGGTTTTATCATGACCTCGTCTCCGAAATATTCAAAACAAGAAGTTACCTTTGACTTAATTGGTTTGCTTGAGAGATGAAGCATTGTACAGTTGGATGCTTGCTACCTGTTGCTGGACCATTGTCGATTCCCTTAATCGCTTTCTTTTAAAGCTGTAGATAGAATGGCATTACTTACTACAAAACTGCGGAGGACTTATAAATATGATGATCCAAAGGTCGCAAAGTTTTAATAACAATATTGAAACATTTTGTAAATTGTACATAATAAATATAACAAACATCTGCAAAAGCCAAGGATTATCATACAACCCATGATTATCACTGGGTACTTCACAGTAGAATAAGACTAACGAGGATATTTAAATCTTTTAATTCAATGAAAATTCAATTTTATTCATCAATCATCCAGTTCAAGCGACCAAGGAAATATAATATAGACGGTTCTCTTTTAAAGACTAGGTACCACGAACTAGATTACTAGTTATCTCGTAAGCTAGCTACCCCTAGCTTTACTGCCCTAAATGTTATAGAAATCAAAGGCTAGAGTCAAATGGGAACCTACCAAAACACTAGCAGGACACTATCGCGAAACTGCAGCCTTAATATCATAAACTTTTAAGAGCTAAAAATCGTATGCAAATAGTAGAATCTAGGCCATCGTAAAGCGGGGTCTGAGTTGACGCTTACACTACGTATTAGATTGTGTTAGGTCTTCTGTTTCGATTTTTCCATGGAAACAGCCGTTTCTGTGAAATAAACAACCGTTCCCTAAGAAATGTAAACTGTATTGTTGAATTTCGAATTTTAAGTGGAATGTAAGCTATCGATCATCAAACAAATATTAGAAGTCGGCGAGTAAGCGGCGGTAAGAACCAAAAATTTGTTGATAACATAATATGTAAAAATATCATAAACTATTTATTTTCATATCTATCTACTTAAAAATGAATTTCATACAAGCTACAAACTCTTTACTAACTTTTATACTTTCGCGTTCCATGATATATTATTATGTCTATGTTGCGAGAATTAACGCGATCGCGTAATAGATATTACATACCTTTGAATTACCTGACGTTTATAAAGTTAAAAATAGTAATACAATTTGTCAAAATAACTTGAGCTGTGTGTTGCATTATAAAATTTAGACAAATTTAAAAAATCTTTTTAAACCTGTTCTATAACATTATAAAAAAAAACTATAGCTATATATATAAAGATGAAATCAGCTCTGAAGAGGTAAAATATCGGAATGACACAAAATTATCTGAAATGTCGATATCGAAGACCAAAGGTAAACGTAACCAAATGCACTTTTAGATGTGAATCATTCTTCTAACATTCACACTGCGAGGCAAATATAAGACAACGTAGGTGACTAAGTCATCCGCAATTCTTTAATGAGAATCGCTACAAAACGTTCGCAGCTTATGTAGTAGATAGAAATATTAAACCTGCTGTGAGACATGATAATGTATGGTGCTGAGGTATCGCTGGCTCAACAGATGACGGTAATTCCACCACTAATTAAACAGGCTTATCCTCTTAGATATCGCACAGTAACATCACTGGTCAGGTTCGCTGGTCAGTGCTCGGGGAGACGAGTCTTGCTAAGCGAACAAAACGAGGTGACACTTTGTTGATGCTGATTTACGCGCAGCCCGCGTGCTCTACTGGTCGGGGCTGACCGACAGAGAGGTGTGGAGACGACTTTGGATACAAGGTTTTTACAATAACAAAAAAGTAGTATGAATATTCGAATAAAAAAATTCGTGAGTGGTATTCATATTAATTAAGGATGTACGGCTTTACTGCGCCTGCAACTGCTGCGGTAGGACGCTTCACCCCTTGATAATGGGCCCCCATTGGGTCCTAAACTAGTCAGGGTATATATAGTTTAAACTTAATTGATAAGAAAGTATGAAATTTTGTTTATTTTTGTTTGTTTGTACGTATAAATGTGCTAAACTCTAGAACTATTAGTCAGAATTGAATAATTGTTTTTGTATTGGGTATAGTATTCAATGAGGAAGGTTATAGGCTATGTAACATCACGCTAAGATCCTTGGAAACAGACCAGTGACCATAAACGCAGGTGAAACTGCAAAACAGCTAGTTCGATATAAAATAAAATATCTACATCTTCAGCAATGTAAGAAGAGAGATAGCAATAACGCAGGTTATTTTGAAAAGTTATAGAGTTGCGCAAACGTATTATATATAAATTAGTATTGTTGTAATCTTTGTCATAAATTAATACATTTAGAAAATTCTAATGAATTTTTGATACAAAACAGATTTAAAACGTAAATATTTCGTACGTAAACTTTTCCCAAAGGATTTTACCACCCGTAGCCGAATGCATTGCACAGCTGAATACCTATCTACGTACACAGATAAAGCTAGAGACACCATAAATTTGATGCCCACCGTGATAATAATTGTTCAGTTAAACCTCGTTTAAAATGACACGTATTAAAGCATTTAGGAACCGATAGAAGAAATTGCACTTATTTCTACAGAAATTATTTCAAGTCATATAAAATAAAATTAGCCATATGTCGTCGCGAACAGTCACGTTTCTGTGACGGAGGTAGTTAAAATCAGCTCCAATTGCCGAGATATGTTTATTTTCATGTTTTATTCTAATTCGAGTATGTTTAACTTCACCAAAATGTAACATGAGAGGAACTCACTGAAATAAATAAGTTTGTACCACAGCGGCAAATGCGGCTGGAGCTCTCATACAATCGCGGAATAACTTAGCTAAGTACACTCAAATTTAAGAGTTAAGTTTTTATATTATAATAATACTAGCCACAGGGCCACGCGTTGCTGTTGCTAAATAATTTGCAATGGAAACATATTGTGACTTTAAATTGATAAAAACTATCCTACTTCTAAGTTGGACAAACTGCAAACATTGCGCAAAATTTCATTAAAATCAGTTGATTAGTTTAGGAGTTCATCACGAACAAACAACATGACACGAAATTTTTATACATATACATTTACAACTTTTTCCAATTCATATACTTAGTACACATAACGATCATGTAAACTATATCTGAACATTAATAAACTCACACACAGTGATGGACAATTTTTAGAGTCATAGCCGTCTCCACTACTGGTCATATGCCATTATTTGAGACAGGATCGCGAATTGGAGATAGCGCGGCCGCAAACATTTTTTGCATCTTTTTGCGTCTGAGTGTTTTTGTTTCATGTCCATATGCACTAAAACTTCTGCGACAACCGATCCTTGCCTGTACCACAGGTATTTTAGCACTTCAAATACATATTAGTATTGAAAAAGATCAAGCATATAATGGTACTTAGTACTTTGAAGCTTTATTAGTCAGAGTCAGCAATCTGACACAGCTAATTATTTTTATAAGCATTGATGAGCATCTGCTGTTTGCAGGTGCCTTTTAGCATATGTTTCATCTAACCGTCTGTGTAAAAGCTAGATATTTTATTTGCAAATGACCCTTCTTTCACTCAATAAAAAAAAACAATAATCATAAGTAGTATCTAAGTTAAATAAAGAGAAATAACAATGATAATAACTTGAGACACCTCACGTACGGCCGGTAACCAGACTGCAGATAAACATTATTATGTTTTTTTCTAAATACATACATATAATAGACAAATCACACCCAGTGCAGAGAAATGATCGTCCTCATCAAATAATTATTTGTCCGGGGTAGGAATCAAAGCCACGACCTGTTCCGAAACTAGACTAGACCAACGTATGCAATGCCCTCCAAGGACAATTGTTTTCAAAACATGGAATTAAACATATATTATGTTTACATTACCATTTTTAGCATAAAAATAATATCAATGCAAATAAAGCCGTCAAGCAAAATTCATGCTGACTTAGAAATAATTCTTATACGATTATTAACTGCACAAGTATTAACATTGAACTCGGTAATAGCATCGGATGCTAATTTCCATAAACAATTCCATAAAGTCGACTCCCTGTTGAGTGAAATAACAAATATTAAGCGCTAATTATTTTGCTCAACATTACCTCCCGACACTAAGTAGACGTACAGAGTCAGATACGATGCTCACCTGCTCATTACGGAATTTCAGCAAGCGATGCGCGTGCGCACGCATGCTCACGTTCCAATTTTTAAATTTTAAACGCATTTCGTCGCTATCTGTCATCGGGAGCGGACGCGGCGACTGTTTTGGGCCGCGGAGGGATCGATTAAATCTGCCACAGTGTGGTGGCCATTAAAATAAAGTGTCCCTTAATAGTCCCTGATAATACTGAAATTGAGGAATGTTATTCTCACTCACAGTTGAGCCCGATAAGGTATGTGTTATCTTATGAAATATCATAATTTGCATACGTTGGTAATGTTGGAAGAAAATTAATTGTTAGCCTGCCTTATTGAACATTAAGTATTCGATTTCATAGAACATCGATAAATAAGCTTCGTACGTCTGTGGACGCGTACACGCGATTATTTTAAGCAACATCGCAATAACGGATAAGGGTTTAGCGCGAGCGCAGCAGTATGCAATTATTGCAACAGATCTCAATTAAATTATTGCCTGTATACGTTATATAATATAATACACGATTCTCGAGTGTTGAAGGATATTTGTGACAAACGCTATTTAGGAATCACATTGGAAACATATGCATTTATACATCCAACCACTTAATGATGCCGGTCCTCCTTTTCATCCCTTCATTTCGAGTTGACTGTGACGAGGAAGAATGCTTATTTATAACTTGGCACAATCATTTTTCCTAATTTCGGAGTTTTTCGTAACAAGCATATGACACTCGTGGTAGACAGAGGTCATTGTAAAGGGATGTTATGCTCGTGAGCTCCCAACACCTTTGCATAACGGTTGACACAGACACACGGTGAGACAGGTCAGAAAAATGCAACAGAAGTTACAGATTGATAGGGTTTTGGTTAGGGGATACCAAGTATTCCTAAAAAATTAAAATCTCACCTTTCATTTAAAAAACATGGAAAACGGAAAAAATGGTTCTTATTTCAGTTACTGCTGCCTCAACTATAACGAGTTTGAAATATCCTGTTTCATAGTTTCCAAAAAACAAGACAGCTACAAATATTAAGCATGTTCTAGTAAAAGCCTTCGTTTAATGTTTTTTTTTAAATACATTTAATAAAACAGTCCCTTAAACTCATTCTCTCGTAAAGAAACTCAAAACAACCTTTACAAGCCTATGTACATA
Organism: Callimorpha dominula; assembly: GCA_949752705.1. Taxonomy (NCBI): domain Eukaryota; kingdom Metazoa; phylum Arthropoda; class Insecta; order Lepidoptera; family Erebidae; genus Callimorpha; species Callimorpha dominula. Next base: position 25,393,441 of record OX456996.1, read on the forward strand.
CATACATATGTCTGTCTATGTAGACACTAAATACCCACAAAGACTATTTTTAAGAGATAATCGTTGGATGAACTGAACGGAACTGAACTTCGCCGATTGGGAATCTTAAATTTATACCCCAGAAGATATATTCCTCTCTCTAAGACCGAAACTTTGAAAAGGCAAAAATGTGCTCTAGCCTCAATCATAGGAAAACAGAAACCCAAAATTACTTACATTTGGATAGGTTAGGGATGGAAACGCTATAAACATGGCGTTCACTCACGTCTCATCAACGCTTTGAAAAACACCAAGTGATGGCCTTTTGTTTAAACATGAGTGCTCAGAAAACTGGCTGAAATATGCGAAAGTGAGTTTATTTATCTGTTTGTTTATGCTTCTACGCCTTAGCTACTAAATCGCTCATCATGAGATTTTGCATACACGTTACTAGGGCTACAAAAAACAAAGGGTACTTTTAACCCAGAAAAAAATACTATTCTCTAGGGCAAGGAAAATGATTTTTACGCGAGCGAAATTGTAGTAATAATATTTTCTTTATCAATACCTGAATATTGAAAACTAGAGGCATTGTACAAAGGAATGCACTGGACTCTCTCACAAGTATACCGATGATATAGCTCAAATAGTCAAAATTTGTTAAGTGTTAAGATTATTAGAGCGGCAAATTTTCTATACAGATAGTAAGCTAACATTTTTAAACATTATGTGAAAACGGCTAGGTATATCAAGCTATATGTGTCCCGTATTTGTTGAACTGTCATGGTACGGAGACCATGTATATATACTACAATAACAGTAAACAAAACGTTTAAAATTTAATTAAACCAGGTGATCTCTAGTTATAAGTGCAGCGGTAGCGTAATGGCTAAGGCGTCGGACTTGCGATCAAGTGGTTGCGGGTTCGAACCCCACCCAGTGCACTACCGTCGTGAACCCACTCCTAACACAAGCATTTCGCTTAACTGGAGGGGTTAATAAGAATACTAGTAATGTGTGACCCAAGTTACTAGTAGTCAAAAAAAAATTTAATTATAAGTAACGCACATACTTACGACTAGTTTTAGCTTAATGTGTCACTTCGCCGCTGGTGAATATTGAGAATTACTTCGAAATTTAATGTGCAAAAAGTAACTGTTTCCGCTATTCTAGATTTTTCTGACGAATTTATAAATAAGATAATGTTAATTTTCCATCTCCTGTAGGGTGCCAAGACTTTTATTAACTTCTCCCGTGAACTATGAGTAAGGCTCAATATTTAGATTACCAGCGACGTAGAAGGAATGAATTGTTTAAAATTCTTTTCCGAGAGGATGTTATAAATTATAAAAGCAATATATGTATGCACCTATGCACTTATTGCTTTAAAGATTTCCTTTCCTATACAGAATATCGCTGATAAATTAACATAGTATGTGTTATTTGCGATGAATGTGGTTTGCAGGACTGATTCAGGAGGTGCTGCATAGTTTGAATAACTTTTTCTGTTAAAACCGATTTTGATGATTTTTTCATATAATTACAGATGTATAAATAGCGTTCCAACAATTGAAACAACTTCTGCAAATGGGCAAACGGTTTATATGATGGTAAATGACCATCGCCGCCCATGGACACCTGCCAGCAACTCAAGAGTTACAAGTACGCTGTCAATCAGGTTGCATGCCAATTTTCAATAATCATGCTATTTAAAAACAACCCTAGGGATAAATAAAAACATTACTTAATCAAGAACCATCACCCGCGCGTGCGTTACAACAGTGACACTTCAGCTAAAAATAATCTTTAAGGAATGTTCCTTATCCTATAATTTTGTTAGCATATCTAGACACCAGATTTACAGTTGACTGATTCGTTGATTGACAATATCTATGTGATTGACGTACGATGATCAAAATAGAGATATTTTGGAGGACGAAATGTACTTACAGATAGTATGCTTTTCAAATATTTTTTATGGATTATTACAACTATCTAAAAATGTTACGAATATATAAATGATGAGGCTAACCAAATTTTTTGCTATAGGTTTAGATTTTCTTAATTTTAATCATGTTAAAATGTATTTCGTTTCGTTTCGTTTTTAGCATTTTTATGATGCTTCGTAATTTCAAGTAACTCACCAATATAAATTATATTTAATATTTGGCTCTAGTTTTGAAGAAACGGTAACTTGTTGAAATTTACAGTAGCTCGGTGTTTATACAGGAAATAAAACATTCTTCAGTACAAGACAAAGTCAGTTTACACGGATTGCCTAATGCTTTGAGTCTTACTAACTGCTTCTACATTGCGTGTTATGGGTTCGATCTCGATAATCGGCATTTATTTGAGTAAGTTACGAGTAGAAGTAAAGGAAAACATAATTTTGTATGTTGTATGTAAATGCTAAAATTGCTAGTGAAGGATTAATAAGGATTTTAAAGTGTGTGTGCATTAACTTAAGGTCAAAGTAAATGCTGCAAGATTTTGGACTAACGTAATTTAGATAAGGTCTTTGCGTCGTAGGGTCATCCTATAAACATTAATTTTCAAATCAAATTACTTTTCTCGATAAATGCCTGCCTATTATATAGTTATGTCATGTTTAAAACTATGCGAAGCTTCTCATTAATGATGGCGAAGACGAGGTTAATTTACTCAACATTTCTTTTTTATGACAACCGTTATTGGTATTTAGCTTTTTATTAAATGGACATTAATACATATAAACTTTAAAGTTACTACGAGCTACTAGTAATATAATTAAACCCTCGGCGTTCCCCGGAGTTTCGTCCGCGTTTACGGTCACTGCTCCGCTCCCGAAGATCGTAGCGTAATGTTGAATAGCTTAAAACATAACAACTTACCTGAAGAATTTGACTGTTAACTTTTTTTAAAGACAACTCTCGCATTAATATGTAATATAGTGTATATAAAGGCTATAGAAGTATACAACAAATTACCGAATCAATTTAAGAACTTACCAGTAAATTAATTTAAGAAAAAACTTACATTGTGGCTCGCAGAAAAATATTTCTATAATTTAAAAGAATTTATGACATATTAAGAAGACAAATTAATAATTTAATAATTGAATGTATACTGATATGTGATATTTATTTAAAATTTTTTCATTTATTAATGTATTATACTGAATTTAGCTTGTTCTTTCGTTTGTAAGTAATGTGACTTGTTAATCATTTTAAATACATTATTACTTATATAAAAAACAATGTCCCACCGGTACCGGGTACAGGGAGCAAGCTACCGGTGGTTAGGGTTCCAGAGACAGAAACCTCCTCACAATACGTGCCGTATCAAGAAGGACCGCTTTCTGCATCAGGCCCTTAATCCAGCTGCCTAACGTGAGCCTCTGAAGGTGTTGGTCGAGGCTCTTCGAAATCAACCCATAAGCTGATATAACTATCGGCACAATGATTCTCGAATTCACATCCCACACGTCGACCACCTCGTGGGCCAAATACAAATACTTTTATTATTATTATTCTGTTATTATTATTATAATAATGAAATTAAATATTACATGAAAAAAATACATACAACCTATTATCAACATTAAAAAAATATAGCATTACGTTGAAATGTCTCTGAAGTCGGTCGTCGTGGCGCTTGTTGTTTTGAGAACAGCGTGAGAATAACTCTAATAAGTAACTCCCTTCTTTTTGCGAAATACAGAACTAGTAATCCCACTAATATTATAAACTGGCCTGTTGGCCCAATGGTTAGTGACCCTGACTGCTACGCCATAGGTCGTGGGTTCGCTTCCCACTCGAGTCTGGGTGTTCTTTGTGCCCGTTGTTTGTATGTTTGTAAAGTCCCCCCGCGACAGGAGTCATTCCTAATGCAGGAGTTGTATTAAAAAAAAAAAAATATAAATGTGATAAGTTTGGATGGATAGATGGATGTTTGTTATTCTGTCACGCTAAAACTACTGAACCGATTGCTATAAAACTTGGTATGTAGATAGCTGGAGACCTGGATTAACATATAGGCTACTATTTATCCTGATATTCCCACGGGATCGAGACTTACGCGGGTGAAACCACGGGGTGCTGCCAGCCTAAAATATAAATATTTACTTTCTAATAAGTGTTGACAGACAGTGTTTCGAATCAGCCTTGTTTTATTTGTCTTTGAAAGAATACTACAGAAATACCGGAGGGTTATGAACCTATATATAAATGAATACTCGTGAAACAGGTATCATTTATCAATTAGTAGAAAACAAATATTTATGCTTTAATATAACATCTGCGTGTAAATGGCGTAGCTGGAATCATTCCTGCGGGCATGTCGTGTGCTAATGACCGGTAGTCTTGTCACTTGTCATTACTTTGTATAGGTATTATGAGTGAAATGACTTACATAGGGTTGTAGAATACCGGTTTGTTTTTAAAATCTAAGGATACTATTTTATACAATCAATTTGACAACACGCTTAGAATCTACGGTGCTTATTAAAGCCGTGAGACTGTGTTAGTAGCTGTTTTTTTTATTTTTTGTGAGGTAGGAAATCAGCTTTTTTTTTCTTTTTAATACGATAGCAAACTACAAGATGTCACCTAAGGGTAAGAACATACCGCCACCCATGGACACCTGCGATTCAAGAGTCACAAGTGTATTGCCGGCCTTTAAGGTAGGGGAAGAGTGAGAGTAGGGGCAGGAGGAAGGGGGGTTAGGGGCTCCATTTAAAGTCTTTTAACCATGGCAGAGAAGACATGCCACTTAGTATAGTATTAGTAATAACTTCCTAGGGTGTGTGCTCCTTAATTAATAAACAATTATAGTTTAGAAAATCTAAAAAAGCACGCTTTGAGAGCGAACTGAATAGAAAAGTACAAAGAGTTTCAGTAGCCACGTCTCAAACGATGAAACGAACAGAAAACTAGTCTCTTCTATGGCATAGAGTTTCAATTCAGCTTGTTAATTTGGTAGTCCACTAGACCCAATCTCTGTACCGACTTAAAACGATTAAAAATATGGCACAGTTATTAAAGTGGTCACCTCACTTACCACCGCGTCAAGTATTGAGGTTTCGACCCACACATTGGACAATTGTGTGATTTGCAGATAATTGTAATCTAAAGGTAAATATATTATGTATTGTATTGTTATAAGTAAAAGTGTACTTCGAGTCCGTTAATGCTTGTAAATTCCTTCACGACACAGAGAAATTTCCCTCGTGTGAAACGTAAGTACCTGCCCCATATTTGATGGCAGCTTTTGTTTTGCAGCAGATTCGTCTATGGACCATAATATAATTGCTTTTTAACACGGTTTTTTAGCTTCACTTGTAATCTTGGAAGTCAATTTAACCTATTTTTACCTGTTGTATTGAAATAACACTTTTTATGTATTTGCAGGTCATATGACACTACTATAATTTGGCCTCTTGGAGATGATCTGATGATGGAGTCAGGAGTTGGATAGTGCAGCTCTTTAGTGTAGTGTATAGTAAGCAGACACCGCTACTTAAAAACACTCGCAGCACTGGTGGCATCACGGTTTTGTATGTAACCAACTTAAGTATACTTCTAAGTTCCAATACGAAACAAAATCTTTTGTACCCTACGTCCTAGTCCGATGTATTGCTTCATTGTGCTTAAATCCAGGATAAATTAGAACAAGAACTATTATTAGTGAATTGCCTCCCAAGTAAATCGTTAGCATTGATCAGAATACCAGTCCAGACTTTACAAACTCCAGATAGCAACGAAAGTTACCTTGACATCGCATAACAAAAGATCAGTAAGTACAGTACCGTACATGAGTGTTGCCATAAAACTCATATATCAAGATGATAGACACAGCAGACGGCAGTACTACATGTTGTAACAGTGAGTTCGTTTGGTGATAACACAACAAATTTATGATACCCTCCGTTCATGCCAGACGAGTAGGCTTTCGGATAAGTTACTGTTGTATGACGACCTTGGTGTCTTGGTACCGCCTAGAATAGCCGACCTTGAGGTAAGCCTCCCCGACAATTAGTAAGAATTGAAGTATTTGAAGGTATTTTAAGTAAAAATACTTTATACTTGGTTATGTGAAACAAACAGGTATTCTATCAAGTTACAAATGATTTCACGTGAGGTTCCGATTTGTTGAAACTGATTCTTACCCAAGTTTTCTGTTCCGATATATAATTGTTGGCAAATTTGGGTAAGTGAACATATGTCTGTTTCCATTTTAGAAGTTCAAAACTTTTGTTGCTATCTATAAAAGAAGAATCCGTTTTGTACTCGATGCATGTTAAGCAATAGTAATGAATAAAAAGTTGACTGTAACTAACATTGAATATTGCTAACGAAATATTTTTTTTAAATGCTCCTAAATATAATGAAGAACTTGCTCTTTACACATACACATACTTATGTGTATGTGTATAATGAAATCCTGCACTTGAAGAAAACAAATAAAAATTAAGTTTTGTTCGTTAATGGAAAACACGAATTTATTTTTATATGAAAATGTTACGATAGCCGTCAGAGCACCACTATTTTAATAAACACTGACACTTAACGACTTTCTTGAATCACACAAGTTCGGTTCGCTCATAAAAATTGCAGCGACCCGGCGAACTAACGCGTGCCGAAATGAACCAAACAAAAACACAGCTCATGCCAATTCATTAAAACTTTCTCGCTGATGACCTCAGTGGCAGCACCTACTATTTATACTGGGATAGTAGAATTTTCTCCCGACTGGCAACACTAACGGCGCGACAACGAGCCAAAGTTAGATTGCAAGAGGCCATAACCTCGCTTCTCCACTTCAATCTCCCCTATAGGATGAGAGGTGTTTGCGAGATGTCGGCTACATTTTTTTTTGTGACGCGGATAATCTAATTTGGGTAGTAAATGTTTTTATTAATAAATAAGGCGGGGATGAGAAGCGACGCACTGCCTTGAATGTATAAGATAAATTAGATCCAAAATCAAGTTTCAACATAGCAAAATGTAAAGAGAAAAAGTTTTTAAATAGTATTTGACAATTCCTACTAGGAAACAATCAATGTTGACATTTTGACAAATATAGTAGGGTAGGGAGGATGCCGAAGAGGTCTTAGTAATACAGGATTTTTCAAAGAAGAGATTATCTATGAATACACGAACCGCAAGATTATCCATCTTATCGTGCAGTAATTCGAAATAATAATTATTTATTTCAAGAAGTGACTTGAATGTACAAATATCTATGACCAATTACATTGGGACCCTGCCTCTTATACCTTATACTAGGTGAAAGCTGTATCATATGAGACAGTGTTCAGCCATACATTTATGAAATAATAGACCAGATTGTGTAGACCCTTTGTCGTGCGGTAAGTGCATATTTTATCACACTATATATATGGTACGGTATGAGCAATATACTGATACACAATTATTTTGGACAACCCTAGCCATTATCTAGAAGTAGAAGGTGGGTCCACCTTCTCCTGGAAGTTTTGAAACTGGAAATAAATTTAACCGCATTTTCGCTTTTATATATTTGAAATAAAAAATCGATAGTGTAAGCATTTTTGTTTTATTTTAGTTGGTTATTTTTTAATTTTTTACCAGTTGCAGTGTTACCAGGTCATTTAGTTTGTTTTTGTTTTTAATTTGTTTCACCTTATTAGTAATTGATTTATAACTAATGATTATTAGTGTTATTATTATATTATGTAGATGGGGATATTCTAGATGGGGTTGGAACCTGCAACCATGTGATCACAAGTCACCTTAGCCATTACTTTTGGATCTTTCTAGATTTTTCTATTCCATTATTAAAATGAGTATCTTTAACAGCATTCATCGATTTAGATTCATTGGTATTAGGTAAATGTTGGTTTCGAATTAGACATATCGGCCAACATGGACTTCAACATGTACCAGTCTAGTGGAGTTATATCCACGTGTTCGTACTAGTTTAACGCTAAGTAGATTTTACAAGGCTTTAGAAATTGCTATAGGTGGCCTCTTGAAAGCATTTCTGTACTTTATGCATACGATAGTATTGCTCATTCTATTCACTAATAGTTAAATAAATTGAATAAATTTAAAACAAAGTAATTAAAATCTTCAAACCTATTTAAGCAGAATAAGCACGCTGAAGTGGCAGTGGTTTGGTCACGTATATGCCGAAGGACCGATGACTGTTGGAGCAAACGGGCCCTAAAGTGTTAACCACTAATCGGTAAACGGAAGGGAGGACGCTCTCCAGCCAGATGGAAAAACGACCTGAGGAAGGTAGCTGGGATAGACTGGATGCGGAAGGCGAAGAACCGAGTGCTATGACGCACATGGGCAGAGACCTATATCCAGCAAGACCTATAGAACACAGGAGCTCTAATACTTGGAGAGTGTTAGTATCAGTGCTGCCACAATGTAAAAACAGAAATCTCACATTGTCTGATATTCTGCCTATATAAATATTGCGACCAACTAATGTAGCATACTATTTTCCACGTCGCGTCAGTTGGTTAACCAAGAAGTTGGAAGCTATAATGGAATCAATTTATATTCAACCCTAATATGAGATAATTAAATTGAATTTGATGACTTATATTTATTGATAGTACCTACATACAAATTCATTTAACAATATTATTATGGAAATTGAATTATTAATGACACCAATTACTGTAACGATAAATGCTTGGCTCTGTAGAAATATGTTTAGAATACCACAGACAATTTATAACAACAAATTATAAAACATTATGCTCATCCTCCGTGTTCCATGAGGACAAATTAAGCTGTCAGCGCGGGAACTGCCTTTGTTTTTTTTTATGGTATAGTGGAAGAGCAGATGGTTCACCTGATTGTCAGTGACTACATCCGCCCATGGACACCTGCAACTCAAGAGTCACAAGTGCGTTGCCGGCCTTTGAAATGGGAGTATGCTCTTTTCTTGTTTCTTACTACAACTTAGGTGACTTTGAGTCCAGTAGATGATAGGTTATCCTGTTAGCATAACCACAGGAACCTCTATGAGAAATGATTGTTCATCTAATGATCAATCAGTAAGTTCATGGTTGTCGATTCCAAAAGATCACGTAGGTTTGTCATCATGGTTGACGTTCATGAATTACATTAATTTGTATGTATGCCCAATAGACGCCGAAAGTTAATTAGTTAAGTATAATAAAATCTTACTTTTTATCTTGTAAATTTTTTTTAATTGTGCCAATGGATTTCTGTTTCACATCTATTTTTAGACTGGTCGCGCCATCTAGTAGCATCTAAGTAAGTCACAAACTAAAGTGTACTTATTAAATTGTTTTAAAATCTTTTAAATTGTTATTTTTCAAATACAAATTCATTGCAGCTAATAAACAGGTATAGTACAATGAATATTATTTTTATTACCTTTGATTTCAATCATCAGACATCTAGGTAACATAATAAATTACCTACCTTTGACAACAGACATCAGTTACATCTATTACGATCTCGAATCTACCTTCTAGGATTCTATACACTAAGATCACAGTGATACCATATTAATCTTAAGACATAGGTATATAACAACAGAAGAGCCACCTACGTGCGATGGATTTGACCCTGCAAGTAGTCCAAATAATAAAAAAGTGGTCACCTTTGTAGGCAAAAATCTGTAAGCATAATTTTATTTACTCTTGTATAATTAAGAGAATCGTGGCTGGATGGCCATTGTCCGACTTACCTGCTTGATTTAAATCGCCCGCAACCGGTTACTGGCCCGTCATCCGACTTTTATTTTTTATTTATTTACTAAAATATCACGACACGAGGCATATATCACAGTAATAATACCCTCAAAATATTCATTTTCTCTAAAATGATTCACTTATCTCCACTTTTCACAATGTTTCAGTGTTATTTTTATTTAGTTACGATATTACTTCTATCATCACCACCAGTGCCAGCCATAGTGTTTTTCTTATTTTTTAAAACATAATGATATGGAATAAAGGCAATACCTACGTTCAGCCTAGTTCAAGTTTCGTTCATTCCGTTTCGATTTCAAATCGCTTTGGCGACGTTCGAATTTCGCGCCGCGCGTACTGATCATGGAACGCGTATGGCGCGTCTGCTGCAAGACGTCAGAGCGTTGTCCGTCAAACACCGGGGGCGGTACACCGAGGGACGGGCCTCGAGCATGTTCGGCTAACTTCGGAATGCACCTCTCGCTCTGCGGACTGCGAAGTGAACTGAGTCACAACTCGCTGTTATTGTATTGTGGTGTTTCATTCTGAGTTATTTGAAAAAAAATATATATTGGTAAACTACTTTTCGTACCTGTTTTCATATTCAACATTCATGTTGTTACTATTAAGTTTATTTGGTGAATAATATTTCGTAGTTGCAATGAACAAGATTATGTTATTGTTTACAAAACGTCTGTACTGTTCCAGAGTTTTATGAAACTTGTGTGCATTGTCGATATAAACGTGAATTGTAAATAGTCGCAAGAAAATATGTTATAACTTATTCAGGAATGTAAATATGTTGAACGTTTGTGTTTATTAAGTTGAATCGAAATGTATCGAAACATAACCTCAAAGTACGTAACTATTGTGTTTCAGTGCATTGTTCGATAGATGGCGTTGTAATCGGAGGCGGAGCTTGCTAACTGCCACACTAGCACTAGACGTATGTCATTTGCGATAATTGAAGGTTAGTTCAGTATTGTCGAAAATTTTAGATAAGCGTTGTTTATTTTATGATCACCCCCGTGCACCCCCTTGCGCTGTAAATATGGGGTGCCCGATTGGCAGGCGACTATTTTTAATCCCTCTGTTTATGTGCTGATATTTATGCATTAGTTTTTGTTTTATATATAATATACAACTATTATGAAGTGGGTGTTATAATAGTGCTAATGTACTAAGTTGTTAAAGAGAATGTGTATTATTAGTTATTGTTGTATAATATGTTGTAATTTTCTTCTCTAGGTTTGTAGAAGGGAGGTTTGTACATTTCTCATAGTTTAGATTTTAAAAAAGTTAAATAGCCCTAACAATAAATTATCTAAATAAACAAGTAATCCAAGGAATTGTATATTTTCTGTTCTGTTGTATGTTTCTGTGTTATGTATAATTCTCAAGAATACTTTATTATTAGTGGAATGCAGGACCTTAATAACTTTTAACCGACTTCGAGAAATGAGGAGCTTCTCAATTTGACTATTTTTTTTTTGTGTAGGTAGGTTCATGTTACGTGATAACATAACCTAGCCAATTGGGAACAGATTTCAATTAATTGGTTATACTTAATGGGGCAATCCATTTAAATTTGAAAAAATAATTTACCTTTAAGGGTTGACTATGATCCCGGGTGCCATACAAACATCTGTGGCATTCGTAAGGGGTAGTTGGAGCCCTTAAAAGTCTGACAACCTGGTCAAACTATAGAAGTTCGATATCGCCTAGTACTTGGGTTGTGGAGGTCTGATGGCAGTCGCTTCAAGTAAAATATCGAAGTTCGGCCGTTTCGTAGTTAGACTGAAAGCCGACACCAATTTACGAAGATAATGAAGTATAAAGTTTCTAGGCTAGATTTTAGATTTGGTTATTCAAAGATTCAATGAAGCAGATTTCATAAGCACCGGAAATTTGTATAGGGTTGCAAACATTAAAATATAATGCGATTTGCCCATGATCCGATTGATAGAACTATAGGCAAAAAAAACTATCCTTGATTCGACTAGTAGAACTTGACGGTCGGACCACGGGCAATGAACGTAAATATTTATTTACTTTATTTGGTACCTAAGTAAAGCAATTTTTATGGTTCTTTGTTGCTACTGACTTTTTTTTTAAGTTTATTGTTTTCATTGATGACACAGTTAAAATGGTGTCGGTTTTGCTTACATTTTTTTTTTTTGCTAGAGCATTAAATGTCGTGAGTATGTACAGCGTTGATCCACTGCACGACACCGCGTACCGTCAAAAAAAAAACATCCAACGAATTTTTATTTTTATGTTTTCTAAATATAAACATCTTTATTGAATTTATAATAAGTACTTACATTTTCAAGGATATTCGTTCGGAAATCCTTTTTTTTAATAAACAAGATTTTAAATTATATTTATTTAATAATTAATATTAATTAGATTGATAACATTGGAAGTAGCTGTAATCCTACGTACAATCTTAAATGTTAGATAAGTGGGTACTCGTACCTACTATCACAAAATAAACTAATGAAGAACTCACATGTCACCACCGGACACAGGTAATCTCAAACATCTTGATCCTTTAATCCAGAAATAGAAAATTATTATACTTGGTACTTAAAAAAACTGTCGGTTCCTTGCGGACGGTCCAAGGCGTTGTTGGGGGCCGTCTCTTGACAGATTTATGGCGTGCGTGGCTGTTACTCGTACGCAGTCCCCCCTCCCCGCCACGTCACCCCGCACCTCAACACCCCTTGTGACCCATACACCATCCCCTGCTGAAGAAAATTAAAATGTTCCATATTTGTATTATTTTAAATTAAACACAGAATTTAATTTATTTTTTATTTTTGCAACACCGGACATCTGTTAGTGACTGTCATGGAATCCATCTAATATTTTTAGTTTTTTGGAAGTCTTGTTGATGATTTAATTTCATATTATTGTGAATACAAGATCGTAAACAGTGAAGGCTTTTTAGAAATTAAACATTCTGAAATTTACATAATTATCTTAAATATACTAAACCACTATTTAATTAACATGATAAATTTAAATTTTAGTCAGCCACTTATCCAACACCAAGGATCTCCGTAACTATAAAGATTTATTGCGCAACCTTTTTCAACTTTCTTTTAACAAAGTGTTTTGTGACGTAGATAAGCAAAAAGTTAAATTTACGATGAGGGACAAACAATGACAGTAATGCATCACTCGTCATAATAGAAAGATTACGTCTGTCACTATTTGACAGATTTACGAGCAGTTTGCATAATACGTGCGTAACTGTTCATAATGGATAACAAAAACGTTGCATTCATTCGAAATTCGAACGTTCTTAAAAATTTTAATTATAATTTAAAATTAGATTCCGAATAACGGTTGTATTTGAAATTGGAACGTCAGTTAATGTGAATTCGATGCAAATGTTACATTTTAAATTAAATAAATCTTTCCAATTGTGTCACCTTTTGACCTGTCGTTACCTTACCGATGTCACCCAACGCCCGAGAGTAATAAAATTGATTTTAATAAGCCTCTAACATTATAAAATGGTTAGTTCATAGTTACAGCTAATATTTACGGAGATATTTGATACATCAGCCAATTAAAAACTCCGTTATGTTTGGATGGATGATTTTGTAAACTCTTCCAGCCTATTAAAAGAGATGTTGCTAGGCAGTTCTGAGTGTGTCATGCTCGCCTAGAAGTCCTGCCAATGGTGGCGTATGCGTCAGGTCGTTCAGCTCCCTACGATAAGGTTGATCAGTACGATTGCTGACGTGTGCGTTATGCTCCTGAACGAATGCCGTTGGTCGGGGCTAGTTATATCTGGACTGATATTACCTACTTAATATAGTAAGTAGTAATTTGAGGGTCTGTTTATATTTTAGAACAAAATGTTACATTGTCTTCACATTGCATTTACCTGTGCTTAAATATGAGCAAAATAACCAGAAAGTTGTAAAACACATGTTGAAAAAGAGTGTCCTCGCAGTTTCTGTTCTTCTCCACTGGATCTACGTATTGGAACAGGCAACTAGCTTCTCGACTGACTTAGTCTGACTGACTCCTACTCCTGACTATTAAAAAATACCTATAAGTAATTAGTTTAATTGGAATAAATGGTTTTGATTCAAAAAGTAGCAGCTCTCTCATAGCAAATACGTACTCAGTACATTTTGGGTTGGGGAGGAAGACCCAAGAAAAGATGGACTGAGTGAAAAATGACTCGGCCAGAGAAGAAGTGACAGAATTAAAGACGCTCGGAATAAGATCAGATCATAACTAATTACATTTATATTTACAATAAGTATCTATACTTCCTGAAAAAAAATAGAAAATGACTTTACTCTCATTCTGTCTCATTAGATTGTATCATCTTCTGTACACATAAACAGTTAAATGTACATTCTTAAATAGATTCTACTTATAACTTATCAAATGCAACTGGTTCATTATATTGGGGTGAATATTTATTTGCTGATACATTATTTAAGTAAGAATCAATATTCACCCCAATTTGAATAGATAGATATTTATGTATTTCTAAACTAAGACGTTATGGCTGACATCTTTCATATTGAGCATGTTACGTCATCAACCTAAAACGACTTAAACAGATTTTATTACTAGTTTAAAGTTTCTTATCTTAACAATGATATCAAATAAGAACACATGACTTCAAGATTTACATAATATTAAGTTTGTGTTTTAATATGTACCTACCTAAACCATTAAATGACAATGCCGTAGCATTCAATATCGACGTAAGTTATCAAAACTTTAGGTTTACGCTTCATCTTAAAGATTAGGTACGAAATATTATTTACAAAATTAAAGTAAAAAGAAAAATATGTTACCTGTCATTCGGAATCACAAAACTCACATGAAATCTGCAACACATTGATTTAAAATTAGAACACACATCATTTTTGAAATTCGAATAAATCATATCACATAGGTACATAATGATGATGCACAGGCAGTGGTACAAATGCGCATTTATTTAGATACATATTAAGCTAATTAATAATAAATCCAGTGTCCCCGGATTACGGTGACGCGGCGGGACAAATGTTTCCGGTCGCACACGGAACGGCTTTTATTTATTTTTATTATTTTTATTTACGAAATAAAAATTTATGGTCGTTGAGACCGCCTTCCGTGAGATTTAGCGAGTGTGTCATAGACTCGGGGAGCTGAAAACTCGATCTGAATTGAATTATGTACGTTTTTAATGGTTTCGCGGTTCGTGCGTCGAAAAAGGTTCTCGTAATGTATTGGTGGGATTGTGTTTGTGTAATTTAAATTCATATTATCGGCAGACAAGTGGATTTTTGGTAACGTTTATAAATTTTTTGCACTCCCATTTTTATGTTGTGATTTTGATATATTATATTTTTATAGCAATGGGTGTGTTCCCTACATCCCTTCTCATCCCTTACCTTATTATCAGAAACATTCTTTAGTCATAAACTTAGCTTTTAAAAATGCATTGTCTAATTAAAAAAAAAAAGGTCTGGGCCAAGGAGGTACTACATATACGGAAAAAAATCATACTGTATGAGGAAAAAACTTAATTGAAAAGAAGAAAATGAAAAATTTACCGCTACAACACTAACCGTCACTAACCGATAAACTGATAGTGCTTCTTAGAGTACTATAAGTATAATGTTGTGTAGTTAATATTATAATGCCAACTGTCAGCTGACAGCAGTCAACTGACAGCTGTCAGCTTGTTCATCGGTTAATGGCGTCATGGATGTGGTTGGTGTTTGCAGTCACTTGATAACAGTTACTATTGAAGCCTTTCTTTGGATTTAATTTTTTTTTATATCACAATCAATCATTTAGTGACAACATAACATAAATTTGTCCACATTATCAACACACATTACATCCTCGATATAAATAAACGTACCGACTATTGTTGGAGACAACACAACAGTCACCTTGTTTGCCTCGTTGAAAAGAGAAAGAAACGCGATCTCTGTCAATTTATCTGCAACCGTGTACCGAACACTAGGTTCTGGCCCTGACAAACACACATGCACACAAACAATAACTTGTATTACAAGCCTGAGTACAAATTTAGTTATACACCCACTCGCCCAACACGATTATTTATAATAAAACCCTTTTTTATACGATTTTGTTTCCGATTCAACATAAATAAGATATGTTATTTAAAGTCAATATATCACTTGACAGGTGGTAGGCAGCCATCCATATTTTTACACAGTAATTAATACTCAATCTCGAAGGCTTAAGAACGATATTCGCTTAGCTGGTATATGTACTCGGGACGGCCAGACATTTCATAAGATTTATACATATATCAAAGTAAGGCTTTGTATGAATGTAGTGAGAGATTTTAATCAACGTCCGAATGCAAGAGCAATAAGAGCCTGTTCGATTCCCGTCTCGTAGCGGACGGTGATGAGATTAATTGGGTTTAAACGATTAATTAACCATTCTTATATTCAGATACCGATTTACAGCTTTTAGATGAATAAAATATACTTTTGAAGTATAATGTCGTACAATTTGATTTCAAAAGTCTAACTTCATATCTTGCAGAATTAGTTTGAAATTTTACTAAGTTGATTTCAAGAAATCACACTCTGTATTTCGAACAAGCGAAGTAAACAGCTTGACTCGGTATTTAAATTAGAGTAAAATAAAAAAAATCTATATACGGGTTGACTAGAGAACCTCCTCCATTTTTTCAACGGTTAATAAAGTAAGTAAGTAAAGTAAAAGTAGAAGTAATTAAAGTAACTCTCATATAAACCTCGGTCACTAATGGCAGAATTTCATACCCGCTAATAGCAACAGGAACTACATTAAAGTTGTAATGATACTGTAATATTGATTATAATTTTTGTAATTTACTGCTCAAGAAACTCGGACTTATTGAATAATCACCAAATACAGTAGCCATTAATGGATAGGTGTTGGTTGGAAAAATTCTGCCTTACTTTACCTACTTTCTCTTTCTAGTTTACTCGAAACACATCGCCTGTGGCAGTTGCAAATATCTTTAGTAATTTAACCAATATTTATGCGGACTCTACCTTACTTATACCCATCAAATAACCGTCTTCTTCGATTTAATGTTACTACTAACGCCATCTAGTATGGTAATAAAAAAACATAATGAGTCCTTGTTCCATAGAAATGGACCATAATATTTTAGGGTTAGTTTAGTGCTTTTTGGTTAAAGTAGTCGAGTTATGTCATCACGTGGTTAGTATGTCCATTTGTGACAGAAAATATAGTTGTTAAGTTGGACAGCGGATTGTCAGTGAGGCGTTGCGTCGGCGGCTGACGCGGCGGCGAGCGCTAATCGATGCGCGCCACTGCGCTGTCTTCCGACGGCGGCCATTACGCACCTTTATGGCCACCCAGCCCCGTCCCCCGCGCCGCTCTAAGGCGGCACATGACGAATCAATATGCCGCCAACCGACTCAACACTTATTTATTTGACACGATTTATTAGCCGAATGCCTGTAAACTTTTATGCGCCCCTCTATCCCATCCCCCCACCAGCCGCCCGAGGATGCTTTATGATGGACACAGCAGTGATAAAATTCTATGTTTCGGCTGGTGTCTACTTTTATTGGGAATCGGAACAGATGTCTGGATAAGGCTTGAGGGAGCGGAATTACTATTCGAATGTCGAATAGTAAACGCTCCTGTTGTTTTTTGGAGAAGGCTACCACCTTCTATTCCAGGGCAATAACAATTACTTTTTACAATTTCGCTTCATTAATTACCATTTTATTTTGCCGGGCGGTGCAATTAACATTAGTTACTTTTTTACCGTCGCAGGCGCTCAGCGACTGCGGTGTAGAGACAAAGTGTCGGCAGGAAATGTGTAATTTTTTCACAAATATTGCGGAAGGAAGACGACGGCTTCCTCTCGCCTGTTTAGATGGTTTTTATGCTAATCGCGGAGATTTGCTGGATTTTCTTTTAGTAGGACAATTATTCACGGTGTGCGGTCGCAGCTCGCCCTTTAAGAAATTAGCGGTAGGGAGACCATGCGTCCCGTCAACCGCGAACCGAGGCTCACAGCCCTAGCATCTAACTGTACATGCTACATCGTAAATTGGCAAGCTTACCAACTCGTACCAAAATAAAGGGCACAAGTTTATTTGTTTCAATGAATCAGGCAGGAACAATATGTTTTAAACGACATTACTTGGTCGTTCAATATGTTTTTTTAGTGTGGTGTTTTTATGGACATTATTAGTTAAAAAGAAAATCTACTGCCCTACCATCGGTCGTTTGTTGAATGACAATTTTATAAAATCGAATAAAACCTGCAGTGCCTACTTGTGCAGAGCTAAAAATCCCTTTAGACATAGAGCTTCCAGGAAAACGTGATTCAAAGAAAGCTAATAACACGTTTACAATTAATAAAAGCCTATACAATTAGCACCCAAGGCTCATAAAACACAGCAATTACAGCTTAACAGTACAAACGCATAGCCTGTATTCCGGTCCATACATAAAATTGTACCATAATAATGTAAAATAATGTTAAACTATTAACAAACACACAAACATTGCAACATTAGCTAATGCGGTAGTTATTTTTTATGTCCCCAACGAATACTAAGCATGGTCGCCGTAGTTTTTAATGGCCGATATACATGCATAACAGTGCTGTTATGAGTAGGTAAGGACAAAACCAACGACTTAACACCAATAAATTAATTTATCTTGAAGCTGGCAACACTGTAAGCCGGTTCTCCTCACACTGAAACGTGTACCCACTTTAATTAAAAATGACCATCGCAATAAAGACCTTTGGGTATTAGATAAGAAAAATATTAATGCAAATGATGTCGTAAATTACTTCATGTTTGTTTGTTCTACAGCATTCGTTCGAATACTTAGTTCTTATTACGCTGGCAACACAGGATTTCAAAATTAATAAGCTTGTTGTGTACCGGTCGATGGCGTGCGTCATATGAAAAAATAAATTCATTTACATCGCTCCGTATCGTGTTCGAACCCAATATTTCACCTATTTAAACTTATAAATAGTTAGTCGATTAGTATTCTGTTATCCAATGGAATCGAATCGAAACGATTTTAATGTAACTGCAATTAAACAATAACAGATGATAAATATCGTGAGTAAGTACTTCCGAAAGAAAAGTAACAAAACAAAAATGTATGTTTTCTTTAATGGCCTCAAATTATTAATTTAAAGTAATTAAAATAGTTCAAAGGCTTGACAATTCTCAAAGTCGCGCGTCCGTCGTCGTTTGAATTGACTCTCCCCTTTAATATTGACAAAAATGTTTTCAGATGAAGCTGTTTATGTGAAATAAAAGTCGAAAATATAAGCATAGGAAGTGTTTTATAGACCCATTGCCCTACATTTTATTCAGTGTTGTCAATGACGAAGCCAAACGTATTTGATGTAATGTAGGAAAGGAATGAACGCGGAAGCATCTCGGGATCTTTGTACAGCGGCGTGTTATGAAAGCCGGTGTCGTGTGCATGTAAATGTAAAACAATTTCATCTCCCGCTTCACCCGGGAGCGGTTCAACAACGGACGGGCGACGAGGAAACCGTTCCGTTTCACACGTCGACATTGTAACTCCACCCGCTTCGTTCCGTACTCGAATGCATAACAGACAAACAGGCTAATCCCGGCGTTATCGTAAATTGTCAGTTTATGACGTGCGGAACGGCCGCGGAGCGGGGGGCCGCGGGCCGAGGGGAAGAGTTTTCTAATTTCGCCCCCTGCGCCCGTTTTGATGCGCTAATTCGTGTAAGCAGTTTCTGAACGTGCTTGTTTCGAGTTCACTTCAATTTGCCAACGATGAGTTTGCCACTTGGCCGCTCTTACCGCCAAGGTTTAAGGTCGCGATTGACTGGACCACACTTTTGCATTACTTTGCAAGGTTATCGTCGGCTTTTACATAGAGTTGCGCAATTTACATACATTTGTTTGTTCGGTTTTTAAATTGGGGAATTAACAGTGTTAATCGCGAAGTTGTTTTGCTAAAGGCCCCCGTTGAAAGCTTCAGACGTATGCTGCCTCTACGCATAATGTTATTTATTTATGGTATTCCATAAAAGACAGACGAACGGTCAGTTAATATTACATTACAACTGAGGATATCAAAGCGGTGCGCGCGCGCGATGGGATCTCGCTCTGCGCGGGCGCATCAGCAATTAATACTCTTCATTTAATCGATTCCTTCAATTATTCCACCTTGATATATGTTAATCCTTTTCGGTCTCGGCCTCCCCGGGATATTGTTGGCTATAATTACGTGGGAGGCGACCTCTATTGACAAGTATTGATGTTTTTAATCTGATGTTAGGATAAGACGTTAGTATGCGCTCGTCCGTCCGTCCGTCCGTTGATTTGTGGCCGGCCGGCTCATTGCCTCGTAATTATTGGATTTCGGCGCGATATTTATTGGCATTTCTTCTCACAGTCGCCTTGATTTATCATTGGGCTGTCATTCGAGAGAGAATTATTGCGATGCGTGCCCGTCCGGGGAGAGCGTTCCATAATCGAAGTGTTTTTTTTTTCGTTTATTAACGTTCAATCCCCGAAGGTACACCCAATACGTCATATTTCAATACGTTACGCGTTAGGACACATGATCACCTCCATTAAGGAGCGTCTTCTCCCGACGGATTAGCGCCGTCGAGTAATGAGATGACGAAAAATATTGGAAATAACACGCGACAATAATAAACGTATAATAGGGGAGAGATAACGCAGCTGCGGCCCCCAGCCGCCGCTAGGGGCGCTGCGAGCGCTTTTTGTTGCTCATCAATGATTAAAATTGAATGAATAGGAATAACAAATTTATTTCAGTCGATTATATTTTAGTACATTTCAATTTACAAAAAGTAAAAAAACTTTTTGTTTATTATAAAGTTACGAAAGTTTTAGAATAATAAACTTGAAGTACCTCATTATCGAAGTTTTTTAATTTCCTTCTTTGTATTATTATGAACCTTATAAAATGTACCTTGTAAATATCCTTAATCCTCATTTAATAATAAAAGTTCTAAACATCAATTTCGATTTCTTGGGCCAATTAATATATAAAATTATTTAAATTTAATCACAATATTTACTTCTCTTTACTGACTGTACCTATTCAACAGTAGATACCGAATCTGAATCAACCAAAAAACAAAATTAATGACAATAAAATTTATATTGCATAATTTTCACTACTACTGCCATCTAGACTCAGAAGCTTAAACTAATTAATTGGTTTTGGCTTCATAACTTATCTGACGTTATTTGTTTTCTAAATATTGAACGTGGGAGAGCCATGCTTCGGCACGTATGGGCCGGCTCGACTCCGCTCGATACCACGGCCTCACAGAAAACCGGTAGTGAAACAATGCTTGCATTGCTTTTCGCCGCATGAGTGAGGTTACCGGAGGCCCTAATCCTTCCCTCTCCCCTATTCCCGTCCTTCCCTTATTCCCCCTCTCCTCCCCTCTAATCCCGCTCTCCCGTCTTCCCGCTCTTCCCCCCTCCCCCTTTTCCCCTATACCCACCTTAAAGGGTGGCAACGCACTTGTAACTCTTGAGTTACAGGTGCCCATGGGCGGCGGTAGTCATTTACCATCAGGTGACCCGTCTGCTCGTTTGCCCCCTATATCATTAAAAAAATAATATTATAATAAATAAATACAAAATAGTGTGCAAATGTTATTAAATCTTATTTTTATAATAAACACGTCGCCTGTCTAACAGTTAATTGACTATAAAGTACCTCCATGCATTTTCCTGCGTAGGTACACCAATGGCGCGCCAAAATGATGGATTAACGTCACACGAGTATTTTCTTTTTAAAAACGCAAACAAGAGCTCGGCGCAAAATTGCATCCAGCTAATATTCCCTTGCCAATCATGTTGCTCAGTCAATTTTCAATTTTCCCGTTAATAAGCACGTCAACTCCCGCCTCCGACAATATCCGCCACTTTTTATTTCAGCTTTGTTGAGACATAGCAGAGTGTTAGCAACGTAGTGGTAAATAGGGCCCTCGTTTTGTTATTTCTCTTGACACGCCTTTGTTATTAAGTGATTGTTATAGTGTTATAGTTCATTTATTTAGAAATAAACATACAATATTGTGTTTTAATGCAAACCAAAAAATAAAAATGATACAATAAATTTAAAAGTCAAAAAAATTTAACATAATAATATACCTGTGGCGGCTATCCTACGGCCACAATCACGCGTCCACTGCGTGAACGAGCCCATCGTTGCACCTAGCTTACACGCGCCGGCGCGCGATGCATGCGGACTGCGCGTGATACCGATCGGCGCGCAACGGAGACAGCGCGACGAGACACTCGGCTCCTAACTTTGTTCCGCGACAGTCATTCATGTCATATTCATTGTTGTTTATATTATTGTGTACCCACCTTGTCGTAGCTGTAAATAAATCATTATATCTCATTACTAATAATAACATAATTCATTGCTTAATCACTCGTCATTCTCTTACCTTCACTTCTCTGCATCTATCCACTGCTTACACTGCTGACACTGTTGCTGCTGTTACTTGGTGAAGTATCGTGTGAGTTACTTACCTACTCCACAACTGTTGTTGCTGTACCCTAGCGAAGTATTGTGTGAGTACATACGTACACCACATCTGGTGACCTCGACGTTAGAAGATTCCTGTGAATAATAACTAGTGTAATCAGGAAAAGCTTTTGTACCAGTAATAGCGGTGAGCGATTTTTAATTATTTTATTAACCAACTATAATGAGTGAAGCAGATGAGCAATTAGAATGCAAGGAAGGAGTGTTGCGAGTCAGTGTACGAGTACCTCCGTTTTGGCCTGAGGAACCTGCTTTATGGTTTGCGCAGGTCGAGTCACAATTTGCCTTGTCTCGTATTACCTCGGATGAAACAAAATTTTATTATTTAGTTGCACAGTTAGACCACCAATATGCTATTGAGGTAAAGGACGTAATTACCAACCCACCCGCTAACGATAAATATTTGAAACTTAAAACGGAACTGATAAAACGCCTTTCAGCTTCTCAGGAAAAGCGAGTCAAGCAACTACTGATGCATGAGGAGCTGGGCGACAGGAAGCCGTCGCAGTTCCTACGTCACTTATCAGGTTTAGCTGGTCCCTCAGTTCCTCCTGATTTTTTATTAACAATATGGTCTAGCAGGTTGCCCCAGAACATCCAGACGGTAATCGCATCTCAAATGGATCTCGACAAGGACAAACTAGGTGAACTAGCCGATAAGGTCTACGAAATCGCACCGTCAACACCACAAGTTGCAAGCACTTCCTCTTCACACTCGCCGTGTAACAGTGACATGGCTCAGCAGATCACGGAATTGACCAGGCAAGTGGCTTTATTGACCAATAGACTAGAACGCTCAGAACAATTACGCTCTAGATCTCGTCCTAGGAGACAAAATCGCTCACGCAGCCGGTCCTCACCGAGACAACCGCCAGCCGACCATCCACACTGCTTCTACCACTTCACTTACGGTACTAAAGCTAATAAGTGCAGACAACCCTGCACATTCCATTCGGAAAACACCAAGGGTGGTCGGAAGTAGCGGCCAACGACTGCCCTTCAACAACAGGCCGTCTTTTTGTCACCGATCGCGTATCAAAGATGCAGTTCTTAGTGGACACTGGTTCCGACTTGTGCGTTTTTCCGCGATCAGCGATCAAGACGCCCTGCACCAAGTCTAAGTTCGATCTAGTCGCAGCTAATAACACTATTATACACACGTATGGACCTATACTTTTACAATTAAACTTAGGACTTAGGAGAGCATTTACCTGGAATTTTACAATTGCAGATGTGTCAAAGTCCATTATCGGTGTAGACTTCTTAAGCCATTATAATTTGCTAGTTGACTGTAAGAAACAACGCTTAGTTGATGGTACAACAACCTTATCGGTAGCAGCTGTTCCCTCTAGGACCTCGGACGACATCGCTTCCGTGAAGGCCGTCACTGGTAATACAGAGTTTCACTGTTTACTTCGTGAATTTCCTGAAATAACCAGACCAGCAGGTGTACATTCTCCTGCTAAGCACAACACTCTACACTTCATAAGAACAACTCCCGGTCCACCTGTTTCATGCAGGCCTCGTCGTCTCGACCCTGTTCGTTTAAAGGCTGCAAAGAAAGAGTTCGAAGACATGCTGGCTTGTGGCACGGCTCGACGCTCAGAGAGTCCTTGGTCTTCTGCACTGCATTTGGTAAAGAAGAAAGATGATGGATGGAGACCATGTGGTGACTACCGGGCACTAAATGCTAGGACTATCCCAGATCGATACCCCATACGTCACATACATGATTTTTCTTTTCAACTCTCTGGATGTAAAATCTTCTCGACTATCGATCTGGTGAAGGCTTATAACCAGATTTTAGTAAATCCAGCAGATATACCTAAGACCGCAATCACAACGCCCTTTGGGCTATACGAATTTCCAAATATGACGTTCGGTCTAAGAAACGCAGCCCAGACGTTTCAAAGATTCGTCGACGAAGTCCTTCTGGGCCTCGAATTCTGCTATGGGTATCTCGACGACATCTTGGTCTTCTCCTGTTCTTCCGACCAGCATCACGACCACCTACGGCAACTGTTCCAACGTTTACAACAATATGGTATCCTGATTAACACTTCAAAGTGTAAACTTGGACTATCTGAGATAACGTTCCTCGGCTATCAGGTTTCTGCATCTGGTACTCAACCTTTGCCCACAAAGGTTGAAGCTATCCAGAACTACTCAGTACCGAAAACAGTTAAGGAACTTCAACGTTTTCTAGGAATGGTTAATTTCTACCGACGCTTTATTCCGAATGCTGCACAAATACAAGGTCCACTCACAGAAATTCTATCAGGTCCACGCATCAAAGGCTCCCAGACCATTTCATTCACATCTGATATGCTGAAGGCATTTGAAGAATGTAAGGCTTCCCTATCGCAAGCTGCACTCTTATCTCATCCGGACCCTATTTCTGAACTCGCTATTGTTACAGACGCTTCTGATTTAGCTATTGGTGCAGTATTACAACAGAAGAAAAACGAAGACTGGCAACCGTTAGCTTTCTTTTCCCGTAAATTGAGTACAGCGCAAAAGAAGTACAGCCCCTACGATCGTGAGCTACTTGCAGTATACGAGGCGATAAAGTACTTCCGTCATATGGTAGAAGCTAAAACTTTCACGGTGTACACAGACCATAAACCTCTAACTTTTGCATTCTCACTAAACAGAGACAAGTGTTCACCTAGACAATTTAGGTACCTTGACTTTATTGCTCAATTTACGACAGACATAAAATTTATATCTGGACGGGATAATGTTGTCGCTGATGCCTTATCGCGAGTTGAAGCGGTTGCTATCGCTATAGATTACAAAGCTCTTGCACATTCTCAGGAAAGCGATCCGGAGCTGCAAGAACTTCTTAACCACGGTACAACCCTAGTACTACGAAAAATTAACTTAGAATCGAGCCACACTCCAGTTTATTGCGATATCTCTCTAGCCACCCTTCGTCCTTATATCACGCCAGGATTCCGCAAGCAAGTCTTTGAAATGCTACATAACTTACACCATCCAGGAAGTTCAGCTACAGTGCGACTGGTAACACAAAGATTTGTTTGGCCAGGGATTCGTAAGGACTGTAGAGAGTGGGCTAGGCAATGTTTAAAATGCCAGCAAAGTAAAGTTTCCCGTCACACCCTCTCACCCCTATCCTCTTTCCTTCCACCTTCCTCGAGGTTCTCTCATATACACCTCGACATTGTAGGGCCATTACCTCTGTCCTATGATTTCAGATACTGCCTCACGATCATCGACAGATACACACGGTGGCCCGAGGCATATCCGCTTCGGGATATCACCGCTGAAACCTGCGCTGCCGCCCTTGTCTCTGGTTGGATTGCCAGATTCGGCTGTCCTGAGAAGGTGACTACAGACCGTGGCCGCCAGTTCGAGTGCCATCTTTTTAAGGCCCTTACTGCTTTGATAGGTGCGCACCACTTCCGGACGACAGCTTATCACCCAGCGGCGAATGGCATCGTCGAGCGCCTGCATCGACAGCTCAAGGCAGCGATAATGTGCCACTCTCCCACTTCTCAATGGACTGAAGCGCTTCCACTAGTACTCCTTGGCATGCGTAACGCCTGGAAAGAGGACTTACAATCGTCTCCTGCAGAACTGGTGTATGGCGAACCTCTTCGCCTACCTGGTCAGTTCCTGAGCCCGAAGGACGACTACCTGACTGCTGACGTCACCGAGTACGCGACCCGACTTCGCTCGTACATGGCGAAGCTTTCTCCTCGTCCAACAACCTGGCACACTACATCAGCCTTTTACGTCCCACGTGATCTTCACACCACTTCACATGTTTTCGTTCGACAAGATCGTCTAAGAGGTGCACTGGAACCACCATACGCTGGCCCTTATAAGGTTATCAACCGGAATCCTAAGTTCTTTACCTTAGAAATTAATGCAAAGATTGTTAAAGTGTCCATTGATAGACTTAAACCAGCGTACATGGCAAAAGAAGCTTCCGAAGTTCCAGTCCAACCAGCCAGTGAACCCGACGAAATCAAACGGACTTCAAGCGGCAGAAGAGTTCGATTTCCAAATTTTTATCGACCGTAACCACGGTCTGCCGGGGGGAGTACTGTGGCGGCTATCCTACGGCCACAATCACGCGTCCACTGCGTGAACGAGCCCATCGTTGCACCTAGCTTACACGCGCCGGCGCGCGATGCATGCGGACTGCGCGTGATACCGATCGGCGCGCAACGGAGACAGCGCGACGAGACACTCGGCTCCTAACTTTGTTCCGCGACAGTCATTCATGTCATATTCATTGTTGTTTATATTATTGTGTACCCACCTTGTCGTAGCTGTAAATAAATCATTATATCTCATTACTAATAATAACATAATTCATTGCTTAATCACTCGTCATTCTCTTACCTTCACTTCTCTGCATCTATCCACTGCTTACACTGCTGACACTGTTGCTGCTGTTACTTGGTGAAGTATCGTGTGAGTTACTTACCTACTCCACAACTGTTGTTGCTGTACCCTAGCGAAGTATTGTGTGAGTACATACGTACACCACAACCTACCTAAATAACATAATTATCGAAAATAAATAAATTGAATTTTAGGTGTAACGCAGACTACAAAAAAAAAACAATTAAAATTAAGGCACGTCCTGATTAAACCAGTTGACGAATAAAGTTGAAGAAAAAAAAAAAGAAAATTGCTTGCGATCAAGTGGTTGCGGGTTCGAACCCCACCCAGTGCACTACGGGCGTGAACCCACTCCTAACACAAGCACTTAGCTTAGCTGGAGGGGTTAACAAGAATACTAGTAATGTGTGACCCACGTTGCTAGTATTCTTCGTCATTTTACAATAGGAAGGCTTTAGGCACTTTCTTTGCTAATAAATTATTATTTGACACTGAGAATTGACTACTCCTCAGGGATAAGATACGATCACTTTCAGTAATACTACCGGACCACTACCAGACCAGTACAGGACCAGACCAGTACCAGTAAATATCTATTTGCCAAAAACAAAGCTAATATCTCCAAAATGACTGAATATTTACACCTAACATAGTTTAAAACCAAATAAAATTAAATAGTTCTTATTAATATAGAAAACCGCATTCAAATTGGTCAATCTGGTGCTACAATGCTAAAACACACATCCAGGCAAACATATTGCTCAAACTTAAAAGAAATTTTGTTTCGGGGATCCAAAAACATTAGATATAATGTAGAAAACTCACAGATATGCAGGTTCCCTCAAGATATTTTTCTGCATCGTTAAAGGTAGTTTTAAATAATTTCTAAAACTATAACACTTCGAAAAATCTAAGTTACACGACCGGGAATCATGTCACAAATACTTGCGCACTTGTACACATAGACTTAATAATCTAAGTCAATAATAAAATAAAAAGGTACCTACCAAAGTAGGTATACTTACTTAAAATACACTTTTTCTTGTATACTAACAAATTTTTAAATAATTTCTCTTCAATAAACAAATTAAAATAAACCTGAACCAAATCAGATGGTGCTTAGTTATATTATCACGCGTAAAATTTAAATGTTTTATGGTTTTTAGGTAAATAGTTAATTAGATAAGTTCTAAATTAAGAGTGTCCTTGATCAAACAGCGACATTGGTGTCAAGGAAAACAGAAAAGTTACCCTGCACCACTATATCCACAGTTCGTATTATCGTTCGTATGCGTAACATGGTACAGAGGCTACGTAAACGATTACCTATATCGAAGTACTGTAGCACGCTATTGTCGTGTGTTTATAGTATACTTGCCAGGTTTTTCGAGAGGATTTCCCTCAGAAATTTGATGTGTTCGCAAGAGATTACAAATTAAAAACTTTTTGCAGGAAATTAATATTATGTTGGGGCAACAATTATATTTAAATCACTTTATATCTTCATACATGCTGACGATCAACCACCTTGGTTGACAGTTGATAGGTTCTTTTTCCCTCTATAATTTTTTTATACAATATTTAAAAATACTCAAACAAATGCAATATCTGCTTACCAACCTACTGGTACCCTTATTCATATCATAGCGTTTGTTATGCTACAGTAGGTATATTTTTATGTTATTTATTTACTACTACTATTTTTCAACTGCTTTTTCCTAGACCTCTATAGTAGTAATGTACTAGTGATATTTTGTGTTGAGTGTGTATACTTAATAGGCACCGTAACCAAATTCCTTATACGCACTTATTACCTATAAACTGTAGGCTTATTTTATACCTTAGTTGTAAAAAAGTACTGTAACAATGTTATTATTTATATGACCATCGTAACTTATTATTAACTTGTTGATTTATTTACGTAATCATTATTAATATTATTCGTATACAATGCTAACACTTTTTATTTCGAATAGCTTGCATATATAAAGTGAACGGTAATTTCGACAACTCTGTAAGAAGCAGAGTGGCGCAGTGGAAGCGTGCTGGGCCCATAACCCAGAGGTCCGTGGATCGAAACCACGCTCTGCTATAAATCTCTTTTTGTTATTTCATAACGATACTACGTAAATTTAAAATAATTATTATTTTAAACATAATTAACGTTTCTTTTTTATTGAAATGTTAATGTTATTTTATCCTCATTTATATAAAGCTTTTAAAATGTAAATAAAAATATGTATTATTATTAAAATTTCACAAAATACAAGCAAAAAAAAACAAAACCAATTTATTTTTTATGCTTATAATATTTAGAAGAAAAGGTTTCAAAACACTAATATCAAAACGCAAACATAAGAAACTTATAGATGTATCAAGTCCATTAGGCTCGCGTCACACGAGATTTATGTTTAATTGAAATCGTCGAGTTATTGTGCCATGTTGATTTATGCGGACGTCGCTCGGCCACTCGATAGCGGTGCACTTTCAATCGCCATCGCTCACGGCTATACTCAATAACAATAGACATTGTTTGATTATGTGTTTACTTGTATTTACTTCTGATTATATTTTTCAGGTAATTGCTGGTCTGTTTATTAACAAATAGTTTTGCCAAGCCTTGGTGTACCATGGTAGATAAAAATTGACATGACGATGTGGTTTATGCTTTAATTAATATTGAATAGTATATCATCTAGGTATTTATTAATACGTGAAGAGATTTCTTTGTACCCTTTTTTCTCAGGAATGTGAAACTTTGGCACATTTAAAGTTTATGCATAATATTTAGTCTTCTACAGAAAGCAGAAAGAAAGGAAAGCAGATGCAGCAGAAATGCAGAAAGCTAAAACTGTAAAAAAATATAAGTTCAAAAATTATACGAAAACAGCTAGGTACAAGAAGCTACAGGGGTCCAGTTTAAATGTTGGCATGTCATAGTACGGAGGCTTTAAGTACAATGACAGTCCAAGTTACACTGATCAAGTATGCAAAACGGTTAAAACTTAATAAATTATGGTCGAAATTCGACCAACAGGCGATCGATCGCTAGTAATCATAATCAGTTAAAATCGAAACCCCTGTGAGTAGTATAATGGCAATAGGTTGCTCATCAGACATTTTTATTATCTATTAACCATTATGGAACAGTCACCTTGCAATAATAAAACTTTGATAAAAAACATCTTAGCTTAAAACTACAAAATTATAGGTACCTATTCAATAAAGTGTAAGTCATATTGAATAAGTATTTTTAATTTAATTTAAATTAATAGCACACGTAATTCAGTGTCGGTATTAATGTATCTGCATAGATATTGATGTCTTGTGCGATTGTAATTCAATCTCCTTACTTGGCAACCAGCAGTCCCTTGATAATCTCTTACTAAAAGCCATAATTTATTCAGTATCATCTTATACCTGCATACCGCATATCTATATATTGACATCTCTTTATTACTCCAACATGAATAATATTATTATGAATCCTTACATGAGCAACCATAAAAGCAAAACAGAATATTGGCTTCGCGAATCTGGCACTTAATGTTGAAACAATAACGTCTAAAATAAACGTAAATCAAGTGTAGGTCAAACCAAGAATAAACAGGCGCATACATTTCCACAAATCCGTGTCAAGAATCGAAGTCGACTTAAAAAAAAGGAGTTATTCTACTGACACGAAGGTTTAATAAATAATTTCTTTTCACATCTTATTATTTATTGGACGCCACGCAAGCCAGCCTCCGACGGGACCATAACGATGACGAATACGAGATAGGTACGTTTGTAAAAAACCCTTTTGAGTCTTGACGCGTGATATATTCCCGCGAGAGAGCGTTATAAAGAACGCGGCGGGGTGCGCTCGCGCCGTGCGCTGATTGGCCCGCGTAATGACTCCATGCGCGGACGTTCCGTTTTCGAAGTAGGACTGAGACGTAGACTAATGACTGCTGTATGGTAAACCAATGACGGATAGGCACCTCTGAACCTATTGTGTATGTGGTATATATATAGGTGTTGCTACGCCGTTGAAATATCACCGCGATTTGCTAGTTCTGCACAACCGCCGGCTCAAACGTAATTCTAGATCGTGATTTATAAGTAAAAGACTGGGGCTTTGTTTCTCAAAGCTCCGAGCTCGCTTTATCTCCCTGGAATGCTACATGACTTGTTCAAACTTAATTGACTTACTTTTTAAGCGTTAGATACTTAGCAAGATCCCATCTGAAAGTTATAAAGTACAATTAAATTAATTAATTTGCAAACAGTCACTAACTGTATATTATAGATTTCTTCGCGTTGATGAATCTCTTCTGGTATTATGATCAGTATTATAATCTTCCTTCTTCAAACTTATTCTTCTATAATACAAATACATTTATTCATACAGTTCAAAACCCTTATATCTCTTCAAATTATAAAACAACAGTTTAACAAACTTGAATTTAATTATAACATTATTTCTTCACCGTCAATAATATGAGAGCACCCACGCACTTTTATTTAAAAGAATCAAGATACGTTAAAATTACTAAGTGACCAAATTGACAGGCCCTATCAAAAGTAAGTACCTTATACCACGACCAGCCATCAGCGAAAGCAACTTGAAGCTTCCACCACTCATGGAAAAGACAACATACCCAACAATTGCTAAAATGGAGGGTCTCTATCTTACGTTTAAAAACGTGTACATCATCGTTCAGAAACGGCTAATGAATCTATCAATCCCAGGGGAGGCATACATTGTCCGGCCGGACGCAGGACGTGTGGCCAACTTACCAACAAGATTGATTACTTCAGAAATTTGCTTGTATTTTAATTGATTAAGCATATAAGTTGAAATCCCCGTGCGATTTTATATTTTCAAAGGTAATATGAGTTGCCAGAATTATTTGATGACAGTTTAAAGTGATAAGAGTACAGTGGACAAGAGATATGAAGAAAGAGAGACCAAGCTCACCTTTAAAGCATAAATGTGCAGATTGTTCTTACATACTTGAACAAATTGAAGGCAAAACATTTTTCAATGAACTATGCTGACAACATGATCTTGATCTTTTTTCGAAGAAACAGAGACTTGGAACCTATTACACATCGCTATCAATAATATTAATAATATTAATATCTATCTAATTGCCCACACTTTGCAAACGGCTAAATGCAAACGACGTAAATCTGTTGAATAGAAAAATAGCATTAAGCAAGACACGGTTTGGAGCACCTTCGTAGGGCTCTCGAGTTTCTGTCGACCTTTTCGAAGAGTCCGTGAGTCCTCTAGATTACGGTGTCGCCAGATTTCTCAATCTGGAAGTTTTTAATTTTCAGCTAATTGCCATATAGCTCATATTGTGATGATGATGATCGGGAAAACGTAACAAACAAAATAACAAACTCACTTTTGCATTTATAATATAACTAGCTGGTGGCCACCACTTCGCCTGCGTAGAATAAGTACTTCGGGTATTCATTAATTATAAAAATAACCTTTACCGCTACGCCGTTAGATATACGGAAGGCACATGAGGAAGCCAATGTTTGCCTGTTTGAAATATAAGTAATTCAGAAAGTCAATAAGAAATAACAACATGTGACGTCATATTTTGCTACAGTCAAATAAGATACTTTTAATGTTTGAAATAACAACTAATTTGGAAATAGTATAAAAAAATTATATCCATTTTTAAGGTATGGTTTAATAGTTTATTTTACTAATAAAATACCCTGTTCTTTAATGTACTTGTACATATACAATGTCTACTATGATCTTTCCCTGGAATCCAAACAGCCTAAAACACAGCAGCAAGTGTTTTCCACTGCATTTTTGCTTACCTTACTAAGCTATACGTAGGTACTGTTTTCTTTTGAAGATGAAAACTTTAATAAACTTTCTTCTTATCTGAAACCTGGAGTTTTTAACGGAACCATTTAAAGTTTGCTTGATTTTTGACATAAAATCTAAAATCTTTCGATTTAAGACATCATGTTCTTTGTGAACGTTTTTTTTTTTGCGCAGTTGCTGATTTGACTAAAAATGTGTAGGTAACAAACTCAAAAAAAATGTTTGTTATTGCATTTTTTCCAGATGATCGTAAACTCATTGTTCATAATTAAGATTTTATAATATGTTAATTTAATCAAATCAGTAAAACAAAATTTTGTTCAGTAGTAAACAAGGCATCGAAATAAATCCCTAATCCATAATATAAATCCCAAAGTAAATACTACATAAGTTTCCCATTAAAACAAAACAATTGAATGAGTTTCAGTAAATTTCCTACAATGTTAGCACAAAGATACACCGACAAACTACAAATTTAAATCTGACATTACTATCACAAAAACGTACCTAGGTTGGGAGGGAATCAATTATAATTCCCATTAGACAGAGGCGGGCCCATTGATTTATGTGGGTAGACGGAAAAAAGCTACGCATTGCAAGTGCACCTTGAATTGAACATGCGATAATTGGTAATTACAACCTTGCTAATGATGTTTCTGATGAGAAAAAAAGTTTAAATTAATAACTTCGTATTTAGGAATAAGCTAGGCTAATTACAATTTAAGATTATAATTAGTGGTTAGTGACCCTGACTGCTAAGCCAGGACAAATAATTGTGTGATGAGCACGATCATTTGTTCTGTGTCTGGGTGTAATTTATTTATAATATGTATGTATTTAGAAATATATAAGTATGTTTATCAGCAGTCTGGTTACCATAGTACAGGCTCTGCCTAGTTTGGGATCAGACGGCCGTGTGTGAGATGTGTTGAGTTATTATTATTATTTGAGTTATTAGATCTTTGGGTAAAAAAACCTCATCTCTCACCTATTACACAACGCTATCTGATGAGGATGACTGATACAACATGTTTAGAAATTTATTCATGCATACAAATTGCACTGAGCGGGAACCAAACCCATGACCTCTGACGTTAACACGACTCTACATTCGGCTCTGCCGCAGCACTCTCTTCTTTATATCTCAGGTATACGGTATCGAATAGAAAGTATCGATACTGTACTCATGGGTAGTATCGAAAAAAAGTATCGTACTCGAAAAAGTATCCAAGCAAAAGTCTCGAGTACTTTTCTTAGGGCCTCACAGAACTACACGTGACGTCAGTTTAGCTTCAGTACAATTAACACAAGAAAAAACAAATGGTAAATAAATATATTACATAAATAAAAAAACAACACTTATCAAATAGTGGATTAAAAAAAACACTTTAGGCACATATAATTAAAGCTCCCATTCCTTCGTACCATCGCTTAAAAAAGTCTAGGGTAGTTTTATCTGCCTCCGGTCAATGTACTGACGGAAAGCTCACATTTTGCTCTTTCTCTCTGTAACTGTTTTCAGCGTCTTCCTACAATTTCGTGAAGGCACTGTGGATAAACTGCTTTTATAGTAGATAATATGATCTGCAACTTAGTGCTCTTTCTACTCAGTAAAGTGGTCTTACAATGAGTAGAACGGGGACTTTTATGTGCTGGAATTATATTGAAATCGGGATCATCCATCTGAGGAAATATTTCCACCCTACAGAGGACCTGAATTGAACTGCTCTATTCGCTTATTGTTACATGCCAGAGTCGCCAAAGCTCTCAGGACCTGCATCATCATGCTACTTCATCATCATACTCTAATATTATAAACGTGAAAGTTCGTGAGTATGGATTTATGGATGTTTGTTACTCTTTTACGCCAAAACTACTGAAACGATTGCGATGAAACTCGGTATGTAGATAGCTGGATACCTCGATTAACATATAGGCTACTTTTCATCCCGATATTCATATGGGATCGGGACTTACGCGGGTGAAACCGCGGGGCGCTGCTGGTATGAAATAAACTGATGTGGGCTATCGAGGCTGTTTAAGTGTCTGTGTGTGATTGTATCCACTATGTATAGAACTGACGGAACTAACCGCTTAATAATACTCGTACAATCATCATCGATCAAATCTCAACTCCCTCACTTTTTTTATCAGTAATCGCAATTTCTTAATGTTTGTTTTCCCGTTGGCACATCAAACATACTTACATACATTCACTCACACCTGTACCCCTGGAGGGATAAACAGAGGCTTATTCAACACCCATATTTTGCAGATGGCGAAACACCTAAAAATAAAACGAAAATATTAACAATGTACTAAAAACGCGTATCACTAACCTACATCAATTTAGTTGCGTGGGTTCTGTTGTTGAAAGTCAAAGAGCAAACGTCTGTGGTATAAATTTTGTTCCAGGTTCAGAAAACCTGTGTATTTTCTAAAAAGTTTTAATTTTTCACAACCTAAGATTATATGAAATAATTTATTTTGATATTATTACCTAACTTGTATAATTATTTTGTCATCGTCAGCATCGGTTCTCTATACCAAAATAACTTTTATGTGACTAGTTAAAAATTAACAAACAAGTTAGGCCTTTAATTGTCCCAGGGCAAGAAAACAAAGACAGAGTGCACGAACATTTAAAAAAAATCTGTTTGAATTTCTAACATACGTTGTAGTTTTATCGTAAAACATTAAATGTAAATATTGCCAGTTTATTTTTTTTCTGAAGGTATAATAATACTTTTTGCCATGTTTTATTCTACCGTAGCAGCTTAATTCAAAAACAGCGTTCATTCCAATTTAAAAACCATTCGAAAAGATGACGTCACAATTAGTTCCAAATTCAAAAGGTGTTGGAAAATCGTATCATTTGTATTGCACGTGTAAGGTGACAGGCCGCGGGGTGCAGCGCAGGGGTATGCGGCGCGAGGGGCAGGGCGCACCTCGATCGATGGCGACGTCGTTATTCGGGCGACAGCCTTTGACGACGTCGCGGATACGTTCCGCTTTGTGCTTGTTTTAATTTCTTCATTTGTATGATGATTTGGGAATTAGGAGTCGGAGTAGGTCGGCGAGGTAGGCTGTCTATGGTAATCTTCTAGTTTGTTGTGAGTTTTAAACGGTATTAGTAAGTGGATTGCCTGCTGAAAAGGCGCAAAGGTTGACTCTTTAGAAAGAGTCGATTAGAAGCTTTTAGTTTATTTTAGTACATTTTTCATTTAGAAAATATTCTCAGATTGTCAATAATGTCATAATATGCTTAGCTATGTCTTTACTTGTGCAGAGTTGCGACCTCGTTCTCAACTTAATTATTATATTTTTCACATTGAGCCTAATGCATATTCATTTAATTTTCCCTTTTATTTGTCCATCAAGTGGACCCTTGGTTACTATTTTAGTGGTATAGAAAAACACAGCACGTAAAAAGCTTACTTCTTAGTCATTCGCCCATCATCGAAGCCATCATATTACTTTTAGTCTAGTTTTTCACATTTATCTTGTATTTCACAATGTGCATATCTCTCCAACAACCTGACATACAAAGTACTAAGTGGAACGAACCAGGGTTAGGTCCACGCCTCCGCGGACGCGTGACTGACGGACGTCCGCACACATGTACACCGTCGCCGGCACACACACACAACTCGCCGTTTACTTACGTTATTTTGACACTTGACAGATGTGTGCCCACAGTGATGGGTGGCGCACGTGAACTGAAATACGAGGGAAACTTTGAATACTGAACGTTTATTTATACGGGCCGGCGGCAATTGATTCTGAAATCACATATTGATTAGATATTAAAAAAATACTGTTAAAATTATTATTGGCTTAAAAAAGTTTGTTGCATAAAATTCAGGTGTGGTTATAAAATGTTAACACTTTTAGCTTTGAAGGTTTTTTTAATATGCGACCATTTTCCGAAGACCATTTCCACTAGTAATACACACACACACAAACAGGATAGATTACACCCTTAGATGAGTATAGATAGTGATCTAAATATGGAGAGTTAAATAATTTTGAATATTTAAATTAAATAATGTTAGGTCTAGAACATATTTAGGTTTTTAAATTAGATTTATTATTGTTATATCTTTAACGTTACGTAAGTTTTGGTAGGTATCACTGTTGTTCCTCGCTACATGCTGTTTGAATTACCTCAAACTTAGGTCATATTGATACAATGACATGTGTAGATACCTGGTCATGAAATCTTTTAAAATAGCCAGGCGATTTACTAGCGAAATTTACTTTAAACATAGGTAAGGGGACTTAGAAACTGAAAAATAGATTAAACATAAGTGCTTAGTTTTCCACTTATTTGACAATTATGATTAAACTATAAATAAAGCCCAATAAACTGTTCCATTTACACTACTCCAAATTTGAAATTATTTAAAAATGTGCTGGAACACGGTGGTGTAATGAATGCAGTGACGTTAACGACGTCGCTGACGACCGCCATTTGTCAGCCGTCAGCTGTCAGCTGTTTGTCAGCCACAATGGTGTCAGGCACCGCGCGGACGATTGACAACTGTCACTCATTGAACCTACCAAAAGTTGTCGAATACAACACGAGACAATCTTTTCAAGAGAAGTGACTAAGGTTTAGCTAGACACGAACGTGCAGAGCGAACAAATACATCATGTGTACTTAAAACTAAAGTTTCGAAAGTATACATATGTATACATACATACAGTTTCATTACATACAGAATTCAAATAGACTAATTTAAACTTCTAAATGGCGGCCTTCTTGGAAGTCGTTGAAAGGATGATGATGACGACGTTTCTTAGGCTCTTTCAAATGACGCATTATGAGAACCATTATTTTTGGTCTTCAGAATGGACAATAAAACTTTACAAGGATTTCCACTCAGTTACACGTGAAATTAAAAGTCTGAGTCTCAAAAAGGAACTCTTAAATTGTTTTTCAGATACCTAAACAATTTACAAAATTACTTATTATAAATTATAAAAAGTTGATATCATTGTAAAACAAAATTTTACACAAAGTACACAATGAGCGAAGAATGAATTCGTTGCAAGATTTGCAAGACCACGCAATCTACAATACTTTTGTACAGCAGTGGACGTCTAATCTCTTAGAAGATTATGATAATGATAAAACAATCATCCAAGATATTCATAAGATACAAAAACAAAGTAAAAAATGTACAAAAAAAAAAGGATAGATCATAAATTGATTTCCAAATTATTGAATATAATTCGTCAAATGCCGTCACAGAGTAAGCAAAATTTTAAATATTATTTACTGAAAGTACTTTTTAATAACACGGCAATCCAAACAGGTTAGCACAATTATTTATCGTTGTTTACTTAACTAGGTACCTATAAAGTTTCCTATCGTGAGTTTAAAAAAAAAACGCAACGACATGAGGGTCGGCAGATGCAAACTGTGTTTGTATCGTTATAGGTAGCATTTGTAATGTTGACGTCATGTCTATATATGACTTACGAATACTATTACGTTTTAAATTTGTTATTTGGAAATTATCTCCGAAATTACTGGAAGGTTAAATTAAGCCTCGTCTACCTTCTTCTTTCAGTTACCTTAACTAGATCCATTATTCATTCAAATGTTTTCAAATCTTATTTTTAAGAACTTTACAAATAACTAATTATAGAAAGGCCTCCATAACTGACTGACAAATTAAAAGATTCTTTTGGTATTGTCAACCTGCTTATGACTGTGTGACACTTCTGTTTTCAGCTAGCTGACCCGTGTGCCCATGTGCCTCCGCAGTGGTAGAAAAAAAAATTTAATTAAATTTTTATTTACACATACCAAGATAAATAATAATCAAATTGTAACACAAAGATTTGTTTACAAAGGTTAATGTTTTTCTTAGAATCGACCATGTACTTTACACAAGAAAATGATTTATTGATCAATATTCTTTGTAAAAACATACTTCAAACCAATTGACACCAACCTACTCAAAAAACAGGTACAGTTTTTGATACAAACCATCCTCTAATCCCCCCAAAAAAAACTTCGATATCAAACCTTTAATCAGCATAAATCATTGACAATCCGAGAATTAGAATACAAATCGTTATCGGGTCGAAATCGAGATTTTTCTGGGAAACAATGGTAATGTGTGTGCGGTGTGAACTGACAGCTGTGCCGCGAATTATTAATGATCACTTGATTCACACCTCCAGGCTTCCTACCTCCGATGTCCTCGACACGACACTGAAAAGCCACGGCTATAATTGTATGTTGTACTTGTCACTTTACAATGCCACCTACTGAATCGTCTTTTCATGGATAACTAAAGGGTTTAGTTTGAACGGTGTCATTGTATTGCTTGTTTAAGTTATTTAACGTTTTATAAATTTGTGTCTGCCATCGTGTCATAGATTTCAAACGGATGATGCGAATCATTTTATTAAATTATGAAGCCAATTTAACTGAAATGACTAAGAGAATCACTCCTGCCATCCTAGTTGACTATGTTTGATGAAAATCTGTTTTCATATGTCGGGGTTTTAATGTATGCAGATGGTAGCTTGTATTTACTACGATTCGTCGCCTTGGTATACTAAGATATAGGCCAAAATTTACAGATTACAAGAAACCGTAGTCCTCAACCACTGTAGTCCTTGTATAGTGGTGTCTTTTGCTGGAGGTTAGGGTTACTAGGAAGACATAAACTTTTATTTTGACATAATATAAAATAAGAACAAAAGAATAAAAATACTGGTTGATTAAATCCCCGCGAATCCTTGTAAGTGTCTTACATCTGCTCTGGTCCCTCCCATCCAGAAAAGCAGGTTGTGATGCAAAAACATCTAAAAAAAAAACAAATATAAATAAGTAAAAAGTATAAAATAATGCCATGTGAATAGCCTTGTGTTTAAAATGTTATGTTCAAGTTTATTATAAATAAAAACAATAATGTACATAATGTAAATAGAAATACATCGAGCAATAGTACCCGCTACAAGGAAGGAAAATGTTAAAAACTCGCGGGTAACATCGCTGATATTGCGACTATTCAAAGACACTAGCAACAATAAAACACAACTTTGTAACAAATCTTCCTCAACTATAAAGTAATAATTGGCAACTTCGCAATCTAGTTTTCAGCCTATGCAGTGGTGCTATCGTGGTAGATCGCGTGGTGCACAAACATTAACCACCCCGTCAACCATCACCACAACTCAATAAATATCCTCCAGACGCGAATTAACCATAAATAGTTGATCTATAATGTATGCGACAAAGTAATTTCTGCATATTGGAACTATTGAGTTGCAAAACTATTTAAATTGTTTTCGCAAGCGATAAATTATACCGTTGATTGTGCATGATTGCAGTCGTGAAGGAAAGAATTAATAATGGAACTATCCATTGTTGCCGTAATAAATAATACAAGTTCGTTGGTTTCATTACTTTCATTAAAGTGAAAGATTTTTCACATGGGCCCTCGAGGCGTAAATGATTAGTATCGATTAAATAATAGATTAAAACTCCAAAATACCGCTTCTTTACTCCTTAAGATGGGACATCTTCAGAACGAATTGGATGATGATGACCACGGTTAATAAAAAGCGCAAGATTACATCTACGACGCAGAAGATCGACTCAAAGTAAACTAGTGCGTGGTTTTCATGCACCGTGAAAGAGCGTTACTATTTGTGAAGGCATCAAGGGATCAGAGGCGTGTTAGAAGCTAAAAATATATGCTAAGATTTGCTGAAATTGGTAGCAAAATAAACGAAGATGATTGTCTCACAAACCTTATAGGGGTTACATATATTTTATAATCTGTGAAACTCTTTCACAATTTTATTTGTTTGCAGTGTACTTTTTTTATGGGATAGGGGGCAAATGGGTCACCCGATGGTAAGTGACTACCGCCGCCCATGGGCACCTGCAACTCAAGAGTCACAAGTGCGTTGCCGGCCTTTAAGGTGAGAGTAGGGGAAGGGCAGGAAGAGGGAGAGTGCGAGTGGGGGAGAAGAGTGGGAGAGGGAAGGGCTGGGGCCTCCGGTAACCTCACTCACTCGACGAAATGCAATGCAAGCATTGCTTTACTGCTAGTTTTCTGTGAGGCTGTGGTATCACTCCGGTCTAGCCGGCCGTGCCGAAGCATGTACTGTAGAATAAAGGTACCATTAGGCAAACCATATACAGGAGCCGTATAAATTTGATTACAAAGTTTTTCTATTTGCAGATGTTGTCTCCTAGAGAAGATGATGACGACGATAATCACCTTTGCATCAAATGCAACGCTACAATTGTTGGTTTGGATAATTACATAAAACATAGGAAGCAGAGATGTGGAAAACTAAAACCTCATCATTCAAAGCCAGAACTACCGACCATCGACCCCCTGGAACCGTCTTACAGCCTCGGAGCAGACGTGTTCTTTCAATCTTTGGAGCTGCAAAGCAGCGTCAAGAAGACTTCGTTATCCAGGCTTACACCCCCCATTCCAATATCGAAATCAAGTTTAGATAGGAAGACGTCTTTAGTTGTGTCAACGTCTTCTAGCATAATACCAAGAATGAGCCCTTTAGAGAACAATCTTAGAGGTGAAGACTGGATCGGAGGACACAGCTTAAGAATTGGCACCAGTGAAGACAATCAAACAAAGTTAATAAACGCAGTGGCAAGCATCAGTGGTGCAGTTAAGAAAGATATACCTACTTCGTCATACAGTATAAATTATGATTACAAAGGTGACGATGATAGTGACGAGTCAGAGGAATTAGAAGACGATGACGAAGAAGACCATCCCAGTGGTAGTAAATGGAAACCACCACCTAATTATACTGGAGGAAAATGGCGCCCAGCGTCGCCAGAACATGAAGATTGGGATATGCGAGAAGAACAAGAACACACTGGTGGAAAATGGAAACCATTTATGCAAGAGGGCAATGAACGAGACGAAGATTATGATGCACCACCCCCAGGACATACTAAAGGAAAATGGATACCGGGTGCTAATGAAAAAACTCAAATAATGCAGACGACAATACAGTCAAAAGGCTCGGTCCAATATTGGTGTGGCCCTTGTAATAGAAGACTAGGTTCAAGAGCTATTTACGAAAAACATCTGAGATCTAGTTTGCATTTGAAGAAGGTTCTACCAGAACACGAATTGGAATTCGCAGGTCATTTAATGCCTATGAAAAGTATTACTGACAAACGTACAATACGTCCATCAAGATTTGTGAATGATAACATATTCTTACAACCAGAGCGAAAAAAGAAAGTAGAGAATAAATTAAATGTAAAAATAGAGAAAAAGAAACGAAAGAGGAAGCCCAACTTTGTCCATTGTTCTGGCTGTAAGTCGCGTGTCCGGCAGCATTTGATGGGGAAGCACTTAATATCCCATTACCACTTCAGAAAAGCTACAGACACTAACACAACTGCATACCAAGATCTTATTTTGGCCAACATTGATGCAATTGTCCATCAGTCTCCCTTTCAATGCAGTCCGTGTAAATTCTATACGAATTGGCTTTCCACTTTCATGCAGCATTGGTTTTCTGAGGCGCACGAACAACGATTGGAGTCCATGGAAGGCAAATGCTGGTGCTCTTTTTGTAAATTTGAGTGCGAAACTTCTCAAGACATGATGAAACATATGACTAGTTTAGACCATGGCGAAGTGGTGGCTGTCATTAACAGATCCATGCCAATCATTATAAGAAAGAAAACCATATTGAAGTGCGAAACTTGCTATAAAGAGTTTCGCTACAATATTGAGATAAAACGACACTGTCACAACACTGGTCATCCACTGGCAGTCACAGCAACCGACAATTATCAAGAACTCCACAAATGCCAGCATTGTAAAGCGAAATTTAAGTCTTCACTTACTCTAGCTGCTCATTTAAAATCTAAACACAAACAAAGAGCTTACTTGTGTTTAGTTTGTACAAAGACATTTAATTCTTCAGAGGAAGCCAAGCGTCATCGTCAGACTTCAGAACACAGGATTAGGAGAACCGAAAACATGAGAGTACAAGGAATGTCAGCGAAAGATTTGACTAAAAAATGTCCTTATTGCACCGAAACTGTAATTCTAAGAAATATCTTGGTACTGAAGGATCATATACGAAAAGTGCATCCAAATATAAAGAAAAAGTAAGTAAATAACCATTCAGGAGTTAAGTGTTCTTAATGCTTCATGATATTTATAATCCTACCTTTCTTCACAGCTTCAATTGCTATGTTCCAACCATGACAGAGATCTTCGTTCCACTAATAATCTTTTACTTCTATGCCCTAATCACACTTCTTCTCTAGTTCATTCTTCCTTTGCTGTCCAGTCTATTTTACTGTGGAATGCGCTCCCACCTGAAATTAGGATGTCCACAAACCGTGGCGCGTTTAAAGCTAAAGTCCGGGAATTTTATAGAAAACAATTAGCAGAAATATCCTCATGACCTCACAACCATAAGTTTATTTTGTATGTATGTATGTATGTATATATATATGTATGTATGTATTTATTTATATGTGTTTATATTTATCTGCAAGGATGTATATGTATTTTCCGTATTCGGCTATCTATTATTATGTAGCATTGTAAATTGTCTTGTATATATAACAGAGTGTATTGTGTATAATCAGTTTATTGTCAACTATGATTTCTTTTCTTTTCTCCCTAAGCACCTGCCATGTCCCTCACTGAATCATCCAAAGGTTGACTGGTAGATAATGCCATGTGGCATTAAGTCCGCCCCGTGCAATGTAAAATGCAGGAAGTATTAAATAAATAAATAAATAAATAAATATTTATGTATTTTCTGTATTTTTGATTTAATTTTCAGATGTCCTAAATGTGGAATGTCGTTTATCCTCTCGCAAGAAGTAACACGTCATGTCAGAGACAACGCGTGCCAGTTTCGGCCCACGACCGAGATCAACTCTTCCATCTTTTGGAATTGTAGTCAGTGCCTCTTCACGACTGACTCACAAGCCGAATGTTTCTTCCACGAAGTTCTCCATTCACCACCGAAACGAGAACTTCAAAAAACTGGTGATGTTGAAAAAGTTGTACAGAAATATGCTTGTCCTCTTTGTTCCAAGAGTTACAAAAAAGCTTCTCTCCGTCAGCATTTAAGACAGCATACGTTTGAAAGACCATTTGTCTGTTCTGTATGTGGCGCTAACTTCACAAGACAGTCAAGTTTGGTGAACCATTCGAAGAACGAACATGGCTCTGGAATTACGAAGGTTAAACTTCCAGATATTGTTGAGACAATTGAAGAATTTGAATGTGTGAAGTGCAAGAGCAGGTTAAATAGCATGTGAGTATTTTCCATTTCATTCAACATTTTGTATCCAGTTATTCAATACAAAACTTAGCAAATCCTTAAAGCTTCAATGAGTAATTCCATCATTGTTACTTTGTACTAAAAGTAAATTTTGCATGAATGGATGATTACATTATGACGGAAACGCGAACAAAACTTTTGCAACCGAAATAAACGGGCATCAGGGCGTAGTCACGACGACATCAATTTGCGTTAATAGGTGGCGCGCGAGCAGCGGATGCGTTACATGTCACACGTCACACAACTCCTTCACAAATATCGGGATACATTCATAATTTGACACGAGCGCTTTGATTATGCTCTTGCGCACCGCATTCCCGCCCGCGGTGTTGCCAACGATGACATTTTTATACCCTATATTAATAAATTTCTGCCCGGATGCACGGTATTTTGAGAGAGAGCTGGATCAAAATATTAGTGTCAGAGAGAGATAGTGGATGTTTGAATTTTATTGTTAGCACATGTTCGTACAACGTATTGGAGATTTGCATTTTGATCTGTGGAGC
Organism: Callimorpha dominula; assembly: GCA_949752705.1. NCBI lineage: Eukaryota > Metazoa > Arthropoda > Insecta > Lepidoptera > Erebidae > Callimorpha > Callimorpha dominula. The sequence continues at coordinate 25,437,776 of OX456996.1, forward strand.
GGTGTGATGGCGTTAAATCGCATGTGGTTTATTTGCTTTGACACTTGCACTCGACGCGTTACAATTTATACGTCTAACATCAGTCTATAAATAGTCCGGATCAGTCACAAAGGATTGACGATGCCGATTTCAAGCTAAATGTAACGTGTTTAAGCCAAGAAGTGTTTACATAAACATGTGACATAAGTACTGATTGCCTCGTTGACCCCGTGGCGTTTTCGCTTATATTTACGTGCGAATATGTCAAATCAAGTCAATCAAATCAAAATCATTTATTTCAATTAAACCAATAATAGGTAATTTTGAATTGTCAGGAGTAGGAGTCGGTCAGACTAAGTCAGTCGTGAAGCTAGTTGCCTGTTCCAATACGTAGATCCTATGGAGAAGAACAGGCAAGAAACTCCAAGGACACTCTTTTTCAAAATGTTTTTTACAAATTTCTGGTTACATTGCTTATAAGCGTAAATGAAATGTGAGGACAATGTAACAAACCTATTATTCTAAAATATAAATAGACGCGCTAATTACTACTATGCATATTTAAGTAATAGCAGTCCGGAGATGACCAGCCCCGACCAACGGCACCCGTTCACGAGCATGACGCACACGCCAGCCATCGTACAGATCAACCATATTGAAGGGTACCGAACGACCCGACATATATGAGTTTCTTTCCTGCTTCTATTTGAGGTTCAATTCTGTAGTCGGGTTAATTGTTATTGTTTTTTTTGTAATTAAAAAAAAATATCATAATCACAAAATTGGGAAAGTGTCCGGTAGGTGTACATTTTGAGACATATTATTTAATTGATATATATCCCAGAATAATACCTATTATTAGTATATTTAGTTATAAACAAAACGTGAACGAAGCTACGTCATTTGGGTTTTAAATACAGGAACCGCCACTCCGGTTATCTCAATCTGCTCATGATGCTATTTCGAGTACTCGAAGGCAATGATTTATAATACATAAAACTTTCAGTAATTAAGTCATCGAAAAACAATGAGCGAGATCACCTCCACCAGCCTCGGTCTTTCTCTGCTTTAACCATGCATTCAATATAGGTATATTATGTACATCATATCAACCATATCACTGTTATACTTTGTACCTAATATAAAAGTTTAAAACAAGAAAACAGCGGCCTCAATAATCACAATAGTATCCATAAAATTGTGTCTCCAAGACACAAACCCGTGCATAGCCTTTCTGTACCTACCCTTAAGGATAACACATGTGAAGGTATTCTAAACTCTAAGCATTTAAGAAAACAGATACCTCCTGTAAGATAATTGCTATGATAAGGAGCTATAATTTCCCACGACGATAGCTTGGATTACGATTGATTCAAGCACTCCTCCACAAACAGAGCAAACTATTTTCCAAACGAAGTATCAGAATGACATCCAATCTTGATTGCAATTCCTTTATTAACACTAAAATCGTAGTAAGATGTGAAACTTACAAGCCGCAAGCCATATGAATCAAGTTGCCGCGTCATTAAACCAACTTTCAACATATCTAGACAATTGTTAGACATGGAGGGCCATTGCAGGGCGCCTAAGAGCGCTGATGATCTAACTTGGGCAATATCTTATGGGTTATGGCGACGCCTTGCATTAATGCACTGCAACTGTAATACGACGACGCTGCTAACGGTCGCTGCGGTCGCTCTGTGTTGCCAGATTATGCGCAGAATTATTACTAAAATGATTATTGCTGAATTTTAGCGTTCTACGAATGGTTTTGACTGTTTTTGTTAGACGCGTAATTAGTTTTTATTGTATGTAACAAGAATTAAACAAGGGGGATCTTTTACAAAATAGGGATTTTTAAGGGAACTGCTGGACACTACCGACGAAACCCATTCGGCACACAAATAATAGTTTAGTTACAAAAGGACACAAGAACACGCGGCAATTTTGATAAATTGCCACATGTTCTTGTGTCCTTAAACTCAATGGCATCAGATAAGGACAAGGAAAACACACATACACACTAAACAAAGAGTTTGTTAAGCAAGTTGCATTGCAAACCCCATAATGTGCAATCTTCCCATGGCATGGCGTGATAGTTCGACACGTGTTTTGCCTCTGAACAAGGCGCGAATGTTCGTCAGCAACCAACCTCCAACGTTAAATACAACGCATACCTATAGGTATAAATATAACGCATATCTATAGGTATGCGTTATATTTAGAATAAGTTTGTATTATGTTTCAAATTATGCAAAAACTTAACTTATATACATGTAAATAATATCGTTAAGACTCATACTCATACTCATATTAGTCAGACAGTCCCTTAGACTTTATTTTTAATGCTGAGCTACTGGTGTAGTGCTATGTCGGGATAGAACCGACTCATACACACGGTGTTTCGTCACAAGTGAGTCTATTGCAAGGCACTCGGGTATTCCATAGGAAGGAAGTCCCCGAGAAAATGCTATTAGTCCTAGTAGTTAGTAAAAACATACCTAAGAAAATAAACATAAAAAATATACCTAGAGACTGTACTACACTATTTGATTAAGAGTTTTTTCTTTAAGACATACAAATAAAATGCCATTCTATTTTTCGATAGCACTCATGAAACTGTTAGCTAATGTCATTCTTATTGGTACTGTTCGCCAAGTGTCTGGCTCTTATGTAGGGTAGGTACTTACTTGCATTGGCTATAAAATATATATATTTTTGTACTCCATTGCATCTGTCCATCTAAAGGTTGTCTGTAAGAAATCGCAACTAGCGATAAGACCGCCGTTTGTACCATTATTTTTTTGTCTTTGTAAATATTTTGAAAGGTTCCTCATGGTGTACAATAAAGAGTATTGTATTGTATTGTATTGTATGTTAACGGGAATTAACGCGATCATAATTCCCGTAACCTTCATAAGTCCCAATACAGTGAAATCTGTATAATTGAGTTCTCTACCTAGATCTCTACCTAGCATTTTTATTACTTATAGACGCTTTTTGATTGGGTTCACAGTTACCCAAATATTCAGGTTTAAGAGTTTTCTTATTTATGGAGGGTCCCGCTTAGAAAGGTTGAAATGTACCGTTTTTCATTTATAGAGGTGAAACCTTCGATTCCAATTGAAAACTGAAAAAGATAAACATCGAAAAATTTAGGAATGGAAATTTCATTTAAGAAAGGTTTGAAAATTTCCAGTAACCGAGGTATTTTAATGCAAAACTGTCGGAAAGTCATTATAGTTATCAGTAGCAGAGTTTCCTCAAACATCCAGGGCTTACTTAATAACCAGGTTCCATTGTATCATTAGTACGCAAAAGTTTTCAACTTTTTTAGTATTATATCAACTTTTTTCCAGGAGTTCATTGACCCGTCATTCGAGTAGTTGCCCCCGAGTAGCCATAACTCTTGAATGTCCACATGATCAGTGCACCTACATTGCCACCAAATCTAGTCAATTAGCAAGGTAGGTACAGTCTGTTTTTAAAAAGATTGAACTATAAGATTAGATGTTTTAAGAGCGCCATCTATTTTACCAGTGTAGAACTACTTGCAGCCATAGTGAAGAGTTAGTGGAGTATGGATAACTCGATTCCCAAATAGATGGCACTGGTTAAAACATAGCTAAGTCATATTTGTTTCTAATTATACTTGCTGATACAAGATGGCGCTAAATGGTTTTATTAAATTTACAGACATCGACGAACTCACGGTGAGCGGATAAAACATCACGAATGCCACATCTGTTCGTTTAAGAGCGATCAAGCAAGCCATATGAAGCGACATATGTTATGTCATCAAGGAATCAAACCTTACGCGTGCCCTCATTGTCAGTTCACTTGTGGGAGCTTGGTTAGTATTCTATCAGAATAGAGAATCAGGAACACATTCAAACTACAATTCAATCATTGCAAATGCAAAATACTTTTATTTAATATTTAGAGGTATGTACAGCAGGAGACTGGACTACGTCTCTGTTCGGGCGTTAAAGCACCCGCGGGCGAAAAATTAAGGGAACAGGTCCCAATTGCCAAAGACATAAAATCAACACTGACTATTATTGACTAGTGTCCCCCTCCGGCTTGTCTAGGGCTAGCAGGGGTACCTATTTTAAAACATGTTCTGACCTACATTTAGCAACTAAAGGATTTTTTAAGAAAGCGCTCTTACTATGTGATAGGTGTTTGATTGCACTAACAATAGACCTGCCATATTTGTTTACACATAAATCATTTGCTATTGCGGCTGCTGCCTAAAAAATAAAAACCTGAGAAATACGCACCAGCTACCTTCCGGTTACTAAAGCTTGTTATTTTATAATAACTATTTGCCATGTACAATGTTACCATGTCAATTTCATATTTATCAGCTCATCATCATCCTTCGCGTCTTTTTCAACTAAATTGGGGTCGGCTTTAATTCGAACTACGATACGGCCAATTACATGGGTGTAGTTATAATTATAATGTACTTACTTATACTTATATAACATTTTATAAAAGTTTAATCTGATTCATTTATGTTCTTGTTTGTGCGTGTGTGTGTTTGTGTGTTTTTTTATTACGCTGTCTAATATTGTTTGTTTTAATTTAAACATTTCTTTATTTTTAGGAAAATCTTCGCAAACATGTCCTTCGTAGTGGTCGGCACCCTGGTTTATATCTATACCATTGCCGGCTGTGTCCATACAACACGAACACAGCGACGGAGCTTCGGGTTCATTTAACCACAGCACATGCACACAAATACAACGCAAAGTCTGCCGTGCAAGCTGTTAAGGTGCATCTTATGGTTGATGTTAAAAAGGGAACAAATGTAAAGTGATGACTTCTAATAAAAGTAGCAGGAGTGTAAATTAAATGCGGGGCTTAACAAAAAAAAATAGAGTAATTGAAATACTGCACCAGCTGTTAATTAGCGTATAATTATTTCATACATATTGAAATATATTAATATTGAAAAATAGGGAAATAAGTTAATGTATAAATTGTCAACAATACAGGATACATTATGACTGGAACGCAATCTGTCAAACAGCGCGCAACCGCGAGAGCGAGGGAAAAATTCAGAGATTGGAAAATAACAATACGGTGCTGACGTCTGACCGTTTTCTTCGCTATCGACAAAAATAATAAGCGAACAGCTGTGAAATACGATAATATATCACATAAACATTTGTAAATAAAACACGTCATTTAAGCCATAATTACATAATATGTGTTGGAATATGTTTCATTAAGAGTGTGTTTAGTATTTATTCGTAAATAAATAGTGCAGTGTTTTCAAATGTTGTAGTTTTTGTGTAATGTATGTTTGTATCCACGTGCTTCAGATCGATTTGCATCCATAATGTCTCTGAAGGTGAGTGATGCTATGTATTGATTAAATTTTTAGACGTACATACGAAGCGAGCGGTTCGGTATTTAATATTTTGCGTGGGTAGCCCATAGGTACCTACCCTTTTAAATTCATGACTTGATCGTAATACAGTTCCCTACACTTTATTGGAAATAATAATGGGAATAATTTATTAGGTATTTTTATCAGATTTAGTACTAACTTTAGTAGACTGAGGTTCAATCACTGAAAATAATGCGTGCTTGATATGGCATATTCCGTTCTATTTTTAAAAATATTGTTATCTTTAGAGCTGTAGATGCTTAAATATTTGGTAATGAAATGATCGATGTGTTGTGATTTTGTAGATGTTAAATATATAGATGTTTAAAAAAAAACAAATGTCACAACTGGACTGCTAGAGTCCTGTTTAGTTGTTAACTCTGACCACTTCTATTCATAATATATAGGTATATGTGTATATATTTAATTTACTACTTACTGGCACCTAGCACTGAATTTTTTTTTATAGGGACCAGGGTTGCCTATTTGATTTTATTATAACAGTCGTTTTTTTTAAGGTCGAAAGCATTCTACAAAGGGCTGTCCTATTTGCAGTGCTACCTGCTAATCATATATATTATACAACTATACAAACATAGTTATTCAATAGTGTTATAGTTATTAAATGCACTTGCTACACCTAGATCGACTTGGGAACATTTTTATTCTCTAGTAGTGCAGGCCATTCTGTATGTTTTTACAGTTTTTGTAAATGACATTGACTGTAACCACAAGCTTAGGATTTAACACCATCATCAGATGAAATGTAAATAAATGTTATGAAAATCTTTGAAATGTTTTGAAAATTTTAAGTTCCTTTATTAAAAACACTTAAAAATATTATAAATATAGGTATTGATTATCTATTTTAATTACAACCTCCTTTAATACATGCTTTGTAATTGTAATGAGAAACTGTGTTGTTTCAAAACTAATTAGTTGAAATAATGGAACAGTCTAACAATGCAAAGTTGTCTGAAGGTCAAGTAGTAATTATTATGAAAATATACAAACACATTATAACTTTGACATACCACATAACACAATTAGTGTGTTTTTCCTTTTTTTTAACCCAAAAAAGGAGTGTTCTTAGCTATAATTCAAGAAAATCTGTTCTGCTGTTCATCGAGATCATCAGCTCTTTTTTGATTATTGAAGGGATTTTTGAGTTGAGGTATTTTTAATTTAAACTTGTATTATTTTCAACTATCATAGCTATAATTTTAATACTCAATTGATACACAGACCAACTGTGGTTTAATTTGTTGAAGTGAATGTCTAATGCTGTAGGCTTTTATTTACTTGGCAAATAACTACTAAAACTTGAATAACTAGGTAGTTAAACAAGTAATGATAATATTTTATTTCAATATTTTATTTCCTTTGCACATTTCATATAATTAAGTTGTTTCCACTGGCCAAAAATGGTCACACATACTTAATTTTAGTGTAATATTTACTTTTATATAAATGTAGAAAAACAAACACATTATACATATTTGTAACTACTACATCCATGAAATAAACCACCGGATACAATTTTTTATTTAATTTGAAACTAGTGTCATTTAATAATCTTAATTATTGCTTTAACATAGGTACTTTAAAGAAGCCACACTCTATCTCTTCTATCTAAGTCTTGACTACTTCATCTTTTCTCAAAAGAAGTATGCATAAGCATGATATTTATACTATAATTAGAGATAGTCTGGTGGTCGAAAACTTTGATCTTCATTTGCTGTTAAACAAAAGCACTTAGTGACTTTGAACAGGTCTCATTTTGTAGGTAATTTAATGGAGAATAAAAAGCTTTGGGCACATATGACGAAAAACGTACTGGAAACGAGATATCACACGAATAGTAAAACAAACGTATATTTTTTGTTAAATTGCGCCCCACTTGTCCAGACTGCGGGGGTATCGAAATTCTTAATCAGCGCATTTTTTTACTATTTATCCAAAAATAAAAATGCGTGGTAATCGAAATGTCTATTTTTGATCATTAAACAGCTAAGTTACCTGGGCTAATAGGATTTAATTATGTTCAAATAAATATGAAACGCCTATTGAAAGTCATGTTGAATGTTCACACCTACCTTCCCTCTAACTCAACCAATTCAAGGTGGCAAAAGCTCAAAATAATGAAAGAAATGAAAACCAACTGCGAACCTACCTCCATTAGAACCGGAGATATAGAGAAACAAAGCTATAAAACTAAGAAATGTTCAAGAGGAAATCGAGTTTGAGTATAACTTGAGATGGGTGATAATTAGGTGACCTGTGCATCAATACCCTTCATGTATAAAATAATTAACCAAATCGGTAATCGACTCGTAATATATTTCATTTCTTTTTCATAATTAAAAAAGTAATAATGAACATCGGTTGGATAGAATGGCCTACTGTTCAGAGACACCTTGAGTCGTTAGTACCTGCCAACTAGTATTCTACCAATGACAAATGCGCGATCGATTTATTTGTCCATTACCATCAATCACCCCTTAGACGTGGTGCATTCGTTACTCTTTGTAGAGATTTTGCTAAAACGCACAGACCTACCCTTCTAAGGGTTGATAGCTGATAACTTAGAATGTTAAAAACAGAAGGAAGTGGCGAAAATTAATTAGGAAGGTGGATGGCAAGTCGAATATAATAACAATTTATTTACAGATGTTACAGCAAGGTGTGGACATATTCTAGGGTCGTATAGTAAGACCTCGTAAATAACGTAAAGCGCTAATTTGAATATATCTTATTATGAAACTGACAAGTTGAACTTGAAAGATGACCGTTAAAGCTAATATTTAGCTCCTAAAATTTTACCACAACTTTTTGTAACACTCTTTACACACATAAATAACTAGCTGCGCCGCGCGTGTAGGAATATCGGGATAAAAAGTAGCCTATGTGTTAATCCAGGTTTCCAGCTATCTACATACCAAGTTTCATCGCAATCGGTTGGGTAGTTTTTGCGTGAAAGAGTAACAAACATCCATACATTCAAGCTTTCACATTTATAATATTAGTGGGATTAGACTGCAGGGATTTCCGGAGGCTTCCTTCTTAGGGTATATCCGGGTCCTTTGCAATAGACCCACTTGTGACGGAACACCGTGTGGTTTTAGTCGATTCGATTCCAACATACCACTTCACCGTTAGCTTCGGTGAGGTGGAGACCCGTGGGGGTTTCCACACAAAAAAAAGGTTGTAAATTTAGTAATTTGATTTATCCACGTTTCTTGATAATTTAGCATAGGAAGACATTCTGTTACTTCACTCGCTAAATTAAAATTCACTAAATTTTCTTCATATAAGATGTAAACCTTGTACACTACAAAATAAGGTGTTATTTTAAATTGAAACAAGTAGGTAACGTATGTCGCTATGGAAATAAGCAATGTATTTGTCGACTAAAGTCTGATACGCTTAAATAAACTTTAATACCACGTAGCGAGAGCCGCTATCCGTTGAATGCCATCTCTTTTGCTTTGTGTTTTTGTAAGCGTCTTCGTAGGTGTAGATTAAAAACACGTCATCCTTGTTCGTTTTGAACAAGTTTTTGTACGGCAATTATATAGCGTTTGAATAAATGGAGACTCTCGCGGCGTGGAAATAAAGTTGAGTATACGTTGACAGGTTTTAGTGAAATTTTGCGGCGATGAGAAATAGATGCCAGTAACAAATAGACCTTATTACGAAGAACACTAGGTTGATTTCATATGAAGAAATTAAGTCAGGTTTAAGTTTAGTCGAGTGTACAATAGAATCGGCACCATTATATCACTTTTAAACTTTTAAACTTTCGCGTTCCATGATATAATATTATCTACGTATTTACGGGAATTAACGCAATCACGAAAAGGTATTACATATCTCTGAATTGCCTGACGTTTCGACCAGGTTGCACTGGCCGTGGTCACAGGCTGACTGGCTCAGCGGTGCACGCCCTCCGTCGTCGACATCGTGAGGTAGAAAGTTCTTCATCCACCTCCTCGTGAGATGACGGGATCGCGTTAATTCCCGTAAATACGTAGATGACATTATATCAACCACAAAGAAATATACACAAATCGGATTAGTGGCTCTCGATAGTAAAACTACAGTCCGTTTTTTCCGAATAAATTTTCAAAATTCGTTGACCTCATTTGTACCTACCTATTTCGAGACTGCATCGTTTGGTATCAAACGTTACGTCATAAATAGCGAATCCCAGTTGGTTCAGTGACACCGTGTTATTCGCAAACTGGTCCGGACGGCTTAAGATGACTATATGCGGAGGCTGCAAGCGACCGGTTTAAAACTCGTATATAATTTAATTAATAGCTGCCTATGTCTTATAGGACAACTTCAATAATAATTGCCATCTCGTTGACTGTGATGCAATTCCTATGAATCTAGGCTTTTAATTATTTCAGATGAGTTCTTGCTTCTAATAGAGAATAATGCATATTACTGTAAAGTGAGCCACAAACAACGAGCATGACACTTGCCAAATCTTGCCAAGAGTTAAATTGTCTTGGGACATGTAAGGACTTTACGATCATTGGGGTACTGCGTTGTTTCACACCATGAGCTATTCGCACAAGGAGCGAAGAATTCGAGGAGTTTTAAATGTAGCAGCAGGTCACATAAAACAAGATACATTGTTCATAGTCATTAACGACTAATGTTAGACATCTGAGCATTATAGCCTACTGGCTGTTGCCCGCGACTTCGGTCGCATGGAAATTTTGATGAAATCTATCCCACGGAAACCGTACATTTTCCGGGATATAAAGTAGCTTTTGTGCTATTCCAGACTATAATCTATCTCTGTACCAAATTTCATCCGGAGCCGTTCAGCCGTTTTTGCGTGAATGAGGAACAAACGCCTGTCCATCGTTCCTCACAAACCTTCGCCATTATAATATTAGTAAGATGAGGTTGTTAAAGACTACTGATAAAGATTTTTTTAGATATCATGACGTTATAGTTTATAAAAAAATGTTATTTCAATTACTCAATTTCACAGCGGAAGACAAGCATGTCTTCCGCTGTGTCAAAATGTGATCTGTCTTTGTATATAATTAGAATGGCTACATCTCTACATGACGACATCCAACGCAAGGAACCCCCTTCATTTTGTTGAGACATCAAAGCGGATTTCACTTTAATCATGGTTTGTATCGTCATCTCTAATCTTGCCCCTTATGTCTTTTGTGTGACGTCCCCTTACCCATAGTTGTATATCTTGTATAGTTGTATATTGATATGTAAGCAAACAATATCATTGATTAGTATATTCTTTACTTCCGTGCACCTTTACTAACCCTAACTTGGTAATCAATTAAGTATACGATGGTCTCTGCTATGGAAGATTGTACTAATCACTTAAGACCGGAGTAATTGAATGATTGATATGAATATAGAACACGGGTTATGGTCCATACTGGAAGATTAAAAAAAAATGCGTGGACGCATACGGATAAATTTCATGGATACATACACTTTCAACGCTTTTCCCGGTCTTCACCATCCTCGTGGACGAGCCCGTTGGCATCCAATCAAATTATTTATTTAGTTCACAAAAGTTATCTTTCTACTCGCATTTTCCCCTAAGGGTACAGATTGAAGGCATTTTACTTAGTTCTCATTTTATTCAAATTTATATTAGACCACCCCTGAGGCATCTCCTTTATAAAAAGAAATCATCGAAACGCCACGTTCTAACTATTTATATAAATATAGTATCTAGTTACCTAGTGGACCTAGGAACCTTCAACGGCTGAGGTTAGGTAGAATAAACACCTGATGGTTACTCAATGGATTGAAGTCATGTGCGTGCTTCCTGATGGCAGTAGTTATATACTAGGTATAGTCTACACTATGTAGTTAAGGCATATAATGACCATGTTTATTTGCGCAATACCATTAGCTATCATAATGATTCCTCGTAATACCAGTGGTTATGGCATGTTGTAGTGAAATAAATTATATAATGATTGCTTTATAGCTCCACGCTTATTACATACGGACCCTTTTGCAATAAGAAGTATGATTAACATTGGTATTGGTATTTCTATAAGGATCTTCTTTATTCTTAAACCAAGAAATATCTTCTAAAATATTTTTTTCGCCTTTGGTATCTTACATTTTAATCTAAAATGATGTAACGGTTAACTCGGAGAGGATATATCATTTGGACTACTGGTTGATGTTGAGAAAACTAACAGCCGAAGCAGGCGAAAGAACCCAGTGGCGGCGAAGAACCTCTTGCGGTTTCTCCATCCTGTCTACTATCAGAGGGAGATGATTTAAAACGGAGTTGACTAAAATGATTACTTCCGCTTTGGCGTATTAAACAGAAGTGGCAACATTTTCCAAAAAAAAAGAACCCAGGCATGCTGCAAACTACCAGGCTACTATACAAACCATCTCATGTCATCAACCATTCTATAGCTATATCGGTGTTCGAGAACTTGATTCTATATGACTAATGTAATTGTCTTTTAAATTCATTAAAAGTAAAATAATGTATGCACTCGGATTGGACTTTGCTATAACTATGCGCAGGCGCAGGGTTTCAGTTGTATAAGACAACATAATGTTTAATACTAATAAGTATTACACTAAATAAAGGGCTATCAGGAAAGCTATCATCTTTGTTTTCGCAATGAGAGCAAACATTATTCATCTGTTTGCTTCCCAGCCAGTGGTAAGGAACAGCGGAAGAAAGTAGGTCGATGCACAGATGTTGAGACAGATAACTACCAGTTAGCTGAGACCTTTAATGGCAAGGAACAACGATCTACAGACGGCTGATATCTTTTCTTACAATTCATGTTTGATTGCTTATATGTAGGTATTCATGTAGGTACGTGCGTGAATCTTATACAAACCTTATATGTACATGTTTGAAATTTCGCTAATCGACATTTATAACCGATTTCAAAAAGAAGGTTCTGTATTCGATCCGTAATGTATGCTGGTAAGTCCGCGATTTTCTTCTAAAGTTTGGACCAATTTTCATGATTGTTACACTGACGTATTCTACATATTTATTTTCATGAAGGTTCTAGTATAATATAATACATTAAGTATTTAATTAGTTAAAGTCGGTTTATTTTTAGGGTTCCGTTCCTCAAAAGGAAAAAAAGGAACCCTTATAGGATCACTTTGTTCGTTTGTTTGTGTCTGTCAAGACACTTTTCCTCAACCCGTGGACGTATCTATCAAGTTGAAATAAATACCAAATACTTATGTCTGCGGTCCCTTGAAACTGTAAAAAATCAAGCTTCTAATTCGACGTAATTAAAACATATGCCGTTTAAGCTTGAGATTTGACCAAATTTGAACATTTTTGCAGGTAAATCAAAACCTATAGGGTACTTCCCATTAACCTAGAATCATGAAATTTGGTAAAAAGCAAGGTCTCACAGCAGAAGTAAAGTAAAAAATCGGTTGGAAAGTTGATTTTGTCGTAAATCGATGTCTGGGAAAGTATTTTTTAGAACCGCAAAGTTAAGTTTGTCATTCGAAAAAACGGGCAAAAATCTTTGAGAATTGATTCCTAAGATGGACATACTACCTAGGTACATACAAGTTTGTTTGCTTACGGCATCCTCGGTGCGCGAGTCAGACTCGCACTTGTCCGGGTTTTTTGTTAAAAAAAAAAATACACACTGTAATTATTTCACCAGACGACTTACAAAAATACTGAGAACACTTGGCACAAATTGTTGAATAGTTTAAATAACTTTAATTTGTATGAACTGTTTGTTTTGTTCCTTGTCTGTTTTAGCGTCAAAATACTTATCAATATATTCTTAATGTATAACAATCTAGTGGACAAAGAAAATGTTAAGAACTTGCGAACAGCAAACACAAATACATGTAATCATGTTTATTAACTATTTATATTGTAGCTCTTTAAAATAGAGCTTATATTAATTAACGTTTACGAGAATCCGTCTGAAATAAATTTTATTGCATTTGGGACTTTGAAATATCCACCCATGTTCCGGCCAGTTGCCTGATCTAAATATAAGAGTCTGGTTTATCTCGTCTGTCCCTTCGTTCCAGTCTGCATTTGGGTCTAGACGCTATTAATACGACTACAATATATCTTAATGTATTTGAAAGCGGCCATCGATTCAGTAGATCACAAGATTATGGACTTGAATGGTTCTCATTGCTGTGGTCGTCTTTTCTTTGAGTTTGTTACAGATACCAGATGTGGCTAACTTCTTATTAAACTGTTCTTATTTTTGGAAAACCGCTGTTCAGTTATTTACTGTTTCTAATTACTATTTGAGTATAGCAAGTCATGTAAGTAAATATATGCAGTGAAATAAATTGAGCAATAATTACTTATACGAGCCCTTGTATAAGTAATTATTGCTCAATTTATTTCACTTCTCTTCTCTACTTGTATATACATACGCGTAGAGAATGAGATAATGATATTATGTCACTGATAAAGTGATAACTAGTGATGATGATAATGACTGATCAATTTAAAATCCTTCTATTTTGAAATGGATTTGAATGAACCTTTTGTTAAGTACACCTATTTCAAGAGCTCCATTTCCTGAAATAGTTCTTGGTCTGCTTAACATTATAAAATTAAAAATAAAAGTTGAAGCAAAAAAATTAAAGTGATTAATTGCCTGGAATAATGAATTTAATTTGAGTTTATTACGAAAATAATTCAGACAATTAACAGGGATTGTGTGTAAGTAATGAAAGAATCTCTGCCGTGATTGGTAGTGATAGACTAATGATTTTTGATAGAAAAAATATATTCTATTTCATTAGCATAAAAACTTAATATGAAAATAAATTCTACTAACTGGTTTAGAAAGCAAAAAACAGTCGAAATTCAAAATGATTTTATTTCGACTTCCAGCCCTTAGTTACTTCCTTAACAGGATCATAAATAACTCTCTTGAGACTGAAAGACAAATCAATATTTTATGTGACGTCATAGTGGTCGGTCTTAGCATACTTGTAAATTTATAGCCCATTAAAATACTGTAGTAATTGCAAATGTTACGATCTTGATATAATGGTCGTGGTAGTCGTAACTATCTTAATATAATATTTAGTAATTAAAAACGATACGTATGTTGTACACAATTCTGCAGCAATATGACGTCATATCACTGTTGCAGGTAGGTTTTGAAGTTGTCCGTAGCATTTTAGACAACTTTGGAAAACACTTTAAGCATCGAATTTACTAGTCGGCTTCTGATATACAGAGGCACCAAACTCTCTGAAATTATCTGGATATAGATAAATGCATAGAACAGGTTTACTTGTAGAAGATTTTTAATTTTTACCAGCTACTGCAACTACTCGGCTCGACTCGCCACTGAGGCAAGTCGCTCGGATCGATTTATGTACTTACTGAGCAGCCTGCTGTGCAGCGTTCGAGCGACATAAATATGTAGGACTGTAGGTATCCATATTTTTATTAACCGACGAAAAAACGGAGTCAACCCGAAATTTTTGTTTTTTTTTTTTTAATTTATGACCACGCATAACTTTTTATAGGGTAGTCCTATTTTGCTATTATTTTTTTTTTATTTCAAATAAAAATTTTAACCCTAAGGGCAGGAAAATAGGAGATGAATGACTGTTCATCCGTTGATTTTACACCTGTGAACCGATTTTGTTTAAACTTAGTACGCATATGTAGTTCTTATGATGACGGACACTTGCCGTTGATAATGGATGCGAAATCCAGCCGAGGGAACTCCTTAACGGTTTATAGCATCTATTTCGTGTTTGTTCTTAGTAATTCGTCTTAATGAGAACTTTAAATCTAATAAAATATTGTTGCCACAAAAAAACTAAAACTTTTTGACAAAAAATTAAACCGACGTAAGAAAAATTGAACGAAGAGTGTCCTTGAAGTTTCTTGCCTGTTCTTCTCCATAGGATCTACGTATTGGAACATGCAACTAGCTTCACGACTGACTTAGTCTGACTGACTTCTACTCCTGACAATTCAAAAATACCTATTATTGGTTTAATTGAAATAAATGATTTTGATTGATTTGATTGAACTGAATAGCGAAAAATAAACTTGTTAGCCTAACTACTCTTTAACACTAATATATACCTAAATAATTTTCAGTCGGCTGTCAGCACTTAACATACAAACAAAAATAAAATTCGAAAAATAATTAACTGGTATGTTTAGCGCGAATTCATAATTATTTAGGTATTTACATTAGTGTAGGTGATTAGTTAGGCTAACATGTTTATTTTTCGCTATTCAGTTCCTTCCTTCTTTCGTCTTTTTATTGATAGCTTTACTTAGTATCAAAAATATGCGTATGTCGCTGGTCGGGCTTGGATTTTTTGTAAGCTACAATAACTCAACATGAAACTCGACTGTATAGATGTGATGATAGATGTTTTAAGTGATCACCTTTTCAAGTGCCACTGCTTCGAGTGTTGTTTCATCGCCACATCTGACAGTTATTTCTTCTTGACAGATATGTTTTAGAGGCTGGATGTCTATACAAGAATAATAGAAATAGATGTTTTATTTCATATTATAAATACAAAGTTAAAGGGTGAAAGCCTTTTAATAGATTGTCTACATTATGCCATAAATAATTTCCGCGCGATAAAGCAAGGAGCGATAATAGTATCAAGTTACGATGCCACCATGAAATATGTCTGCGTCTGGCGCGGGTATCGTCTGGCTGCATGTACAGCAGGCTTGTGATTGTATCCAATTGAACAGGTTTGTCATTTGCTTTTTGAGATCTTGATTTTGTCTAGGCTGTAGTTAAGTGGTACCTAATATATAATTTGCTGTAGGTAGAGTAAGAAAAAAAGCATAGCCTAAAAAAACCTAAAGCCGCCTCACTACCGAAGTTTTTCCACCATAGAAAAGAAAATCACAACCACTATAACTGTCTTGCGGTGAGTACAGTTTGGTACAGTACTACAGTTATTACATTTAAAGGGTTTTCCGTGGTTATGACTGTAACTTTAGCTTTTGTTCCAGCTCAATCTTAGTCCTAATTAATATAAAAATGAACTTAACACATTGACGTACACATCCTTACAGAAAGGACGTAATTAAATATGCGTAGATGTTATGAAAAAATGGTGGTCGTGAATTGAGCACAATGGCAGACCTATATTGACTGGTAGAACAATGTTAACTCGTAGAGACAATTAACATAGTGGATGTCTTGTGTTGCTCTTAATTAGTAACATATCTACTGTTGCTACACTTGACTATTTCAAGAACGGTTGTCACCAAGACGGATGCTGTTTTTTTTTTCGCTTATTACAAACCATCAATTTGAATGACATACATAAATTTTAAGTCATGAACTTATTTAAAGGTTTAACATTTATATACTCAGTTGCGAGCAGCATTTATGAAAATAAATTTTAGGTTAATTATTGCGTTCGGTGTACGATGTTTCGTTATTTCACAACATATCTCCTAAAAAAACTCACTTCTCATCACACCTACTCAAAAGTATCCAAGGTGATCTGTTCCTCTCAAATTCTGAATTGTAAGAATCTACGAAACAACCATTCACTGAGTGCACGCACTAATGGGGCTGCCGCCTACCGTTAATCATAGTCTACGCTAACTGCTACTCTTAATTATATGTTCTTTACACTTCGCAGCTCTCACTGATCACTAATGAGTCTAATGACATTTGTAGTTTTTGCCTTATTGTTGTAATCCGAGCATAGGTTTATATGATCACCAGTAGATATATCTATATAAGATAAGAAAACAATTACAGATTATCTTGGGTTCAAACTTGGGTAGGTGTGAACTTAAATCGTCTGTGTAGTTTTCTCAATTCGACCGTATATATATATATATATTTTTAGGTATGTTCAGCCCTCACTCCGTTATTTATGAACCGATTTTGATTATTCTTTTTTTGTTGGATAGGGTATACCTCAAGGGTGGTCCCATGTCAAGGAAGTCTGCAAAATTGAGAGAAACCCTCGAAAATTGTAGGAACGAATAGTGTTTCTGTTTACTTTTCATTACTTTATCAGGTATTTGCGTTTAGAAATCATCACTTCATGTAGCTGAGCTGATGATGAAAAATAAATCATGAAATAAAAATCTTTTAACAAAAAATTAAACCGACGAAAAGAACTAAAAAGAAAAAAATAAATAAACTTTAAGCCTTAAGTATTGACCTTATTTACATAAACTATCAAATTTTATATAAACTTATTTTGAGTCGGCGCCAAATAATAAAATGATTAATTAGATTACCGACGTAGAGCCTACGTAGATACATATAAAATTTTGATAACTAATCAGTTTGTTGTTTGGCGCCGACTCAAAATAAGTTTATATAAAATTTGATAGTTTATGTAAATAAGGTCAATACAAATAACCAAGTAGAATAATCTCATTGAAATCCTAATTAAGCAAAAAATAAATTTAAGGCTTAAAGTTTATTTATTTTTTGCTTTTTAGTTCTTTTCGTCGGTTTAATTTTTTGTTAAAAAGATTTTTTTACCTTTGATGTTTTAAGCTGCGTTCCAATAAACTAAAAACGAATCGTTTTGCTTGCGTTTTGTGATTGGAACGCGGCATCAATGTTTTATATATTTTTTAAATACATAATATATGAATATTGTTATTTTATCCTAATTTAACGGTACAAGTTATATTTGTGTTTTGTGACTGCCTATAATTAAGCAAGCACAAGGCTCAATTGACAAGTTTTCATTTGTTGGCAATCCTAATAAATAAAGAAGTAGTATTTAGCAAAGTAATTACTACTTTGCTCAATACTACAAATGATAAGTTCACGTTGTTCATGTTTTGAATGGAATTTGCACAAGAAACGGAAACCTCATAACTGCAAGACCGCTTTAACTATTAGGCTACCGCCTTTGCTGCGACCTTGCGAGGACGGGCCAAAATGAGATCTTCTTGGACATTATTATTGACACGTATATACAGTCTAACGTAGGAAAAGATTCTATAGTTATTTAAAGTAATTTATAGCCACTGATTTGGAGCTACATTAGCATGTAATGAACCGTAAGATGTTTACCTCAATATGACTTTAAGATGGGAGGATTTCAATGAGATTATTCTACTTGGTTATTTCTATTGACTTTTGATTTTACTATATTGTGTTTACATGGTTTAGAGCAAAAATATACAAACGCTGCACCTCAAGTATGAGTACTTCTAGTTTTTATGCCGTTATTTTTTTGTCATGCTTGACATCCCAGAGCAATAAAACTTATACTCCTACCTACGCAGCCCGTTTCATTCCTTGTACTTCAATTTTATTTGATGTTGCCATGAAATTTTTGTCCACTTTAAAGTTTTAAATGTTTTTATTACTTTCTTGAGTTTTGCTAACATTGTCCAATGGTCCATGTTCTTTGACTGAATTTTACTACTAATGCTGCAAACTCTGTTAGCGCAAAAGTATTTTTAAAAAGTTCAATTTTATAATACTGTTTGTTTTTAATAAATTTTTTTTACATTTTTTTTAAAAGCTTCCCTAACTAAGTATTACTTACTATAGTAATTTTCTTAAAACCATTATATTTCTAGTTATATAGAATAGAGTGATCAAAATATTTATTGATCTCCATTTGCATACAAGCTAAGTATTGTCTCAATTGCACGCCATTAAATGCATTGAAGTAATAAATTGCTCAGATACACATGTTTTCTATATTTATGTTTGGTGTAATATTAAACGTTAATAAAGCATTCTGTAGTTTTGAAGAGATGTATTAATAAATTATTGATACAAGGACGTAACGGAAGATCAATATTTATTACTATAGTATCACTATCACTTATGTTTCTACACCGCACCATCTCAGCCAAAGGACGTCTACTATTGGCTTCCCCAAACCAACGTCTCCCTGGCTTTGACCAGATATATGTTCCATCTTTCGTTCATTCTATCCCCAATGAACTACTCTATGGACGGGAGTGCTTAGCCAAGTTTTCGAGCCGTAAACACTACGTGCTATATTTACAGGAACCAGTCAGGATTGGATAAACTTATCCTAAGAGACTGTTTACACACCATATGCAAAATTTCAATTGTGTATTAGATGGTAGATGTGAAAATAGTTATGCAACAAAAAACTCGTTAAGTTCTCATTAAAAAATCAAAAAGATTTACATTGTAACATAGTTGATCTTAACGTTAAATTCTGATTTGTATTTTTAGTTACAAAGAACTTACCATTACATTCCCATACATGTTTTTACTATCAAATATAGTATAATGTCGTCTAGCCATATTACATATTTCTTGCCCTTTAAGAATTAACCTAAACTATTAGCGCTGGGACTCAAACCAGTATATACTAGAAGTTGCCTTACGCAATTTACAGTTGCTGCAACTTTGTGTCTAATGACCTAATGACAAACCTGTGACTAAAATTGCACAGAATTTTAGGGGTTTGACACATATAAGTTTAATTACAAGTTTTAAGAGGTGCAAAATCGGCCGGTAAGCATCGATCGTAGATCGTTAGATAGGCCCCCACGCGTCGCGGAGTTGTCATCGGTTTCGCACGTTGGGTACGTCACACTCGTCATAGAATAATCTTTATTTGTGTTTCGGCTTGTGTTTTTACACTCCCAAAATGAACACGAAGGCATAAGTCCGCGTCCACTCACAGCATGCACTTGTTGCGTACTAAGAAGAGTTGTGCGTGCACCTCTTTGCATAATGACATAATATTGTGCGCTCTTTAATATGGAGCGGCCCATCTAACATAAAGTAAGCATATCACTCATTTACAGAACGGCTGGATCGAATTGATTATTATTTCTTTTAATAATAATCCCAATAAGGTTTTTAGTTAAGTTAAAAGTTAAAAACTAAAAGTGGAATTTCTCTTGAAATTAACAAATTTTGAACAAATGTATTGAAATTTGAACAGAGCGTCTGTCGGGTCAGCTAATGCTAAATGAATGAGTGCTGCACAAATTCACATGTCATACAATACAATACAATACAATACTCTTTATTGTACACCATGAGGAACATTTCAAAATATTTACAAAGACAAAATAATGGTACAAACGGCGGTCTTATCGCTAGTTGCGATTTCTTACAGACAACCTTTAGATGAACAGATTCAATGGAGTTATGTATATTTAATCTGTACCATGTTTGGGGAAAAGTCCAGCATTCAGTCCTCTCATGACACATGTTACATGACTCTGAGCGTGACGCCCGAAATTTGTTTATAAGTAAGTAACTTTAGGAAGCACGTTAGATTTTTTTTTAAATGACGAGTAGTCTACAGTCACCTGTCTGTGCCTGAATTAACGATTGCTTTAAAGTCGTCTACATTGCGCTGTTTTTGTAAAAATTACTCATTTTATTTTGATTTTAGTTAGATGTTCGATTAGCCACAATTATAATATCTCAATACCAGTGTTTTAAATTACCATTATCTACGTATGAACGGGAATTAACGCGATCACGAAAAGGTATTACATACCTCTGAATTGCCTGACGTTTCGACCAGGTTGCACTGGCCGTGGTCACAGGCTGACTGGCTCAGCGGCGCACGCCCTCCGTCGCCGACATCGTGAGGTAGAAGGTTCTTCATCCACCTCCACTTTTTTGATATTTTTGATATTTTCGTTTCGCCATGTACCGTCACATACTATACTAACAGTGTCCCTATTCTGTAAGCAAACCGATGTGGCCCTATTCTGGTGTTCACCCGACTGCGCATAAAAGCGAGGTGGCATGTTTTTTATCACTGGATTCCACGCTGTAGATAATTTGAAACCATCTTCCCGATTGAAAGTTTTGTGTTTTTTAATTTCAATCGCTTCACGTACAACTCTTGAGTAAAAGTGACGTTCCGTGGAGAGGACTTGCGTACGGTGAAATTCAATCCAGTGATTGGTGCCCGCTTCGAGTGCATGTTCTGCAATCGCTGATTTGCTAATCTGTCGGTTCTTCACAGCAGCGATGTGTTCTTTGACCCTTTCAGCAATGGTCCGCTTTGTTTGGCCTATGTAGGAACTACCACAGCTGCAGTTTATTTTGTAGACACCTGGAGTTTGTAACGGCAAGACGTCCTTCGGTGTACCCACGATGTTTTGAACCTTTATGCCTGGTGTGTATACTGTCGGAATGGAGTATTTCTTTAATACGGAGCCGATCTTATCCGTTACTCCTTTCACATATGGCATGTAGGCTGGTTGTCTGTTCACCTCCGGATGCTTGCGTCTCATTGTCGGTTGCTTCCGTGTTCCATTCACCTGATATCCGTTACTTTTAAGTACCTCCTGAACATGATCCAGCTCTCGCTCCAAATGTTCAGGGTCACAAAGATCGTATGCTCTGTTCTTGAGTGAAGTCATAACAGACTGCAGGTGTCGGGGATGATGATGAGACGTGGCGTGTAGGTACCTATCCGTATGAGTAGGCTTGCGGTACACACAGTGCGACAAGGACCCATCTGACCTCGCGGTTACTTTGACATCTAAAAATGACAATGACCTATCCGCCTCCACCTCATATGTGAACCTTATCTTGGGGTGAATGGAGTTGAGGTGTTGTAAATATTGATCTACTTCCTGTTTATTTCCCTTGACGATACTAAAGATGTCATCCACGAATCGCTTCCAAAGCCTAACGGTCTTCGGGCCGAGACTCAACGCCTTCTCTTCAAAATGCTCCATCCAGATGTTGGCTAGTACAGGGGCTACAGGACTACCCATTGCGACACCATCAATCTGAAGGTAATGTTGACCTTGGAAAAGGAAATAGTTGCCCTCTAGACAATGTTCAAGTAGATCAATATAATTGAACGGCAACTCGTGGTCTCTAAGCAGGTCTTTTACGACGTCCATACATTCTTTTATTGGAACATTGGTGTAAAGTGATTCCACTTGCAATACAGAATAGGGACACTGTTAGTATAGTATGTGACGGTACATGGCGAAACGAAAATATCAAAAATATCAAAAAAGTGGAGGTGGATGAAGAACCTTCTACCTCACGATGTCGGCGACGGAGGGCGTGCACCGCTGAGCCAGTCAGCCTGTGACCACGGCCAGTGCAACCTGGTCGAAACGTCAGGCAATTCAGAGGTATGTAATACCTTTTCGTGATCGCGTTAATTCCCGTTCATACGTAGATAATATTATATCATGGAACGCGAAAGTTTAAAAGTTAGTATTTTAAATTACCGTTTGTTTAATTTGGGTTAAATTTTTGGCTTAGATTTTATAGGATTTTGAGTGGAGAGTTCGTTTCACGAAGTAACTTATATAACCATTTATAACTTAATATAGGTACTTATGCCTGCCCCAGAAGCACGTCTTGTAAAAGATTTCTTGGAATCGGCCGCGTAATTGCTACAAGTCTATATACTTGGTATTGGCTAATTGTTCTTTAATTATCGTATGTCCGTGTAGCTATGCGTCTAAAAAGAAAGTGGTATCGGAAATGACATTAACATTTTCCGCTTAAATTGAAGCACACTGCTACTGGGTCTTTCTATTATATCGTTTATTATATATATCGGATTTTGTTTAAAGAAACACCGCTTGCTGATAGTAAGCGATCACTGTGGTGATTTGCCAATTTATTATTTGCTAATATTGCCTTTGCTAATTTGTCACACTCTGTCTCCACGAAGTTTTGGCGAACACAACCCTATACAATTAGTGTTGTTTGGCTGCAAATTTAAGGTAGAAGTACTTACTTCATGATACAGACTTATAAGGTTAAGGCACAGACTTGACTAACGCATACTTAGTATCTTTAAAAACAAAAACCTCCGAATTTAAACAGCAAATCCATCTTACATGTGTCATTTCGTTTATGAATATGAGTGGAACGTCTCAAAATAGAAAAAAATCGAAAAATTTCTGTGCCCGTTTCTGCGTACCGCACCTGCATCGCTGAAAAAGCTTAAATGGACTTAGAATTTCCGTTAAAAACACTGATTATGATCGTACTATTTCTATACTAAAAGCTTTATTGCTATTAATAATTCCACGTCACTGTGTTTGTCGTTCTGTAATATGGATACAATTTTTTTCAAACATCTTTAGACAGATCTGTCTATTCATTGACGTCATCGTTCTATTTCTATGTAAATATTGGACGGCAAGCGTTTTGTTGAACAAACAAATACTAGTAGTAATCATAAACCGTCATCTACTTACATTATTTGGCAAAATTATATGTGTAGAGCAGCTCTTGCTTACTGAAACTTGATGCGCAGGCCTCACATGGTGACACCGAGTAAATAAATATTGACGATAATGACGCCTTAGGTGTGTTTCATAAACATTAGCATACTAAAATTCAGAATTACTTAATAAATAACTTGGTTATGGATTCAGTTAAGGTCTTCATATAAACAGCTTTTGGAACACCCTATGCTGTAAATGATTTAAGTCAATGTTTGACAACATCAACAAGGTTATGAAAAATGATAAACTTTGTGACTGCATCTTCATACAACATTTTTTATTAAGTTTTTCTCAAAGAAGGGCGACTTACTTATTTTATACTTTCCATATTTTATTGTACGCTTATATTATCACAGTTTTCTGCAACGTTGTCGTTGTGAAAAATCTTACACTTTGGGCGCTGCTGCCGAACATTTTCCAAGACTACGAGTTATTTTATCTTTCAGTAGCTAAGATGTTTTTATAAGCATAGATGCGAATTGCCTTGCTCGCACTGTCTTAGTCACGTGCCCACCAGTG
Organism: Callimorpha dominula; assembly: GCA_949752705.1. Taxonomy (NCBI): domain Eukaryota; kingdom Metazoa; phylum Arthropoda; class Insecta; order Lepidoptera; family Erebidae; genus Callimorpha; species Callimorpha dominula. The sequence continues at coordinate 25,461,886 of OX456996.1, forward strand.
TCACGGCTAGACGTCATTTACAAATATATAATATTTGTCTCTGTCTAACAACCGGTAAGTCGTATGCACTGAAAGAGCTGCATAATATTTACGTATTGCTGTGCAGCTATAATAAAGTTTTGCCTCTAATTAGTTCACTCATGTTTCTGTATGGCGTGTCTATAGTTAATATGATATGTCATTGCACACAAATATTGCACAAGCTTCGATTGCCCAAATCATGATGCTGACATATGCCAGTTGTCAGTACTTACTTCATTTAGGAATTCATATAATATGTCATTTGTGTATACATCTACAGAGTTCTCTAAAACGGAAAAAAAACATACCAAGATACTTGACCACGTCACCTGGCGAAAAAGTGTTTGGGTCATGGAGACAGCATAGTGCAAAAGGTGCCAGTGTATTTTAAGAATATGAAGTCATGCCTAATGTTGTGTTACGTACGTTGTTATTGACCTGATTAAATAAGGAGGTTGTGCTGTTGTTTGCGATAGTTACAGTCGTTTGTATGACAGATTTATGTGAATAGTGAATTTATGAGATATCTTGTATTCTTCAGTTGTCTACTCTTATCAGGAGTGGACTTAAATATCAGTTAAAGGTTCATTACTATCAGATTAATTACACAGTAAGGTTATTTTCATCGTTTTGGAAAAAGTGTTAGTCAGAATTCACTTTATGGAAAAGCAACATTTATGGAGAAACTGCATCAGAGATTTCGAAATGGTTTGAGACCCCGGCGGGTTTTATAATTATTTTAAACAAACACTCAAATTTTGTAATCTCTATTCCAATGATTTCTTAATAATATACCATTTTTGAATAATGCGATGTTCATTCAAATAACTACGCAGTTCTGTTTTTGTCATCTTGGTATTGTAAAAAAGGTACTTAACAAATAACATATCTTCTAAATATCTAAGTCTTCAAATTTTGTTGAAATATCCTTTAAGAAAAATGATTACAAAAAAAAATTGTTACAAGCTTTCATCTGCTATTTACTTTTACCTTACCTTTAGTCGCTGAATATGGATGCCGCAGAGGAACTAATCTGTATTGAAAGTTACGCTCAATGTCACAGTTGGGTTAACGACTGCGCAGTATTAAGGTAAAATCCTTGGTTCGGGTCAAAGGTAAACAAAAGATGCTTGAAAAAATATATTGGGGAGACCTTTTCTACTCGTTTAAAAACATAAACGAAAGATCTGTCCCCCGACCCGCATGTAATCGATGATATTTCTGTGGTACCTAAAATTTTTAATTTAACAGTCTTGTATAAATGTTTCGTTTTGTTGGTTTTGACTAACATTTACTTACAATACTTTTCCTGTGACGTAGACGCTACTTGGGACACTACAGGTATCATTGCACGGCTCACGGTTTAAAGCCATAATTTTATAGTTTAATTAAACTTTATAGTTACTTATATATGTATACCAGCTAATTCCGTAAAAGATCTTCAGGCAAAATATCGAAAAGCATGGATGAACCCAGAAAAAAACCGAACAGCGTCTCAGGTAAAACCTGGATGGCTATAAGAGTGAGAACTGCACCGGGTTCTGTAAAGATATCACAAGTATTAGGTAACACGCAAAATGATACCAAATCAATTATGCTAATGCATCCAAGTAAAAAAAAACAACGTTCCGCTTATTCGCGATAGTCACTGTATCAGTTATATAAATAGTTATTACGATAACTAGTACATAAACATAACACGACAGGTTATTATTAACCGCACGTCATCTGACCTTAGTTATGAAATCACATTGACAAGTTACGAGTTAATTGAATAGATAACGTGCTGATGTCTGATATAAGTGTATTTATTATGGTAAGTATGGAATAAGCGTTTTAAATAGACGTAAAAAAAGAATTTTAAGACTTCATGGCGTTCCCAATATATGACATAATTGTCGGGATGTTTTATCCGTGGCGTAACAAATGTCCGATTCTCAACAAGTCTTATGACCATTTCTGGCGACTACGTCTGTGGAGTTTTGTTATCCGCTTTGTAATAATCCACGGTTTTTTACTAAAGAAAAAATCAAATGCATGACAGAACGATATCACAATTGTATTGACTATTACTGACATGTGTACCTACCAAATAATTTCAGACACAACACAATTAACACAACAACACTTACATTGTTCACCAAAAAGGTTTCACCGGTTCCTTTGTTCCAAGCCAGAAACACTGAAACCTTTTAAAACAAAGGGGAATAAAATCGTCGGGCTATACGGTTACACAATGTTCCCCCTACTTACTAGTGTCGCATGCAAAGTGGTAGCGTTACACTTGATCCCCAACTCTTGTCAAACAGCGGTTTTCCTTCGCGGCCAAGGTTCTTCGATATATCGTGTTACATCATTATGCGTGTTTTTATTTTGTTTCCTTGTTTCACATTTTATATTACACCTATTTGTTATTGTCAGATTTCTGTAAGTAATATTAATAATCTGTAAAAATACATATATTGCTTAGTATACTTTGTTTAGTATTATTTAGTTGATAGTCAAGTCAAATATTTTTTAACACCAAGGTAACCGTCTACCCATCAGGCGGTTCGTATACTTGTTGACCCCCTTAGTGGTAGTAAACAGAAGGGAAAGGTATAAGAGGTAAAAGGCTAAAGATTAATTAAAATGTTTTAAAGCAGGTAGATAGTATTATTAGCCTAAGACGGTAATTGAAGAAGATTAAATAAAGGAAAAGATGAAGAAGAAAGACGGCTTAAAAAAGACCTAAAAAATCTTAAACTAAAAGTAATCCTTTTTTATTTAAGTCTTTAGTTACTTTGGCAACTTATAACAAGAAGATATTCTCGTTGACTTCCATCAATCAGACTATCGTAGTCCTCTACTCGACATAGACCTCCCCGAATGCGCGCCACACCACCCGGTACACCGCCTTCTATATTCTATATCTACGAGGTTGCAAAATTTGTGAAACGACATCCCGACTTCTTTTCGCGGGCAAATGAGGTGTATCCGAGAAACACCAGAAATCCAGACAGGATTGTACAGTACAGTCAAGAGTTCCTAAAACCTTTCTTTACTTGTTGTGTGGTCGTATTTATAATGCCATTCCAAGGAGATCAAAGGTACCAATTTGGCTTTTTCACTGAAGGATTAGCTCACGCAGAAGTGCTTTTATACTACTAAAGAGTTTTTGGAATGTAGTGACAAGTGGTAGGTATTAATAGGATAATTGAATGTATTGACATAAATTTGACCTACGCAGCTACGTTGATTATTAATTTTTTATTTTGTAATATTAGTAGACAGTGACATACACTTTATTTTAATGTAATTAACTAATCTATTAATATTTGCATGTCAACAACTTGATAAGATGTGTTAAGCAGAATTAAGCTCTAGGTACCACATTTTACTGCAAAGTAACAATCTTATTCAATCTTATTCTTTCCGCATCCAGTCCATCCATGCCACCTTCCTTGATCCCATCAAATAAACAATAAATTCTTTCAATTTATCACCCTCGTCGGGTACTTTATACATATTAAGTTCCTTTTCCATAAGAACATACTAGTTTTTTACCAAACATATGTACTTTCAATGCCTCCATTGGTAGACGACAGGTTCAATACACCGTAGCATATAATATGAGCTCGTATGCAGCTGTTGGGTACATTAAACCTGAATGAAAGGCCGTCTGCCGCATTCTAGTATTGACCCATGCGCTTTGGCTTTTACGTTTTCAAGGATATTACACCAATTCTAAACTAACTGTCGTTTGAACGCCTTTCATTTTTAGATTTACATGTAACTAACTATTTAAACAAATCTTGTCATTTATTTTTAGATTCACATGAAACTAACTATTTAAACAAATCTTGGCATTTATTTTTAGACTCACATGAAACTATTAAAACAAATCTTGCATTTATTTTTAGATTCACATGAAACTAACTATTTAAACAAATCTTGGCATTTATTTTTAGATTCACATGAAACTAACTATTTAAACAAATCTTGCATTTATTTTTAGATTCACATGAAACTAACTATTTAAACAAATCTTGGCATTTATTTTAAGCTACTTCTAATTGTCTAATCGAAATGAAACTTTGTATGTATAAATGTAGTTTGGATGACAATAATATAATTCGAACTTTAATTAGTACTATAATTTGGCATCTTGAATCTGACGATGGAGCCAGGAGGTTGATAGTGGAAGTCTTCAGCGGCTACTAGTAAACCCCTCTAGTTTGGGCTCTTATGATTCGTTTAGACGAGTCCAACAGATTGGGCTTGGTAACGGTGGTCTGATGATGAAGCCAGGAGGTAGATGGTAGAAGTCGTTTTCACTTTTTATTTCGGTTCACTATTAAAGCGTGTCGAAGACCAAAAAATTAGTAAATTGTGAGGTTGTTCTTACTGTGTAGCTTTTACAGAGGAATTCTCCAAAAAACCGTTCTGTTTGTTAATGAGGCAAGTTTTTGCAATAAATCAAGTAAGCAGCTATCATTATATCTGGTGCTGTTTATTCAAATCTGTAGAAGAACCGAACCATTATATGTATCCGCTAAAAGCGCCCATAAGTAGGCCACTATCCATTACTCTATTTAAGTCGTCATAACTCAACTTCATACTAACAGCCTCTCAAAACCGACACGTTTTGATGGTGGCGACTAATAACGGACACTCTAATAATTCTACTTTTACAACGGGAAGCGTTTAGGCAGTTTCCTTATAAACTTTTTGTACCATTTACAAATATCCTGCTGCGTGGGTCTCCTTTACCACATCAACACATAAGTGGACGATTTTTAAGTAACTTTGCCTCTGAGTGTAGGTACTATTTTAGATATCTAAACATGCAATATAGCAACTCCTTATCGTTTATTTAGTACCTTTATCGATGGACTTCAGGGGCTTGATTAATATGTATACTTATGTATGTATCGGGCAAAAACCGTGGTACAAGTTATTATAATAGAGCGCAAACAACTCTGAAGTTAGGGCATGGCATACTCTAGCAGTACACCCATAACCTTTTACTGCTAAATAAAATTGAGTAGCATACTTACCATGTAAGAGGCAGTGTAGTATTTGCCTACACTGCCTACTGGGATCAAGTGGTTTCGCTTCAAACACTTTAAAACGCCCGACGAATCTAATCCTTACACGAGTATTTAGCTCAGTGGAAGGTGTTAACAAGATTAATAGTAATGTGTAAATCACGTTCCTAGAATCTTTATTAAAGAAAAAACACACAGTCGGTGCAGTGAGCTGGATGTTGGCAATGTTCCAATAATCCCCTTACGACAGACGCATTCATAATAAAAATGTAGATCACATAAATCTCGCTAAGCATTCATTGTTTGCCGTTAATCTGTGTCGTCGTTTGGTATGTTTCAGTTCTCGAAAGAGAGAGAATAAGTCAAATATTCAAGTTATTTATACGATATCCTTGTCTCAAGTCTCTTGGGCACTTGCTTTCGTTTTAGGTTTTGTCGGTTTAAAATAATGCGTACTTATACTAAGTTATATTCAATGGACGCAGTATGTATTTTAGACTGTGGACTTGAACAATTAAAAAGACTGAGACTGTTTTCAGTATGTACCGCACTTGCGTAAATATTGTCCCAATTAGGCCTCTACATAAAAGATTATATCTCGGCGATATAATGCATAACAATCTGCCATTATGTTTATTAGTGTTATACCATTTTTTTTCTTCAAAGGTCACACGAAGGCTGATAAGACTTACAAGAAGGGCACCCATAGTTTAACGTCGTCGACTTTACTGGAAAATGTATGCCTATTTGGCACTCGTGCCAAAAGATTAATGTCACTGTTTGTTACTGTTTGTTGAATGTCAAGGACTGAATGTTTTTTTTTATATCTTTTATTGGCTTACAAAATAACGTTATGGTACTGCAAATTAATAATATGTGTAATGTATATAAAACAAATTAAGTCGAAGACATAATCTAAAACACAACGATATGGTACTGCAAATCCTACTAATATTATAAACGTGAAAGTTTGTGAGGATGTATGAATGTATGGATGTTTGTTACTCTTTCTCGCCAAAACTACTGAACCGATAGCGAAACTTGGTGTGTAGATAGCTGGAGACCTGGATTAACATATAGGCTACCTTTTTATCCCGATATTCCCACGGGATCGAGACTTACGCGGGTGAAACCGCGGGCCGCTGCTAGTTAATAATATGTCTAATGTATGTAAAACAAATTAAGTCGAGGACATAATCCAAAAAAGGTTCTGGGATGCCACGTTCTGTCACTGGGTTCATGTTTATGTTGAGAGAGAAATTTATGAAATATACAAATGGGCAGTTATTATTCAGTTTCTATTAAAATTAATATGAGGCATCTAGAAGTTCGAAAAATCTGACAGTGTATAGTTTTATACCAAATTCCCTATGGATATTTATCCTTTGTATTAGGTACATTAAACTCAACCCAACGATGGTAAGGCAAGGCTAAACCTTAACGAATTATAAAAATTATGAACAAGAATGGAAAAAGGGTCTTCTTCAAAGAGTTTGCTTCCTATATGTGAGAGGCATCTCCAAACCCATGATTCCCGTTCCACAGAAATAATACTTCGACACGTGTTTCGCCTTCGACTATAAAAATTGTCGGTCATTGACTGCCAAGTAATTTTATAAGCTGGCTCGTATTCGCTGAAGTTTATCCTTGGCTGTTGTTTCATTTTGTTCTTTGTTGTTTCCCTGAATAATTATTTTGTAATAGATTACGAAATGTAGATAAAGTTCCATTCATCATCTCAAGATTTATAAACAAACATTTTCACATTAACAAAAATATATTTGTAGTTTAGAGTCTGTTGGTAACTAGAGTCACCGGATCGCCATAGGAAGAGAAATCAGGTTTCAAGGCACACCGGTGAACATTCGCCATGAGGCACGCTTGTTTACCACCTTAAATTCTGAATAAAATCCACGAGTAGTGAGTGCAAATGGCAATGAAGTAATTTGTGTAACGCAATCCAAAGAAAACCACTGGAGCAGTATTAATGTTCGTAAGGTCCGTATCATAAATATACCAAATAAATATATACATATGCATACATTAAAAAGGTTTTTTAGGGTTCCGTTCCTCTAAAGGAAAAAGGGAACCCTTATAAGATAACTTTGTTGTCCGTCTAACAAGAAAATCTAAATATTTAGATTTCTGTGCAGGAAGCCGAGAACGCATCAAGTAGAAATTAACCAAAGACGTATGTCTGCGGCCCCTTGAAGCTGTAAAAAATCAAGCTTCTAAGTCTATGCAATCAAAAGATACGGCCATTATTGGTCAAATCATACGGCCATTGTTGGTATACATAAATTGGTTAAATCTAAGGCATAAGCCTTAGATTTTACCAATATCCAATTCGCAGGGAAGTCAAAACCTATAGGGTACTCCCATTGACCTAGATACCTAGAATCATGAAATTTGGTAAGAAGCACGGTCTAACAGCACAAATAATGGAAAAATTCCAAAAGTCGTTAATTTGTTTTTAATTCACACAAAAAATAATTTTTGTAATAACTTATACGTTAAGATTGTCTTTCGAAAAAGGCGGGTAAAAGTTTTTAAGAATTGATTCCCGAGATGGACTTACTATCTACATACTAGTTTGTTTTTTTACGGAACACTCGGTACGCGAGTCAGACTCACACTTTTCCGGGTTTTTTTTATTGTATTATACCTAATTTATTTCGTAATTAACCTTGAATTACTCTTCATCCATACTTCCATACTATATTATTAATATTATAAATGCGAAAGGAACTCTGTTTGTTTGTTACTTTTTATGACTAAATGGCTGAACAGATCGCAATGAAATTTGGTAAGGATATAGATTATATCCTAGGAAAGGATATGTCCTTTCCTAGGATATAATCTATATCCTTACCAAATTTCATTAGGCTACTTTTTATCCCAGAACAATGTACCGTTCCCGTGGCATAAATTTTGAATTTCCACGCGAACGAAGCTATCAATATATAATTTCATTGTTTGTAGAGCATTAAATTAATTGCATTGAAATATTATCAGGGAAAATCAAAGTACTTAGTAGATATTGTAAAGATTGGCTGAATTACCAGGAATACTGTAATAATAATATCTTTATCTAATACCTTTAAACGAGCAATTCTTGTATATATGTATAATCTGAATCTCGGAAACGACTCCAACGATTTTCATGAAATTTAGTATGCAGGGTGTTTCGGGGGCGATAAATCGATCTAGCTAAGTTTCATCTTTAAAAAGCGTAAAAAAACCGATCAAAGCTCGGTCATCCAGGTACTTAGCTTAAAATGTGGTACAAAGGATGACAAATGAATTATAAGCATAAGACACATTTAGCCATAATTTCGTGTCATTAAATGTAATAAAATTAACTTTCATAAATCACTTCAACAGACATTTAGTGCCTTCGATTTGTAGAGTTGGCATGGATCGAAGCGAGGGAGTTCAGAAAAAAATATTTTTTGTAACGATACTATTTCATAATTTTGTCAACATACACTCATAACTAATGTATATTTCATTCAACATCAAAATCAATCTCTTTCGCTTAAAGTAGCCCAAAGTGAAGTAAAGACATTAGTTAACATATTATATATTTTATTTCTAATCATAAGGCATTAGTAGCTACACAAATACTAAAAATCCTCAAGAATTACCAATTACGAAAAACGAAAACGACGTAACCAAGAATCGAAGGGGCGAACGGGGTACAATCCGCGCATTAGTCATCGTATTGTGCAAGTTAATGCGCCCGCGCAGCCAGTTGCGGGACTTACTTGCGCCATGATGATCAGACGCAATCGGTATGTGTAATGAAGTTGTGATTATTCGAGGAATTACATAATACTAAGAATTAGAATTGCTTTATTGAAGCGATAACTGTGTACATACTACTAACTTTTAAACTTTCGCGTTCCATGATATAACGCGCGTTCCATGGTATTTAAACGGGAATTAACGCGATCACGAAAAGGTATTACATACACATTAGATACATACATTTAGATGTCAAAGTAACCGCGAGATCAGATGAGTCCTTGTCGCACTGTGTGTACCGCAAGCCTACTCATACGGATAGGTACCTACACGCTCAAGAAAAGAGCATACAATCTTTGTGACCCTGAACATTTGGAGCGAGAGCTGGATCATGTTCAGGAGGTCAAAAGTAGGGGATATCATGTGAATGGAACACGGAAGCAACCGACAATGAGACGCAAGCATCCGGAGGTGAACAGACAACCAGCATACATGCCATATGTCAAAGGAGTAACTGACAGTGTGTACACACCAGGCAAAAAAGTTCAAAACATCGTGGGCACACCGAAGGATATTTTGCCTTACAAACTCCAGGTGTATACAAAATAAACTGCAGCTGTGGTAGTTCCTGCATAGGCCAAACAAAGCGGACTATTGCTGAAATGGTCAAAGAACACATCGCTGCTGTGAAAACCCACAGATCAGCAAATCAGCGATTGCAGAACAAGCACTCGCAGTGGGCACCAATCACTGGATTTCACCGTACGCAGGTCCTCTCCACGGAACTCCACATTTACTTAAGAGTTGTACGTGAAGCGATTGAAATTAAAAAACACAAAACTTTCAATCGGAAAGATGGTTTCAAATTATCTACAGCGTGGAATCCAGTGATAAAAAACATGCCACCTCGCTTTTATGCGCAGTCGGGTGAACACCAGAATAGGGACACATCGGTTTGCTTAGAGAATAGAGACACTGTTAGTAAAGTACGTGACGGTACATGGCGAAACCAAAATATCAAAAATAAAGGGTAAATGTGCGGGTGGATGAAGAACCTTCTACCTCACGATCTCGACGACGACGGAGAGCTGAATGGCTCAGCGGTGCGCTGAGCCATTCAGCCTATGACCACGGCCAGTGCAACCTGTTCGAAACGTTAGGCAATTCCGAGGTATGTAATTAATACCTTTTCGTAATCGCGTTAATTCCCGTTTAAATACATAGTTATATGTACATAAAATCATATCATCATTTATATAATTTGATGGATGATGTAATAGAAGTATTGGTCGACAAATGAGATTTCTTACATGGGACTGCCCTGTTGGTCTAGTGGTAAGTGACACTAACTGCTGAGCCAGAGGTCGTTAGTTCGATTCCCACCCAGGACAAATAATTGTGTCATGAACATGATCATTTCTTCTGTATCTGGGTGTAATTTATTTATAATATGGATGTATTAAATAATATATTAAGTATGTTTATAAGCAGTCTGGTTTACCATAGTACAGGCTCTGCCTAGTTTGGGATCAGACGGCCGTGTGTGAGATGTGTTAGTTGATGTGATTGAGTACCAGAGGTTAGATAACAATAGAATTCGTCGTATATTAATGTATTTTATTTTACTTAGTATACACAGATTTACAATCATGTTGACGCTTGAAAACTTTGTATTTTATGTCTCTCTCTGTCACCGATTTTCAAAAGACACCTTTTTTTTGTTCCTGAGACGATATATATGTATGATTATTTTAAGCCTTTTCTTGTCGAGACTCAAAGGACAAGCTCTTCTGGGTATCTACCAGAGCCTATTGAAGCAGTCTGTAATAATATGCTTTACGAGAATTTGTTCTATTTGTATATAGTACATTTAGCAGCATTAAGTAACAGTAGTCATTAGTAATCATAGGTTTATTCAAATATGGCGTCAAGGTAATTTGGAATGCCCTGCGTTATTATCAGATAATTGTGGCGTACTCTTAAGATCAGTTAAGGAATATAACAATCATGGGTCCAAGCACTGATCCCTGCAGCACACCGCTTATAGCGGATACCCCTAGTAGATAATATATTAAAAACTGTGGTGTCTTGGAAGTAAAGAAGAGTCCTTTTAACTCGACTGTGATGTAAATGTCATTGTCTAAGTAAGTTAGTATAAGACCATGTGGTTCCCTGATAAATGAGTAAAGATGTCGTCAAATTCCATAGCTACCAATTTTGAGAACTAAGAACATGATGAGCGGATGTAGTGGCGTCCGCCTGAGTAATTGCCATCATTTTACTACCTAAGATAAAATCTGCGCCACCGTAATAGCTTCTTGATGACTCGTTATATAAATGAAATACATAGGAATCAAGAAATGTTGCAGTCAATTCCCCAATCCTCTTGATGTATATCTGGCTAGTGTGGGTTTTGCACTGATCACTCTCATGTTATTTATTAAACGTAGAGATCTCGACGTATCAAGAACTTTGAAAAGCTAAAACCAACCAAAGGAAATATTAGATGAGACAAAATAATGCTTGAATTGGAAGTCTACTGAAATAATAGGTGAATCAGAGCACTCAATTAGTGATAAAAGTGAATATTTATAGTATCAGGCAGAGGAGGAGGGCCGTTTTATGTTACTAAATTGAATATAGAATGTCATAACCTTGCTAAACTAGTATGCTACGTAACTATAGTATGAAACGCTATAATAATATTCATTGACATGCTGCATAAAAAGCTAGGAAAATAACAATGTTCCGGAAGATTTTGAATGACTGTCGTATAAATAAATAATATCAGTAAACAAAAGTCAAGGTCTTCACGTTCCAATAGAAATGGCAGTTAGACTAGACCTGCATAATACATTCATTTCAAGGTCGTGTCATTCGTTCCACTCGCTTCGTTCTCGCTCTTTTTGTTCATTCTCTGTAACGTTTTGTTGACGCAATGACTGAGGAAGTTTTATTTATTTTTTATTAGTAAAAAAGTTTTTGTATCAGTAGCTGTGGTGAAAACTTGAAACAAAAAAGTTTGTTAAGACTAAAAGGCACATAACATAGTTTTTGTAGTCGAGTCGTGTTCACAACACATCCAACGGCGACAGTATCTGCACAGTTTTAAAATAATGAATGTCTTTGAATGGTTTAATCCATAAATGTTCAATTCTTTAAATGTCACTCGAGCTTAAAACACCAAATTTTAAAAACTCCATATTCTATAAGTGTGAGAGTCTATAAATGTCAGATTCTATAAACGCCACTCTCTTTAAATGCCCAATAATTTGTGTTCAAAAAGAAAGTAAAATCTTTATTTTACTTATACATATATTAAGTACAGCTGCCTAATGTTGGTAGGTAGTTAAAAAAGTAGTACTTACCTTATGATTAATATGTAATTTACCTCGAGATAAAAGATATCACCGGCAGGGGACTCTCCTAGCGAAATCACTAACATCTAGTCGCCAAAAAACCTGTTCTATAGACACGTACATTTTTCAAAATATGAAACTAAAAACTTTTTCAGCGGATATGTTTTACAGCAAAATATATAGGTACCTAACAAGCGTAAATCGAAAACCGAATCCTTCCAGTATTTTCTTAATGTGCACATAACCAACTCTTTTTCTGAGATATTTTTTTATTCTTTTTCGATTTACAATGTTCGATCTTATCAGAGAAACTACGCGGCTGGGATTTATGTCCAAGCAATTTAGTTTTGAAATCGAGCGCTATTAATATTGTACAGTAACGGATTTCATGATGCCCGCCTCAATTGTAAGGTAAGGTATTTGCAAGTCAATAGGGGGCTTAACATTGTGTTGTGTGAGAGGGGGCTGTTTTATATAACGAGAGGAAGATAGGGAATTATTCCTAAAAGGAAATTATGGAACTTATTTCGTAAGACCTCTTAGCCAGGTTAAAAACTCAAACGCTACTCGATTCTAAGACGTTGTTAAATAACTTTCTGTTATTGTTCCTATAAAGTGAATTCTTGCTGCAGAATGACACTTAATTACATCTTATAATCCAATAGCGTTTAAGAATTCGGCCGGAATTCCTCTAAGTTTTCTAAATGTTATGTCATTTCATTAATGAGAAAGTTCATTCTTAGTTGAGCAAAAAGGTATTGTTTACTAGTACTACTACTAGTGTTACTAGTACTTGTTTTACATTATGCTGAAGATATTCAATGTTATAGCTGTATATTCATTGTCCACAAGTAAACAATTACTTAATAGCCTGCACGAAAACGGATTAAAATTTTCTTACTCAAGTAAACATTGTGTTGTTACCTCTGAACAAGATAAAGTACCTAAAATATTCTCACGAGGTAAAAATCTGTTTTTTTAGAACTTCTTGCACAAAGCCGAATGTGTTATGGATAATTTAATGACATGTTAGTGATATATATTATCCGGCCAAGTGCTGGGTAAACTCGGTGGCAGCTATAAACAGGATAATCACAAATGAACTGGTTATATTCATGTTTAGAAATTCACAAGTGTAGTAGGTTTTGGTATCTTTGGTTTTGGAATCGTAAACAGTGTAGAAAAAGTTTAGTAAAAACTAAATTTGATAGTTTTTCTACAAACCAACTTAATCAATTTGAGTTGAACTTTAAACCGCATTAGGTAGCTGAGAGTAATTGAATACAGTTGTATTACATCCGGGATCACCATATAAATAGAAGCATGACCTATGTCACCAGTAGGTATCAGCCTCTGCCTTCTAAGGAAAACTGATAAGTTAAAGTGAATATATGTGTTAAATACCGACTGTGGTATTTGTACTGTTGAAATCAACTGGGTGTAAGTACTAGGAGTTTTGAAATAAAACTACGGTTTTTTGATCTAATAGCTGGTTAAATTTATTAAAAATAATTTGGCCTTATGTAGTGAACTCGGTAACGTAACCGCGATTCAGAAGGTACAACGCCATCTTTCGAGGTTGACCTCAAACATTTTTAGCATACAATGCTTTGATACTTAACATACCGCCGGCCAAGGACGTTATTGATAGAATGTCCTTTGAATTATTTGACATTACAATTTGCACTTGCTTATGTTACTTAACTAATAATAGCAACTATATACGAAGTTGTCTTACAACAACACAGTACATAATTACATTTCTAAAACATCACCTTAAATTGTAACAAAGAAATACATTCTTAAAAATAAACAGATGTATGTATATAATAACGTATATAATAAAGTTGATCTATATTTAAAACTAGGCAAAGTTTAAATAATTCTAACAGTAATAAAAGTTGATCTAAAATAAACAGAACAGTTGTACATAGGCTGCACTAAAAGTATCGAGAATGGAATATTTCCACTGTTTCTGTCATACTAAAATCTTTTTAATTGAAAACACCTTGGTTTTAAAAATCGAATACCATTTATTTATTTAAAAAAAGATTCTCGGTCTTATCACAAGATTTTGTCAAACTTGTTTAGTCGTTGAGAAAATGGAATTGACTCGAGAAGATTTATTATGACTTTTGAAGTGGTTTAACGCATAAACAGTGTGTTGACCGGATGATTTCTGCATTTGGTGATGAAGCCCCATCCAAAACCACAATTTATCGCTGGTTTGCTGAATTTCAACGTGGACGTGTCAAGCTCAGTGATGCAGTGCAGTCACCCAAGAAAACGTTGATGCTGTGCGTAAGCTGATTGAGGAAGATCGACATGTGACATACCGCGAAATTCAGGCAACTTTAGACATTGGCATGAGTCAAATACAAATAATCTTGCATGAACAATTAGGTGTAAAAAAGTTGTTTTCCCGATAGATACCGCGTTCGCTCTGTGAAGAGCAAAAAGCGGCTCGCGTTACTTGGTGCGTCAGAACTCTCCAAAGATTCCACGCAGGATCCTCAAATGCTGTATACAACATCGTTTCAGGTGACGAATCCGAACCCAAACAAAAAACCAGTCACGAGTTTGGGTGTTCGAAAATGAGTTAAAGCCAACAAAAATTGTTCGTTCACGGAGTGTTGCAAAAAAAATGGTGGCCACGTTTGTCTCCAAAACCGGCCATGTTGCGACTATTTCTCTTGAGGGACAAAGAACGGTTAATGCAGAATGGTATGCTAGCATTTGTTTGCCACAGGTCGTTTCTGAACTCCGTAAAGAGAACTGCAACCGCCGCATCATCCTCCATCACGACAATGCGAGTTCTTACACCGCGCACAGAACAAAAGAGTTTTTAAAGCAAGAAAACATTAGAATTATTAGACCATCCGCCGTACAGCCCCGACCTAAGCCCTAATGATTTCTATACTTTATAATGGTTGCTTTAATGATTGGTTCCATCGTATGGAAAAATGTGTCAAATTTTGCGGAGAATACCTCGAAAAGCAATAAATTCATTTTTAAATAGTAATGTTGTGTCACTTCCTTGATTCCCGAAATTTTCAGTGCCTCCCTCGTATAACATGATTTGAAATAACAATAAATCAATTAAAAATACAAAAAAAAATATTACAATGCTATGGCCAAAATGATACAAATAATTAACCCAAATCCCTAATCTGCAACTGGCAATACACACAATTTGGATGTTAGGCGTTTAATTAGCCTCAGGCGTACCAGTCGATGGGGTTGTAATAACTAGCAAAAGACAGTCTTTTGCTGGAATGCAACTTATCGAGGAGATGTCACTGCCCATAATTTTTTAAGTGTACATAACCTGCGTCATCTCCATCTCTCTTAGTATCTTCCTACACCAAGTCTCCGCAATTTTATAACCAAACTAATTATATTTTTTTTTAATTATAACTAAAATGACAATAATGTCAGCAACATTGTTTAAGAGCTCATCTCTGTAGAATACGGGGTCATCGCTCTGTGTCTGTTGAAGTACCAAGCCTAATTTTTTGTTCGCTACATGCCCACAGTGCAGTTGCATAACGCCAGGTGTATTGTTGATGCAATCATTCGAGGAAAACAAGGTGTATTTAATTTGGTTATTCATGGTTATAATAATGTAATCCTAGCGTGTGAATTTTTATGATTGTTTTTCTTATGTAACGATAAGTGATTCAGCATAAAAATGTCAAATTATTATTGTTGTGTTAATTTCCGTTTATTACGCACTAAACTCGTCGCGGCGTGTCCACACTTCCACAGTCAATTAATGTTGCTAAACTCTGCCTGATGCTTATCTCTTTAGTTTAAATGTCTACCTTTAATTAAGCGGTTTTAACAATAGTGTAAATATTATTGCTTTCTACAAACCAACTTAATCAATTTGAGTTGAACTTTAAACCGCATTAGGTAGCTGAGAGTAATTGAATACAGTTGTATTACATCCGGGATCACCATATAAATAGAAGCATGACCTATGTCACCAGTAGGTATCAGCCTCTGCCTTCTAAGGAAAACTGATAAGTTAAAGTGAATATATGTGTTAAATACCGACTGTGGTATTTGTACTGTTGAAATCAACTGGGTGTAAGTACTAGGAGTTTTGAAATAAAACTACGGTTTTTTGATCTAATAGCTGGTTAAATTTATTAAAAATAATTTGGCCTTATGTAGTGAACTCGGTAACGTAACCGCGATTCAGAAGGTACAACGCCATCTTTCGAGGTTGACCTCAAACATTTTTAGCATACAATGCTTTGATACTTAACATACCGCCGGCCAAGGACGTTATTGATAGAATGTCCTTTGAATTATTTGACATTACAATTTGCACTTGCTTATGTTACTTAACTAATAATAGCAACTATATACGAAGTTGTCTTACAACAACACAGTACATAATTACATTTCTAAAACATCACCTTAAATTGTAACAAAGAAATACATTCTTAAAAATAAACAGATGTATGTATATAATAACGTATATAATAAAGTTGATCTATATTTAAAACTAGGCAAAGTTTAAATAATTCTAACAGTAATAAAAGTTGATCTAAAATAAACAGAACAGTTGTACATAGGCTGCACTAAAAGTATCGAGAATGGAATATTTCCACTGTTTCTGTCATACTAAAATCTTTTTAATTGAAAACACCTTGGTTTTAAAAATCGAATACCATTTATTTATTTAAAAAAAGATTCTCGGTCTTATCACAAGATTTTGTCAAACTTGTTTAGTCGTTGAGAAAATGGAATTGACTCGAGAAGATTTATTATGACTTTTGAAGTGGTTTAACGCATAAACAGTGTGTTGACCGGATGATTTCTGCATTTGGTGATGAAGCCCCATCCAAAACCACAATTTATCGCTGGTTTGCTGAATTTCAACGTGGACGTGTCAAGCTCAGTGATGCAGTGCAGTCACCCAAGAAAACGTTGATGCTGTGCGTAAGCTGATTGAGGAAGATCGACATGTGACATACCGCGAAATTCAGGCAACTTTAGACATTGGCATGAGTCAAATACAAATAATCTTGCATGAACAATTAGGTGTAAAAAAGTTGTTTTCCCGATGGATACCGCGTTCGCTCTGTGAAGAGCAAAAAGCGGCTCGCGTTACTTGGTGCGTCAGAACTCTCCAAAGATTCCACGCAGGATCCTCAAATGCTGTATACAACATCGTATCAGGTGACGAATCCGAACCCAAACAAAAAACCAGTCACGAGTTTGGGTGTTCGAAAATGAGTTAAAGCCAACAAAAATTGTTCGTTCACGGAGTGTTGCAAAAAAAATGGTGGCCACGTTTGTCTCCAAAACCGGCCATGTTGCGACTATTTCTCTTGAGGGACAAAGAACGGTTAATGCAGAATGGTATGCTAGCATTTGTTTGCCACAGGTCGTTTCTGAACTCCGTAAAGAGAACTGCAACCGCCGCATCATCCTCCATCACGACAATGCGAGTTCTTACACCGCGCACAGAACAAAAGAGTTTTTAAAGCAAGAAAACATTAGAATTATTAGACCATCCGCCGTACAGCCCCGACCTAAGCCCTAATGATTTCTATACTTTATAATGGTTGCTTTAATGATTGGTTCCATCGTATGGAAAAATGTGTCAAATTTTGCGGAGAATACCTCGAAAAGCAATAAATTCATTTTTAAATAGTAATGTTGTGTCACTTCCTTGATTCCCGAAATTTTCAGTGCCTCCCTCGTATAACATGATTTGAAATAACAATAAATCAATTAAAAATACAAAAAAAAATATTACAATGCTATGGCCAAAATGATACAAATAATTAACCCAAATCCCTAATCTGCAACTGGCAATACACACAATTTGGATGTTAGGCGTTTAATTAGCCTCAGGCGTACCAGTCGATGGGGTTGTAATAACTAGCAAAAGACAGTCTTTTGCTGGAATGCAACTTATCGAGGAGATGTCACTGCCCATAATTTTTTAAGTGTACATAACCTGCGTCATCTCCATCTCTCTTAGTATCTTCCTACACCAAGTCTCCGCAATTTTATAACCAAACTAATTATATATTTTTTTAATTATAACTAAAATGACAATAATGTCAGCAACATTGTTTAAGAGCTCATCTCTGTAGAATACGGGGTCATCGCTCTGTGTCTGTTGAAGTACCAAGCCTAATTTTTTGTTCGCTACATGCCCACAGTGCAGTTGCATAACGCCAGGTGTATTGTTGATGCAATCATTCGAGGAAAACAAGGTGTATTTAATTTGGTTATTCATGGTTATAATAATGTAATCCTAGCGTGTGAATTTTTATGATTGTTTTTCTTATGTAACGATAAGTGATTCAGCATAAAAATGTCAAATTATTATTGTTGTGTTAATTTCCGTTTATTACGCACTAAACTCGTCGCGGCGTGTCCACACTTCCACAGTCAATTAATGTTGCTAAACTCTGCCTGATGCTTATCTCTTTAGTTTAAATGTCTACCTTTAATTAAGCGGTTTTAACAATAGTGTAAATATTATTGCTTTCTACCATTAATGGGCATTGCATTCCTTTATCCAAACTTGTCTAGATGTTTAGATCAACATCAATAAATTGACCATTCTTATTGACGGTTAACTGTTAAAATAACCTTTTAATAGTCTTACGCAAAAATAAAACGGATTACTAACACGAGCTATATGGCATATTCTCCCTGTATCGCGGACACTGTACAAATACTACACAACAACAACTAATGAATGCGAAGTACACCACTAGTTAGTTACCAGACTTAGGTGGTCTGCAAAGTACGCAAATAATTATTACGCGCTGGGTTCAAATCAAAGTTCCATCGACGCGCTGGTAATGCAATCATTTCATCACTCCCCCTATCCAATAAATTATTCTTTTAGATTTAACGCTTTTTACTACATACTGGCCGATCCCCGCAGTTTCACACGCGTTTATAGTAACTGCTCGGCTCCTAAAGATTGTAGCGTGATGTTACCTGTGCCTATAACCTTCCTCAACGAATACTCTATCCAGTATAAAAATAATTTTACGAATCCGACTGGTGGTTCCAGAGGTAAGCGCATTTAAATAAACACAAAACTCTAACTCTATTAAATATTAGTAAGTATAGATAAATTGCTTTGTTCTTGTGATGAGAGGCTATCAAAATCATCTTATTTTTCCATTTCTTTACCTGGAATGATAAGCAAAATACTTAAGCCTCGACCAAAGATGCTGCATCATTCCCGTGCCATCAACATTGATCTACCCACTGATAGGATCACAATGCTCATTATAGCATTCAATTTCATCAGTGATCTTGCAACTTTCACGTAACTCGTCATACTTTGACCTTTTTCTGACCCTTGATTATAATTTACTCATGATGCCTGACCGTATTAAAGTCTGAATCAGAAAATACGACTTCTTCTTGAAGTGATTTATTACTGATAGAAAACTACCGGGTTTAGTTTACCTTAGCTAAAAAATATGGTTAACTTGCATTTACTTAGGCTAAGGCTTTATTAGAAAAGTACGCTTGCCGTTGTTAAGAATTATTTAGCGTACAGTGTTCCCTTTTAAAAAAAATCCAAATCGTTAAATAAATAACGAAGTTATTTGCTAAGGCGTCGGACTTGCGATCAAGTAGTTGCGGGTTCGAACCCCACCCAGTGCACTACCGTCGTGAACCCACTCCTAAAACAAGCATATTCAGCTTAGCTGGAGGGGTTAACAAGAATACTAGTAATGTGTGACCCACGTTACTAGTAGTCTTTAAAAAAAAAATAAAAAAAAGACGATTAACAAATAAGACGCTGTATGCTTCTTCATTACAAACATCTGTAACCCATTCTCGTACTCGTAAGCGATAAAAGAAAATCGCCACAAAGGACGTCCACTTCTTAACATAGGAATTATCCCAAAGACCGCACATTGTGAAAATGTGCGGTCTCAAATTCATCAACTCAAAAGCACTTACGTGATTGAAGTCAGTATCGTCTCAGTGCTCTATATTGTAAATGTGAAATGGCATAATACTACAACTAGTACTTAGCTTATTAATGTATTGAGATATTTTCATTACACTAGGACCTCGAATTCATCCTTGAATATTTTTACAGAAACTGGATTCTCTCAAGCCCCTATTGTTTCTTCCGATCCATTATTTAGCAATCAGTAATTCGCTGAGTGCGCAATGTTACATGATCGGCTTAGGGTATGTATGTATTTTATTCTAACCATACATTCTGGGAAATATTAAAATCCATATCTGACTATAATCTATAATCTGCTGGTGGTTCCTTGGGGTTTTTTTATCTATATTATCTTCCTAAACCGATAGATTTATCTACTATGTGGGTTTTGGGAAACTTAACACTATATACAACGAGACACATCTAGTCCACATAATAATTTGCTACTCCACAGCTATAGTCGGCAGCAGTGTTCTCATGAGTTCTCATGAGTCATTTGTTACTCTGACCCTAGTGTCACTACCAACTACTATATCCTTAATTGACGCAACCGGTTTAATTAAATTATTTGCGTGTTCTGAGTTTAGACGCCTCGGTGGAGACCGTGGAGAGTGTGAAAACCTACATTCCAAATTCTTTTTTTTTAATAGAATCCAAACGAAGTTCGAAACCGGGAAAATTCGTAGAGTATATAAAAAGGTACCTGGCTATTTTTCATGTTAATTATAATAGGGCTTAATAACTCCAGCATCCATTACTATACTTTTTTCACTTATAAAAACAACTAAACTCGAAACTCTATTGCTCGTACCTAGTATAGCCGTTATTAACTCACATACTGTAGACATAATCGAGGCGGGCGTATGCCGTATAGCGGTAGTGTTATTATCCATTTTGTTGTAACGGGTTGCTAATGTACAGAACGCTGAACAGTAGCAACAGAAGCGAAACCTCCTACTTAAGCCAACCATACAATTAAGCAAGGAAACAAGAGTTTGCATACAGTGACTTTCTAATGATAGATAGTTGCACAAGATAAACATATTTGCACGCGAGATTATGTCGACGGGAGAAAGTATATGTTCCTATATGTCCTTACTTGAACAGATAAGGATTGTTTGTACTGATAAGATCGCTGGCAAACTTGGGGTTTGCGCAAGAATGTTTTGAGGCAGAGTCTTCTCTTGTCGCCGGTATCATATATCTTCTAGCTATCATAATTTGCTCGTAATTTTTGTGTAGGCTAAATGCGATGACATGATTCTTTAATCTTTATAATAGTTTTAGATAAACATTGACTTTAGACAAGAATGTGAAGCAACGCGACTTACGTTTGAACTTTGAAATTGTAGTAACGACTACAAACTCCTTGCAGGCTGGCTAGGTTTTGAAGCGGGGAACTTGGAACGTCCACGGGATCTCAGTGGTTTATCCAATAATGGGCAGTTGGCCAACCAAGTCACAGATGACCTATCTTCTGTACCAGTATTTAGGACTTGGTAATTAGAAAAAAGGGTAAAGACTTTAAGACGATACAAACATAGTTTACAACAAATATTAATAATGTTTATATTTAGTAATTAGCTTACAAAGAATAAGATTTATAACTGATTATAATATGGTTACAACACGACATTACAAACAATTGATAGAACCTTTCAACTTCCATTTTTTCACAAAAAAAAATCCCAAGAACTTGTTACAAAGAAATTGAAATTGTTTAATGTTTCGCACTTGTAATGCCTGTACGATACGTTACGAATTACGATGAATGTAGTATGTAGTAGAAAGTACTGCAGATACAAGAACATCACTGATTGCTAGATGATTTCTACCGTTTCTTGGCTCGTATGGGAAAATGATAAGTTCCCGTGAATTTTGCCGTTTTATTTCATACTGTTAATGACATATATGCCAATCGGTTACCAGGTCGTTGAAATTCACATGACAGAACTTGTAGTCGTCACACTTATTGAAGTTAAGTTGAAGAAACGCAAGTCATACGTCAAAAGAGTAAAAAATATATATATTATAATTTTATAATATTTTGGGAAATATAAACAGCGCTATCGGTACGCAAAGTAACCATACCTAGAGCCATAGCGGTTTTAGAACACAGATAAATATAGGTGCTCACAATAGAACATATCTTTTTTTGGAAATACATAGACACCTGTATGTATTAATTGCTTGTTTGTTTACAATTTAAACATATTTACTTAGACAATATGATATTTATATATATTTGTAATGTGCGCGTCAATACTGACTGTGGCTTTTCATACCAAATTTGTCATGATTATCTCAATTTGTTTTTTTTTCGACAGCAGATATTTAAGAGGGGTTCGTGGCTATGTGGTAACCGAGTAGGTTAGCACATTACAAAGTTAAGTGGCCAGGTCAGTCTAGGATAGGTGACCATTCTTAACATATTGAGACCCCTCCGTGCCTCGGAGAGCACGTTAAACCGTCGGTCCCGGGTGCCATACAAACATATGTGGCATTCGTTACGGGTAGTTGGAGCCCTAAAATATCAAGGCTCGGCCGTATCGTAGTTAGACTGAAAGCCGACCCCAACTTATTTGGGAAAAGGCGCGGAGGAGGACAGCAGATATTTACGTGTAGTCCACGATATAAAATTGATTTAGAATTTATATAGCCTATGTCTCCCGGGCCATTATTACAAATCTATCGCAACACACGTAAATAAAAACATAAATACATAGACTGCTAAAATCATTACCCTTCCTTTTGGCTTTGCCGTAGTCGGGTAATAATATTGTAAACTGAAGTCATTGCACCCGTACCTGCCTTACAAATTTGTTTTGTTAGTAGGTTCATTCATCCGTTGTAATCAAATTGCCGAACACTTCAAACTTGTTTTATAGCCTCTCCTACAATACCTCAAACAAGCACACGCTTAACACACGCGTATAACCTAACAATGTACTATTGCGAAAGTTTTAATATATTATTTGAAGTTTCAATCATAAAGGAGAGATGGAACTGATCTTAATTAAACTACACTACTACGATGCTCAAGTTTTGCAGATTTTGTCCGAAATTTGTAATAAATTTATTCAATCTATGTATGTTTGTTGGTGTTTTATGTTTGTATCTGTCGCACCGTTTATTCTAATATCATCAAAATTTGTATACACGTTGCCAGGGATACAGAGATGGATATAGGGTAGGTAACTTTGGGGGTGGGTGATTATTACTGTTCCCGAGGGATGGAAAATTACTTTTACGCTAGCGAAGCCGCGGGTAAAAGCTAGTGTAATATAAAAATAATATAAGCAGTCGCTATCATTCGGGAGAAATGTTTTCCAAGTTATCAAATTTTGCCATTTTTGTATTCTTACTTAATTTATCTCCGAAAACAGTATTAAGGGTCGTCCTTTAATCACGTGATGTTTTTTAGCAACTTTTAACCCCCCTCCCCCTGGTAATACGTGGTGAGGTTTTAGACTAACCCCACCCCCTCTAGCGAAAATCACGTGTATTTTTTTACTTCAAATATAGATATAATAGCGCGTTCTACAAAAAAATAAATACACGTGAAATCTCACTACTCCCCCAAGGGGGATGTCCCTGCTGATATTTCGTGATTTTCCAAACCCCCTCCTCCTTTCAAACGTGATTAATGGACAAGCACATGGCTTTCAGCGTTAATCTCCTATAGTCCAATACTATAGATTATACTAGATTTATGTGAGAAAAATAAATTAAAACTGTAGTGGGGAAAGTGGGAAATTTCTAAGAGATATTACAATGATCGCTTTAAAGACTTTCAGTCCAATTAAGAATGTCATAGTTATCGCAAACGGCGTAATTGGTTAACACCATAAACTTAGTATGCTAGCGTTATACTAAGTTTGTCAGTGTAACGCGTATTGTATATAACGTATATTGTAGACAATGGAGCCGTAGTGTAATAATAAGACAAGTTGTACCTACTATTGCTGATGGTTTGTGATTTATGTACATATTATTATAGTGAGTGTATATGTAAAAGACTAGGTATTATTTGCTACTACAAAGTTTTTTTTTTATATACACCTACGGTTTTCTCGTGCGTAATTCGGGGATGCCCGACTAGCTTCAGACCCCACGGGCCCTCATGATTATCACTAATGATTGTTTTTATTCTAATACTACTAAGTTCGCATGGCAAGCTGATTCTTCAGTAAGTAGTCTTAATTCTACTTTTTATTGTACACCAAAAAAGGAAACAGATTACATGAAATGCACAATGGGCGGCCTTATCGCTTACGTAGTTATATCGCCTTACAATTGTCTTTTATCAATATTTTTTTAAGAAAACTACTAAGATGTAGGTAATGCATGTCTAGCGTCCTGTTAACCCCTCCAACTATGCTTAACGTTAGTAGTGAACTGGGTGGTTACTTTTCGATATCAAATGCGACGACTTACTTAGACCTATCGGGGTAATGTCACACAAAAGCTCCATAGTACCTCCAAAAATAGAGCAACTACAAATGTTTATAGTTAGGTATATTATTTGAAATAACTTAGAAAAAAGAGAAACTAGATAAATCTATTGTAATTCTCATAATCGTATTTCCCAAATGAAACAATACTGACATAACACAAAAACCGTCCCATATACAAATGGTCTAAAAATACCCGCAAGTGGATACCACAATATTATTGTTAAAAGAAACAATGACGTTCAGTTTGACACGACACGACCGAACAACGAACGAACGAAATAGAGAGTTGTTTACATCCGCAGTGAACAAAAAACCAACGGCGACGGTGACGGGTCGATGGAACCGCTCACTGTTGTTTTGTTAGTTCCTCGGTCATTGTGCAACCGAAGGGTTAACTGTTATGTTACAGAGTAACCGTGACGGATTTTGTTTTGTAATGTTTCAAGAGATTAATAGTTAAGATACATTTTTTTTCCTTCGTTGATCTGATCGAATTTAATATTACTTGAAGTTACATTCTAGAATAACACCATTTTTCCTTAAGTTTTAGTCCTAGTCCTAGATTTGTCCTTAAAGAGATTTAACTACCAATATTAACCTCCTGATAAATACGTAGAACGCGAAAAAATGTACCATCACCATCTATTGAAATATGTCGCCACTATTAGTTTCCTTCAATAGACAATCTTTGTCTCCGCTTTTTTAAGCTGTCTGTGGCTGACGAAATGACATTTATTATTTTATTTTCTTCATCGAAGTGAGCAATGGCGTCGGGGTCAAAAACACGTGGTAAGTATTTTTCAGTTTTTGAATTCAATATTAACAATTTCCTTAAGGATTTATGTTTTTCTTTTAGTTTCTGGTGCCCCCTCATTGAATATGCACCAATATTAGTTGCCATTGGCTTCCAAAATGTGAAACTTGTGGTGAAATCTTAATGTGATACAGGTATTACATAAGGTCCCAATGACTAATGTAAACTGGACGAGCCCAGTGTAATTGACGACTTTGACATTGACGATGCACTCTCTTTGTAGTATCGTAGACTGGATGAATTGCGTTATACTTATGTACCCACGAAATTCATTAAATCTTCGACAAAATATCCCCCATAAAGCACCACTCATAAAAATCCTAAAAGAGAAATTTAAATGTCACACCAAATACAAAAAGTATGGCAATCAATCGGATTACAAATCTTTTGTAGTCCTGCGTGATCGAGCGAAAGCGTTAGAATCAGAAATGTATAACAGATATATAAATCTCATTGAAGCTGGTATAAACAAGTCACCCAAAGCTTTCTGGTCTTTCATCAAACAAAAACAGGCTACTACAACCTATCCCTCCATAATAGAATATGGACATAGATCATTAGGATAAGGGGAAGTTATTTGTAATATGTTTAACGACTTTTTTTATTGTAATTTCCTTGAAAGTACTACACCTGACACTGCGGAGCTTACGCATAGCCTATATGAGAGTGCTGCGGATATAAGTTCCGTAGAAGTTCGTGAAACAAGTTTATCAGCTCCTGAAGGCCGTGAATATAAATAAATCGGCACAGCCTGACGGTATTCCCCCTTTTATGATCTCTAGATGCGCTAGAAGTTTAACTTTACCTATTGCTCTGCTATTTAAACACTATCTTAAAGAGGCAGGTGTGCCGTCTATATGGAAAACAGCTTTTATTTCTCCAATACACAAAAAAGGCCCCAAAGACCAAGTTGAGAACTACCGGCCTATATTCAAGCTATGTATATTCGCAAAGGTACTAGAAAGAACGGTTTACTTTTCTGTGTATCACGCTATCAAACAGTCCCTAAATGACTATCAACACGGCTTTTTGAAATGTAGGTCCACAGTATCCAACCTCCTCGTATGTTCGGAATATTTGACAAGCATAATGTCCGAGCCTTCTCAGGTAGATGTAATCTACTCGGACTACAGTAAAGCGTTCGATCGAATCGACCATTCGGTTCTTTTGCGTAAGTTGTATAACGTATGCATCAGGGGTGACTTATACAGGTGGTTTAAGTCATACATTGATAATCGATGTCAAACAGTTGTCCTTAATGGTTTTACATCGACACCTGTGCAGATCCCTTCAGGAATTCCTCAAGGATCCTTATTGGGCCCTTTGTTGTTTATCATGTTTATAAACGATATTGACTCTTGCTTCTCCCATTCTAAAATAATTTTGTCAAAGGTCTCCGATTGTCTTGATCTCCAGGAAGATCTTAACGCTCTCCAAAATTACTGCTCTCGGAATAGACTGCAACTCAATGTGTCCAAGTGTTTCATTCTTTCATTCACTCGTAAGCCCAACCCTATTATATTCGACTACAAGGTTAATAAAGTTATCTTAAATAGAATAAAAGTAGTCCAAGATCTTGGTATAACATTTAATTCAAAAATATTATTTGACGCTCATATTGACAATATAGTAAAAAAGGCTAGTAGGGCCCTTGGATTTATATTGAGATTATCTAGTGATTTTAAAAATATAAAAACTCTTAAGATACTTTATTGTACCTTTGTTCGCAGTCACTCGGAGTACGCGTACGTACACGTTTTGATTCCCACACCATAACTACCCATTAAATTATTTTATTACTGGTCATTATTTTTCCATCCCAAGGTTGCCTGGAAGAAATTGCTTTTAGCGATAAGGCCGCCCTTCGTACAAATCAAAATTGTAAAGTAACCTTAAGCAATATGTACTGGTGTAAAATAAAGATTATAATATTCTGTTCTATTCTACGCTTCGCAGGTATGGAATCCCCACTATAGTATATACACAGACAGAATAGAACGGATTCAGAAACGGTTTTTACGATTCCTCCAGTACAAAACACGTCAATATACTTCCGGATACTTGTTGAGATGTAAAAAATTTCATATACTCCCGTCGTGTGAACGGAGACGTATTGCAGACCTGGTATATCTTTCTTAAATAGCTCTCAGAGGAAATAGACATCGATTTGTTTGCTACCAGTGTTTCTCATCTAAAAAGTATCATTACGAAACGGTTTTTTTTTCGGTATACGATGATGTAAATGTGTGCATGCGCATGCCCTTTTGGTTCTTTTTTTTTTTCTTTACTCCGACCAAATATTGTTTGCACTTAAACTAGTTACTAATTGTGAAAACTTGTAATTGGCCTTTATATATTTAGTTCTTGACACCTATTTCGATACTCAGCTGTAAGTTTTCCAAATAAAATAAAATTACGAAATTGTAAAGTATTTAGATGAGTCAGAACTCGATTTAGCCAATGAAAATGATCCAAAATCTTTGCCAGTACCACAGTATAATGGCAGTTCCGTCTCTAACTCTAGTTCTCAAAGTTCTTTAGATAAAAAAGAAGAACGTCAAATAAATGTTTTGCCTCATCAATTATTACTGCCATCAGGGGTCGTAAGAATCAGACGTAGACCAAGAACGTGTGGAGGACGCGCGGACATGGACAAAACGATAGATCTTTGCCAATAATCAACAATTGGATTGGTAAATCTTCACCATTGGATAAGCAAATTTTTCCGCCAAGGTACAATTTCTATGGAAAGTAATAACTGGACTGAAGAAGACCACTTGAAGCAACTATATTACTTATGCTATTTTGGAACAGATGATTGTCTCGACAAATCCCATCCCACTAATATTCTAAATGTGAAAGTTTGGATGGATGGATGTTTGTTACTCTTTCACGCCAAAACTACAAAACCGATTGCGATGAAACTTGGCATGTAGATAGCTGGAAAGCTGAATTAACATATAGGCTATTATTTATCCCGATATTCTATTTAGGGGCCATTGCAGGATATGCCAATATTACCATGGAAACCTAAATCCGCATACTTCAACGAAACAGGTTTCCCAAGACGTGTGTATTTTCAGAAAACCAAAGTGCGGGATATGCACCACAGCATATTTCGTAAAATGCCTGCTCACTGATAAAGTAAAGCTTAGCTGGAGGAGTTAACAAGAATACCAGTAATATGTGATCGTCGCTTCAATACTGTATTTAAAAAAAAAAGTACAATAACATTATTAGAACATTACATTAGAAAAATTAAGCAAATCTGTTGACTGTGATTTACTAGACTAGTTTTTTTTTTTAATTATTAATAAAAGCATTGCTATTAATAATCAAACTGGTAGTTTTCTTTATAAATTACTAGTATTTTAATATTACCCGTAACATAAAAGAATAGATAATATCCTATGTCATATATATATGACACAAAATACTGTTAACACAGAGCACTCATGTCATATGTATATGACATTGAGAAAATCTACATTTTCCGAATTAGATTTTTCATTTTATTTTTTTCGGTTATCTTATTAACTATTTAGTAAATTGGAATAGTTTTTATTTGAATTACTCATGAAAATTTTCGCTGGGCCCCAGGAGGTTAAGACAGTTGTTTATGTTTTAAATCTTTGGAGTTCAATGTCAAATAAAACTACCGGATACTGAACGTATTACTAAATAAGTGCTTATGAATAATGGCTTACAATTTTAAAATAAATATATTTGTTTATAATATACCAGTCTGTTTTACGACCACAAAGCTTTTAATAATAATGTGGCCCAACTGTCGCGCCACTTATTAGTCTCGCACGAGTTCCTCACATATTCCAAGTTACCTCTACCTGACCAGCCGAGCCGTAAATAAACCTCTTAGATACGCTCTAATAAATGCTATTATTGTACTGTTTATCAACACTTCCTTGTTATGTGCAAATAAAGGTTTATTAATTTTAAACTGTTTATAATTTGTATTGTGATTAAGTTTGGAACTGCTCAAAATATAACTTGCGTGATAAACCTATATTACATGTGAAGTGAACAATTAGGCCTATTACATGGGTGTTATTTTAATATTTGTGTACTTTTTGAGTAACAAAATACATTATAAAGACTTGTATCTCGAACCGTAACACATTTAAACTACAATTGAGGCTTAAGTTTTAATGTAAATTCCCTCAATTATTGTTCAAACATTGTCTCGGACCTTTAAAAGAAAACGACTGCTAACTGCTACAAAATATAATGTTAACTTGTCAAATTAATAAAAAAAGAATCAAAACTTGAATTATGGTTGATACCAGGCGATCTCTAATTATGAATAAAAACACAACACAACAAACTTAGTTGGGCAAGTTGTTCCTTATGGACATAATGATAGCTAAAGGCTATATATATAACATCATGCTAGGGGCAAAACCACGTTCCTTCCCTATCAAGATGATTTAACTACTATTCTATGTTCCCTTGTACTGTAGTTAAAAGGTTAACTCAGACTGAGGGGCACAATGCGCGAGTACTTCTAAAATATGAATAAAATATAAACGTTATTCCATTAAAATAGAACTGAAAATCGTATGCACGCAGTATAACCTAGTCCAGCGGAGTCTGAGTTGAAGCTAATGGCAGCATTCAAACCCTATATATATATATTGCGAAATAGGTGCTTTGTCAAGCAATCCAAAACCACAACGCATACCTTGCCTACCTGTTTCTAAACTGCTCACTGCTCATCCATCTTACTACATTAGCTGCCAGATCACTTCTCGCCACCACAAAAATAGAAAGTGTCTCTGTCATCAATCATTGTGACACTAAGACAAGAGACCGCCATGATGTGCATTGTTGAGTGTTGCGACAGACTGTAATGATCGCCCCTGTGGCACTTACCGTAATGCCGTTTTAGTGTCCGCATTTCTTTTCAGGCTGTGTTGCAATAGTTTTAGTTTTGTCAATATGTACATGCGGGTATGATAAAAAATACAAGTAGAAGTTATTGAATTATATTAGCAGAGATTCTTCTTTTCAACATGCTTTTCTTTACTTGCATAGTTGCAACTTTGTAAACAAATCTATTTTAGCCGACATCTAATTGTCATATAGAAATGAAACTTTGTCGGTAGTTTGGATGACAATAGTTTAGTTTGGCATCTTGCAGCTGATCTGATGATGGAGCCAGGAGGTGGATAGTGAAACTCTTCAGTGGCTACAAGTAAACCCCACGTTCGCCATTAAATCGTGTTTTTTTAGTTTGACTAACCTAACATTCTTAAAAGATAAATTAACGAATATAACCGCTGCTTTACATGTTTAAAGTTGTATTTATTCAAAACACTAAGACCTCACATAGATCATTCTCGTCCCAAAGATCCCCGTGATTCCATCAAGTTTGGACAAAACCAGGGTACTATAAGAAAAAGTGCAATTACTAATTAGTGCAAAAACTAGTTTACATTTTTGGAATGTCATACCAGAATTGAAGTGCCGGAAAACTTAAGCATATCAACTTGGACCGTGCTGTGCCTTGACATCATAATTCATAACAGTAGGCGAGGTTTTTGCCACTAAGTCGATTGTCGTATTCAACAAGATCAAGATTTGACTTGGGGAATCGATAAAACACGAAGTGATGTTACCGTGGATGCACATATTGCACATACCACCTTGCATTTTAAACTGAATAAATGTATATAAATGGCTATCAGTTCTGTTCCGAATCCAGCTGCTGGACTTGAGAGTATAGTATTCACAGTGTTGCACCCTATGGTATCTGTAAACCGACGAAGCAGTCCAGTATCTTGCATAAATCTACATATATCCTTACCGGGGTACCTATAATATTGTCTTCCTAAATGTGCGGATAATTTTGCATCATGTAAAATGCAGTGTATGCATGACTCACAAAACAAGAGAAAGTAATTTGTCTCGGGTTAATGCAGACATCCTGGGTGACGGAAACTAAATTCTACACTGCGTTGGTGGAGTTGGTATATAATTTACGACTGGCCATTTCTATATTTATCTCTGTGAAATAAAGACGCCTGTATCTTACTTAAGGTTCGTGCAGGTATCTACTATTTAGTATTTTACCAGTTATAATTAATAGTTAAAGTTCAAAAAATCTCAAATATTTGGACTGGCTTAGACGCCTATTAAGGACAACTGTTTTAGCTTAATAAACATAGCGATTCTATTCGATTAATTGACATTGTTATGACTAGTTAATTGTTACACTAAGTGTAACAATCAACTGATTGATTGATTTAATCCTATTTAATTATTAACATTTGTACACCATTCAATATACGTTATGCACATTTAACCTATTTCTAAGACCTGTAAACTTATCTACGTTTCGCACGTAAATGATGATTATGGTTATAAAGTCTTTAAATGGTCATTGTGATGATGGTTGCAATGCAATACACTTACACAGGCATGGCAATGTTTAATTCTAATTTCGAAATTGATTTCTTGTAAATATTATTAGACTAGGAAGTAGTTCCCTTATTCATTAATACTGTGTACACACTTATTGTGTTAACTGCTGTCAGTTAAACAGTATCTACTCTTTAACTGACAGCAGTCTAAAAACATATAATGGCCTCTATCGATTATATATTTATTTGACGTAATTCCTGCTAGGTGGATAACTCTATTAATTTGTTTTCAAAGATTTTGTATGTGGATAATTGTTTATAAACACATTTCACGACGACTACTGTCGGTAAAATAACTACGTTGTCATTGCGTCGCAACTCTGTAGCAAAGTTCTTCCCACAGCACGTCACTAATGTTTAACAACTATCATGCGTTACATTTTCAGTATGAGTCGCGTTTCATATCTGTCTCGACCACAAAGTGCATTGGTTGTTCGGTGCACACGCAACTGTCCCAGGAAATTGCCTTAGCGGTTCGAACACCGCCACCGTTAGAAACTGTAGATAACATTTTGATTGCATCTAATGCATGGGATTCGAATGTCGTACTTTCTAAGGAAAGTGGGATAAAAATGATTGATGTCGGGTTAATTGAAGAATGGACTTACATAAAGTGTAGGTGTAGTGGATTAGAAAGTAAATAGTTGAATTTTTATTGCCAGTACATAATATTCACTTAAGAAGTATTAAAATAAACACGAATGCTACTGAGTTGCACAGAAACAAATAATGAGATCTATTTTTCGCAATAGAAGATAAAACTGCGAAAAGAGTTGTAATAAATTAAAAAATAATAAATAAGGAACAAAATGCATGCTTCTAAAAAACATTCATAAATTTTCCAAGTAGACTTAATATTTGCGATATCTGGTAGTCATACTTTTTTAGATATGCATTAATTGAAAGCGTAGCTATACACCTTTATATACGTCCCGTTACAAACCCACAAGGATTTCGTTACATTTTTTTTTATCTAGACATAATCAGACATTAAAAAAAGACAATTTATATGAAATACTTTTAAGAACTGGCCTCAATTTTCCTTTACTTGCTTTAAAAAACTTAAGATATATGCATCCTTTGGTTTTACATATCTTTCGACATTGGAGACTTTTCGTCTTAGTCCTGTTTTTCTTTCTGTTTATGGCACGTTGGCACGACACCTTCATAAAACATTTTTTAACTTATACCCCGCAAAACATAAATGTGGACGAGTTACTAAAGTAAGCCGAGCTTGACGAGGTGTAACGGATTGAAATTATTCCTTTGTTCTCGCTGTTAATACATATCTCAATGTTCCGTACTACCTATTTTACTAGTTGTAAGTATATTTGAGCAAGTGAAACATTTGGTTCAACTCAGAATACAAATGACTTATTTGTTAGGTAAATACCTACATGCCATGTAGAACATAAACTTTGTCCTTTTGTTTCTTTAGGGGGTTATACGTACTTGGCTGATATAATAGAAGCAGCTTAGCAGTAGTAAGTTCATTGCTTCTTTATTTGCAAAGGACTTAAATGTATTAGAACCCATATTTCAGAATTACAACGTGTAGTCTGTTAAATGTAAATAGTAATTTACTGCATCTCTGTGTGATTGTTGTCACAGATTACTAAGTAGTTACTACGTAACAAATAAATCACTCCCTACAAAAACGTCCATACCTACCGTTTTAATTACCTACTCTTTCCGAGCGCCGACCCCTGCATGCGAAAATGATCTTTAATGTACTTAAAACACGATTATTATTGCCTCGCAATAACGCATGGTTGCATTGCCGTAAGTGAGTTTAGGGTTACCTCTTTTTATGTAATATTAAATATCTATATTTTTATAAAAAAAGGCTATGTTAATTAAGTAAAGTTTTATTACACAAAAAATCGGGTGTGTTACCTGACTTAGAAAAGTGTAACACGTCTACACGTTAATACCACGTCCCCGTAAGTTTACTAATACGAAACACTTAACAACAAATCGCTTCTCCGAAAAACTTATTGCCGAAGCCACGCGACCTTGCTTAACCAAACCTCTAACGAGAAACATCAATAAACTATTCGAGAAAAGAAGCTTAAAGAATTTGTCGTGATGTTATATAGCATATATCCTTCCTCTATAAATTGATAGTCCATCCAACACAAAATTTTAAGAATTTTTCAATTCGAACCAGCAGTTCCTGAGATTAGCGCTTCAACCAAACAAACGAACTCTTCAGCTTTATAATATTAGTATAGATGTGATGTAGTGATAAATCTAAAGAACAATGTTGCATATGTATATTGTTGATGCTCCTTAATTAAAGTTGATTACCTACATCCAAATCTGTTCCCAATCAAACGCGTGGAATTCACTACACGAGTAGATGCGTTTTTGTCCTTGTCGACAATAGTGCCGACAAAATCTAAAAACGAAAAGTTTTGGTCGGCTGGACGCACCACTAGCGCGGTGGCGTTTTGCTTTTGGATAAAAAAATAAGGTATCTATGTGACAGTGAAAACCGTATTAACTCTTAATTTATTTTTAACAAAAACCAAAACATCAAAATAGAACAAAATATATTTGAAAACAAACACAATTACAAATTTTGTTAATTTTTTCTCTTACTGGATCTACGTCCATGTACAGCACATAAACTACCAGAAACCATGTCAATATGTCTGTATTTAAAGTATATAGAGCTATAAAAATACGATTTCAAATTACGTAAAAATTCAAAAATAAAAGCGCGAGCGCGCGGTACAGCTGTCGGCAACCCACGGCCACTGCGCGAGACTGCGTATAAGGGCCGCGAGCGGCCATGCGGCCGGTAGTTGTTTAGCGCACGTAAGTACATCGAGTGGCATAGGCCTGCTGTTGTGACCAAATACTTGCGTGTTAATCCCACTAATATTGTAAATGTTAAAGTTTGGATGTTTGTTACTCTTTCACGCCAAAACTACTGAACCGATTGCGATGAAACTTGGTATATATATATAGCTGGAGACCTGTATTAACATATAGGCTACTTTTTATCCCGATATTCCCACTTGATCGGGACTTGTGCGGGAGGTGGGTACCGCGGGGCGCTGCTAGTAAATAATAGTTAAGAGAAACTAAAAAGCACGCTTTAATGGTGAAAAAGTAAAAAAGAGTTGTACTTTCCACCTCCTGGCTCCATCATCAGACCGTCGTTACTAAACCAAATCTGGGAGACTCGTCAGAACAAGACCTGTGAGCCTAAACTCAAGGGGTTTACAACACTCCATCATCAGATCAGCTTTAAGATGCCAAATTATAGTATTGTCCTAACTTTTAAGAGCCATTTCACGTTTTCACGCAATTTTTTAAGATTTCGGTCGCTTAATTTATGATCTTAGGTAATACTTTGAAATTCTAAAATACATGTAAGCTATAGAATACTCTTTGATCTTGTTCTTTAATGTATCACATTTAAGAAAACCAACTTCGTTGCTCTGTGGTGATCAATCTCCCACAACTCGTTTAGTGAAAAATCATCGCAGAGACAATTTCCGATTCCAAAATCTATCAATAATATTTATAAATTTGGGTGAAAAAAATACGGTAAGCATAGGACATATCTTTTAATCTTTAGATAATGTACTATTTTCTCAATTATTGATTACATTAATTAGCAAAAAAATAAAGACTTAGTCCAATTTATACGGCTTATATCGCAAATTTATCGCGATTTTTTGGTAACAATAAAGCGTAATTTCAAAAAAATATACATATTTAAGTAAACTATGTTCTTTGAAGAATCTAATTCTAAAGTTTTTTTGACAATTGCTTATTTGAATTAGAAATAAGATCATTTTTAAAACTACTCTAAATTGCAATAAATTACGATGCGCAAGTGGATACCAATCAGTACGGCGTTATCGCCCGTCGAAGTAGGACCTGTGTCACTTTTCCCGCTTCCCGATTTTCGAGCGCTTGTATTGTAAACGCATTATTATACTACGACAACAAAGTTTTGATTCTCAGTATAATTTTTTATCAGGTAAGGTAACAAAACTCTTAAGTTTTGTTTATTTTGAAGTAAAGTATTATTTGAGTATATTGTAGAATAAAGATGCTATTTTTTATCAGTTTAAGAAATGGGGCGCAAAAGTTCTGTATACCATTGTGTCAAAAAAAGAAAACGTAATAATTCTGCTGCCATAGAGAAAGCAACAGAAGCAAGGTAGATCTTTTTTATTTTTTCAAATCATTATTCATTCAAGTTATTTGTAGGCATTGACCTTAATAGCTATGTTTTATTTTAGAATGAGAAATCGCGCAAATCGAGTAGTGGAGGGTAGTATCATTAGAAGGAAGGAAGGACGCTGTGCCGGGTACAAGTGAAAATTTAGACCCGGTAACAGAAATTGATTCTTTTAGAAACAATTCTAGGTTTAAAGCATACCTCTAATTAGCAGTAAATAATATAATTTATTAAATTTTATAGGAGAAAAAACCCGTTGCATTAGACCCCGGACTGGTCGAATCAGTGGAATTTTTGGAATCAATCGTAAATATTTCAGTAGTACATTTTTTTCATTACTTTTCATTTGGGCATTCTACCGAATTGACTTAGTCAGCCATCACTATTTCTATTTAATTAGATAAATATGCGTTAAAGGGACTTTAACAAACTTTTATTATTTTAGTTTATACAAACAATATGATTTCTTAAAATTTGTAGGTGAAAGATGCTGTTGTATTTGACCACGACCTTGAGGAATCAGTGGAACTTTCAGACTCAATCGTAAATATTTTTTGTATATACGTGTTTATATGTTTATTTTGTTTTGAATTTGAACCACGTAGATGCAGATTGTCACTTTTATTTTAGAATTACATAGGATGGCAGGCGAATAATAGATTTTCAATACTTTTGGAGTCAAATAATGTATATAAGGAAACATAACGAGAAGTTCGGCTGCCATAGCCATTGATAATGATCAACCCCCCCCATCCCTACCTTTCATACCAGCCAGAGTCTTCCCAGCCCTTAGTAACTCATTCAAGAAGACATTTACGCTGTGTTAATTGTGGTTTAAATGGCGCCAAAATACGGAGACATTTTGTTGGAAATAGCAGAAGTTCGAAATCTTATAAAACAATGAGTTCGACCACAGCAGGTAAATAGTTGATCACGTCACCATACCTGGCAGATCTAATCAAAATTTGATAATGTAATTTATAATGTGATTGATAATGTGTTACAGAAAATTAATGTTTAAAACTATATTTGTAAAAATAAAAACCATTTTATCTCAAAAATCCGGACTTTTTTTTAAACCAATTTCTTAACCATTTAATTCTGTAACTTGTAAATTTCATATGCTTTTATATATGTGCACTCAGGGCCGAAGTGTCTATAGTAGGTGCGCATTCCTCTTTACCAATATAAAATAGTTAAAATATTTAACTGTTAAAGAAGATATTTGTTTTCAAAAGTATCACTTTTTCTCTTGTTACTTGTAATTTTTTTTTTAAAGAATACCAGTAACGTGGGTCACACATTACTAGTATTCTGGTTAACCCCTCCAGCTAAGCTAAGTGCTTGTGTTAGGAGTGGGTTCACGCCGGTAGTGCACTGGGTGGGGTTCGAGTCGACAACCACTTAATTTACCGATCGACGCCTTAGCCATTACGCTAACGCCGCTTTAAAAATTATACATTTACACAATATTATATACAATTATACATAATCATGTCATTATACAATCATTCTTCAAATATAAAAATATCTAATCATTTTTTCACTTCGAAAATGTTTTCGGGGTACCAAGATTTATATTTTTTTAAGTGAAAACTTCTTTAGGCACGTTGTGCACTTTTACTATAGGGAAAAAGCACTGAACTCTTGACCGTCACGCTAATAATACATATATAGATCCACTAGAGGGCGCTAATCTAAACATTGAGTTCTGTCAGCTCCTTATTAATTAATCTTTAAAAATATAATTAGCGTAATAAAGTACTTATTGTGTACGTGATTTATATGGTAAAATAAAAAAAAAACATATTTGTAATTAAGGTGAAAATTTATAACGCCTATAGAGCTCAATAGCGAAAACCTTTATTAAAAATTTCGTTGACTCGATATGTCGTTTTAAGGCTCTTTTTATTATACGTTTTATATACACAAATATTTGTGATTTATTATTAGTCTAAAAAGCTTCATTCTACTGCATAATGAAATATTTCTTTAATAAATCTCTAATAAGTGCATTACTATTATAACAGCTCAAGATTCTTTAGTCTGCCTCGTCACTCGCGCTACACTGCTTGCAGTGTGTTCGTGTTAGTAACTACGCACACATACAAAATGCTGCCGTCATTTACCTAAACTCGAGCGTTCAAATTTTGTGAAATGGCTCTTAAACATGTATATGATTATGTATACATACGGGAATCAACGCGCTCACGAAATAGGTATTACATACTTTTGAATTGCCTGACGTTTCGACCAGGTAGCTTTAGACAATTAAAAATGATCGAATTAATGCCCGTACATTTATATAATTATAGTGTTGTCATCTGAACTGCATATATATACATACAACGTTTCATTTCGTTGCGACAATTAGGTTAAGATTGACATTGATTGATTGAATTTGTTAACATAGTTAGTTACAAGGGAAGTTAGTATAAAAGCGTGTTAAAAATGAACAAAATAACAAATCACGGGTATTAGTAACCAGCGCTCAGTACGCTAAGGACAAAGACCCGTTTGAAACCCAGTTTTCTTTTTCTTTAAGCCCTTTAAGACTAAAGGGATTACAAGGTTATTTCCCTAAGACTGTCTTCGAAGTTTCATTGTTTTCATTAATATATCTTCTTATTCTTATTAATTCCTGTACCGTTCGAACTGTAAAAATAACTTATAATTAAAAAAAATGAGAGATAATTTTTCATCGTAAATCAAAAATGACAATATTCCTAATATGATAGGAAATACTATTTTCTCTATAGGAAAAGTGGTAATAAATATAATAAGAAAACATGTATTTGTTGTCCTTGCCTTAAATATATACATACATAATTTGTATTCATGGCAGTCGTTTATACATGAAAGAATTGTTGACACAAAACATAAAAGTATTGTGGATTGATAAAAAAACTTCGTCGCCTCTATTATTGTTTACAGAAAGGCGTCAAAATACGTCACTAAAAAAATCTTGATTACTTGTTTTTGTCAGGCATTTATTTATTCTTTAGGGAAACAAACAGGTATACAATAGATATAGGTACATCGATCTTAACTAGTAGTGTCAACTAATTGTAC
This sequence comes from Callimorpha dominula, assembly GCA_949752705.1. Taxonomy (NCBI): domain Eukaryota; kingdom Metazoa; phylum Arthropoda; class Insecta; order Lepidoptera; family Erebidae; genus Callimorpha; species Callimorpha dominula. The sequence continues at coordinate 25,500,990 of OX456996.1, forward strand.
ACCTAACATCGTAACTCCCAATTTGTATTATAAGCTTAGTGTAAGTACAACATAAAAATCTTTTTAAATGATTAATTACCTACGGAGAGCCATGTCCATTTCTACGTTGGTACATATAAAATTCTGATAATTAATCAGTTTGTTGTTTGGCGCCGACTCAAAATAAGTTTATATAAAATTTTATAGTTTATGGAAATAAGCTCAATACTTAAGACTTAAGGTTTATTTATTTTTTGCTTTTTAGTTCTTTTCGTCGGTTTAATTTTTTGTTAAAAAGATGTTTATTTTATGATTTTTTTTCATCATCAGCTCACCTACAAGTAATGAAAAGTAAACAAAAACACTATTCGTTCCTATAATTTTCGAGGGTTCCTCTCAATTTTATCAGGATCCCATCAGCAGATCCTGACTTCCTTGACATGGGACCACCCTTGAGGTATACCCTATCTAACCAAAAAAAAAAATAATCAAAATCGGTTCATAAATAACGGAGTAAGGGCTGAACAGACATAAAAAAAAATATATATATTATACGGTTGAATTGAGAACCTCCTTTTTTTCGTCGGTTAAAAAGTGAGTCAATGTTACATTATTTTGAGATAAAATCAGTCTAACAGACTAAAACTAGAGTATTTTGGAATACAATTTTAAGATAGGGAAAGAGTGTGGATAAATATGTTTATCGACAATACATTCCTAAAAAAAGATACATCAAATTATACATCAATGTTTAAGTCTCTAAGTTCCTTTATTTTTAAGGAAACTTATTTTTTGAAAACATTATTACACAATTTGAATAACTCAATATCTGTAAAGTATTCATTAAGTGATTTCATGACGCGACGCGAAGGTGCGCGTACTCCATCTATGGTACGCCTAAATTTCAGGAATCATTGTCAATCGGCCGAATTTTATCTTTTCACGTAGAGAACACTATTATATTTAGGAAATCCAAAGACATAATATTTTTAACACATAATACTATTGAAGTATGTACAGTACAATTATCATATATCAAAAGATCACTGTGCTGTAACACATTGAGTGGGGACGCAGGTGAACATTCATAGTCGTCCGTGACCCATGGTACTCGTAGTCGTTTTTGAATAAATTATATTTAGTTTAGCAAACCGAACTAAAAATAGAAAATATGTTTTTATTAAAGCAGTTTTTTTCGTTTTTTTAACTAAGGAAACTTTATTTTCTTATTTTTTAATCTTGTACTGTCATCAGTTTTCAAGTTAATGGGACGTCTTGAAGTTGAGGAAAACTACGTTCAAAGATTTCGTTACATAGATGGATAAATAGAATAGGTCAAGCTAATATAAAGTGGGTAAAAATACTTCTACTTTGTATACTTCTGGTACATGCTACATAAAGTTAAAAAAAAAAGAAATTAAAATATCAATATCGTATAAACATAACTGCATCAACGATGGATTATAATCAACTCACGTAGGCATGTTTCTAAATTGCAGCTGTTGGTACCATATCACCAGTACGTGAGTCACAATAACCCAATTTCGCCTACTTGTAATATACGCGAATTTTATAGGTAAAGGTCAAGTGAAATAAAAAGTGCACAGTACGAGATAGTTGTAGCTGGCTTGATTGAAAAGCATTTCAACTAACATTAAGAAAGCGTTATTATAGAATCATAGTTAACAGGAAGAGCTACTGCCGGTAAGTCTACTATGGTACGGCCTGGCGATTAATTTTGCTCAGATGGTTTACAAACCAAGGCAACACAGGAGGTAAGATGAATGATATTAGATGAAAAATAGACATAACATAAAAGAAATCGCAGAATTATAATCAGATTCACTGACCATTTCTATGATGACTATTGATGACTCATCGAATTCACTTAGTTCATTAGCCTTCACACGACTTACGCTTATCGAATACATAAGCAAACAATGGCCGAAAATAATCGTGATCTCTTCCACCCACTTAATCTGTTAGCGAAAGCTTTCGACTCCACACCGATTGAATATGGGTACCTACGCTTTTATGGGTTTACGACTGATTGCAGTAAACAGTACTGAAAATATACAACGGTGTGATTCAAAACAAATGTTATTCTTGTTTAAGTTGAAGTGTTCGTAGGATTGGACTTACAATATAATATAAGGCAATGAATAATAATTTGCTCTGGACGTTTAACAATTGGTGGTGGTCCTTTTTTAAATCACCTTAACTATGTATATATGTATTTAACTATGTATGTACAACATCTACATATTTGGTCACACATGTGGCCAAAAATTAATCTCCCAATTAGTTCAAGGGAATCTCGGAGTAAATTTTGTTTGTTATTAATACATCATCAAAATGCATTCCCGGTGTACTATTGATTCTTTAAGCAGTTGCCTTGTTTTGATTGACACTGTTTAGTTCCAATTTACTGTAATCAGGTATGTATATTTTATTCACAACTCGTCCATCCTCGCATCAACAGAAAAAAGTAGGTAATCTCCTCATATGTATGTACCGTGTACGTATACGTAATATAATCAGAGAGCCGCTGTCGGATCGTCATCCAATATTCAAACGGGAAACAGTTCCGCGCCAGTGGCGTGGCTCAATCGCGTTTCCTATCGCAAATTGTGTCTGCTGCATGGGGGATTTTTTGGGGCGTTTGATTAGGTACATATATTTGTTTGTTGACTGTTATCTGGCAGTTCACGGTTTATACTTGAATTCAACAGGATTCGGATTTCAACCATCCCTCCGTATATTTTTGAATGAGATTGAAATGTGACGTCTTTACACATAAATATTAAATATTTGTTTGATCAAGTCTGTCACCTTTGGTTTGCCAACCGAACTTGCCAGTTATACAAACATTTTACAGGACTAAACTTATTGTACCCATATCTATCGTTGTAGTTAATGATTCCAAAGAAGGGATTATAAATGCTTAATATCTAGCAGCATTTTAGAAAGTTTACTAGTAGGCTTTGGAAAACAGAAACAATTGAAGGTCTAGAATGGGCTCTAGATTACGTATCGCTTAACACTGTATAAACTACATGTAAATGATACCAATTGTAAAGCAAAAACAAGGCAGCTAAATATTCCAGTTGAAAGTCCAAACTACACTATTTCACACATTACCATACAACAGATAATAAACATAATTTATGACGTAACCATTAGCTATACAGTACGTATACCACAACCGGTATCGCAAACAATTCGCAAAATAAATATTAGTTTTAGAGAGAGAAAGAAATAGCCTGCATTGTTATGTAGATTACAACTGATATAAATGTTTTGTTTATTTTACATACATATGTACTCTAATAATACAAGGTCTTTTCAAAACCCTTTTTACGGAAAGTCCTGAAAGAAAAACGAGATTGAATGTACTGACTCCCGTTAGAACTATGTCAGGAACTCAGGAATGACTATATACCTTATGTTTTAAAAAGCTTTGGCAAAATACCAAGTCACTTTAGCAATCAATCGGGGTTCTGTCTTTGGATTTATTGTTATCTAGGTACCTAGATTTTGCCAGCGTCTTGGCTCGCGTTAAATTTGTTTTTTTTTTATCCTACGGGAACAGCCAGTACTTCTTTTCTAGATGAATTGTACCTTATGTCCTTTTCTGTACCCCTGACAACATGACGTATGCAATATTTCATGACAATTTCGAGTTGAGAAAATGGCGTCTTTCATTTAACCAAAATGGCGTCTTTCATGGTGTTTACCATCCAACCAACTTAAAGGTGTTTAATTAAGGCATTGAATAATCGTTTATTATTTAAATGAGATCAAAACTTGTTATTTAAAGTAACTGTTAGTATCCGGTAACGCTCGAATTAATAAACTGAATTAATTCGATTGGGCAAACTGAAAGTCAAGGTCTCGTTTGAGATAACGCGTTGTGATTGACAGATCGGAGCAGAAAAGTGAAATTAAACACGCATATACACCATATACCTACATAATATAATTACGCATACTACCTATGTATGACAATTGTGAAAAATGTTTATTATTTCTTATAAGTAAATTAGTTTCTTTATACAACATTATTCAACCCTACAAAACTTCACTAACGGTTTTCTACTAAAGAAATACGTATCTAATTTCAGCTAAATCCAATCCAAAATCGTATAGAGCCAAAAATGTTATTCTCTTGTATTTCATTGCCTAAAAACTCCATTTTACACAAAATGTAGGTACCTAACCTATTTATTTTACGGGTAGTTTGAAGAACTGGTTGCTGCCGGGAAGTTCGTATCCTTCAACCTTACTACTTACCAGATAATCCACTATAAAAAACATTGCCACAATAAAATTCAGATTCGGTCTTGGTAACTTTTGTTAAGGTTTTATGAAGCGAATTAAAGTAAATCCCAGCTATCTTTAATTGAAGTTCATTGCGCGGTATATAATATTATTTGTTGTAGGTACCCAGCTTACATCGCGTGCATAGTAGGTACATAATTGATATGGCGTGTTTGTCACGCTATAATTGTTAACATAACTGTTAATTCTTTCGAGATTATAGCAAATATAACAGATAAAGTTATGTATGTAGCCTGTAAGAGGAAATAATTTGTTTTGTAGTATTAGCGCTGCCATTCCATAAGACATGCCATGCCATTCTAAGTACAATATATTCGACCAGGGCTAGAAATAAATTACTTACATGTCCATAACTGCAAAAATGTAACGTGAAACCGGAACACGTTGGCTTACAGGATTTAATCTAATTGTACTCTATAATGTTATAAAATGTCTTTAAAACTAGGTATGGTGATAGTTATGGACTCTGTCGGACAAGGCAAAAGTAGGAAAGAGAAACGCAATTTTTTTTTTATAAAGTACTTTGCAATTTACAAAATAACTATTAATTGAGATAAAACTATCCTATTTCTCAAGTTAGACGAAACTGCATATAGTGTGAAAAATTTCATTAAAATCGGTTCATTAGTTTAGGAAGGAGTTCATCGCGGACAAACAACGTGACACGAAATTTTTATACAAAGACTAGCTTTTGTTAGATTTAGGAAGCATTATCGGAAAAACGGTTATTTTTATCCCACGGTAACAGCACTAACTTTAATTTCTGAATACAAGGTACCCTATGTCCTTTTCTGTACCCCTGACAACGTTTCATGATGAACGGTAGAGTAGTGAGTTTGACGACCACGAAACAAACGTTTGCTTTTATAATATAAGTTAGTTGGTATTTAAAATTTAATCATTGAAGTGTGGGGGCCATCCATAAATTACGTCACACGTTAAGGGGGGGGAGCGGGTCAACGAAGTGTAACAAGGGGTGACGTCACATGTCAAAATCTAAAGTATTAAACACAAAACATTACCTGTAAACGAAAGACTACATTTTAGAACTGGTTCTTTCAGTTCTGGGTGTAAAATGGCCAAAATATGTGACATCACACCAGTGAGGGGGGTCCCTCACTGGTGGGATGTCACATATTTTGTGATCAACAAATGTGACCAACTGTGGCAAGGACGGAGAGGGGGTCCAAAAAAATCATGAAATTCGTGTAACGTAATTTATGGATAGCCCTTAATGTGCTTTTATAATCCTAAAGTTTTCTTATGTGATTCTGTATTGTTACAGAAAGAGTCTCGTACAGACGTACAGTTCCATCTGGCGGCACTAAGGGGCGATTGTGACAGACTTCGTCAGCTGCTCGACACAGGGAAAGTTCACATCGACTCCAGGGATAGGGTAAGTTACATATTTTGCAGTCTTCTGGGATCAATTAAAATCTCACTAATATTATAAACGCGAAAGTTTGTGAGGATTGATGGATGTATGATCCATCCATCATTTGTAATTCTGTTACGCAGAAGCTACTTACTGAACGGATTTGGATGAATTTTCATTATATACTTACATAGTTATATGCACGGTACCTGATCCAATTCGCCAGCGTGACGAAGCGCGAATGTCTATCTCTGTGGCTATATGCAAGAAGATATAATTAATTGTTAATTGCATTTTGATAATTAAATCCGCAAATAGCACATAGCTTGGTTTTGAATAGAAAATTAATAAAACTGTACAGGAAAGCATGATGTAGGGCGGAACTGAAGGAAACAAGCTATTATATGCAGTAAAGACTCTTGACATATACATACATACATTAGCCAGCATTGAAATAGTTGCAATGCTAGCTAAACAGGTTTGTACTCTAGACCTCTAGTGGCTTCTGTGCTGGTCCCTTTTACATACTAGATGTATTTTTTATACATATGCACTGAAACCCCTAGAAGACTACACTTCCTGTTCATTTTTTGTATTCTTGCTTGAACTGTGCGCTGTAACTTCTTGATCTTCGATACAATAGCCCGCTTTATTCGTGTTAGCTTAAATGGCAAATAAGTTAAACAAGTTGTGAAAACATTTAAATCACTGTATTTCACAAAATATTACTGTCACAGGCATTCAGCTGCAGTTTACAAAATAGTATTCACAGGCATGTATGTATAATCTATATATACGTATTAATACGTGAGAATTCTTTGCACGCAATTTTTAAGCAAACTTGCACAGACAGGGATGTGAAATTGGGAATACTTAAGAGCTTATATGTTGGCGAAATGCAGAAAGCAACATTTTTAAACAATATGTGCTATGAAGTAAAAAAATTGTGTGAAAACGACTACATACAGCTATGGGATATATGTATATATAACCTATAGCTTTATAATCCAGTATATATGTTGACCTGTCATGGTACAAAAGTCTATACAATGTCAGTTCAAGCTATACTGGCCAATAAAATAATACAAGACATTCAAAACGGTCAATATTCGGCTGCCAAGCGATCTCTAGTATCGATAAATAGTTGAGTTGCTTCCCATCGTAAACGAATCAAGTTACAAATCAATTCATAAATTATGCAAATCAGAAGTTGCAACTACGTCTAAACTTAAGGTATATTCATTGACTATTTAATTCTAGTCAATGTCAAGAAAGTCAAACTAAAAATAACCAGTTCCAATGAACATATGTAAGCAAAGTATCTTGGAACTCTTCTAGCGCCAGCGGCAAAAAAATAAATACCTTATTTTTCAATGTACGTTAGCGACGCAAGTAAGAGTGCGCCCTCATTTTTGTCCCTCAGCAATGCCTCGATCATTTCCATTGTGCCTTGGCGATTGAAAACCTCTCTAAACGTTGAAACGTGACAATTTCCGAGATCGATATTGGCCCTTTATGGTTCATAGTCAACAAATTGATGATTCGTCAACTAACTCACGCTTCGCCTGTAGAGAAGCGAGTGATATTGATGACGTTACAAGGAAAAACTGAGCTACACTGAGCTTTTACATGTCTTATCTCATAATATTATTACTGATAATAATATAAGGTCGTAGAAAGCAGTGCGCACAACCTCTTATTACTTATAAGACTTTGTGCACACTGCTTTCTACAACCTAATATATTATCACGTTGGCTTGGTCCTGATCGCCTTCAAAATACGTGTATGATGTATGTATTACTTATTGTTTACAAAAATAAATTGTGTAAAATTGGTTCACTAACGGCATTAAACACACATAAATACGAATAATTAATCTTCTCTTCTTTTAAAGGTTATAAACTGACATCAACAGTTTATAACCTTTAGGTACAACTCGCTACCGCCTTAAGTCGTTGAAACTTCATGAATGAACAACAACAGCAGTGGTAATGTTTATTATCAAAGTCCCTTCTCATTAAAGTTGCGTCACACCACGTAATATTTTGTAACTATGTGTGAGTTTGTTACTATCATTGTTTTTAACTTAAAATTAACTTTTTTTTAAAGTCTCACCTAAATCATGATAATCTCTGATAAACTGTGTTCCTACCTTAGAGATGGAATGTTTTCTTCAAATTTTAATGGGACCAGCCTTGAATATAACCAATTCTATTTAAAAAGAATTATTGAAATCGGTTTACAAATGGCGAAGATATAGTGAACATAAACACGAAAAAATCTGTTGATTTGAGAACGTCCTCCTTTTTTAAGTCGGTTAATAAACATAATCTATATCTATACTTATAATAAATCTGTAGCGGGATGAATTCTGTATATTGAATATATTTAAAAAAAATCGACTGAGGGTATTAAGATTTCGATACTGATGCCGAATATGCGATTCAAAAAATTTTTGTCTGTCTGTCTTTCTGTCTGTCTGTTTGTATGTTCACGATAAACTCAGAAGTTACTGAAGGGATATGCTTGAAACTTAGTATGATAATAGTTTGAGTGCCTGCGCAGGTTATAGGGTACTTTTTATCCCGGGTTAAACTTCGGTTCCCACAGGAAAATCAATGAAAGCTGTAATAACATTGTAACGTTAGTAGAATATATTTACTTATTTCGAAATTTACTACAGTGAGCGTTTAGCTTATCTGGTGCAGAGTACGATTTCTACTAAGTTGCGTGCCGGATCGAATCCCTCTTTGACACTCTTTTCTTTTTTGCACTTTTTTTTTAATATATAAACTAATTTACTTTTTTAAATTAGGTATCGTTTTTAACCGACGAAAAAAAGGAGGTTATCCGTTCGACCGTTTTTATACATATTCTTTTTTTTTATGTATGCTTTGTATGTATGAAGAAAAAAACTAAAAAGCAAAAAATAAATAAACCTTTTAAATAAGCTTAATACTTAAGACTTAAAAGGTTTATTTATTTTTTGCGTTTTAGTTCTTATCGTCGGTTTAATTTTTTTTTAAATATTTTTTATAAAACCACTCAATTTAATTAACTAATAAATATTAAGAGTACAAAGAATCGATTTTTACCTGTGATTAAAGAAATATTATTAGTTACATTAGATTTCACCTGCAAATATTCATGTCTGTTTGAAGGATTTCGAGTGAATGTGTATATTTTCAATCGTAGGATATTTTCAATGTATATTTTCAATCGTAGAATCATAGGATATCATCGTGCTTTCCTGTGGTGATTGCTGAAGCCTGCTGCTTCGTTCTGCTGAGTTGTTTTTTCTTTGTTTGGTAATCCCAGAGTAATCGATAGCTGGTTCTTGACTATGTCAACGAGCTATTTTGCCTCTCGCAGCCATTAAATTCATAAATATGTTTCAGGGCATTAATAATAATAACAACTTCACACACCTCATACACGGCCGTATGATCCTAAACTAGGCAGAGCCTGTACTATGGTAACCAGACTGCTGATAAACATACTTATATATTTCTAAATACATACATATTATAAATAAATTACACCTAGACAGAGAATAATTCGTCCTGGGTGGAAATCGAACCCACGACCTCTGGCTCGCTCACAGCAGTCAGGGTCACTAACCACTAGACCATCAGGTCAGTCCAGTGAATATACATATATTTATAACTAGAGTTATAGAAAAAGAAGATCGAAACTTTTAAACTTTTGCGTTCCATGATAATATAATTATGTTGACGGGAATGCCACGATCACGAATTTAAAAAGTATTACAGTACCTACAGGCCTGTGATCACGGCCACGACCACGGCAAAGCAAAGGTGTATGTCATACCTTTTAAATACGTGATCGCGTTGATTCCCGTCAACATGATTTTATTAGAATAGAATAGAATTTTTATTTAAAGCATCTATAACTTAGTTGTTAGTTTAACTTAACACTTTCTTAGTATTACAGTATTTTACTATACTAAATGCATGGCAGACACTATCGCCAAAAAATTACATCTTAGCTGAAATATTGTCATGTAACCGGTGAAGTTTTTTTACACTTTCAGACCATTTATTTTCCGTTCGGTTACAGTAGTGTGAAATCTTAAGTTACACTGTGACTAAACAAAGCTCAGAAGCAAACATTTATCTGTTAGGTATACCGAGGGGGCCCATAGTTTCTAGGAAGCGGGCACTGACTGACTGACTACAGCAAGAGTCTCCCAATTGGTCGGACGAATCGAGATGTTAGGTCGTCACAGTTGTTTTATGACGATTTTCTGCGAGGAGAACATCTCGCGCAAGGAGGAGGTGACGGTGTGGATTCGGTAGAAAAACTTCCAAGTGGAACCTTTTCACTCGCGCTCTCATGCGTACGCTAAGAGTGGTCGTGGGTGTATGAGACGAGTTTTATGTTCTTCACCCGAAGCAGAGTCTCCCGTGAAGAGAGTGTCTGGACATCGCCCAGTTGCCGTCCGCTAGCCAGCGCTGGATGGATTATTGGAAACAAAACGTCGCCGTACCGACGGTTAACTCATAAACGGGGCTGTGAGGCACACCGTGTGGTTTTAGTTGGTTTAAGCCTGATATACGGCCTAACCAATAGCCCGATGAGGTGAGCTTCCACACGAAAATCAAATGAGTAATGTTACCACAGCCAAATTATGTCGTTATTTCACATGGAAGCATCCAGGTTGTTTCACCGCCAATACAGTACAAAAAATCCTGCCTAAAGAAAGAGGTACTATGCAAAAAGCGACAAATTGCTGTTTTCCGAAAAAAACGCGAACGAAGTCGCGGGCACAGCTAGTAAATTAATAAAGGATTAACCGGTGGGTTCATGACTTTGTTTGAGGTCTGAAAATAAATACTTTGTTTTATTACTTAAAATGCAGATCTGTACACAATAGCTACATCGCAATATCGAGCTGCAAGCATCTCTCATAAACTAGGGGGTGTCATTAAATAAGGGTAGTAGGAGGAATTTGAGAAATAAGCATGAGAAAGTACGGTGCGCTTTCCATTGGGACCATGATCTATGGTAACTAATGGTGCACTTGACGGGATCCGTGGTTTATGTGTGATTAAATTACTCGCCAAGTAGTTAGAACGAAGTTATCTAAATAATTCCAGAACTGGGTTAGTAGCCAGATTTGAACAGTCACATTCTATTTCTATAATAGTGGAGAGTTACTAACTACGATATGTCACAACCTTCCTGCCTTCGTTACAACTCAAACAAAGAACAATTAAGATATTTGTCATAAATTCTCACATCAGAGAGAGCAGAATTCCATCCACTTTTCCCCCATTTCACCACTTTCACAATAATAGCATTTTTTATCCACACGGAACGATTATAATCGATAACGCGCATTACGTTCTAATCGATTATGCATGTACCAAACGCGAATTAAATCGTGTAAGGCATATAATTTTATACAAATATAATCTTTTGTAAATGTGTGATGTAAATGCAACAAAATAGGCATCGTAGGCAACAAAATACGCTTTAATAGAGATCCGAATTACCAAAGAGTTACACTATCCGGCCTTCTGGCTTCATCATAGACCATTGTTACCAAGACCAATCTGTTTAACTTGGCAAAACGTATCATATGACCCCAAACTCAAGGGGTTTACGAGCTACTGAAGAGTTCCAATATCCAATCTATCCACCTCCTGGCTCCATCATCAGATCAGTTCTAAGTTGCCAAATTATAGAAATGTCATCCAAGCTACATATACAATACAAACATACCAAGTTTAATTTCTATACGCAATTAGAAATAGTTCAAAATTGGTTTCCAAGATTTGTTCATATTGTTAGTTACAAGGCCCGAGAGAATAATCTAGTAAATATGTATCAGTAGAAAGCTCCGTGGAGAGGGTCACGCCAAACGAATTACAATCCATTTAATTAATGATAAACTGTTGTGATTTGTGTACGTGACGACTCCGTAAGGTGCCGGACGATACCATTTTAGAGCCGTGATAGTGATTATGTGGTGGCAAGTGATTTTTCAAATAAGCCGCGGGACGTGCTTAGAATCATGATAAGCAAAACGGGGTCGCAACTTTTTACTGGGTGAATACATTTAACAGATAAAATGCTGTTTTTCTCTTGCACTTTTGTTAGTTACTAGGCGTTCCGCGCAGTTTCAACCGCGTTTATGGTCACTGTTCCGGTCCTAAGGGCCGTAGCGTGAACCTACATAGCATATAACCTTTCTTAATGAATACTATATCCATTACAAAAACACAAGGCAGTTCTAAAGGTTATCGCGTTTAAACACACAGAAAACTATTATTGATGAGGGCTCTGAGGGTATTGGTAATCGTAGCATAAATGTAGGTTAGTAACATTAATTAATGACAAAGTAATTACAACATCCGTCTAGATACATTAGATCCGTAGATACATTTCAAAAATGAAATTACATGTCTAGGAACCTATGATTAAGTTTTAATTTCCAAGACGTCTGAGACTCTAGTGCCTTAGTTATCGCTATTATGGTATTAAGATTAAAAGTAAGCAAAGTAAAATTAAGCATTGAAAGTATGGAAACTGAAAACTAAACCAGATAAAATTAAAATATGTAAAGAAAGACATAAAAGACAGTAGGTGAAAAATATATATTATTACACATTATAAACATATTCATTGTATAATATACAGTATGTAGTATATTCATTATGTAGTATATATAATGTACGGTAAAAAATTTATAGGACCACCCTAAATACATGTCTGTATCTAACCCCACAAAAAAAAAAGGTAAAGATAAATTTACAAACGACAGAGATATCTTACACACACAAAAAAAAATTGAGAACATGCTTAGGTAGCAGTCGGTTAAAAGGCACACTTATAAGACGTTTAAGGCGTTCCCCGAAGTTGTTCTTTATTTATGAGCTGCAGTTTTTACCCTCCCAGCGAACGCAAAGAGGTCGGTAGTGAATAGCAACGTTTAATGAGTTTTCTTTTGCGCAAGAAAATGTTAAACATCACACTATGTAGAGGGAACGTTTTATATTCATAACAACAATTTTGTTATTGTATATGTACTTACGTTTACGTAGTAGCTACTCAGTAATCTGTGAGTAATGAATGTAATGATATAGAACAACCTTAGTACAATAAGCATTACCGAAATACTATGTTTATATTTTTCTGACTTAATTTTGTAACATTTACCATGTACCTATGTATGTTATCGATAAAAGCTGAGTAAAAAGGAAAGGAAAGACTTTGAAGACAAACAAATAAATATAATATACCTACTTCTTTTTTAATTATTGTTGTCTCAGGCTTTTATGTTCCCCTAATAAATCATAAGGGAAGGCCTTTAGGTCCAATGTTTTATGGGCTCTACGCCACGGCTACCAATAATGTTCACTGTCTAAAACAAACTACTTTTACTTTACAGTTTATTTTAAAATACCCGCAAAATACTATGAATCTTTGTCTGCAGTATGCAGGTATTTCGGTTATTAAAGTCTTACAACTCCCCAAAAGTTGACTGACTAATAATTCGTGATTAAATCCAATATACACATCTAATAACTATCCTGTGTCTATCCTACGGTTAGAGGGCTGCTCAGAGCACTATTAGTATTGAGCCCCGTCTAGACGTTTCAAGACGTGTACTCCAGCAATATGTAATACGTGTGTGCGTAGTACAACACGCTTTAGTTATTATTAACACCAGGCGCGTAACTATACCATCTGAAGATGGTTTTGGAAATTAGATAACTTATATTTTAATACAGTTTGTAATTAGCGCCTCCTGTGTTCAGGGCCTTTTGGTACCCAGGGGCCCCCTCGAACCGGGGGCCCGTGGCATTTTGCCCGCGTTACGCCACTGATCAACACTCCTATTTCCCTAAATAAATACACAGTGTATCATGATATATTATCTCAATTACTGCTATCGGAGAAAAGAATTAACTAAGGATTATCATTGCCCAATGAATTTGTTGTTTCCAGCTTCCCAGATTCATTTAAATTTATTGTCTCAATGCTTTCGCTTCAATGTCGAAAACCTATGGTATGGTATAGTATTAAATATGGTACTTCCCCTTGACCTAGAATCATGAAATTTGGTAACAAGCGAGGTCTTATAGCACAAGAGTAAAGCAAAAATCCGAAACCGTTTTTGCGATTACAAACTTATATTTTGCGGTTGGTTTGTTGACTTCGTCGTACATAACAAGCGCAAAGTTAAGTTTGTTTGTTTTCAAAAAAGACGGGCAAGTCTTCGAGAATTGATTTACGACATGGACGTACTATCTACATACAAGTTTGTTTGTTTACGGAACTCGCACTTGTCCGGTTTTTTTAAATTTCGTTTCACGATTGACTTGAAATTAAGTTCCGATCTTCTTCGTCTACAGGATGGCACGACGCCTTTGATCCTGTCGGCTGCGATGGGGCACACGGAGTGCGTGCGGGAGCTGTTGGCGCAGGGCGCCGACCCCGCCTGCTGCAGAACGGTAAACACCTTTCTGATCATTTCTAGCAAACAATCAATTGAGAGGACGGATTTGCGTTTGTCAGTAGGTAATAATCTTATTAGGAACCAGAGTTGGCATTCTTTCAGAATGTTCTCACCACGGCTGTATGGATACGATACTCCCGTAGCCGTAAACTGTGAAAAGTCATACTAATGACATACTTTATTACTGTACCTACACCACACCACCGCGTTTTTCCGGTAGTCGTTAGACACATATGTATATATTTATCTTATAGCAGCGCACTTGTCACGGTCACGCGCCGCTCTTCGGTTAAGAAACCGCGCGTTCAACGAAAAAATAAATATATGTGATAACCCACTAACACCCCCCCCCCCCGTGCCCCTTGTGATAATTTGTGATTTTTTCCAAACCCCTCCCCCCTTTCGAGCCTCACGTGGACGACCCCTTGAGTATTTTACGTAACTTATAATTCTTTGAACGCTAAGAAGGATACGGGCATCGTAATCTTCAAACTCTTCTTACCCTGCTATAAATGCTCGAAAAATACTAAGTATACATATATGTACTTATATTGATAAGTATGTACCTACGTATCGCATATCACTAATTTCTCAGATGTACAAAACAATATGGAAGTTAACTTACACAATATAGTGAATTTATTTATCAGACAGGAACAAGTGCACTATTCTTCGCAGCTCAAGGCGGTTTCTTGGACATAGCGACACTACTGCTTGATGCAGGCGCAGCTATCGACGCACCCAGTATGGTAAATATTCAGATTACTTCTTGACAGTGTTGCGGAAGCCTGAGTTGACACGTGGGCGCCATCTGTTAAAGTGTAGCAGAACTACATTTCGATCCGAAGCGCCATCTTATAATAATAATAAATCATTTATTGCTTGAAACATGATGTTGGTACAATGATGTACATGAAATAAAATTGTGTTCAACATGTTTCGCAGATTCTCTCCTGGCAACATTTTAAAATGTGAATTATCATTGCAGTATTTCACATAACTTAATAAATAAATAATGCCGAGGTTACACAGTGCGAGCTAGGGCCTAGTCAGTTACTGCGGTGCAGCTACTCGGATAATGTGACCGTATCATACGAGTTACTGTCATGTCAGTCAGTAGCTCGCATCAGAGTAACTACAGCTCTTGCTGATGACACGAACATTTTATGCCCCATCTGAAAGGTCTCCGAAGGTCTTGATCTCCAGGAAGATATAAGCGCTCTCCAAAATTACTGCTCTCAGAATAGACTGCAACTCAATGTGTCTAAGTGTTTTATTCATTCATTCGACTCCAAAATTAATCAAGTTATCTTAAATAGAATAAAAGTAGTCCAAGGTCTTGGTCCAACCTTTGATTCGAAAATTTTATTTGACACTCATATGGACAACATCGTAAAAAAGGCTAGTAGGGCCCTTGGATTTATATTTTTAAACGTTTAGATTTTAAAAATATAAAAACTTTCAAGATAAAACGCCTTTTGTTCGCAGTCACTTATATCACGCTTCGTATGTATGGAATCCCCACCACAGTATATACACAGGCAGAATATAACGTATTCAGAAACGCTTTTGTACGATTCCTCCAGTACAAAACACGTAAATATACTTCCGGATACTTGTTAAGATATAAAAAAAATTCATATACTCCCGTTGTATGAACGTAGACGTATCGCAGAAATGGTATATCTTTCTAAAATAGTAAATGGTGTTATAGACTGTCCGGAGTTGCTAGATACCTTAGGACTAAAAACAAGGCACATCTTGTTCCGGAAGCCTGACTTATTTCATATACCGCGTGTAAGAACTAAGAACCGCTTAGAAAAAACAGTTATATGATTCGTGCATGTAGAACATTCAATAAGCTTTCAGAGGAAATAGATGTAGATTTGTTTGCTACCAGTGTTTCTCATATAAAAAGTATAATTACGAAACATTTTTTTGCTCGTATTTGATGACGTAAATGTGTGGCTATGCGCCTGCTTTTTTGTTTTTTTTTCTCGCTGTAGTGTAGGTACTCATCAAATATTTATATACCTACTCCGACCAAATATTGTTTTTATACTTAAAACAGTCACTAATTGTGAAAACTTGTAATTGACCCTCATGTATTTAGTTGTTGTATATTTCAATGCTTAGATACGTTTTCCAAATAAAATAGAATAAGAGAGACTCGTAGTTCCAATGGGACCGAGGAAGCTTGTATTCCAACTCTTTCTGCACTTTTTTATTATCAAATAGTACTGCCCTTCGATACTAGATGGCGCTATAACAATAGTGTTAACTCTGATCAACAGAAAGCGCTTGCATCAACTTCGAGCACGCGTAGCATATTTTATGTCGCTAATGTACTCGTGCAACTATATTACTGTTTGTCACTACGTTGCATTCAAAGTGTTTATCCTACCAAAAATATATATTTAATTTGGTTCCCACTGGTAATCTATTAGTAGTACTAGTCTCTTCTAGGCTGTGAATAAAGTAGTGTCGTGGTAGGCAATATACCTACCTACTTTGGTGAGGCCAGTGGTATACTTACGAGTACAATATGTGTAAGGCAGATAAATACAAGCAAATAGAATATTACTGTTATTAATAGTGTTATGTTACACATTACAGGACGGCGGCACACCACTGTTTGTGGCGTGCCAGTGCGGACATCTGCCGGTTGTCGAAGAACTTATACGAAGAGGTGCTAATGTCAACTCTTCCATGAAGGTAAACAAGTTTAGTTTATGAATTTCTTATGAAATATGGTTTTTGGACATAAGGAAACTATTTCAGGACGCTTAGACTTTTAGTCAACATTTTACAATTATTAGGTTAATTCTTCTAAAAGTTCCCAGACTGTGTCAGCTGTAAAGAGTTAAAGTGACCTCGTAGACGAACCTGCTGTATTATTGAGCAAGCTCTAAAGCTACTATTACTACTTTCCGTAAGCCATTAGTGAGTAAATGAAGAAATTGAAGAAGTAGCCTAAGCGGACACCTTCTGTGTGTCCAAAATAGTGGTAATCGGATGGTAGTTTGTTTTTTTACATAATTAATACTTATAATGTGAAATATGTTACAAAAATTCAGGAATGAATTTTAACAAATTTTGTATCTCGACGCGTTTTTTCAGGACAAGGCGAGTCCGCTGTTTATCGCGGCG
Source organism: Callimorpha dominula (assembly GCA_949752705.1). Lineage (NCBI taxonomy): Eukaryota > Metazoa > Arthropoda > Insecta > Lepidoptera > Erebidae > Callimorpha > Callimorpha dominula. The sequence goes on from OX456996.1 coordinate 25,518,324, forward strand.
CAGAACGGCCACGAGGAGGTGTGTCGCGCGCTCGTGGCGGCGGGCGCGCGCGTGGACAGCGCGCGCCACGACCGCGCCACGCCGCTATGGATCGCCGCGCAGTGCGGCCACCAGCATGTCGCGCGCCTGCTGCTCGCCGCCGGGGCCGACGTGGACCACGTGCGACAGGTACACACCCACCCGTGTAGGCAGTAGCATACTAGCTAGTGGCGGCGGGACAGCGGGCGCCACGCCGCTGTGGATCGCCAGTGCGGCCACCAGCATGTCGCGCGCCTGCTGCTCGCCGCCGAGGCCGACGTGGACCACTTGCGACAGGTGCGTACCTGCCGCACGATACGGAAATGTTTTCACAGACGAACAAAGCTGTTAATTTGAACTTCAAACTAAGTCCTCGAATCAAGGTAAAATTTCTAGGTTTGTTTACTACGAACGACGAACCTTCACTTGGTACAGAGCGCACAGGTGTAGACGATAAGTTGCATGAGATTTATGGCAATCGACATTGCACGCGCTTGACGCAGGACGAATTGAAAGGTGAAGACGCAAGATGAACGTGCACTTACACACCTTATTTTACACAGCCATACTGGTGTAGACATATCTTATTTTACACAACCACACTGGTGTAGACACACCTTATTTGACACAACCGCACTACTAAAGAAATTAAATTCTTGAGCATTATTAAAAGTAATCCGAAGGAGCGTATTCTATACAAAATTATCAATAGAGAATTTTTCGATTCGTTTGAGCTATTCCCAATATTTTTTGTTTCAAGCAATCCCTGTATACTGCAGCGAATAAAACAAAAGCGAGACTGACGAAAATCACTTTTAGTAGATAAAACTTAGATTACACTCGCAACTTAGAATGAATAAATGATGATTATTGAAAGGGAAAAGTAGATAACAAGGGAAGCCAATAGAAGGAAAGGGACATTATTTATAAGGATTGAGGAGTGTAAACAATAGCTCAAGCAAGTCAGGGTCGTATTACACTTGTGTTGTAACAATCTGTGTGCCCCATAGCCATGAGTATGAGTCATAACTAATACTCTGTAAACGACAGGACGGAGCGACACCGCTGTTTAAAGCAGCGCACAAGGGACACGCGGCCGTCGTCTCGGAGCTGCTCAAATATAAACCAAATTTGGGGTTGCTACCGGTACGTGATTTTTTTTAAATTTAGTATAGCATTATTCTTCAATAACATATATAGGTAAATATATCAGTACCCTGATATACCATAATTATTATATATGTATGATATACCAGGGTCGTTCTTAAAATGTGTAGGTATTAGGTATACATGGTGAATTTTTCAAGTGGGCGTTACTATGATGTCATTACTGCCCAAATTCGTTCCTAATTAGCGAAACTATAGAATGGACATCGAATATAGTTTTTTTTTTTTGAGTTCGATTTCTGGCTAGGAATATTGAATTTTCAAAAATCCAACGATGCACTTTTAATTTTTATCAAAATCGGGCCCGAGACTCCTTTGAGTACTTTTCGCCATTCATCATAGTTTCAGATTTAGGCAAGCACCCCATTTAAAAATTCACCTGTATATATGTAAAATTTATTAATTTTGAAATATTTTAACTATTCAATTTTCTTGTATATGACTTGAAATTAACAATTTGAGTTTTAGTGGAATTATTAACTGAATTATTAAAGATAATAGAATTATTAGAATCCAGCTCTTTATATTTTATTTACATTTTTCATATTTAAAATATTTTTTGTTTCGTCTGTAAAAAAACATATTTTTTAAACAGCTGAAGGTAAAGCTTTACATTTTTAGGGGAAAAAAACCCGTTGTCCGTCTGTCAAGAGCTCAAGACCCTTTTTCCTATCAACTCGTGGGCGCATCAGGTTGAAATTAATACCAATTCCTTCCTAAACCTTCCTTGACCTAAAATCATGAAATTAGTATTAATTAATATATAATTATCATAATTTAGTAAGAGGCAAGGTCTCACAACAGAAGTAAAGTCCGAAAGTCGTTAATTTGTTGTTAAATTACATAAAAAAAATAGTTTTTGTGATTATAAACTTATATTTTGCGGTTGGAAAGTGGACTTCGTCGTACATCGCATATGTAAAGTTATATACATTTTTTTAAATTATTGTTGATGCTTGTTTTACTTTAAAATACAATTATTTTAAAGTAAAACAATCAATAACAATAACTAAATTTTATATATTTTTCATTAGGTTAACCTCATTTTAGAATATAGTTATTGTTACAAGTTCAATATAGATTAAATGACATTTTGTCACATTTTGAACGGTCAATTGAAGTCTTTACGTGATATAAATATTAGTCAGTTATGTAAGATGGTGACAGAAGTTATCTTTAAAATTGTAATTAGTCATATTTTGAACTGATAACACACGTGGGTCGACGCATATTTTCTAGGAACCGATGAGTTTTCGGTCGATATGAGTATTCGTAACGAGTGAGTGTCCGTCTCGCAGAACGGGCAGTCAGCCCTGCACGGCGCGGCCATGTTCGGGCAGCTGTCGTGCGTGCGGCTGCTGGCGCGGCGCTCGGCGCTGGCGCTGCGCAACTGCGGCGGCCTCACGCCCGCGCAGGCCGCCGCCGCCGCGCGCAAGCCCGACGTGCTCGCCTACCTGCGCCGCCTGCAGCTCGACCTCGCCACTAACCACTGAACGATCAACCCAACTAACAAAAAATATTGAATAGGTACATTGAAAGAAAAATGTAAAACCTAAAATAACCAAAACGAATTATCAAATTGACGTAAACATTTAGACTTACCTGTTTCGGAGAAACCAAACAAATTTCAGACCCGAAAGAAATCTTTTATCAAGAAACGAAGCGACCTGTCGTCTCCGAAACCTCATACTGCACCATTGCCGATTGAATAATAGAGACACATACTATATAACTCTACTAATAAGTAAACAAACATTACACACAACATTTATTATTAAATCGTTAGGAGGAATACGACAGATCTTACTACAAATCTCATATTCCTACATATAGTTACTACTAAACTATTTTATATGATATACTCGCGCCATACGTAGCTTTACCCACTCGCCTTAAACAATACCTCACACGTATACTATATATTTTGTATCTACATATAAACGGTAGCGACTTCTGAATAAAGACGAGTACACGGCGACATCGCAGCAGCAAATATACTCAATCCCTACTTCCAACAACTATTATTTATGTAGGTATGTCTACAAGTCGATGTCTGAAACTTCAGGAACAATATCTTGAAAAACTACTCGGCAAATAATTTAACTGTGCTAAACCAAGGAAAATAATATCCTAGAACATATTACACACATCGCTATCTAGGCCCAAGCTAACCAGAGCTTGTTCTAGAACAGATAAAAACATACATTCATTTTTTTGTACATACATACCTACATAGCAACACGAAAACGAAAATGTAAAAGTCGTTGCAAATGTAAGATAGAGAATTCGTAGTCTTTTTCCAAAAAAAATGTTTTGACAATGAAGGTGTTCGCTGCCGTTTATATTGTATTTAATTGAAATTGAGTTTATTATTGGTGCTGTCAATAAGCAAAACGTACGGACGTATTTTAATTTTACACTAGTCAACGTAGTCGCGGTTGTGGAACAGTTGTCGGAATTGGTTCTTTAAAAATGTTATTGCATTTGAATCTACATGAAAAAATTAAATATTTTTCTTCTATCGATAAATGTCACCACCGGTTTAAAAAACTATTTCATCATGTCAATTACGAAGCAACGAGTTAAAAAATCCAAAATTTCACTTATTTTTAACCGACGAAAAAATAAGGAGGTTCTCAATTCGACCGTATTATATATTTATTTCTTTTTTATTCTGTTACTGTACACAATCACGATCAATTTTAATCATCGTAGCATAGACAAAACAATGTATTTTTCATACAATCACATACACAAATACTTGATAGGGTAATGTTGTTGTAGCGATCGATTTAAGGATATTTATTTGTACGTATATTACGACCTTATCTATAACACTTAAACGCTCAATTTTAACTATAGAGTTGTATATCGAATCAATTAAAAATGTCTCAGTTTGGAATCTCTAACCAAATTATTTGTTTTAAAACTATTACTATCTATACTTAGTTTTAAACGTCTGATATCAAATAATGAAGTACACTGATTCATAATAATTATCAGTTGTTAACGTTTAGGAATGACGTCACCAAAAACGCATATAATTTAAGTATACTGTTGTATTAAATATGCTGTCGTCTGAGTGTGTTTTTTAATATTGTTATGTTATATTATACATAAGTACAGTTGTTTTGTATTAATATAAACGTTTTACTTACAAACTTGTTTTTCTTTATCGTAACCTGTTATTGTCGATATCAATAACTTTTCGAAATAGGTAACACACTATATTTCACTAATAACGTTTATTTAAAAATTTCATTTACTTCTCCACATTTATAGAAGTATAGAGAGAGATATAGAGTAAGTAGCACTAACACCTTTTCAACATTCTATACTATAAAAAGTTTTTATGTTATGGTACAAATCTTGTTCTCATGTTTCAATGATATGAGCTAACTGAAATAGGTCAAGTATGTAAGCACACAGTCTGCCCTAAATCATTAGTAATCCCTAATCATTCCTTGTAATTATTAGCGTTGTGAGCATGCGCACTGTGCCCACAACAATGGATGCGCGCTTCGTTTGAATAGCTTTATTAAATCTTCTAATATCTACATCTGTGCTAACTTTAATATCCATACACGCCTCTTTACAAATGAAAAGCACAGGGGAAAAATATGCAATGTCACAAAGACAATGAACTGAGTAATTGCTAAATTAATCTTTTGAACCTTAAGAAGGACCTTAAATTGATTAATAAAGTAAATATATATGTTTCGAGTATGTCGCACTGTCATTTGTTAAGCATTATTATAGTTTGTCCGTGAGAAGTATTGCTTAGCCTTTGATTCTTAAAACTTTGATAGGGCCTGGATATCCATATATTTTGCCTTTGAAACTGGAAGGCTCTCACTTTTTTTTAGGGTATAGAGGTCAAATGAGCAGTCGGGTCACGCGATGGTTAGTAACTACTACCGCCCATGGACACCTGCAACTCAAAGAGTCTCAAGTGCATTGTCGGCTTTTGAGAGGCTTTTTTCAATAACAGCTATATCTTGAAGAAATTGTTCTCCTTATTGTTCATCACTCATAGCTCCTATATTTTCGAGGAAAAAATCTTAAGGTGAATCCAGAAAATGTATTTTCAAATAACTGTTGTATATCAATATAAAAGGTTGCAACATTTTCTAAATAATGTTTTACTGCAGCGCTCCCTAGTAAGTTACCACCGTAACCATACCTACTTAACTAATACTATTCATTTCTAAAGTTTAAGTAGGTATATAAAAATACTACATATATGTGTTTTATATTTATGTAAAGATTAATAAATAAACTTCCCTTATCTAAAATCTCGATTATTAAACTGTAAGGTGGAAAATACACTACATTTTACAAAGTTTTATTAAATTATTTGAGGGAAACAAGGGCAAATAAGGTAAAAAATATAATTTTTCATAATTTCATAAATAGTAGTGCCGGGCTTTTTTTTCTCTTACGTTATCCACCTACATTTTAATACTGCACATAAACAAATATGTCAATATTCACTATTAATTTTACTGAATTTAAAGAAATATATCTATATATCTCGAAGTACGTTTTTTGTACTATACAAATAGTTTAATTTGTATAGTAGGCAGACGTGGCAGACGATGCAGCAACCCACTACGCGAGACTGCGTATAAGGTCCGCCGGCGAAGAAGCGGCCGGTGGGTATTTAGAGCCCACAAGTACATCGAGTGGCATAGACCTGCTATTAGTTTTGGAGATAAATGGCAACATTGGTTTACACAAACAAATGTTTACTGCTCATGTTTTTTTTTTTATGGTAAAGGGGGCAAACGAGCAGACGGGTCACCTGATGGTAAATGACTACCGCCTCCAATGGGCGCCTGTAACTCAAGAGTCACAAGTGCGTTGCCGCCCTTTAAGGTGGGAGTAGGGGAAGAGCGTGAAGACGGGAGAGGGGGGAGAGGGGGAGGACGGGAATAGGAGAGAGGGAAGGGCTAGGGCCTCCAGTAACCTCATTCACGCGGCGAAAGCAATGTAAGCATTGTTGCCGAAGTATGGCTCTCCCACGTAAGATGCTTCCTGCATAATTTGTATTAATTTTTGCGTCTGAACTTACCATTGCAAAAAATTGCAACACTCGTGAATTATATTGAACTAGCTGTGCCCCGCGGTTTCATCCGCGTAACTCAGATGCCAGGGGAATATCGGGATAAAAAGTAGCCTATGTGTTAATCCAGGTCTCCAGCTATCTACATACGAAGTATCATCGCAATCGATTCAGTAGTTTTTGCGCGAAAGAGTAACAAACATCGATATATCCTCACAAACTTTAAATTTTTTTTCACATTCAATATCTTCACTACATATTATAAAACAAAGTCCTACGCCGCGTCTGTCTGTCTGTTCGCGATAAACTAAAAACTACTGAACGATTTTTCATGCGGTTTTCACTAATATATAGAGTGATTCATGAGGAAGGTTTAGGTGTATAATATCTACCCGTGCGAAACAGGGGCGGGTTGCAGTATATTATAGAAATGTAGACTGGCCTGTTGGTCTAGTGGTTAGTGACCCTGACTGCTGAGTGGGTTCGATTCCCACCTGAGTCTGGGTGTTCTTTGTGTCCGTTGTTTGTCCCCTGCGACACAGTAGTAATTCTTAATGCGGGAGTTGTCTTTTTCAAATAAAAAATATATATACAGAGCCTTTTAAAAAATCGCTAGTGTCTTGAAAATTCCCATTACGGACACAACCGTCAATAACGTCTGCCCTCACGCGTCTGCCCGGCCTGCCCGCGTCCCACGCCACGCCACGCGGCGGCGATTCCCCCCCCCCCCCCACCCGCTATTTTATATTATACAGTGCAACCTGTTTAAATGAGACTTCAAGGGACCTGCAAATTTGTCTCACTTATACTTAGAGGTATTCCACTTACCCAGTGTCTCAGATATCCAGGTACAGTGAAACTTGGTTAAGTGGGACCTGGATAAGTGAGAAACCTCCATAACTGGAACTCATGCTGAGGTCCCAACACTTTGGCACTGAATTACCTCTGTTAGTGGGACGAAGCAAACCTCTATACCTGGGATTCGTTCTTTCGATTTTATCGTCATAATTACTTCTATAACTAAGACAGCGAGTGAATTTTATATAGCGAGGTAATTCAGTGCCAAAGTGTTGGGACCTCAGCATGAGTTCCAGTTATGGAGGTTTCTCACTTATCCAGGTCCCACTTAACCAAGTTTCACTGTAGTCGTAACTTTAAAAATATTTGACCAAACTACGTACTTTAAAAGACAAAGTTTATCTACTTTGAATATCAGAAGCGACAAAAGTATTTATTTTCATAAAAATCAATTTGTTACTGCTAAATGTGAATTGGGAATAAAAAATCAATTTTTATTGTATTTATGGTTCACTATTTTGGTAATAATGGCTTACACATAAAAGATAGATATATACTGTCGCGAACTTTTTTGTAGAACTATTTAGGAGAAACAATCCCACCGTACATTATATTCGTGTAACTCTTAGTTTTTCCACCTCACGCCAGAATAGCTCGCAGACGATAGATTTTTTCCGACTTAACACTTATCGTTATATTTTGGCCAATATACACAATATCTTCATAAATTATAGCCTATGTGTTATTCTGATATATAAGCTATATTATTGTAAAGTTTCATTAAAATCCATTCAGTAGTTTTTGCGTGAAAGAGTAACAAACATCCATACATCCACACATCCATACATCCTCACAAACTTTCACGTTTATAATATTAGTAGGATTTAATACATTGAACAAATGATCAACAAAACTATTTTCAAACGATGGCAACAAAGAAATTTTGCCTATAAGACAACATGATGTGAGGGCTGCCAGATTGTATACTTAGTAATTGGATACAAAATTCGTATATCTTATGTAACCTGTTCGTACAGTAGATTGCATTGTATAATTGGATACGATGTCATTGCTGATGTTATGGCGTAATAAGTACGTACATACCAGCGTTGCCAGACGTCCCGATTTTTAAATCAACATTAAATGTCCCGCGCGGGACCGGCTCAGTCCCGCTTTTCGGGGATAACTCGACCGTTCGTGCAGCGTCCGTGATTTTGACTTCTGTTTTAATTATTTTTTTATTCAGAAGACGAATACGAGAAGACTCAACTATTTAACGATACGGTAAATCTGATTTAAAATATTATATTTTTATTAAAATACATTTTCTATGGCTATTTTTGCTATCTATTGTCACGTAAACGTAATTTGAATTCAAATAAAAAGATAAATACATATTTAAAAACTTCTGATGTCTCGCTTTCGACGAAAGAATCCCGCTTTTTTCACTCAAACAGTTCCAAAATCCCGACTTGGCAAAAAAATAATCTGTCAACGCTGGTACATACACTAGAGATACTTAAAACAAATCATGTCTGTAGTAAACTAGCTGTTACATAAAGTCAAAACACCTTTTATTGAAATCCCCAAAGAGTGACGTACTATAATAGTTGTACAACACTGATTTTGCATAATAGTACCTACGTGATTTTGTATAAGTTCTGGGACTAAGCGGTATAAAATAAGTTGTCCTTACTGGCAGTCCTGGATGAGAAAGAAGATAATTTGAGTAATTCCAGACCGCAAATTTTAGCTTTCCAAAAACGACATATTTAACCCATATGTGCACATTCGTGACTAATAAAATTCCTTGGAATGTGGTACATTAAAATTTTCTTGAAAAATGTCTAAGTAAGTCAATTATTTTCGTTACTTATCAACATTATTTTAACCAATTTACACAAAACGTTAAGAAATTATAAACCTAAACCTTCCTCATGAATACTCTGTCTAATGGTGAAAACCCATGAAAATCCAAATCCAAAATTATCGCGAACAGACGCGGCAGAGACTTTGTTTTTATAATATGTAGTGATAATTATTATACTAACGAAACGTGTTTCCACGTGTATTTCCCCAAAGATAATTAGGTATTTATATTTTGTTGTCTTTCGGTTCGACCAGAGAATTTACCTACGACGACCAAATAACTTTCTGTTCCTTAAATAATAAAATTACAGAAAATAAAAAAAAAGGTCATGCGACTTGCTAAATTATTGAATAAATTAGAAACTTGAACACCCACTTTGAGTTCAATGGAGAGTTGAAAACGCTAATGCAAATCAACATACTTGCAAAACGTTTATTTAAGCACAATAACAGGTCACTTCTTATTTTCACGCCTTATTATTGCACATTGTTTTGTTACTGAAATTTTTTCTTGTAAAGGCGGGAAAAAGTACATTTTTTTCTTCATTACACCTCGTCCATTCGGCCTACTAAACAAAAAAAGAAAATCGGATTTTTAAGTTTTTAGCTTCTTTCAAAAAATCTCTTTGTAATTGCATGCCAGCTACTTAAATAAAAAAATGTATCGTTTGATCAACAGACAACCTTTTTAGGTAAAAAGAAATGAATGAAAAAAATATTTCGATTTTTAGATTGATTTTTAGAACTTAATAAGCTGTGACCCCTGTAGCAGTTTTCACATAATTAACAAAAAAAAAAATCATATCACTAAAACTACTAAACGTCAATCGTCAATAACTATTAAACCATAAAAGAAAATCGATAGACAAATTTAGGAGAAAACGGTTCTTAACTGATTTGTCTTGCTTGTTTATACATAAGTATTAAGAATATAAGTATGTATTTTGTTAGAAGATATTCAAAAGTAGTTAAAAGAACCTGAAGTACTCATTTCTGGGTAAAAATTGAAACGCAATTTAATTCTTTCAAATGTATTTACAATCATAATTTTTTTAAAACGTCTAAAGAATAATAATAAAATTACATGATACTTAGTTAAGTCCTTGTGGTTTAGCACCACATTTACATGTCCATGTCCAGCATTGGACTACCGTTAGAAGCTCTGGTTAACTTGTTGCGGAAACTTATTCCACGTCTTACAGCGCAATACACACCAAACCCGCCGATACAACCCGGCGGCCGATATGAAAAGAATAATGTCGGCAAACTCGGCAACTTGTACCCGCCGCCATGTTGGCGGCATGTCAACGCAATCGCTGTTGCCCGGCGACACTAAAACTTGCAATAAGTGAAGCCGCCGACATAGGTCGGCGAGTTTGGTGTGTATTACATTTTAATATATCGTATGTAGTCTAGGTGTAACACCTTTTGGACATGCAGAAGGATCACTCACTAAAGGAAATTAATAGTTACTAAGTGGATCTTAAAGATAATAGAATCAACAATCCAAAGACTACAAAATATTTGCATATCGCTAGCGTAAGCTATAATGTAACGAAACTACCGTTGTATACTGTTGGCCAATAGCTGTGGGATCAGCGCTGCAGATTCCTATTGCAGGAGAACGATGAGGAATGACTAAATTAACGAGACAGCTGATGCAAGTGTTCGAAGATAAACCCTATGGCGAATTCAGTTTATTTCATTCACCAAGTATTTTTCATAAATTATTTATCAATACATATACTTACATATGTAATACGTAAATCAATCTATCGATTGGACACACGAAACGTCTCATAATAAAGGTATTTGTACCTTAACACCAAACACAATCAATCTTTATAATTATAATTTCGACAATATGTCGAGCAAAATTCATCAATATTTTAATATACACATCATTTATCACCTAGTGAAGTAATATAAATTCTTGGTCAAATATATTTTGTACTTTCTCATAACGTTAATGATGTACATACATTCTTACTGTTTGAATAGGGGTTGCTGACAAGTCTACAAAAAAATACATTTAATTCATTTCTTTATAAATATTAGTTTTTGCTTTATTTTCAGTTTTTCTCTCTAACTTGATTGACTAGTATTGTCGCACAGGAAGATTTTGAAATATTTAGTTATTTATTACTGCCTAAAACTAATTAAGTCCAAAAAAATTGCAGTCAAATCAGCAACCCCTATTGATAAATCTTTACAAAATATCTCTTTATAATTATTTTATACCAAATAATCATACATGTCATTATGAATAGGAATAATTTAGAATTTTCTTAATTTTCTCTTTGGCACTGTTCTAACATGTCGTGTGCAGCAATGGCCAAGTGATGTGCAGAAGGTCTCATGGCCGGCATAGTTTCTGTGCAGCAGTAGAATAGTGCCAGAGGATGGACATACACGTTCTCTGAAATATTTACTGGAACTGCTGGCCTAGTACCTGAAATTATTCAATTAAAATTTGTAATAATGATTCACTGACTATAATCAAGATCATAAAGGATAGAAAGGACATAAACTAAACTTGTACATCTTATATGTTTGTTTGTTCGTATTTTATGCACTGCCGTACTGTCCTGATCATCACAAAATTTTGCATACACATTGCTAAGGATACAGCAAAGGACATAGGGTACATTACGGGTAAGGGAAACAGTTAGCGTACAATAGAAATGACTTGGATCTATAACATGCTTCTATACTGTTGTAGACAGACATGTCAATCAATTCTTCTTTATTAAACGTCCAAACAATATGTTGTCCAGAAATATATATGAATCCCCGTTATCCAATCATTTACTTTTAATGTTTGGTTATACTATTACAAAATAATAACTTATTTGTAATTAATAATGAATCTAATTTGAATTGAATCTAAGGTGTAACATATTTTTTGTATTCAAAGTATAGTTAGCCCGCCCCATTTGGGATGACGTAAGTATTCTTAGATACAAAACCAAAAACATCACTTATATACTTTTACTCACCATATCTATCACTAAAGTATTCATCAATACTGTCGTCCATATCATCAAGGCACTGCACACTGTCATCCATGGAATTATCATCCTCAACTTGAGTGTGCGGTGGCATTAATGCCATCATCTCCCAGAGTGTCAAGCCCAGTGGCCAAATATCCGTTTTATTACAGATCTGACCACCATGTATGACTTCTGGGGCACTCCATGCTTCTGTACCTAAAATTTGTTTAAAATTTTATTATTATCTCGTTTAGCTCTCCTGAGATTTGTTAGTGCTTCTATATCATATCTTTTTTTAATTTGAATATAAGACATGAATAAAGTCTTAGAAGTCAAATGAGATGAATAGTATTTAGTTTCAAGAAATAAGCTTAAGACTAGGTGATATGAATCGAGAAAATCTAGATTAACATGAATAACTTATTTTTTCAATGAGGTACTCATGTTTACTATACAGTTATTGTTCGTTCATACAGTTTCAACTACTCATTACTAAATGGCACTGTGATACAGTAATGTGCCACTATGTTTTCTAGACATGATTATTTTAACTGTTTGTCATAAGATGCTATGCTAACTGTGTCTACTTTAAAATAATTAAACAAAGTTATACACAGAAGCAAAACATTCATTCTGCACTGTGCAAGGTTCAATTACTTGAAAATGGGTGGTTAGAAATCTACACTTGCAGATAGGGGGTCTACCCATTTGCAACATAGTTTTTTTTTGCATTATTTATTTAATTTTGAAAAAGACAAAGAAATTTGACTGACTCTATGCTTACCAAAATAAACTGATTTTCGTGTCTTTCGTTGCTCAACAACCCCATTCTCGTCAAGTGGTAGTGTGACACCAAAGTCACACAGCTTGCATATCACAAAGTCACCATTGACTAGAATATTGTAGGACTTCATATCCCCATGGAGGATCTGTATCTTTGTGTGTAAGTAGTCTAGTGCACTAGCTATGTCTGTGGCTACCTGAAATTTAGAATGTTATTATTTAAACCACTGTGCATATCATCATATGAATAATTTACTAACTAGCAAGCCGCCCTGGCTTCGCACAGGTACAAATTATACACCTAAACCTTCCTCATGAATCACTGTGTCTATTAGTGGAAACCGCATGAAAACCTGTTCAGTATTTTTTCAGTTTATCGCAAATAGACAGACAGACAAGACACGGCGGGAGACTTTGTTTTATAATATGTAGCGATATTGCTAGAGATTTTCGTTTTAAATGCTGATATTCACACTGCCAATTGAGATAGCAGTAAATCAGAAGTGGTGGCTTTCTGACTTACATGGCAGTATTGATCATACGATAAAGAATTCATTATTTTCTTTGTCCGTCCTGGCTTGTTGGTCTGGCCATTACTGATCCTGAGTACTGAGCTAGAGGTCGTGGGTTTTATAATATGTATGTATTTAGAAATATGTAAGTATTTTTATCAGCAGTCTGGTCTCCATAGTAGAGTATGTACATTCTATGTTAGTCAAACTATACTAGACCTCCCCCTGATCAGAAAATGTTCTTAGATGCAGAAGATAAAAGACCTATTCTAAGCTGACCAAATGAGGAAAAGCAAACTAGGTGTACTTCTGACACTCCCAGTATTTTTTACATTGGGTAGTACTTACTTTTAGTATTTGCCTTGGTAAGAAAATCTCACCGTCATCCTCAATCCTTTTCTCAATCATATCACCCAGGGATAAGTCACATGCTTCCATGCCTAAGTATAGAATCTTAGAATTACTAAATGCTCTAAAACCAACAATGTTGGGATGTGACATGCGTTTTAATAGGTCCGCTTCAGCCTTCAAGCGATCCGTATATACTTTATTAGGTTTGACACGTTTGTTCAACATCTTAAGTGCCCATGGTGAACGAATTTGTCCTGCACGCGGAGATCTTACAAGCTGCATTACATTTACGCCTGAAATTAGAAAAAAGAATTATAAAACTTTTTTTTAATTTAAGCAAACTTTAGGGCAAGTGTAGCTAATAGAAAAACATACAGATTCAATTTACCTGTGCCATATCCAAGTCGGTTTAAAAACGGTGACGGTGGTATAGTAATTTTTTCGTTGATGTTAAGATTTGCTTTGCTTTTAATAGGAGTCTTAAATTCTATCATCTTTCTAAAATAAACTACACAACGTGGTGTAATAGGTATCCAGTTCTGTCTACCGTTTGTTATTATTTGAAATTTAAATTCAAATGACTTTTGGCGTTGATTGCTTGATTGTGACGTAACGCAGTGCTGCCAACATGGAAAATAAATCAGTTGGCGTTTATAAGGTTGGTTTCATATTTATGCGAAATGAAATGGAGATAGTGTCAAATATCACGCTTAAAATAAATGACTTAATGATAAATAAATGGAGGTGGATGGATGGAACGCTAAAAGAATCCGTTTGGAAATTATAATGGCTAACTAAAAATTTATGAGACCTGTGCAATTCGAACGTCCTACTAATATTTTAAACGTGAAAGTTTGTGAGGATGTATGGATGTATGGATGTTTGTTTCTCTTTCACGCCAAAACTACTGAACCGATTGCGATGAAACTTGGTATGTAGATAGCTGCAGACCTGGATTAACATATAGGCTACTTTTACTTTTTATCCCGAGATTCCCACGGGATCTTGACTTACGCGGGTAAAACCGCTGTTCGCTGCTAGTATACAATATACATTAAATGTTTGATCGGGATTCAAAAAATGGCACCAGCTAAACTGTGCTCAAATGCAGATTAGGCAATTAGCGCCAGATAAAAATTAGACGAATCAGAAATAATTGCTACAAAAGTTTTCATTGTTGTAATGGCTTCATTTGTAGCCCAATATGACCAACCTAGGTTTTCTACCTCGGCGGAGTTGTTCTAAAGTGGTGGGAGGAGAAAAAGTGCCCCCAAAAGTCGTATTTTTGCAGTTTACTGTTATAGCTCTTATAAGACTCGCCATATTAAAACGTGGCCATTATGAAGTTTTAATTTTGCATTAAATGAGACTAAGCGCATATTTTCCGGACCTCTCAATTCCATACTGCACATCAAAGTTGAACCGGTAGTCCACGTTAATGTCTGTGATTTTTGTGTACAAAATACCAACCAATTTTTTTCCCATTTAATCTTCATACTTACCAACAATTTTTCTTATTGTGAAATTAAATCATCACAAATGATAACAAGAATGAGGATCAGTCACATAACAAAATATTAAATTTCTAAATATGGGAGCGTATGCGCTATAACATTCTGATCATTTCGTTTTTTAAATGATTCAAATCCAACAAGAAATGACAAAGTTATAAAAGTTTTCTTTTGGGCTATTTCGAAACACTTGCTCGGAGCTGGGCTTGGTATGATGACGTCACACGTCGCGTATCGCGTCCGCCACCCGTGCAAAATCGCTAGTTTGGTCGGTTTGGTTCAGATTATTCACCGTTTCGCTCATGTCGTGGCATGTAAATTATTTAGTTTTTACTAAAATTTGATGTTATATTATTAGTATAACAGTATTTATATTGATATTGAGTATCTATTGATATCTAAATAGATACGAGTTACCTATTTGTTACCTATTATGGAGGCCGGTTTTGTAGGGATAAAATGAAAAGTTAAGTAAGTCTATACATATAGGTATGTATAGACTTACTTACCTTTTCATTTTATCCTACTGAATACCTAAAATAGGTACCTAACTACCTACCTACCCACTTTAACTGCGTGTTCTAAGGATGAGATTTTTCTGGATTATTTAAATCATTCAAATATTATCTCTAACAAGTGCAAAACACAAACCCAACTGAGCCCTCAGTTTGAACAAGATAAATCTTTAGCTATACACGAAGTTGACTATAACGAAAACTATTGTTTGACCATTTTATTAGAATGCACTGCATTTTGGAAAAATATATATTTAAAAAATTTGGTACAACAAACATTCGCCTGATTGTATGTTATAGGATACAAATAAAACAATAGTCAACAGTAAGTATCGGGCACCCGCGCGAGGCGCGCTTTCAAACATAATCACAGATTGCGTTTATCACATGACAAAATCACCCACCCGCTCAGAGAACCTCTTTTTTTTTATTGTATAGGGGGCAAACGAGCAGACGGGTCACCTAAAGGTAAATGACCACCGCCACCTATGGGCACCTGTAACTCAAGAGTCATAAGTGCGTTGCCGAAGCATGGCTCTCGCGTGGTCTGGGTACAGCCCTGGCTCGAATATCCTGGTGTTCCATTGTTTACTTGAATAGGTAGGCATGAACATCATCAGTGTGAAAGAACATCAAAGCTATCCGCGGAAATTCAAATGTTATTAAGAAATGATAGAAACGATGCACAATAGGTAGGTATATTATAATAAAATCTATACGGTCAGTGGATCTATTCGTGAATTTTAGCTGTTTGACATGCGCAGTGGAGCATTTCATACTAAATTGTCTACTGCGCATCGAAACTGCTAACTTTACGAATGATTAGCACTAGATCCGTTGACCATATTGTACCTACTGATATTAGGTAGATACTCTAGCTAGGATCCTGCAGGTACTTACGTCAAAATGATCTTCGCAAGAGTACCTATAAACCACTTCGGCTTGACAGAGGAGTTTTGTCATCTCTTCGCATTGCTTTACACTATTTTTTTTATTATTTGTGCATCTTTCGGCACAGTCAAAAAAAGCTTATTAGGTGCATTAACGCTTGTATTTTTGCATTTTGGCACAATGCAATACTTATTTGACGGCATCATCACTTTAAAAAAAAATTAGCAATCGTCAGGTCGTCACACTAACTGCGCTGGACTAGAAGCTTACCAAGCTGGCGACGCGACGGCGACCCGCCACTTTTGCCGATACGCGATGAATGATGTCACAGCCTATACGGTCTTTCTCGCAAGCGTTTTTTAAGTTGGTACACTAAAATCTCTGTATCTTGGTAATTTTTGATCCGATTAAAAAAATTTAAACAGTATTTATTGTTTTTTTTTTATAGCTAAAAATCTGCATACTTAACAAAAAACGTGACTGATCCTCATTGTATTTTTATCCTGCTTTCTCCATTTTTATATAAGTTGAATGGATCTCATCACTTTTTAATATTATGTGTCTCATTCAATTCAGAATTTAATGTTCTAAAACTTTTACCCCCACCACTTTAGCACTACTCCCCCCCTGGGGGTGGGGGGCTAGAATAGTGACATTGGATTATAAATAAAGCCATCAAAACTATAAATCCTTTTGCAGCAATTATTTCCGATTAAGTAAGCACAGTTGAGCTCCCAGACGCTCCTAGTGCCATACTATGGGCGCTAAGCCCATAGTATGGCACTAGGAACGTAACAAAATTACTTTTTTTTTATTGAGTAGGTACAGTGCCATCGCAAGGGTAGATAACTGTGGATATAGTTCAGTCGACAAGTTAAAAAACGTGTTAATTCTTGTTCCCGGTCCTAAAAATTTGTGCGATAGTATCTTGAGCATTTATTAGCACATACATAGGCTGCACTAAAAGTATCGGGAATGGAATATTTCCACTGTTTCTGTCATATTAAAATCTTTTTAATTGAAAACTCCTTGGTTTTAAAAAATCGAATACCATTTATTTATTTAAAAAAAGATTCTCGGTCTTATCACAAGGTTTTTTCAAACTTGTTTAGTCGTTGAGAAAATGGAATTGACCCGAGAAAATTCAAGAGCGATGATTTATTATGACTTTCGAAGTGGTTCAACGCAAAAACAGTGTGTTGACCGGATGATTTCTGCATTTGGTGATGAAGCCCCATCCAAAAACACAATTTATCGCTGCTTTGCTGAATACCAACGTGGACGTGTCAAGCTCAGTGATGATCCCCGTCAAGGTCGTCAAAAAACTCCAGTCACCCAAGAAAACGTTGATGCTGTGCGTAAGCTGATTGAGGAAGATCGACATGTGACATACCGCGAAATTCAGGCAACTTTAGACATTGGCATGAGTCAAATACAAATAATATTGCATGAACAATAAAGGTGTAAAAAAGTTATACAGAACAGTCAGAACTCTCGAAAGATTCCACGCAGGATCCTCAAATACTGTATACAACATCGTATCAGGTGACGAATCCTGGATATACGCGTACGAACTCGAAACAAAAAACCAGTCACGAGTTTGGGTGTTCGAAAATGAGTTAAAGCCAACAAAAATTGTTCGTTCATGGAGTGTTGCAAAAAAAAATGGTGGCCACGTTTGTCTCCAAAACCGGCCATGTTACCAAACCTACCAAAACTATTTCTCTTGAGAGACAAGGAACGGTTAATGCAGAATGGTATGCTAGCATTTGTTTGCCACAGGTCGTTTCTGAACTCCGTAAAGAGAACTGCAACCGCCGCATCATCCTCCATCACGACAATGCGAGTTCTCACACCGCGCACAGAACAAAAGAGTTTTTAAAGCAAGAAAACATAGAATTATTAGACCATCCGATTTCTATACTTTCCCTAAAATAAAGAATGAATTGCGTGGTCAGAGATTTTCATCACCTGAAGAAGCAGTGGACGCCTTCAAAACGGCCATTTTGGAGACCCCAACTTCCGAATGGAATGGTTGCTTCAATGATTGGTTCCATCGTATGGAAAAATGTGTCAAATTTCGCGGAGAATACTTCGAAAAGCAATAAATACATTTTTAAATAGTAATATTGTGTCACTTCCTTGATTCCCGAAATTTTCAGTGCCGCCCTCGTAAAACATAGAAATTGTTATTAATAAAATAAGATGAAAAAAAAAGATATTCAGTTTCTCGTTAATAATTCAAAAGCTATTAACATATAAGAATTTTTGAAAAAAGATCCTTAAAGAGGAGGAAATTTCCAATAAAAAGTATGGACTTTTTATTTATATACCCGGATTTCTATCTCCATTATTTATAATTTTTATTCACCGCCGAAAATAGGTATCCGCGTGGCCCTTACGGTATGAGCTCAACACCGCTTGAGACAGTATATCACAAAAAATATTTTTTTTGTATTAAATATTAATTAAAAAATTTTTAAAATATGGTGTCATCAGAACACTAAAAAGAATAAGGCCTCGTTATTAAATATAAAATGTCTCGATTTAAAAAAAAAATGTAACTTACATTTGTACACCGAATGCTTGCCAGCTTTGCTTATAGATACTTACATACAGCATTAAAAATTATTAAGTACTATAAATTTAGCTTACGCTTTGATTATATACAGTTCTTCTGCGAAAATGGCTGCTATGACAAGAAAATCGTTTGCGATCATGTAATGTTTGCCCTATCGCCCATACGCAATCATTACATGATCGCAAACGATTTTCGCAACGATTTAAGTATTATATTCGATTGGAATCATCTATCATTCATAATGTTCGGACACATACTCGCACATAATGAACTTGTACGAAACTGTGATGTAAGTGAAGACGTGTTTACTTTATTGGGTGGTTCAACTGGATTCTTTGATCAACCTGAACTAATCAATGTGAAAGCAGTTCTGTCTGTTAATTCGACATCTTTACACTAGTAAACCACTGTACAAAATGATAGTCCAATTTAACAATGAACTATCCTTGGACCTACAGAAGGATAGGGCGGCTCCTTCGTATCATCCCATTCATGAGTAAACTTAAAACTTAACAACTTAATATTAACTTGAGAGACCTCACATACGGCCGTCTGATCCCAAACTAGACAGAGCCATGTTAACCAGTGCTGATAAATTTGTCTATGACACATTGATCCTGTGTGAATTGTCCTGTTAGGCTGCGTTTCCACTAGAGATGTGCGGGGTAGCTGAGCGGTGCGAGAATGCGTAAAGAAGCTGTGAGACGATGTGAGCGTTTCCTCCAGAGATGAGCTAGGCCACTGAGCGGTGCGAGGTTGCGTAGCGACGGTATGAAACGGTGCGCAAATGAGCGGTGCGATGATGTGTAGCGGGCTCTTTTCAGATGTGAGCGAACGGGGTAAGGTGTGGTGGGAGAGAAGCGCGTTCGCCACTGCCCGCTGCTTGCGTCTCAGTTCAATTCAAAGACTACAATAGTATATAGGACATAGACAGGCAGCTCTGCTTTTTTATTGACAGCACAAAACGCTTCCTGATGTTCAGATATTGGCAGATGGTTCCGTAAAATACTCATCGACCTCTAACAAACGCCGTCTAGTGACTGCTAGCAGTTTCTCGCTCCCGTCGATCTCTAGCACACATACCTCGCACATATCCCTCGCACACATCTCTCTGACATATCCCTCGCACCCATCCCTCGTTTGTTTTTTACGTACGAAAAACCTGGCCCCGCTAAACCGTTTGCATAGGAGCTGCGCTGAGCGAGGCTTGGTAAATGAAGCCATTCTATTAGTTGCTCCTCGCACATCTCTGGTGGAAACGCAGCCTGAATCGTCTGTACAGAGCTTTAATTACGTATCAGCAGTATCATATTCTGGATCAATGTTGCATTTATCACGTAAATCACGTTCGATGCCATACATTTCCGACACACGATGTAACGCAACCAACTTTCAAACTCCCAACTGTGGATTTAATAACATAACAAAAATAATTACATTATTTGACCGAACCTGAGACCTTACAATCCAAAATACTTTATGCTCCCAGACTGTCTACGCAACCAAAGCGCTTTAGTCAGTGTTTAAAAAAAATAGAACATTAAATGGTTAACACTGAATACTTTTATAAGAATGATGCTATTTATCCATTTCGACACCGACATCATCAGAAAATTAGATACAGCAGTATTCACATAAATTATCAACAAATTGGTGATCATTATAACAGACGGTGGGCACCGGGACCCAAGTAAAAAATGATACTATCCATCTAAATTATAGCGCGAATAGGTAATTATGTGAAACTGATTCGCGAAGGACGAATGCCGGAACTTCGGGAAGTAGAGAATTATTGGAAGAGTTCGGTTGGCTCTTGGGAGGAATTAGTAAGGAGGGCATTATGTGGAGGTATCGGCAGTTATGCAGCGGTCATCGCGGAGTGCGGGCGTGCGGCCGTCCCGCATCATGCAGTACACAGTCAGGTAGGACGCGTCACGCGCCGACTCGCGACTTTGTCACGCGTCACTTAACGCTAAGTAGTGCAGTGTTGCGATATGTGTATGGTAAGCGGCCAGGTAGGTCGATGTGGTCGGAGTCTTGTCCACTGTAAGTAGATTTATTGTTTCTCGGCTCTAGTCCTGGAACCCGGTGATTGTGAAATTTAACAAATTATGAAGAAAATAATTGACAATGAATAGTTCGAGCTATTTTACAGAAGGCTGAAGGCTTTGAATATTTCTGTAATTCTTTCTATGTACTTAAATATAAGGTTATAGTTAAAGATAAAATGGCCGTACTGATATGTATTTTATTGTCTACGAAATTTTCTCAGGTTTTCATACATCAGTGTTAACTTTTTCTTAGCGTTTCTATTTATGGCGTTGTGTTTTCTCCCACAAATAAGGAGTTACTTTCATGAGAATGTTTGGTAGTTTATGTAGTAACAGAAAAAACACTTTATATAGAAGGTGAAGAGTCGTCCTTCTAAGACTCGTTATATACGGACGCAGCCGCTAAGGGAAATTTGTAAATAATAAATTGTATATATGAACATTGACCTTGCTAATGGTAATTTAAGTGTTGCTATTGAAGGTTTCCTAATGCAGCGTAAAGCCGCTTTTGTCACACAATAGCGCACACAAACAAACAAGCGACTTTCCCTTTACTGTTTACGGTTAAATACTTATAACATGTGAGATTGAAACTGACATTACTTGACTTTTTTTTAGTTTTGCTATTTGGCGTGTCCTGAAGAAATTTACTTACATTATTTGTGAATACACATAATTGAATTATTTGGCGATGAGAAAAACTTTCTGTGAAATCTAACTTTATGCTGTTATGAACCATGTCATAGATTTTTGGTTACGGTTTTCGGTTTATCTCATTAATATTATTTTCCCACTTCCATATAAATAGTGTCCCTCTAGACTTTGTGTCACTGGGTAAAAAAAAAAAACGATTACCTATTCTGTCACTACACGTTGAATCTTGTTCTGGGTGCTGTACAGTAGGTTCTGGAAAAGTGCAGTCTTTGGATCTTGTGCTACCACGGACTATCCCTTTGAACTTTGACTTTTTCGGAATTTTATTCATATTCCCGTTGTAATAGATGAGACACTGGCTTTTAGTTTCTAGACCCATATATGTTATACATAATCACATACGTGGCAGAGTAGGCCTTTAAAGCTTTAATTATAACTTTGGCTTATTATGCAGCACCACATTTCGTGGGAAAACCAAGCAACTGTTGACTTACCAACCGTGGGACATTTATGTATTCAAAATTAGTCAGATTGTAAACGCATGCTTTCATATATGCGTCCGTATATTACCAAGTAATGAATGTCCCAGCAGTTTCCGTGTTATACAACTTTCCCATTGCTATGAGTTGGGAAAAACAGAGCAGCCTAGTGTTCCCTAACCGGTTTAGTCTTTGAGTCGGCGTCCAAGGAAGTCTGAAACAAAGCCAAGTTACGGCTTTGTGCGCTTCATACTGCAGGTATGGGTTCAGCCTACTGAATTGTGTGGTGATGCGATTTTCATTCCCGTCATCCCCGTCGTTGGAACGTGCGGCTCAGGATCTTGAGGGAGAATCTCTTGATGGATTTGTTTATTTTTCTCGTCCGGAGTATAGGAGATTATCGATCTAAAGGATTACAGACAGTAATCTAATGTGTAACCAATTACAGAGAATAAACATCGACATAAACTGCTTGATGTGAATCTTTAGTGTTTCCACAATGTAAGGTGTTCAATCATAATTTTTACAAAATAAATTTATCTAAAGTTTAAATGTAGGTAAGTATGAGTCGGAAAGATTTTTTCTAGTGATAAATGAAAGTCACCATTTAGCAAAAATACGCGTGTGAGAAAGTGTAAAGAAATTATGAGACTTATCTATTAATCTATGAACACAGTTGCAAACTAATGACGTCACAATCAGCATTAACTAATTTACAAAACAATCTCAGAAATCCTATGCTTATTTATTTATTCACTGGACTGTTTGCCAAACTTCTAATATATAAAATTCTCTTGTCGCGGTGTTTGTAATTAAACTCCTCCGAAACGGCTTGACCGATTCTCATGAAATTTTGTGTGCATATTGGGTAGGTATGAGAATAGGACAACATCTATTTTTCATACCCCTAAATGTTAAGGGTAGTCCACCCCTAAAAAATTTTTTTTAATTTTTAGAATTTTTTTTTTACTCGAATAAAAACTTTCGTGAGTGGTATTCATATTATTTAAAATATACGGATTTACTCACGTGTATATTTCGGGGATGCCCGACTAGTTTCGGACCCGACGTGGGCCCTTTATCAAGGGGTGAGGCGTCCTGCCGCGCCGGTTCGAGTCTGGCACCTGCAACCGGCGCAGCAGGACACCTCACCCCTTCCTTTTTACAACCCTGAATTTTCAACCCTCTACGATCAACCCCTGTTTTTTAATAGCGATATTAGTATTTTTACTTTCATTGTTACAATTTTTTTAACCCAGTGAAAATAGAAAGTGCGATTGATGTCAAACTTTTTTTATGGAATAGGGGGTTAACGAGCAGACGGGTCACTTGATGGTAAGTGACCACCGCCGCCCATGGGCACCTGCAACTTGAGAGTCACAAGTGCCTTGCCGGCCTTTAAGGTCGGAGTAGAAGAGGAGAGGAGATGGAGAGATAGGAGGGAAGATAGAGAGAGGGAAGGGTTAGGGCCACCGGTAACCTCACTCTCTTGGCGAAGTACAAAAAAGCATTGCTTCACTGCCGGATTTCTGTGAGGCCATGATATCACTCCTTTCCAGCCGGCCCATACGTGCCGAAGCATGGCTTTCCCACTGTTAAACTTTAAATATTTCAGCTAAGATAATGAAGTACTTTGAATTAAGAAAATGAATGGTTGGTGTTTTGTTATTTTTATAGGCCGTCAATAGACCACAGCGCTCCATTCTTCTTTCAGTCATAGACCCCATCCCCACTATAAGTTAGTTATTTTTATTTGACTACCAAAATATTCATTAGAAATAATTAATATGGCAAAACAACGTGTGCCGGGTCAGCTAGTAATTCTACAAAGATATTCTATAAAGGTATTCTAGATAAACAGTTGTGTTAATCTCCTACATGGTAACTAGATAGAAATTTTAATAACAATAATAGGTAATTACCACCAATGTAAGTCAAGGTAGCAATTAATTGTAGCAAAGGCAAATTAAATACTTATACTAGCAATAGGGACTATGCATGTATTTTTTTTTATCTTTTATTGACTTGTTCCATCATTCTACCC
Source organism: Callimorpha dominula (assembly GCA_949752705.1). Classification (NCBI taxonomy): domain Eukaryota; kingdom Metazoa; phylum Arthropoda; class Insecta; order Lepidoptera; family Erebidae; genus Callimorpha; species Callimorpha dominula. Next base: position 25,542,606 of record OX456996.1, read on the forward strand.
TAATGAAAAATATAAATAACCTTGGCAATGTTCAAATTAATTTTTAAAATAACATTGAAAACATCGATAAAATTTGATCTGTTTGAACGCCGCCATACTTCGCGGGCCTTGGATGACGTCACGTTCCACGCTTAGTGTTGTGTTAGTTAGTTAGTTAGTGTTTCATAAACTTACTTGAAGTGTTACAGCACTTTTATATCGATTTCCAGTTGTAATTACTATTTATTGTAATTAATAGACGATGGATAAAGTTAAAAAACCATTTTATAGGTATTGCCTTGTCCCTAAGTGTAAAAACACTATAGGAAGTACACCCAATACAGTATTTTCTCCTGTACAAAATAATAATGTAAAATACGAAAACAATGGTGTACATTAATGAGAAGAGATAAAGTATCTTCAATTTCGTGTTTATATTATTGTGAAGATCACTTTTATGTAAGCATATTACAATTTAATTGCTAGTATAGTGTGAATTAGTCGGCAGTAAGTTTCTTTTAAATATCAAGCAGAAGGCAACTTGCTTGTCTACTTAAACTAGGTAACAAAAGTCCAATTAAACTTCATGAATATAACTAACTATACATATCTTACCTGTCCTTTAGATTATAATACCTACCTATTTTCGGTAGATTGTCCGATTGTGCTTTGACAAAACTACATTCAGTCATTGTCATAGATGATTTCTAATATCACTAGATTGCTTAAATTGCACTAGCTAAGAGCAAAAACCACAGGAACACCTATCTTCCTCCGTAACACTACGAATATAGGCGCCGATAAATGACAGAACGTGGAATGTCACGTCATGTTTTGTTTCGACCAATGGTGAAGCGTTTTGCAAAGTTGAATTTTGCGCACTTATTTTTCATATTATAATTAATATTTTTTGCAATTAAACACGAACTAAATTAGAAAATAATTGTTTAGGCATAATATCTGGACAATAAAGATTCAAGGGAAAATTAATCTAGTAAATTTAAACAACATGCATATTCCCTATTAGGGAATCATCTAATGATTGCAATTTATAACTTTGTCTATTTTCAAGTGCATAGAAGTACCCTATTTACGTAAAGATAAATATTAATTAAGTTTCAGTTCCTAAAAAATGCGTATAAGTAAGTAAAATTAAACAGCATTTAGCTGAAACCGAAAACACTCATCATTCATAAGCATTCATATTGAACATTATATTGTCAGCTATTTCCGTTAATTTTGGCAAAACATCGGTTGTTTTAATTCTGGTTGACATCAGAATGCCATTGTTCTTCATTGTATATTTTAATAATAATGTTCAATAATATTTTTACACCTTACTTTATCAACTGGATAAGAATACGTTCTTTGGTATGTATCTAGTAAGGACATATGCGTCTAATATTTACTATACTTACCGTTTGTTTAATATTTCATTGATACAACTTTAATTACGAAATAAATGTGATGTATGTATGGTTTAAGTGACATCATAGATTTATTTGAATAGGAACTAACAATTGAGCTGTACAAATATGAAGTGTTTCAGTAGGTACTTAGGCTCATTTGCATGTTGGTGATTTAATCATCGTACGGAATTATTTTAGATGGTACAGGGTAGCCGTAAAAATAATGGGAGTGTGTAGATTAGGGTAAGACGCAGGTAGGTACGCTACAAATGCCATAGTAAGGACTTTTAAGGATGAAGCTTGATTGCAACTATTGAAGTACTTATAGGTGGAGAACCAACGTCTTGTTGTGATAGTATGTACTCCAAAGTATGGAAATGGAACGGTAGATCCCGTTCCGTAGACACAATAGGATCCAGAAAGCGGTCAAGGATCTCCGGCTTGAATGAGGATTAGCCTGAGGGGGCGGAAAGCTTAGCTTAACTCAAGGATCTTACCCTGTTGCCTTAGTTGTAATATGTCTACAACACGGTGCAAGGTGTTCCACATGCGCGTTTCTTCACAGAGAGAGGGAAGAGGTATGCGCACACCACCATCTGCTAGTCGATATCTAAGATGTTCCCAAGCGTTTTTATTTCTATAAAATGTAGAGCTCAATTATTTATCCCGGTCTATCTCTGCTAGACGGAACCCGTGATGGAGAAGCGGATGGTCTTAGTCAACATGGCCTCATCAGTTTTAGTTAGGTCCGGTGAGGCAATACCGGGAACTTCCACGCCACATTAAACAACAAAATCAAGACAATCGTTTCTTTGCGCTTTGTGGAGTTTGTCTCCATTTAAAAAAAATCGTAATCATAATTTCAAATTCAATTAATGATAGAAGTAATAAGAAGTTTTTGGATGTTTGTTTACATAAATTACGTGTCAATAAAATCCGTCGCGGAAGTTCCTATTACTTACCAAATAATTACTACAGCTTTAATTACTGTTATAAGTTTATTAACTAATTCAGTCGATTATTACAAAGCGTCTTGTAAATTAACGGGAAGTTACACAATAACAATTTATTCAAGTTGGTTCCAATCGGTAGCACGCGATTTGTAGATTGCATATGCATTACAGTACGGTACATAAGATACATACTTGTGGAGGAACGGGTGTCATGTCCCTCCAACACAAAGGGAGGATCCTCCGACCAGGCTAGGTGATCATGCCTGGCGGACCGCGCCCAACGGTTGATGTTGGGAAGTTGTATATATACTAATCGGCGCGAGAACTCTCATAGCGCGATGCAGGATTAGTAGTTACTTCGTAGTTCAGCTCGTCCTCGCTAGATGATGTTGGAGTATGTTTTTACTGTATGTGGAAGTCGCCACATCACTCCCCTCCAAGACCGGAGGTCAATATCTTGATGAGTCAGCTGTCTATGCTCTATGAAGGAGCGTGCCAGGGCCAATAGTGAGTAGTTCCGGTGAGTCGGAACTGACCTGACCTTCTGATGCCCTTGGCGGTCAGAGTTACAGCTAGGCCGGACTGAGCCATGTGTATGAAGGCAATTTTTTTCAAGTTTTTCCGCAATCCTAAAGAGCTAACGTTTCTGTTAGGGCCGGGAACAGTTTAAAAATTTTCGGAAATCCAAAAATTGCGAACCGGTTTGTCTTCAAGACTTTTCTCCACTGAACCCTGTACCGATCAGGGCACACGCGGGGAAATAGAACGATAAAAGCTGTGAGCAAGTCCCTCTGTGACAGAACACCTCTGTCAAAGAAAAGATGCATTACTGCTACAAGATTCCAGCCGGCAACTATACTATAATATGTATGTAAATATCTATATCAACATCGTCATATATATATTTATTATTAATTTATATGTAATAATTATAATACAGTAATTTATATATTGGCCCTTTGGCTTTTCGCTCTATATTCCAATGATGATATACTATAATAAATAGTATTGTACTATATTTCCGATCAGCGTCTAATTGTTGAAGATGGCGTTTTGTCGAACTGGCCACTTCGATCTCAAATATCCGGCGTTTGGTAACGAATTCCCAATTCGAATTATTTTCAAATGTAGGCTTGTGTATTTACGTTTCGGATTTAGTGATTCGTTTGTTTTCCGCTATTTGAGTTTTCTTTGACATCGTTTTGTTCACAATATTTAAAACTTAAAATATCCCGTTATTTGCGAATACGAGTTCCGCCGTGGCACTAACGCAACCGAAACAGCTCGAAGGATTAATTATGTGTATGGGGAAGCTACTGGAAAAGAAAACGCGGTAAGTTTTTGGTTCCAACATTCTAGGTGGGGAAATCTCGTGGACAGCCGGAGAACCTTAGATTATATATAGGTCCAGATACCGTGACCAGTACAAAAGTCACCGTTTACTTTGAAGCCACTTTTTGGAGCTGTGTCAACGTACAATATTTGTGCTTGTGTGCATGACGGTTTTACTACCAGTGCATAGAGGTTACCCCAAAATTGAGGGACTTTTTCATTTAACATAATATTAAATTTTTTTGATGTAATATTAAATAAAGACATTTTAAATATATTATTATTTAAATGTGTTACAATTATTCGTTTATTTTTTTTTAGTTTAGTAGGATAACAAATAATTCTTATTATTAATTTTTTTTATCAAATAACATTCGTTATATTTCAGTCACTGTTATAAAAATGAGACACGACAGATATTCTTTTATTCTTTTGTAACAATATTTATTGTTTTTTTTTTTTTGGAGTTTACTCCTTATGAATCGATTTTCATATAAGGCGCCCGAGTATGAAAAAAATATGAAGAATAAAATTTTGTGATCGGAGAGCAGCGTAACGCTTTAACGCTTTGTAGGAGTTTACTCCTTATCCTCGACGCATGTAAGTAGATATGTGTGTATATATATATATATATATATATATATATATATACTGTACAGCGTCTACAAATGATGAGAAAGATAGAGAGAGAGAAAGAAAGAGAGAAAGAGAGAGAGAGAGAGAGAGAGAGAGAGAGAAAGAGAGAAAGAGAAAGAGGAAGAGAAAGAGATAGGGAGAGGGAGAGGGAGGGAGAGATAATAAGAGAGGGAGAGAGAGAGAGAGAGATAGATAGATAGATAGAGAGATACAGAGAGAGAACGTCTTCCTATAAATAACAAGTTTGGCAAACAAAAATATTACGAATTCACGTCCCTGGCAACATCTCTAGTATTATTTTATTAATTCGAAATTTTGTTATATTGTTTATAAATACGTTAGCAAATAGATTACTTAGATATGAAATGTGATGTTAGAACACACACGATGACGAGTGAGTCGCTTATATTTATATTAGTCGCTTATATTTATTGGCTTCAGTTTTGGAGCGCGGATTAGGCATCTGGACCTATATATAATCTAAGCGGAGAACCTAGTTGACAATAAAGATTTCAAACAGGTCGTAGCAGCGGTTCCATCGCAAACCTCGCAACTCGCAAGACTCAGCGAACGTGTTAAAACAATTTTAATTAGTTTTAGTTTTTTATGGAATAGGGGTCAATCGAGCAGATGGATCACCTGATGGTAAATGACTATCGCCGCCCATGGGCACCTGCAACTCAAGAGTCACAAGTGCGTTGCCAGCCTAAGTAGCCTAATTAGGGTGGAAGAGGGGGAGAGGGGGGGGGGAAGGGATAGGGCCTCCGGGAACCTCACTCACTTGGCCAAAAGCAAATTGCTTCACTGCCGTTTTTCTGTGAGGCCGTGGTATCACACCGGTCGAGCCGGCCTATACGTGCTGAAGCATGGCTCTCCCACGATAAATCGCTTGAATGAAATTGGAAAATTTAAAAAGCTAGAAAAATGGGTACCGCGTGGATTGAGTAAAGCACACCAACGACCAATTTTTTTTTTTACATTTTATGAAACATATCACATTCTAAAACTGACTATAAACTGTAAATTTTATAGTTAGTCAATAATTTACCGCATTAACAAATTTGCCACCTTAATTAGCTTACTTAAAAATTCCTTTGAATATAGTTATAAACACTAATCAATCTACCGGTACATATGCATAAATAAAAAAGTGTCATTGCAACAATCGTAGATTGCAAAATGCTAAGTAATTAGAACAATATGGAAATCCAACGAAATCCACGCATGACTAATGATTAGGAAAGTATTAACGTCTGTTTGTGTAATAGTGTGTACCAGCTTTAGTGCGCCGGCAGATGGCGCGGCACACGACTATCCTGAATTACTAATAGACAACAATCTTAAACATTTACATTTTTAAATTTTTCATCACGATATTTATATATTAATACGTATAGAGAATTATTTGTAAGCAATTTCAACAGTTTCGCAAACGGGAAATTTGGAATAAGTACCTACTAAAAGTTTATCTATAGAAGAAGTGGGTGGATTGGGGACAAGGTGTTGGAAATAAAGAATTGGTGTTAGAAAATGTTGTGCCTAATAGTGAGTGAAATACCTTGAGCCTTGAGGTTTTCCGGGGGATTATAGTATGGGCACAGAATACTGGTATGGGATTCTTCAACGAGTATATATGTTTCTAAAGGGTCGGCAACGCGCATGCGTGTAACCGATAACCATCAGGCGGGCCGTGTGCTTGTTACCACCGACGTGGAATGACAATATAGCGTGCACTTGAACACTAGTTTACAAAGAAGAACTGCTCAAGTCCCATTTCTTTATAGCCCTCTGTCAACGAAAGCTCACTTTTATACCATGCGATTGTGTCTTCCATAATATATTATACTCTGCTACAGAACTTCTTGTAGTCTTGTTTTGCTCGGCTCATTTACAAACACTTTAAATTTTCAATATTAATCATCATCATCATCATTTATTTGCATAAAAACATGGTATTTGAAGATGGTGGGAAGTGTAGGTTTATAGAACATATGTACATGTTTAGCTACAGATAATAGCATGCAAAATTTGTCTAGTATTTTAATTTATTAAATGTTTTATGTCAACGTGAAAACAGTTTTCTATAACAGCCAATTCATTTTAAGTAATATTGGACTTCCAGCCAATTATCTATCAAGTTCTGTAAATATCACCGTCTGTTACGAATCGAATAATGAATACGATTGGCGAAGCACAAGTAACATTGCGTGCATGATGCTGCGAATGTTTACAGGCACTGTTGATTGATCACCTAGGCAGTCGAAATATAGATTTATTGATAAGACCTTTGTGTTTCTAGAAAGAGTATTAACCTTATCCGTTTTTCAGTGCTTACCTTATTTCAAAAATAGTTTTTTTTTTGGCTGGGTCTTGTCTGATCCGGCACCTTTCTTATTAGAGGTTACTGCTTAGTGTTTTTTTTGGAAATTTGTCCGCTCGTTTCAACGAAAAGGAGGAAAAATCACACTACTCAGACACATACGCACTCATTCACAAACTTTCTCATTTACACAAAAGCATATCTTTACAGATTTGATTATAATTAAGACCAGTTATGCGTACCTACTTATTAAGGCCAATTATTGATAAAGCAAAAGTTACTTTAAAAACTGGTAACCTGTCGATATCGTACCGTGCTAATATACAATACTTAATTACAAGATCAATACTACTTCTAACATCAATATCAAGAACAATTTGATTACGCAATATTATATTAAACTAGCAACCCGCCCCGGCATCGCACGGGTAGCAGAGACATCTTCAAATTATAAACCTAAGCCTTCCTCATGAATCGCTCTATTTATTTGTGAAAACCGCATGAAAATCCGTTCGGTAATTTTTGAGTTTATCGCGAACAGACAGACAGACAGATGCGGGCGGGAGAGTTTGTTTTATAATATGATGATGTAATGAAGATGATGATGAAAATGTAGTGATATGTAGTGATGATAATAAAAGTTATCTTCATCTAACGAGTGAAACATTGAATGACTCATCAATCAATGTAATATCCGATTCATTAAAATTGTTTAAATGAAATTAAAGTCTCGTTTTACCGTTGTGCTGCACCCGTTCGGAGGCCTAACCAAAACACGTTGAAAATACAATTGATTCATAAGTGCGGCTATTATCTAAACACGCGGTAGGCCCTCTTATATGTTATATAGTATGTCTATAAATGAGTATCGAATGCGTTAATGTTTAATAACAAATTCATTGTCGTTGTAATCGTCCTAAGATATGACTTCAGCTGTATACTCATTTACCTACTCGCCAGTCCGCTATTTGACTAGTTTTAAAATTATGTCGTTGAGTTGGTAAGACAGACTCAGGCTATAGATATTATTATGTATTCTATAACGTTACTGACAAACAAATTAAATTTCACAAAAATACCGACGTACAAAATATTTACTAAAAACAATGTTATGATAAACATGTTTTGTGTGCACGCAATGTTTAATCCGTTTTTATGCATATGTTATGTTTTATAAACTAACAATTAATTGTTTCTATTCCAGGTCATTCGCGATTTCTTTGGCAATCGTGCTAGTTACATCATCAGCAAATGGTTTCACTATTCGGAGACTAGAACCCTTAGCATCAACATCAGACTTAGAAACAGGAGAGAGTTCATTGCTGGAAGTAAGATACGACTTGCAAACTTCAAAAAGTCCTACTACTGATTTGGTTGCATTAAAAGAATCCAAAACTACATCAACTACTGCTAAGATTACAAGTCATTCATATATGGATTTGGTGACAAGCACTACTGAATTACCAACCGTAAATATAACGAAAAAAGATCTAAATGAACCAAAGACAACCATATTGCCCTCTGTTACTAATGGTTCCACTACTGTGGCATCTACATTAACATTTAAGCTGGAATCAAGCAGCATTTATGACCAGAACATTACTTCATCAACGACCGTAAAAATGTCAAATAAACAAGCAAATGAAAGTGAATTAATAACAACAGAAATTGCATCAGAACGCTCTCTGAATTATACAACTCAAACACCCGATAACTACAGTAACACAGTAAATTCAACAAAAGGAGCAGTAGTAGCAACGAATGTTTCAATACCCTTAAAATATAATGATAGTCAAGACAACACTACTGAAAATATCGACAATCTTATGTCAGAAGCAAATAGTGCAGTGGGAGATACGTTTACTGGTGTATCGGATGATGATAAGGCTTTCAATTCTACAGAAGTTTTATATGCCACACCGGAATCCACTTCTAGGAAATTTAGTTTTGAAGTATCAAGCCAACCAGTTGGAGAAACAGTTCTTCAATCAACTTCAAATAATCCAGTATCTGATATTATTACAAATACAGATTCAACTTTAGTTACTGACAGATCTCCTATGGTTAGTGAAGAATCTTTCAAAGTTACAATGATTGATTTTACTACGGACGCAAATGACGGGTATCTTGAAAACAACCTTCCAACTACTATAGAAGTTCCCATTGTAGAAACATTTAATACAGAAACCGTGAAGGAAGAACCGGTTACTTTAACATTACCCACTTGGAAAACTTATAAAACCATCGAAAGAAAGGCAACAAGTACCGAGAGAACAGAAGAAACTACTTCATCTAACGTAAAAATTACAAGAGCTGAAAGTGCACGGATGAGTCTAGAAAAAGTACTAACTAACACACCAATAACATCACTGATGGAACTAAAGAACGATCTTATTAACGTTCAAGAGTACACAACAAGAATATTTGAAAGTGTAATAAACGTGACTAGTCCATCCAATTTAGAAACTCCAAAAGTACGAAATATTAGCGAGGGAGTGAACTTGCAAACGGAGAAGTTTGAAATAATTTCTTCTAAGCGAGCTGGTTATTTAGATAATACAGAGACTACAAGTGTAAAGTTTGAAGAAGCGACCACAGAAAAGTATGAAAACATAAATAATACTAAAGATACAGAAACTTTTGGATCAATGTACGAAACAGAAGGTGTCGAGAGTGAAGTCAGTGATGCGTTAGAAGTTAAAAATGTAACTGGTCTCGAGTCACAAAGCCAACTGGTAAGTTTAAATTCACCATCTTTCTACATTTTCTCACATATATTTGGCAAAGTGTAGGAAGAACTCTATCATTCGTCACTTCACTGCTTACTCACTTTCTAGCCATATCCTCTTTCACGCTGTCCCTCCATTTTTTCCTTTGGTCATCCTCTACTCTTGTATCCGTCAACTTCCATACATAAAACTTTCTCCATCACATTTTGCTTATCCCTCTGCATCACATGTCCATATCATGATAATCTATTGTTCCTCAACTTTTCATCCAGTCACGATACTTTCGGGCTCCCTCTAACGTAATCATTCCTCACCTTATCATCCTAGCCACGCCACACATCCATCTCAACATTCGCATTTCAGCCACATACTGGCGTCTATCATCCCTATCATTGTTGGAAGGGTCCAACTTTCAGATCCATACAGGACGGCAGGAATGATGATCGTCTTATAGATTGTTCCTTTCAGCATAACAGGGACACACACAAATTCCATTGTTCCAATGGAAATTATTAATGTAATTTAAAAGTTGTGGATAGTCAACATTAATCCTTGATCGAAATTTTTGAAAAAGTAGGTTACAGGTGGTTTCCGCTTAAATTAAAGTACCTTTACCCGACAGAAACCCGTGGTTAGACAGTACTATTAGAGTAGTAGGTACCGTCTTCTTGTCAAGCAGTAAAAACTGCCTTTTTGTGACGTCCATATAACACCATCAGACGGACCAAATGTTTACTTCCGGACTTGTCTAAATATTTACACTTTTTAAGGGCTGGACTTAAATGATGCTAAGGTGAACGCTTTCAACAATGTCCTCTTTATCGATTTCAGGTTGAAGATGCGATCAAGGAAGAACTGTTGATGGAAAAAACATTAAATGAAAATGAATATTTGAAAGAGAAAGCTCGTCAAATAGAAGTAAAACCAGTGTTGGGTATTAACCCTCCAGTCCTTGATGTTACTCCTACAATACATGAAGTAGTAACTGAAGACGTGCTCAGCGTTAAACCAATCAATATCGAGAAAAAACAATCAATCGCTTTATATTCAGTCAGTCCTAATTATAAGCCTCCTAAAAAGTTAGATATCCAGCCCACAAAACAATTTGTTCGAGATCCGGACGATAACACCTGGCGAAACGAAAGGATCAGCTCACTGGGAATTGTGTTCAAACCAAAAAATGCGTCAAAATCTTTCACTGAAGTTTTGAAAAACAAAACAACTGAATTGAGCAACATGTCAGCAAAAAATGATAAGAATGACATTCCTGATTTAAGAATAAGACTCGAAAAAATTGCTGAAGTCAGGAAATCTAAAAAGAAGAAAATCAATGCATTCGGAGATATAGTATATAGTGATTCTGAAGAAAGTTCTATCGATAATGCCAGTTCATTGAGGGAAGAAGCTACCTCACCAATGAGTCCTCAGCACAAATCTAATCTTATCTCCATAACTAGCTCAACGCCTTCAACAACAGACGCCGATGTTATAAATTATATCCCGAAAGAAAATTTCAAAATGTTCAAAGAAGAATTTGCCACGCCCCCCACGACATTAAAACATAAATTGTATAGGTTAGGAGACTTCTACGATTCAGCAGATGACTACGATGCAGATTACGTTACAAAAATTGACTTGAAGAAGTTTACCACGTCACCCAAAACTGACCCTTTTAAACCTAGTTCGCGGGATTTTATTCCGAATACTGAAAAGTTCATTCCGGTTACATACATGCCAGGCAGGCAACCTACCGTTCAATATTTCCCACCCACAAAAAAGGTTAAAACAACCGCTAAACCAGAAGAAATTGTGAAGGTGAATATTGACGAATACGACGACTATTTTAAAAATAAAGTGAATCAGTTCACATATACTCATCAACCCAAAACGAATTATGATGCTTCTTTTGGTACAGCGTCACCTGCACACACTAACAAATTTCGGCATCTGGATAACGAGACCATCAAACCTCAGAGCACACCGCCATATAACAATGAAGAGATAAACAAAAATTTGTACTTGACGAGTCAGGCTCCAGTAACCGACGTGCAGGGCGGTTTCTTAAACAACGGTAATATAAACAAAGAATCATATGTTATCAAACATTACAAAGATTTCATCGCTGACGCAGCAAAGGGAAATGAGGACGATAACCTCCCCTTCACAGTTGCTCCCATTCAGAGCGTGACAATATCCGATATTGACAAGCTTTCTACAAAGAAGGAACTGAAACGGGATGAAGATTACGATTATAACACACAGTTCCGCAAAGATATTGTAAATCGTTTCGTAGATAATTTCAATCAGAACAGTGACAGGTTTAAAGTAGATTTCCCGATTATATACAACAACAGTGTAATACACAGAACGATAGACGATAACGGACGGGTGTTGGCGTCGTCCAGAACATTCATGAAGAGGTTGTACGACTCGGCAAGCCCAAGACCGAACTTCCTCTCGAACGTGAAGCCGTGCGATGCCAACTGCGAGAGCATGCGGGTGGTTGACCTGTCGCCTGCATATGAACTCCATTACTACGTCCCCGAACAAGAAGAAAAGGAAGAAATAGAGCCCCGACAGAATGTAGTACCGTATCGATATAGGTTATGAACTATAGGCGTTTAGAACATGGGTTAGGTAATATATTCTGAAGTCGGATGGTATGAGCGAGCTGCTGAACTTTTTGACAACGAATTGATATTGAGCATCGTTTATTTAGCTCGTTTGGTAAATCTGCGCTAGGTACTAGCAATAAAATTATATAAAAGTGGATAAATTTAGATGTGCTTGCTTTAGCGGATAAGTAATATAATTATTTTTGTATATTTTCATACAAAAAGTTATTTGACAAAAAGTGGTACACCTACTTATCTAAAACAAAATTACACCGTCTACTTTTGCTTTGTCTTTATATGTATTCTACAGGTAGAGGTCTCTGAAACATTAAAATTAAATAATAATCAATAAATAAATTTAATCCAAAAAAATACTTGTAGAATAGGTAGGAATACCGCCAAGCATCGTGACAAATAATGTTGATTACACCGACGGTTTTTACTTTTTTAGGTCTCTTTTGTTGTGTGACGTTTATGGGGACGTCTCTTTGGTGCCATTGGTTAATCAGTTGCTTTTGTTTCAAGTTGTCGAAAGCAACTGAGTTAATGTACTTAATTAAAAATATTTTTTTTGTATTTCTTATTGTCTTCTGATTCTATTTCTCATATTTGTTCATTGTAATTGTCAAAACATTGTCAGTAATACCCAGAATGTATTTGGCTTCTATCATTTTCGCTGACTGTTTCCAACAACACAAAACTTATATTCGAGATGTTTGCCAGTATCCGCACTCATATCATATTTGCAATAATGTAACGTAGGTACCTACGTATTGAATGATTTGTCTTTTATTATTAATTTATAAACTACCTAGTACCTAGGTATACCTATGTGTAAAATAAATTGTGAAACTTAGTTACGTCTCAGTTTGCCAAAGATGTACTTAAAATTCGTTGAATAAAACGAAATGTGATAAGTGAAACTTTTTACAAAAGTAAATCAAGTCAATTTTTGTAAAATCTACTGTTTGGGGACCGTGGCACATATGTATTATTTTTATAACATAATAGTAACCTACATTGCATAAACTTAGGAACAATTATGTGCATTACAGTCACATTCAGGTACATTATAAGCGTTTATGTAAATACTGATATTTTCTATGATCGTTCTAGGTGTTACATTGACAGAATGAAATCATTGAGGGAATAATTGACTTTACCAATAAATAAATAAGTAAATATACCATAATAGGGTCTATAATGTATTCTGTGTAATTTACAATTTGTATTCACGAACGACAATGAAAAACTTTTTAGAGTAATTACTTTTGCCAGAAGTTTGTGATAGTAATATAAACTTTTATATAAAATTTGTTTTATTCCATTTATACTGTTACATCTCATTGTAAAAATTCGCCTAGAATAATTCAAGTAACATTTCCAACTGTCGCTACAAGTTGATCTCTAGTCTCTACGCACTTTTGACTTCGCCCTGAAAAATCTCTAATCCTGATAACAGCGCACGTGAAAAAGAACGAAATTTCTCTTTGAAAAAAAAAAACAACGTATAAGCCATATGGCCTTTAGATAGCAGCAGCCAGGGCAGCCCGCATCGGATTAATTGGTAGCAAAAGACGAGATCACAGATTACTAAGTAGTTACTACGTACTAGTAATAGATAAATCACTCCCTACAAAAAATTGATACTTACCGTTTTAATTGCCTACTCTTTCCGGTCTATAAAATGTGTGTAGGGTTACCTCTTCAATAATTTTTTTTATAAAAAAATTACAATATTGTTATGTAAATTAAGTACCTACTTATTTCTATTTCTAATGTTTAAGTATACAAAAGTCCTACATGTTTTATTTTTATATAAAGATTAAGAAACTTCTTCCTTTTTCTAAAATCTCGATTATTAAACAGTAGGTCTGGTAGAAAACATTTTGAATCATCGCCTCTACCAGAAGTTGCTCTGGCGTTGGAAGCAACACCATTCATCATGAGCATTAATTACTTTATTAATTTATAACTTCTTTATTACTTTTAATTTTAAACACCGCACTTGTATATTTTTCCTAATACCTTCTCCTTAATCCCTATCATGATCGAATTCCTGACACGGCGGATATATCATAGTTTCTTAACACTTTTTTTCTGAAACCGAGAGAATTGTTTTTTTTTATGGTATAGGTGGCAAACGAGTCACCTGATGGTAAATAAATATCGTCGTCAGTTGCGGGCTTCAGTACGCTCTTTTCCTGAAGGTTTGAAGGTCGTTTTATATACTCTTAGTCGTATCGGTCCAGAAATACCGCAGGCGGAATTATTTCACTACACCAACGAGGTAGTCAACTAACACATTCTACCACTTACACAGATTTTTTCATAGCTCAAGGGTCAGAGAAGATATTTCTCTCGACAATGAATTTTGCTCTCTTGATCTTACAGTAAGATAAGGTCTCATACAATTGAAAGACAAAATACTTTTTTAAAATACACTTTATTGACGTTTTTTCATTTATTTTAGAATAGTATGCAAACATCACTCGATCGTTCGATCATTTGTTATGGATTCTTTACAAGTCACTTTGAGCATAATCATAATAGGTATCATTATAATATTAATATGTACTATAGCTAAATCATACTCGGTTATCTGCACGTAGGTAATTGTATAGGAAATGATATCATCGAGTGGGAAATGCAATTCTGGATCCAATAAATAATAATGTTACAATCTCATACAAAAAAAAAACGCAAAATTAAAATATTTTCAATAAATGAACACATCGTCTTTGGATAAACAAAGGAAAAAAATACCAGAACACTGCGTAAATATTTACAATAATAATTAATGAAATTAAATTATTTATTCTCGATTAATGTGTCCATTTTTTTTTCATAAATAAACTAAGTATGTGTGTGGAACAATAGTAAACAACGTTAAATTAATATAATCAATTGTACCGCTTTACTTGACACCGCCGATGTGTACACAACACAATAGAAAAAAAATTGAGATTGAGCCTGAAAACTAAATGGAAATTTGGCCGATCGATAATTTCGAAATTATAATTTTATTACTTTGACTTTATCAATTATGAGAAACCGTTCCAAATCTGTATATTAGAACAGAATCTAATATATATATATATATATATATATATATATATATATATATATATATAGATGTCAAACTCAAGATATTCATACCGTAAGTTAATTATTTTTGTTACTTACTTTTATTGTGTAATGTCAGTTTTCGGGCCATCAAATAAAACGTACTTATAGGAACATAAGATAAATGAGTGAAATATCTACACAGCAAAAGCAATATAGGTAACGTTGTATATGACTTTTGTGCAAAATTATATTAAAAAATCTGAGATTGATTACAAATAATAATATTGCAAAATAATGGCAGTCTGGCATTCGTCTTGTAACCCTGCATTGCTTTACAAAATAAAACTGAATCTATATCATAGTCGAATCCGGTAAAAATAATAAAACATTAAAAAAATAATATTAAAAAAGGAAAACAAATATTTGATCTTTCAAGCACAGATAACCAACGACAAAGTCAGGCTGCCAATACACTGTTAAACATTAGCAAAAAAAAAAAAATACTAAATGCGACATACAATAGTTCAAGCAAATTAGTATGTTGTGTTGTGTATCCTATTTCGTGATAAGTAGGTACATAAATCAGTTACAATTACAACAATAATCAATAAGTATAGTTTAGACTAAAAGCGAATATTTACAAGACACCACTTTACTAGCTATTACCTGCCTCCCGACTGCCCTCGCGCGGTGTCTCTGTACTAACAATTTATATTACATTTGCTAACATTTTATAATTTAATTATATTCCCTAATATATAAAGTAAGCGTACATTAGTTTTTGGTAACGAATGCGAATATACCCTCAATTCATTTTATTAATTTAAATCTTAGAAACAGTTTTATTTTAGCGGTAAGAATGCACTAAAATAAGCTAAATTCTTGAACGTTGTTCTTTGTGTGGTTCTGAGGAAGATAGCGGACCTTTCCTATAGAGCGAATTGTTTCCTACCCTACTTTGCAACCGGACCATCGACGTACACGCAACCAGCGAGTGGTTGTAGATGGTTGCCGGCGCGCTCAGAGACACCGCGCGGTTGCCGTCCAGCCGTACAACAACTTAAACTCGTTACATTAGCCAGTCTTTCGTTTACACTACTCTAGTCTACTGCGCTACTACACTTCTAGCTTCCGACGCCAACACTGCAACACTTCGACACCTCGACACTGCTGCGTACGACACGACATGTGCACTACGTTCGTAGAGCTCAAACGGGGTCCAACGTTCAGTTACATTGCATTTGGACTTAAACATATCATATTTAAGTAAAGTGTTGAATAATGACCTTCTAGGGCAACTTCTAGGACAGCGAAGAATGGTTGCCTGATGACACATTCGTCTTAAAAGCATTATGTCACAAATTAAACACATAGAACAGCATATACCACTTTTTTCAATCCAGGGATTTAGACTTGGGATTAAAAAGAGGTAAATTAAATAAATAGGAAAATCTTATACTGATAGCTTTGCAAATGTACATTAAATTGTATCCGAATTGCATTGGAATATGCATAAAATGACAATCATTTCTGCGAAGTTTCGGACGCTGATCACAGGGACGTAGTCCATACAATGTGTCGTACACAACGGTATGTTTACAACCACGTGGTGAGTACGTTTCACTATCGAACACCTGTGTAGTAAAAAAGGGGGGATAGGGGGGGGGGTTGAAATGGGGTGTAATGAGACAGGAGGTTCGCATCGTTAAATAAATAATGAGTCATGATATTCTTTTAATATTGAAAAAGAATTTACCTATGAATAAGCATTAATATTAGTAGTCTTTTTGATTTTTTTATTGTTTTAACGTTTTTATGGACAAAATTAATAGGCAATCTAATCTAGTATTGTCTCTAGACTTCTAAAGATTTCAAATGTGACGTTTCGAAATGCATTTATTTTAATGTTTGCAAATGTTTTGATGACATTTGATATATTATGAAAACATTTCAGACGTCATATTTTATGTTAGAAGACTGATATTAGATCGACTATTAATATCGGGTTAAGTTATTAAATCGATCATCCTCAAGCTAGACAGCGTTATTTAAAAAACCGCGAACCTTTGGAACTGAGCGGTATCTACACAAAACAGTACTGAAGGCAAGAACACTGCACTATCCATGTCCGTTAACAAGAATACAGTATTTTAATGCCTTATTGCGAAGTCCTGTGACCGTCCTATTTTTAAACCATGGAGGCATGTGTATTGTCAATGGCAAGCCTTTAATCGAAACTTCTGTACGATGGAAGTTTTAGAACTTAGGAGACAAATGTCGTTTGAACGTAAAACGAATCGTTGGCACCTTTTATATTTGGCACCACTAGCGTTAACCAAATGCCGAGCTACAGGTATTGAGGTGCGACAGACTTGGCGGGCGAACTGCCGTGCACGCAATCTCAAGTGTATTGGTAGGTGTGATCGTTGCAGTTTTCTCAGTATAATAGATGTAATTGATACCATTACATTAGGAGAGGGCAGAATTTAATGAGTGGAAAGCAATTATAAACATTTTTATACATAGAAAATTGTTATTTCTGCAAATAACAAACTATATACATCAGTTATTTCAGTTTTTGGAGTTATTTTATTTTTATCGGTCATTATTTAATGTGTTTTTTTTTGTGCAAATATTTCAGTCCCACCTCAACACTCGAGTATAAAATGTTTACAATTAAATCCATAATGACTGGCAGCACCACAACTTTGAACAAAACAAACTAGGAACCCGGTGCCGATGGTACAATGTATGAGATACTACAATATATAATAATAGCGATAATACACAATGGTGTACAATGTACATACATACTAGCACCACTATAGCTTTACGTATAGATAACTCAAACTGTATGTATGTGTATGTGTAAATGCAATAACTCTTTTTATTTTAGTGTTACTATGGTTTGCGTTGGTGTTGCCATGCAGGGAAAATATATTTGGAAGAAAAATTCGAGGTGTCAGTGAAAATTGATTTTTTGACATATTTTACTTGCTAATTTAATCTGATTAGGCGACACCAATACAAATCTTAAAAACATTTTTTTAAGACATCACATGTTTTGAGAATTGACTTCGTACATGCTTTCAACTTGCATGCAAAACACCGATGTCTCTCTATTGTAAAATCTACTATACCTCATTGGTTTAATCCCATTACGTAGAAAACCATAGACATTCATAAACGAAAATCCTATTTTAAGCATCTCATAAAAAAATCTTATCCAATTAATGACATTTTAATTAATTGAAATTTTTTTAATAACAAATAAGTCCATCGCTGCAACTGTCGCAATCAATAAAAAGCAGTAATCGACGCGAGTTCAGTACAATTTTCAACCTTAACATCGTAGTGAGTATGTTCAAATTTCCGTATACTTATTATTTATAACCACATCCATAAAGCTCTAAGAGGAAGCCTCACTATACATATAATTAAAAGTAAACGTTTAATTTAAATATGTTTTTCTTTTAAATATCATTTATAACATATACACATTCATACAAAAGTCTACACCACTAAAGCATACTCGATGTTTGAACTAAAGTTATGAATCGTTCCGAATCTTGAGAAATTTACAATTTTTACAAGTGAACGTTACCATTTTTTACAACTCTTTATCCTTTAAGAAAGCGTATTTATTACCAAACAAACGATTCGGCTGATTGGATTTAGATTCACACTCGACTAGTTAGTTATTTGGAAGGTGAAATGCAAGGTTTGAAGGTAGCCCAAGTCAAACAACATCCATCGAAGTTCTCAGTTTGAACAGCAGTAGCGACAATATTTTCTACAACAGTTACATTTGTCATGAACTAAATTATCGCTAGTTTCGATCACAAAATTGAAAAAGCTGTTGTAAAACTGATTAAGGACTGTATGACGTCACTAACCGTTATCTACGACGTGGATGTGACGGCATTACATTAACCAAGGTCACAATGTTATGATGACGTTGCCTGAACAATTATTTAGTGAAGAGGAACATTAATTTAAAATTTCATTTTTGTTACCAGGTAATTGAAACAAGCATAAACAGTATCTTTACTGTTGTGATTAATATGACTGGGTTATGTTTAATGAAATACCGTCGCATCCCTTTTGAATATGGATGTTGGTTATGAACCGACTGCATATAATTTTAAACAGTATCAATGATATCATAAATATTTACGCATTGAATTTATAATTGCGTTAGATATTGTTGAAGATGGTTACTCGTTTGGGTGAGGATCTCGAAGTGGTATTTTAGATACATAATATTTTAATGTTATATAAAACTAAACCGTGATGTTTCCGCTCACAATACTAGGGCTAATATTAAAATTAAAATAAATAATTTCGGAAGTAATGCCGATCCTCGCCCGAACCGGTCGGTGAAAGAGTGCTTAATTTCGCGGAACCATTCAATCGGTATCGTATTTATGCGCGCATCGCTCCATTACAAAATGTCATCATAAGACCCGTTTCTACGTATAAATATGCCTTTAATTCTAAGCTATGACTACCGTTAGGCGCGGCGGGTCCCGCCGGTCGGGACTGGCCGGCGTCGCTTCCGGCCACGCAACTAGTTGACTAAGAAACCTTGTTTAAATACCAATAAAAGCTAAGTGCTCCGGAAGTATATCATTACTCGTAGGATAAATTTAACAGCGGGGAGGGCGGAGTCGTCCCCGACGTTCGGCAGGAGTAGACTTCCGAACGGCATTCGACAGTCTCTCGTACGTCGATATTGACATCGGACAGCCACATGGTACATCTCGATATCTGCCGAACCTCGGACGGTCGTCGAACGCGGCGCGAGCTCATCCCGCGCGCCCCGGCGCGGTCCCAGCGCACGAGCAGCGCGCGCGGCGCTGGGGGGGGGGTGGGGGCGTGCCGCAGGGAGCGCTGCGGGGCCGCCCTCGAGGACTACGGCGAGGGGCGGCCGGCGCTACAGCGGGCGCACTAGCTGGCCACGTGCTGCGGCGCGCGCAGCGGGAGGGGGGGGCCTGGGGGGGCGCCCGGAGACCCGAAACTGCTGCGCAGGGACTCTTCCATGAGCCGCGAGATCTTTTCTCGATCCGCCTGAAACACGAAGGGGGTTGAGCGAAAGTCTCGGGGTGGGGGTGGGGGTGGGGCGGGGGCGTGGTGGGCGGCGGCGGTACCTCGTGGATGAAGCCGAGCTGCACGAGGTCGCGCGCGAGCGCGGCGGCGCTGTCGCGGCGCGAGACGGCGCACGTGAGCTGGCGGTTCATCTTGTCGTCCATGCGCAGAAGGATCGTCATCTGCAACACGCGACGCGTACGAAATTAATGAGAACAATTAAAAAACACCCGACACTTCTTAATACCTATAGTTATGTAGGCATATCGTATGTTAAAAATATAAAAACATGATAAATAAAATATTTGATTACGAGTGAGATTTATTTATATGTATGAGGACATTTGTTGGCAATGAATCTTATTACCTACGTGTAGGAAAATTTAAATCGACCACATTGATTTTATCAGTAAAACTACTATAAATACGTGATACGAATACACATAAATGAGTTTACATAAAATCTGAATTTTCCATCACTAGCGAACGACTGAAATAAAAAGGGAAAAAGTTTCTCGAGAATTTCCCGCTTAAGTTAATCTCTATGTATGTAGCAATATGGATTTAGTCAATTCGATTCCGACATATCCCCCTCATCGTTATCCCCGATGAGGTGATGACCCGTGGAAGTTCTACAGAGCAAACAAAGGGGCTTTTAAAAATCTAACATATCGACATTACTGCATTTTTGTCTAATTTCTGACAAGAACACCTAGTGTAAAAACTATTGACTTGTAGTAGTCCAGCGTATCGCAGTCACTACATACCAGCAAATCCGCAGGAGGCGTCTCCGGGTGAGGGTGTGGTTGAGGCTTAAGACTACACATCATGTTGACCACACGTCTCGTCTCCAGATCCCTCGGTTCGGGAGATGCTGGTGCGCTCTCAGCTAATCGTTCCGCGGGAGAAGCCGATCTGCCGACTCCACGAACCCATCCGTATGCTGTTAAGGGATAGATGCCATACCTAAAAAGAACAAAAAAACTGCAATAAATGCAAGAACTTTTTTCAAATTTTTATATTAATGAATTATCTGATATAAATCAGGTGAATTTATTATAAACTGAATTGGACACATCCGCACAGCAGGCTTACGCAAGTGCAAAACGGTTTATATGACATAAGAGTGTAATGAGGAACTATGACGTAGTCCAGAATAAAATAATTAAAACTGAAATAATATAAACTGATACTATTTCTAATTAAAACATTTGTATTTAATTTAATTACTATTATTTTTTAACATTTTTAATTCTAACACACATAGATCCATAATTAATTACTTTCCATCTAATGAATAATTACAGTCTTAGTTGTTACTTGATTATGTATTAATATCTAAATGCAATTTGCCTCCATGAGACACTGAGCAGTAAGAGAGGTTCACTCACTTGACATCTTCAACAAACTTTTCCAGTTTTTCAGCATGTGGCATGTCTTTGGCTGCGATCTCCATACGTTCCCCACCCTTCACACACCACGCCAGAGCTTCTCCGCTTCCACCACCGGCTACCTCATCTGTGATAGTCTCCGATATGTTTGCTGGAATTAAGTTTTTAAAACTTAATACTTTTAACTAAGAAATAAATATATGATATAATACAGTACATAATATAATTAATATATATATTTTCGTATTTTTTTCTGCGTCTTGTCTTTCTTATGCCTTCGTATTTTATTCGATAGGTGTGAAGCATCATATATTATATAATACAGATAGATAGATATGACTAACTTATCGCTATAATTTTATTGATGCTTAAACGTCAAATCAATGTCTTTCAGATTTTTTATAAACTGTATCCTTTATCTTAGATATATTTATGGGACCACCTAGCTTAGTCATATGCATTTGAAATCTGTTAAGCTACTGAAGCCTTGGTAAACTATTGGCTTATATTTAGTCATTCAAAGCCGTAACAACTTAAATTTTTAGCCAATATGTCTCTTTTGATACGTATGCAGCAAATATGACATGACTAATATTAATTCTAGAAACATGTACGATAGTTTGATCAGTGATGAATGTTAATTATTATAATAATATCCTAAACCCTAGCAACAATATTAAACCGTTAGCTGTTAGCGAAGCTAAACAGAATACAGACGGATATTATGTATAATAATATTAATTTGTAATACTAGATATGTTAGATGTTTATCATACCCGTTGTATTGACCAGCGTATGCGCCGCTAACAGCTTCAGAGAATGAACTTCGAAGAGTAACGGATGGAACAGCAGCTCTCTGGCGGTCGGCCTCTTTGCAGGATCCTTATTTATACACCTGTCAACATATTACTTCATCATTAAAACTTGAACTTCTGAAAGAGGAAAACGACATGGTTATATGGCATAGCAAAAGCGACTTACCGCCAGCGCCTTGCCTCCATGGCATGGCAGCATCAACGTATGTCTGGAATACTTGTCAGAATGGTCCGTCACCATTCGTGACGAGACACGGGACTACATTCGGGACGTCAGTGGCGGACAACATTAAGATTTGTCAAATATTAAACTTTACCATTAAAGAAAGAGTAAGAAGTCAAACATTAAGATAAAATTCGCCGCTGAAAGAGGAAGGCAGTCCCGTGGCAGTCTGTCACGTTCTTGCGCTACGGTGGCTGTAAAGGAAGGTACCTGTATATAAAGTCCTTCTGCCTGGGCTCTTCCAACGATTCAACGGTACGAATGATGTGTTCTTCCGTGACGTGGCTGCCAGAGTCTCCATTGCCCTGAATCTCAAGAGCAGCTGTCTCCAAAGCGCACATTCCGAACGAGTAGATATCCATCGCAGGCGTCACCATTTGTGATGCTGATACGGGGGAAATAAAATTGTGATCAATGTGCCAGGAGAACAACATAGTTTCGGTTGCTTCTTGAACACGCATCCTGCTCTTTCCAAACAACATTACAAATCCAACAAAGAAAGAGCAAGAAACGATAAGATTGAAGCACAGGAAACTGTGGTGTCCGGTCCCATTTAAGTTTATATGTTATTAAGTTTACTTACATCCGTATTCGGGTGCAATGAAATGCATATTCCTCATATTCTCGCGACAGGTCTTGACGTGGTGATGGATGGCGTCAGGCGCTACGGAGCCAATCTTCACCAAGCCGTTGTGCTGGATAAAGATCGTGTCACACGTAAGGTTGCCGTGGACAATGGGTGGCACGCAGCCGTGAAGATAGCTAATACAAATAAAACAGGACTGTTACTAAAAAATACTATTAGAAAAGTGATCCATAGGACTATTACGCTCTTCAGGATGTTAAATGAAATGTTTTCAATGGTTAATGAAATGTTTAGAAATGGCCTCCGTCTATTCAGCGTTTTTTACAAGATGCAAGTTATACCTGAGCGCCGACAGGATCTGTGTGCACCATCTCTTCCACGCCTGAAGGGGCAATCGCTTTACATTCCTCTTGGTGCGCTTCAAGAACTGTTTCAGTGAGCCACAAGACATATACTCCGTTATGAATATTACCTGAAAAACAATTTAGACCAGTTTTTAACCTATGAAAAAAGGAAGAGGTTCTCAACTCGACCGTATGTATATATGTATATTTTTTATGTATGTTCAGCTCTCACTCTGTTATTTATGAACCGATTTTGATAATTCTTTTTTAGTTAGATATATAGTAGCTATTTCTCAAAATTGACTAATTTGTCAATAGATGGTCAACTGCCAAAATTGCATTAATATCCAAATACAAAAAAAATAACAAAAATCAAAATCATTTATTTCAACTAAACCATTATGGGTATTTTTGAATTGTCAGGAGTAGTAGTCAGTCAGACTAAGTCAGTCGTAAAGCTAGTTGCCTGTTCCAATTCGTAGATCCAGTGGAGAAGAACAGGCAAGAAACTCCAAGGACACTCTTTTTCAACATGTTTTTTACATATCACTGGTTACATTGCTTATATGCGCAAGTAAAATGTGAGGACAATGTAACGTATTGTTCTAAACTATAAACAGTCAAGGAAACTACTACTATATGTAAGTAATAGCAGTTCAGAAATGACCAGTCCCAACCAACGGCACTCGTTCACGAGCATGACGCACGCGCCAGCCATCGCCCACTTCAACCATATGATATCAATTGATATCAAAGGAAGTCGAACGACCCGACACGCACGCCACCATCGGCAGGGCGTCTAAGCGGACACGGCATACTCAGAACTGACAGGCAACATAGCAAATTAACTTAATATGTTATTGACTACACAGTTCTCACATGTAAAATTCAAAATTTACTAAATGTAACATATAAATTGGTGTCAAAATATAGAATAATATCAATGTTTTGCAAAGTCAATAATGATGATTAAATCATTAATAAGTAACATGTCCGATAAAAACTACTAAACAAGTGAATAATCATATTTCTTAAGACCACCACTCATTTACAGTGTGGCTGTGGAGCAGGACCAGCATTTAGCCAAGCATTTTTATCAGCTAAATAATCGTCTAGTTTATAGTATGCTTGTTTGTATAGTGTGCGTTTAATGCAAGTTTTAAATTTCTTCTCATTTAGTTGAAGAATATTAGGAGGTATTTTATTATAGAATTTAATACAGTACCCCATGAAAGATGTTTGCACTTTTGTTAATCTAAATTTTGGTTGTACTAATTTATTTCTGTCTCTAGTAATGTAATTATGTCTTTCACATCGTTGAGTAAATAGGTGCAATTTTTTTCTGACATACATAATGTTTTCATAAATATACTGACAAGGCACCGTCAGGATGTTAATTTCCTTAAATAGTTCCCTAAGGGATTCGCGACTACGTAGAGTATAAATGGCTCTGATAGCTCTTTTCTGCAAAATGAATATAGATTCTATATCTGCAGCACGCCCCCACAACAAAATACCGTAGGACATGA
This sequence comes from Callimorpha dominula, assembly GCA_949752705.1. Taxonomy (NCBI): domain Eukaryota; kingdom Metazoa; phylum Arthropoda; class Insecta; order Lepidoptera; family Erebidae; genus Callimorpha; species Callimorpha dominula. The sequence continues at coordinate 25,567,624 of OX456996.1, forward strand.
CACTGTGAAAATAACTATAATAAACAAGTCTTGCAGTGTCTATGTCTGTTAATTGGCGGACTTTCCGTACAGCATATGCTGCAGAACTTAGCCGCTTTGAAAGCGATGATAAGTGAGCGCCCCATTGTAATCTAGAATCTAGCGTAATCCCTAGGAAAACAGTTTCATTGACAAAATCTAACTTTTCCTTATTTAATAAAACTTGGCATTCATTGTGTCTAACCTGGGCAACGAAAATTTTATACATTTAGTTTTTTCCCATTTAACACTAAATTGTTGGCAGTAAACCAACCATGTACTAGATGAATAATATTATTTACATCGTCAAAGCTACTTGCACGTCTATCAACTTTAAAAATTAATAATGTGTCATCAGCAAATAATACCATTTTAGGCTGGCTATCCAGTAAATGGGGGAGATCATTAATATATACAAGAAAGAGAAACGGGCCCAATATCGATCCCTACGGCACTCCCATTTTCATCTTTGATCCTAATGAATTGACACCATTTATTTGGACTAACTGTTGTCTATCACTCAAGTAAGATTTTAGCAAACAGAGTGCCCGTTTAGAAAGACCGTAATGCTCAAGTTTTAGTAGTAGCGTTTTATGGCTTACGCAGTCAAATGATACCGAGAGCATCCTTTGCTTCCTCCCATGCGGTGTAAATATGCTGTAAGAAGGCAACACCGGCGTCAGTTGTACAACGCCCTTTAGTGAAACCGTATTGTTGATCGTGAAGGATGTTGTTTGCATTAAAATGAAGTAGCATTTGATTAAGCATAATCTTTTCGAAAACCTTACTAAATACCGGCAGGACTGAAACAGGCCTATAATTATTTGCATCTTTACTGTCTCCGGATTTAAAAAGCGGTATTACTTTACTATTTTTCATGAGATCAGGAAAAACTCCTTGATCTACACTCAAATTAAATATTAGAGCTAAATAAGGAGCGGAAGTTTCAATAATGGATTGGCAAATTTTGATCGACATTCCCCACAAATCTTCAGTAAATTTTACCTTAATATCATTAAAAGCTTTTATTACTACTGCAGGGTTTACGTGCTTGAAACTAAAATCTACGGGACAGCTACGAACATTTTTTCTAAGAATACTGCTAGAGTGAGTAGGAGAGGAGTCCAGAGTTTCATTTAATATATATAACATAACATTTTTGTATATTTTGAACTCTTAAACTTTTTGAGTTGTTACACTATTTTATCGGAAGTGCGATATAGGAAATGTCAAGTCGAATGACTGAATGAATCGACTAGTTAAACCAAGACAATGCTAGAACCGACTAATATGTATTTAATTGTAATTCCTTACCCTGGGCTTATCATTATGTGTATCCGTCCAATATCGGTGGAACTTGACGATGTTGGGGTGCTCCAGCCTGGTGAGGTTGTCAAACACCATTTGTATCTTGTCTTCTTGCGCCTTAAAGTTCTTGCGTTCAGAGAATTGTACTTCGTTCCATACGACCTCGACACCTTCCTCTGTGTCCATAGCGAGATTCGCACAGTCGATACCAGGGACATCGCGCTGTTCCACCTGATAACAAAGAATTAATACATTAGGACGTTATTATATATATTTTAAATTCTAGAATTCAAGGTTAAACTGACTCAACAACCAAAATAAGATTATAAGTACTTTTTATACTACTTCTTCAACATTTAAAAATTATAATTGTTTTTTTTTATCAAATTGCTATGTACATACATACAAGTAGTAGTTAACATTATGATTGTAGCTAGATGTGGTATCTTGTCATTAACAAAGTTTGACATGTATCTACTTGTTTGAGTATATTACTATTTGTCTATAAACTTAAAAAAAAAAGATGTTGTGAAATACATATAAAACAATAAAAATTAAAAAGAAATGAAGTTTATTAACAAGTAGTCACTTCCTTGTTAGCGTTACCGCATTTTAAATCCAAAGATTTTCTGAGTTCTTAATACATATCGCAATGCTATTACGAGACTGTATCAACTCAAAATAGGGTAAATTTGAGATAATTCATTTTTCATACGTAAATATCAATTCCCTACGCGTCAATAAATATAAAATAATAATAATAAATACATATAAAACCACGAAAAATAATTCATATTTTTTTTTATTTGTTCAGATATTAGAGTATTAACTAAAAAATTGGAAATAACTTGATAACCTGCAATCATTTAAATAATTCATTAATACAGAAATCCCTTAATTTTGTCAATAATCTATATACAGTGTTCACTTTTTATAATCTTTAACAGGAAGCGACTAATCAGTTTTCTGTCGTTTCTGAAAAAAGCTACATTTTGAGTTGATACACTCTTGTAATAGCAGTGCGATATGTACAATACGTATGTGATATTTATTATTTTTTGTAAGTTTAGTTTAGATTATGAACCTATTTTATAATTACTAATTGTGATAATATTTAACCTTACAAAATTTAGACATATTTGCACGCCTTGATGTACAATGTGGCTGCACATAATTATAAGTCTGTAACACCTTAACGTATATACTCATATTCGCAAATAAATAAATGATTATGATGACAAACACTCACGCTTGTATCCAAGAATTGGTAGGCAGAGGCGTATTAAACAACCGCATTTTGCCATCTACGCATAACATTTGGTTCCACCCAGGTAAGGCTAGGAAATTTGCAACTGCACACATTGTCCAAAATATTTAATGTACACGTGAGTGAAGCCACGCGGAGAACAAGTAGTATATAATATACATCGGGTTGAACATCTAAAGCTATTGTCTCTTGGGATAGAACATACATTTCGATTGGACTACGTCATCTATCCAATTAGCCTTCTAGGAGTCGTCCGACTGATCTCCAGGATTAGGTAAGAAGCATTTTTTAGAGCTATGAGGTAACAACTGTTAAATACGGTTTTAAGTTGTATTCTAGTTTATTTTATGAAACAATATTATCTAACAGTACAATTAAATGATTTATAATTTTATACAAACAAGCATCGCTTGCTTTGTAGATATAAGCTGCGGCATTAAATAGAGTAACAGAGTTAGTTATTGCTATAAAGAGTCTATAGATGGTTGCGGTTTCAATCAAATTGTGTCCTGAATTCCTGTATCATCATTGACTGGTATCTTGCATGAAGTGTAATATGTAAATTATTCATACACATAGCATTTTACCAATACCACATGAAGAGTCTTGCCAATTTATACAACTGTTTAAGTAATAGGTGATATGTGCCCGACCAAACTGTGACTTCCTTGACGAAATGGGAGCCAATCATTCAATTGAGTCCCCCTTTATGCCAAGTACAATAGAAGCAACGCTTGCACGAGAATTACAGCAATCACCAGACTTGAATTTATGAATACGTAAGTAGGATGACAAGGTGTTGATATTGGTATAGGGCTCTGTTTCCGCATTTGAACTCACACTCGGTCGATTGTGCGTTCAGAAATCGATGGATAGTTAAGCCAGGTTGGCTCCTTCCAGAAGCACATAAGCCTCCTGGGGCGTTCACAGGCTTCTAGGAGCGACCTCGCACCCGCGAGGATACTTGCCCTGACGGTTCCTACAACTATACGGATGTCAAATCGATTAAGACGGGGCAAGCTGCACGTGGTGGAGCGTGGTGAGACTTCTGTCAACACTTGTTTGGACTGTCTACAGCCAGATATGTTGGCCCAACGACCACAGTGCGCATCACGGGCATTGGTTGAAGGGAAGTGGCAGCAGAATAACAAGGTATAAGCAACCAAATATTTGTACACATAACAGAAAATTAAGATAAAATATATATTAGGTTTAATATCATATAACCTTTCTCAAGAATTCGAATAAATTTTTCGCCTATGGTCACTGATCTGCATTGTTACCAAGAATTCTATTTTATTGGTAGTTTACAAAAATCGTAGACACACTACAAAAAGACCTGTCGCAATGCCCCTTTCCATTCGTGGACAACTTGGAGCTAAATGTATAAAAATCTGAAGATATCTCCATGAGGCTACTCATGTGGCCGTATGTCGGAATTAAACTGTCAAACCATGTCTGACTAACTTCTGACGTCTACAAAATGTGTAACGAATGCAGTTTATCGTGAACGACACGTTGACACGCTACGTATATACACAATTAATCGCAAGCTCAATGCAAATGTACAATCAACTCGTTATCGGTCATTCAACTCATAATGCAATTGTTCATAACCGTTATCTAAATGCAATAAATGAACAGTTGTGCTTAATTATAAACACGGGATTGTGATATTTATATGTCGATCAATGATTAATAGCCTATACTGTAACAGGTTGGAGGTATCGGTTCGTCTACACCGTCGTTAGGTATAGGCTAGGGTTTTATTTTTATAGGATTGATAAAAAACATCCATTTCACATTTTGTGCCATTTTGAGCAACTATAGTTAAATAGATAAATAAAAATATCTGCGAATATAAAATTCTTATTTTCAAAGTTTACCTTTGAAAAAAACTATTAAAATCATCGTTAGGATTGATGATTTCAATAGATCACAAAGACAAAGATCGAAACAAAAAGATCATAATAAAATATTCAATTTAATATTATAGATACTTGAAATAGAAGATTTTCCTTCTGTTAGCAGAAGTAAACGTGACTGATACCTTCTTATATTATTATATTGAAGGTTTTATTTATATTCTTACTCTACAATGTTTCCATCCTAGTTTTAGATTTGCATAATACTTTTTTTCTTTATTCTATCTCCCGACAAAGATATAAAAAACGGTTCAATATTGTGCGATCTCTGGGACTGAGTACTACTTAAATACTGTATCGACGTGTCGTGAATATGTGTTGAAATTTAAGGAGAGGTAAAGAACAACCATATTTAACATAACATATGTATGTTTGATGATATTTATTTATGTAGCTCGGTAGAAGACGAAGCCAGCTTCATCTTCTACCGAGCTACATAAATAACGTTTATTATTGCAAGTTCAGTTTTATTGTAGGTTCGAATATCTCGCAGGATTGGGTTTAACAATAATTTAGAGAGAGTTTTACTAGTAAGAGCGTAACTCCGTAAGATGGCGCTAGTTTATAAATTTAGAAAGGTTATGTTTACCGATATTTTCCTTAAACGTAGACTGTGTTCAGATGACGGTCTTTGACCGCGCGTACAACGCGCGTTGGGTTTTTGTATAGTGCTTACATGGCGAGCGTTTCTTGGGCGTTGAACGAGCGTATCGCAGTTCAGTTCGAGTCCTTTATTCGTTGAAAATGGGCGTAAAAACAGAAAATTAAATGAAAATATGTTTCTCTATTAATACGGGTTCATTTCTTGTATTTTTTATACAAAAATAAATTACGAACCGAACTCATGCTATGTGGAAAATGGTACACGGACTTTTATTTAAATGACCCAATCCTTTTAATAAAAACACGTGTTGTCGCGTTGAAAATGCGAGCTAAAAGGTACGCGCGCGTGGGATCAAACAAGCGATAGCATGGGAACGACTCGCGTCAGCGTCAACGCGCGTTGAACGCCCATCATCTGAACGTGGCTTGAAGCTAGTTATGCAAAACAATATAACGGAATAATATTGCTTAAACATAAGATTATCATTACCATTACACATATTTGGCATACCAGGAACTACTATAAAAAAACAGTCAACACTAATAGTCCTAGAGGCCGTGAACGTCACACCTCCGTCATTTTATAAAAACTGGAAGTTTTTTTGCTCATGTGCCCAAACAGAGGTAGGAACGGTCGGCGAGTATGAAGTTTGTATCATGGGTATCTGGCGGGGATTGCCACCATACTAAATGTAATTATCTTGAAAATATATATCTCGAAAATAATATAATATATAACGCTTTATACTATGACGAAAGTAGGTATAAATTTTATGCACATTTGCTGCTTATTAGCTGCCAAAGCTACTGTGATCCAAACTTCATACTCGCCCATCGTTCCTACCTGTGTGGGGCGCATGAGTATAAAAAATTTCAGCTTGTATAAAATGACGGTCTGGCAATCACGGGCTCTTGCTCTATAAAACGATATGTACGTCAAATATTGATAGTGACGCCTGCGCAGTCCTATTAGCATTAGTGTCACTGCGCAGTAATGAATGACGCGTCAATCGGCGAATGAGCTAATTGATAAAATAGCGAGGATGAAAACTTATAAAATTAGCATTGTACTATTTATTAGGTAGATCGAGTACCTAAAACTTTTTTTAATGGATTAATTATTTTTCTGTAATACATTGTCACTACTTCTATACTGAGAAAAATGGATAAAGGTTCCAGAAACCTTTATCGATCTTATAATTTTTTGTGATATGCATCTATATATATGTTTGGAAACTATATTAGATGATTAATTGTGATGTTCAAAGATCAAAACTAATAATTTTAATTAAATTGAATAAAAAAAGCTAGAGTAACTATTATCACGTGACAGCAACCATCAAACAGACCCATTTCGTCATTAACCGATAAACAAACTGACAGCTGTCAGTTGGTATCATATATTTAGTTTTTTAAAGCTAAATAAGAGCCTACCTATAAAATAAAAGCAGCTCCGAAAATGTATCGTCCCTATTGACTGTGGGGGGATGTGTCCCTCCAACACATAGGAAGGATCCTCCGACGAGGCTAGGTGACCAACTGACCATGCCTGGCGGACCGCGGCCCAACACAGTTGATGTTGGTAAGTCGCAGTCGAGACATTGACATTTCAAATTTTGTTTCTTTCCACTTAGGCATTATATACGTGCTCCTTTTCTTAACGATACTAGTAACATGTGTTAACTATTATTTTTGTTAACCCCTTTCAACTAAACTAATTATATGTCTTGGGAGTGGGTTTTCTTCAGTAGTGTACTGGGCGTATTTCAAACCCGCAACTTAAATAAAAAATAAAGAAATAAATAACTAACTGAGCACCACAAGAAATACATGAATAGCACATAAAAGTTATATTGTTATAAGTCTCCTGGGCGTATGTTCAATGACTACTTGACGTAATACGTAATAGAGCAAGAGCCCGTGAACCCCAGACCTTCGTTATTTTATAAAAGCTGAAAGTTTGTCAGCACATGCTCCCAACACAGGTAAGAACGATGGACCATTATGAAGTTTGGGTTGCCCTGGCTTTGGCAGGTAACCGGTACTTTAGGTGTGTAAAGTACCGATCTAACTTCATCAAGTAATAAAGTGCGATTTTTTGGTATTATCTTCAGAATATTATGAAAAATCACATTATTCATTGCCAGACACTTAACATCCTGGCAACCCCTTGCCAGACCCCCTTAATGTTCATGAAATCATAATTTGTTAAGTAAGTTAGTAGTTGATTTTTATATATAATACTTGAGTAATAAGTAAAAGATGTTTCCTCATTAGCCAGACATTTTTGATACTTCCAACCCCTTGCCAGACAAGCATGTAGAGTAGCTGTAGGAGCGAGCACGAGGCAGTAAATACATGGGTGGGTGCGAGTGAGATGGAGAGTTAAGTCTACCGCGATTCCTCACTGCGCAGTTGTTATTTCTACTGCGCATGTATTGTTTAGTACATCAGCTAAAATAATATTATATACTATCTTCAAGTATTATTAATTTAATATTCATTATTAGTTAACAACATAAAATATTTTGATTGTATACAGACTATAAAGTAAATTCTATATTATTGGTGTATGATACGTAGATTATATGTTTACAATTTGTTTATATGACTTTTTAAATAAAAGTGATTGTGTATTAAAAAACAAGTTTTGGGTGATACATTATTGTGTTTTTGTGTTATTTGCAACAAAAGTAGTGGCAAAATAACATTATTGTCTGACGAGAAAAAATGTGAATTAATTTTAAAATTGCAAAAAAAACATAACCTAAAATATAATGACATCATTCTTCCACGTGAATATACAGAGGGTGGCTATCACAGGGAATGTTACAACTCATTCACAGGGCTAATGAAAAAATATTTTACCTCAGAACCAAAAAATTCTGAAAAGACATGTATTAAATACTAAACAACACAAGCGCATCTCACTCGAACCCACCCATGTATTTACTGCCTCGCGCTCGCTCCTACACCTACTCTACAAGCTTGTCTGGCAAGGGGTTGGAAGTATCAAAAATGTCTGGCTAATGAGGAAACATCATTTACTTATTACTCAAGTATTATATATAAAAATCAATTACTAACTTACTTAACAAATTATGATTTCATGAACATTAAGGGAGTCTGGCAAGGGGTCCAGGATGTTAAGTGTCTGGCAATGAATAATGTGATTTTTCATAATATTCTGAAGAGAATACCAAAAAATCGCACTTTATTATTTGATGAAGTTAGATCGGTATTTTACCCACCTTTAGTACCACTTACCTGCCAAAGCCAGGGCAACCCAAACTTCATAATGGTTCATCGTTCTTACCTGTGTTGGGAGTATGCGCTGATAAACTTTCAGCTTTTATAAAATAACGAAGGTCTGGGGTTCACGGGCTCTTAGACCATAACAACTCAATGTTTGGAGTATGAAATTGGATACCTGGATTAATTAGTATCGTATCGTATTATTGTGACTTGGATCGATCAATACTATCGATACACAAAAGTAGATAATTTACACCACAGTAGGGCTGTTATTGAGTACTGAGATACTGGTTTTGACGACAGGTTTAGGTTCGTCACACGTATGTACTTCGGGCTTAAATCTTAAAGAACTGCTAACTAAGAAGTTGCCGCCGATGAGTGACTATTTAAGTACTCGGCGTTTCAAAGCCTGTGCATGGCGGATACTCGTTACAGCGATTGCGCAGTATTGATATGGAAATCTAACGACATTTATTGCTCATACGCAGAACTTATCTAATACATCTGTTGAATAATAAGACGGAAAGGATGTTAAAGTCGAATAAACTTTAAGGTTTTATGATCTTGGAACGACGGGCGGCTATAATTATGCGATTTTTATTAAGTATACGTACACCTAATTGTATGTCAAAGTATTTTGAAGATCTTTAAATTACTCTAAATTAGACAAGGAAGTAACTATATAGTGATTTAAAAATATAAACATGTTGGCGTATCAAAATTCATTTTTTCTTTAAATAAAAAGATGGCTATCAAGCTCACGGCTTTCCGAATATACAGTTTACGTGCGTCGCTTCTAAATAGTTCTATGCATTATTCTACTTTTTAGGTATGTCTGGTGATGCCGCTCCTCAGCAGGAGCAAATTATGTCTAGATCACAGAAGCTTCTGTCAGTTGAATTAGAGCCACCCAATAGCGGTTACGATGGCTGTTAGACAGCGTTATTAACTCTATTAAGTTCGTTAGTGACATCATTGGCATTACAAGTGTGTAGATACCACTAAGTTATTTTTAGGCAGCGGTATGTTCGCCATTTTTGTTGTATAAATAATTTTCTTTTTTTTTTTAAAAGACAACTCCTGCATTAAGAATTACTCCTGTGTCGCGGGGGACTTTACAAACATACAAAGAACGGACACAAAGAACACCCAGACTCGGATGGGAATCGAACCCACGACCTATGGCATAGCAGTCAGGGTCACTAACCACTAGGCCAACAGGCCAGTCGACTAATTATAGTTCTAGAAACTAAAAAAAACACGCTTTAATTGCAAACAGAACTAAAAAGTTGAAGAGCGTAGTGTATACCTTACTACTTTTATAAATAGTTACCAAATACTAAGTTCATTGGTAAACTAAGTAAGTAAATACTTAGTTCAATGGAGAACTAAGTATTTGTAACATTTAATGTCAAGCACCACACGCTTTTTACAACTAAAAAGAATTTTTCTTCTTTTGTTAACTATAATTTATTTTCTTTTTTTAGTCTTGTAATGCTCAAGCTAATTGAACGTCTTGAAGTTGGTGCAGACTATGTTGAAAGATTCCGTTACATAGATATAGATACCGGTCAAGCTATTAAAGCGTGTAAAAAAAGCATCTGAGAGCGCTGTTACCGGGCAATGAGAAATTTTCCACAAGTGTTACCAAGTTTTTCTACAAAATTGTAATTTCAAATATTTTATTTTCACATTCCAGCTTTTTTACTTCTCAAAAACAACATACCTTCCCGTTGCTAGAAAGTGCATTAAGATAGACAGGCGTTTTCAACGAAATGGACATATGTCTACAATTTATGAATGAACGTGAAATGTACAAGAATTCTGTTTGTTTTTAATTCCGAGTCAATGAATATTACATAATATGTACACATTACATACGAAGAGATTTGCTTATAGTTATAGAAAGACTATTATTTATGACTAGCAGCGCCCCGCGGTTTTACAAACGTAAGTCCCGATCCCGTGGGATATAGGGGTAAAAAGTAGCCTATATGTTAATCCAGGTCTCTTGCTATCTACATACCAAGTTTCATCGCAATCGGTTCAGTAGTTTTTGCGTGAAAGAGTAACAAACATCCATACATCCACACATCCATACATCCTCACAAACTTTCACGTTAATAATATTAATAGGATATTCTATTAAATAAAGTTTTAGTACGATTCAACTTCCAGGATCAAAAGAAAAAGTATGTATGTCGTTATTATTATTATACAATTTAATCAAACAAGGATGTGACAGTCCGATGATAATCGACTTCCTATGCCTATAAACATCAGTGGTGTCATTAGTGCGCTGGCAATCCCATACCACCTTCCCATGGAAATTTGGTGACCTAACTCAACAGCAGAAAAAAATATAGCAGTAGTTAGTAGAGTGTAGCAGCTACACGATGTCGTCTGATGGGCAGTTTCATTTCAAGCAGTAATTTGTTATAATAATAAAAAGAATATTGTTCAAATTCTAGGTTTCTTCTTTTTTTTTGGCAATACACACCTGTATAAAAATATTTGCACTGGTATTGCACGTTTAAAGTTTTAAATGACTTATAAAAAGAAGGTTCCTATTACAAATAGTAAAATCTACATTTCTAGATTATTTAGCCGCTGCTTATGAATGCAATTTTTTTAATCAGTTTCATCAAATCACATGACGAGATTGCCATTTTAAAATCTCATATCATTAAGTTGATATTATTGAACAATACTATAAATTCATTAACTGTCCTGCATTACGGTCGTGATAACGTTATCAACGCTGCGCGATAAGATGTCTTCGGGTTATTAATTATATTATCAATAGACAATATTTTTGTTTTGAAGTTGTGTGGAAACCAAATAGATATTTTTCTTTCTTTCTTTCAAGTTACTTTGAGAAATACCCTATTTGATTATGACCCTATACCCTGGTTAAGTTTTTTGGGCAGTTCCATTTTGATACTTGTGTGCAATCAGTAATGGAAAAATGACCTGCGTTTTAAAATAACGTGTGTAATTACTTTACATTGGACGTGCCTGAAATTATTCTGTTTTAGAACTACTGATGTATTGTCCTGTAGCCTCAGGTATTCCAAAAACCTAAAATATAGAAATCAATTTCTTTCTCAATGGTTTCCATTTTATTAATTTTCCATCGTGATTTGGGCAACAATGGTGAGACCCATTGTTGCCCAAAACACGACGGAAAATTGACGTTTCCGAAAAGATATAGGCTCCAGTTACTGGAAAAATCTATAAAGCAACGTTTTGGGAACAATCAAGAAATTAATTGAAAAGTAATTTGGTGGTTTAATAGAGTAATAAATATTGACTTATTTTCAGCCGATAGTATCGGGTCGTCATTGTCTTGTGTGCCTCGGGTAAGTGTTAGCAATATCAAATTCATTAAATAACAGTAGGTAACTGCTATGTTGTTCGTACCTCAGTCAGCACTGAAGTAATCGTTATCAGCTTCTAATGAATGCCTAGCCTTTTATCACCCCACTACTGTCAGGCCGGCCAATGGGGTTGAGTTACCGGTATAACTAGTCATAATAATGTCTATTAACCCATTTTGATGAAATAGTGAACTGTTTTATCATCAATAATAGTTTGTCCCTATTTTTAATATGTGGCGACAAGCTGAAATATTTCAGTTCATATTCTGATAACATCGCATTGTTGCGAGTTACCAATAAAATGTGAATTTCACTGCATTTCACCCGCTTTGTACGCCAATCGTGTGCACTGAATCTCAAGAAAACATAAACTTTCGCATTTATTAACGAAGATAATCTAGTACTCGTTAGTTAGGCGCGCTATACACTGGCCGACAATTTAGTTGCACAGACAGCGCCATAAATCGTCTGAAGAAAGCCGGTTGAAACTACGAGCACTCGTTACTGTGCCGAGCGTCGAGTGGGCGTGCGAGTGCGCCGCTATGATTTAAGTTGCAGATTTTATACGAATATAAGGCCTTTACATCCGAGAAGTAATCGTAAGGTGTGGTCGTAGCCTTCATACTTTATACATACGACAATATACTAAATTGATGTAGTTCTCCCGTGGCTAAAAGGGTCGTATTACTTCGTCTTTATGCAACTGCGATCGTTTGTTAGATAAAAGTAATGATCTACATATATGTAAATTGTTATGATTATTGGTTTCGAGAAGGCTATATTTTTACAAGTTTTTATTTAACTTACAATGTTTGTATGTATGTTTGTTCCGGCCGAATCTTGCAACTGAAGTTTACAGCAGTTATCCTCAACCAATTATTCTGAAATTCTGCATAGATGTTTAGTTTGGATAACAATAAATAAATATATTATAAAATAGTAAAAAAAGCTTTTCCTCAAAAAACAATACTATTCATTTGATAAGATTGACTTGTAGGTGACTATAAAATTGTGATCACTTCTTAGATAGTTATTTAATGAATAAACAAATGCATGCAGTCTTCAATCATGTCTGTAAGGAATATAATATGTCAATCGTAATAACCTAATTTATTTATAATGCTGTTCTTTCTGGGTATATTTTCTCAAGGTCCTAACTTGCTACGTTAATAGGTTAGTAGTTATGAATACGGACTTTGATTAACTCTAAATTGCCTTAGAACTCAATTACCCTGGCCCTAAGGAACACCAATATTTTAATAGAAGATCATATTTTACTTTTAGGAATTCTACGTACTATTTGTTTGGTGAGATAACCGTCCAGTAACGTCTGCCTGTCTGTAACATTCCTGTGTGTTGACTCTGAACCTAAAATGATATATGAACTTCATAACCATCAAACAAGCATTTGACATCGCCTTGAAATTGTAACAAAAATATTTATTTATTTAAAAACTTTGTGCGCATTTGCACAAAGGCGGACTTAATGCTTAGGGCATAGGTTAGGTTAGGTTAGGTTTTCACGGGCAGTTTTCCGCAACTCCACGACGAGGCGCGTATTTTGCGTAGGCTTAGCTTACTTAGGGCATTCTCTTCTTTTTTATGGTATAGGTGGCAAACGAGCAGACGGGTCACCTGATGGTAAATCACTACCGCCGCCCATGGGCACCTGCAACTCAAGAGTTACAAGTGCGTTGCCGGCCTTTAAGGTAGGAGTAGGGGAAAGGTGAAAGAGAGGGAGAGGGGGTAGGAGATTGGAGAGGGAAGGGTGGAAGAGGGGGAGAAGGGGTAGGAGATTGGAGAGGGAAGGGTCAGGGCCTCCGGTACCCAGCAAGCATTGCTTCACTGTCGGTTTTTTGTGAGCACACCGGTCGAGCCGGCCCATACGTGCCGAAGCATGGCTCTCCCACGATAAGCTATAAGGTAGGTGCAAAGATACATTCGAAATTATTCATAATTCAAACTAATATCTACGTCAATGAAAGCTGCACAGAAAATAATATACGATAGTCAAAAATTATCCTAATTTATGTGTTATTTTCTTCCTCTGCTTGCTTTTAACTTTTACAATTATATTAAAAGTAAGGTCATGAATGCTTGTTTTCGTATAGTTGCTGCGTGCACCAGACGGCTAATCAGGAAACTAGGATATTCTAGTTCTATGTGCCTGTAACCTTATAATAGCGTACTAATTGGATTGCGGGGGCTAGATTGCGGTCTCTATGGCCTATTACTGGTAAATAATGAATCGCTTCGGGTTAGAATAGAAACAAGATTTTAGTTTTACCTAATTCCTAATATTTTTAACGTCAAAGTAAACCTAAAAAGATTTTTTTTTAAAATCTATTGAAATTATACTTGTTATTACTATGTTTAATGTGAATTAAACTGATCGAGCAATTCAAAAAACCCCTGACGATACGTTTTGTGCACCGTCAGCAAAGTGTTGCAACCCTTGCTAGTTTTATCTACTTCATCATTCTTTCCCACAGACATAGTGCCAACTTACCTAGCAGATAGACATATAATAAAAATCCGAATTTTAATATTGGTAGTGGAAGATCAAATCAAATCAGTTCACTGCTCATCTCCTCTCATACCAAAAAATGCATATTTAAACATCCACATACAATACGCATATTTTGTTGGAGGGCTCGGGTTACCCGGCAACGGCCAGTTCGAGTTACAGACCCTGACCAGCTCGAGTTATTACTAACATTCCCCAATCCATCCGTATAGGTAATATTCCCTTCTTTCCGACTTTTCCCTTTTAATATAATCCAGACTTTTCAATCTTTAGTTCCCAAAGGCGTTTGACGGCAATATGCTCGGCCCCTATTACGTGAGTGGGAACAAATTATAAATGGTAAAATAAAGGGTTAAGCCTTTGCCTACCCCTTCGGGAATATAAGCGTGAATATATGTAGGTATATATATACATACATGTCGCATAAGAATAGATAGTTAATGAACCTAAATTCAGAGGTTATCAATTCACTTAAAACAACGTAACTGAGCTTATAATAACTGTTATGCAGTTATCGTAGTCCTAAAATAACCGTTACTAATTAAATAGTTATCACAGTGAGTTATTGTAGATTAACCTACGGGGTCCAGGCTATTAAGATTAACAGGACCTTTGGAAACACTAGAGGCTTTGTGACGGCTGTCTATAATTAATAAATACGAGTAACAGTGGTCTCGGACTGTTCTTGCGGTAAATAAACTGTGCATTCTTTTTGTTAACAGGATAAGTTTCTTAAGCTTCAAAAAAAATTAAGCATAACTCTAAGCGGAACTAAGTTGTATAATATAATAAAATAATTAGTAATTGCTATTTAACTCAGTTTCTAATTAGCACCTGCCATCATCGTGTGATTTTTCCTAAAACATTAAATGAGTGTACACGTAAAAGACTAATTATTATACTAAATGAAAGTGACGTTGATGGAATTACGTACGCGTTGCACACCATTAAGTTCGTAAATAAGCATGGTCTAACTGATACGCCTTCAAGTCTGGCCATCTTTTTATCAAAGTAATCTAGAAAAGAGACTACGTCAATAAACTTTATGATATTTTTTTTTAGGTTTATGTGTATAGTAGAAGCGATTGTTTTATATTGTATAGCGCCTAGTATAACAAGCAGAGCCTTACGGCTGAGATTGGAGATCAATAATAAATTGGCCATATCACTAGCCATCGGATTATATGCACTAACGAACACCTAAAAAATGCACTAAAATGTCGACATATGAACTAAAAATGTCAAAAAACACCATTTTAATTCTTAGTTTTACAAATTTCAATGATAAAACAATAAAATATGACGCGTGGTTTTTCTGACCATCAGTATCAAAGCATGTGATATTTTGTCAAATTTGCAAAATAGCGTCTAACGTAATACTAATCTTCTATGATATTGAATTAGGAAGGATGTTAGCCTGTTCAATCATTGTTACAATGCAGCCAGATGCCGAGAGAAAAAAGATTGCCGAGTTCAAACAAATATTATTATTTTTTCGCTTAAACCATGTAAGTATATAGACAATAGTCATACAGGTAGAGTGCAATACGCACGCGATCTAAGTGGCAACATCCCCCGGAGAACATATAAACCATTTTCCGGAGCGGAATAGCTCCGAGGATAGATTTACACGTGTGCTTTTCAAATAGGAATGGGCGCGACTTCAGGCATAGCGTATCATATCCGATTGACCAAATTTTACAGATTACAATTTAGGCAATCACTATTTTCGGTGATAATAAGTTGTCTTTGGTATGATGATAAATTTTTGGTTAGCCTTGAGCTAAATAGAGTTCCTAAAACGCCTCAAGAATGTATTGTGCATTAAAAGATGTGTCAAAAAGGTCGCACAGCACCGCAAAAGGGAAGAATTCATCTTACAGAGGTTTTTTGTTAATAAAGGGACCCATGAGGCTCATGTTAAATATTCAGTTACGTCCAGATTGCAAATTCCGTCACTGGATGTCTATACTGAAGACTATGAATCGGTTAGTACGCCGAAGAGAAAAAGGAGCTTAGCTTATTTCAGTGCAAAAGATGGTTACAATGATCGGAATAATATTCTTGTAGTTTTTATTCTAAAGTAAAGGTTACCTTTATTTTAGAATAAAAACTTTCGTGAGTGGATTTCGGACATACGGCTTTCGTATATATATTTCGGGAATGTCTAACTAGTTTAGGGCTGGGGCGGGGACTTTATCAAGGAATGAAGCGACCTTCCGCGTCGTTGTCAAGCGCTGCACTCATCGAAATACAGGTGAAAATTTGCGAGGATGAATGTTTGTTACTCTTTCTGAAATTAAATATGGAACAGAGATAAATTATAGTCTGAAGTAGCACATAAGCTACTTTTTATCTCAAAAATATGAACGGTCCGCGTGGGATAGATTACACCAACTATTTCACGCAAACGAAGTCGCGAGCAACAGCTAGTCCTTAATAAATATACTACCGTTACACTTACTTCGTCTGTATGTTAGTTTATATTTGTAAATGGCATAACACCCTTTGACGTGTTTGTGTAACGAACGCTGCACTTGCGTCGATAACGTTTATTACATGAACCGATAACGAAATGTGTCTTTGTTTAAATGTTGTACGTTTGCTGTTCGCGGGTTAACGATGTATTGTTCTCAGAGGTACGAAGAAAGGGTTATCAGTGACAAGACTATTTATGAACGGTTGTAACTTTGAAATACATGCATTTTGATAAATCCGTCCGGTCGTAAATACGAAATAGCGCAATCAATTTTACCCATCAACATAAATGTATTTGCACTCTACCCGATAACGAAACAGTTCCCTGACACAATTTGATCCGTAATCCGAGATTCCAGGACAACCTATTTAGGCGTACCGTTACCGTCCGTACTCTGGTACATAGACTTGGACTCAGCCCTTTTGGACTATATCAAAACTGCAGCCCAGTAGTTTTATCTGAAGAATGATCTGCCACAGCTTCAGACTCGCAACTACTCCTTTTAGCTGATTTGACGATTCTGTATACAATCGATCAGTAATTTTATTGTTATGAAATCAAAAAATAAAATCTATACTAATACTAGCTATGCCCCGCGGTTTCACTCGCGTAAGTCCCTTGTTGAGTTTTCTAAAATTTTCTAATTTTCCGCGCAACTTTCTTAATTTTTTCTTTCATAAGAACCTCCTCCTGACAATAACAAACACAAAAAAAAATAGCGAAATCGGTCCAGCCGTTTACGCCTGATGCCGTGACCAAGGGAAATAGGCATTCATTTGTATATATAAATATATATATATATATATATATATATATATATATGTATGTATATAATATAGCTAATAAAGAGTTTTTTGTTTCATTTAAAAAAAACATTATAATTTCTGGTCTTACTATCATCAGTCAGATATTTTTTTTGTATAGATAGAGAAGCAGGGCTAACCAATTAGTTTAATTTATGGTTTGTTTTTTAAATAATATGACCGTTGCCGTCCGTTTCTAAGTTTGTAAAAATTTTAAGCCACCTTTACATCGTCACGTGTATTGAAATAAATTTAAAGTCGACTGCACGGATAGCAGTGGTTAAGTGGTCACCTCGTTAACTCGAAGATTTAGCTACGAATAAAAGGATTTCAAATCAAATCAAACTTTACACATTATCAGTATTCTTATAAACTCTTCCATACTGGGCTAAGACTTGTGTTCGGGGTCGTAATAGCAAGTCGAACAGCTTAACTATTACTGATGCTTTGTTTGTAGTACTATTCTATAGTTAAAGAAAGACTAGTGGATTAGTGCCGGACTATAGATGTAATATTTTCAACCAACTTACAATAGAAAACATCCTTAACCCTATAACAACAATACTGAGCAAGCTATCTCGTCGTATTTCACGAGTCTGTGTAACCATGTCATGGCTGACATAAAAGATGCACTTATCAAGGTAATTACTTGCTTTTAGTTTAATAAGTTTTAAGGTCACAGCCCTCAAGACAGAGACAACAGAATATAATCGCCATCATCGCCACAGACTTTCGATTGCAGATACACGACAATCCTCCCGAAATAAAACATAGTTACTTGACTGGCCTGTTGGTCTAGTGGTTAGTGACCCTGACTGCTGAGCCAGAGGTCGTGGGTTCGATTCCCATCTAGGTGTGATAAGCATGAACATTTGTTTTGTCTGGGTGTAATTTATCTATAATATGTATATATTTAGAAATATATAGCAGCCTGGTTACCATAGTACAGTCTCTGTCTACTTTGGGGTCAGACCGCCGTGTGTGAGGTGTGTGAAGTTATTATTATTTATTATTAACTAAACACAACTTTATTAGCTTGAAATATGTAAAGAAATCTTTGAACGCAGTTTTCACCAATTTCAACCAACATCCGATTAACTTGAAAACTTTCACACTTATCGATGGAGCGACGACAATACAAGACTAAAATTAATTATAGTTAGTTTAAAATAAATAAAATGAACACGCTTCAATAGCAAATCGAACTAAAAAGTTGAAAATATGTTTTAAACATGGAGAGTTTGTTCATTATAATTTAAAAAATGTAATAAGTTTAAAATAAGAATTTCTTTTAATCTTTAAGTTATTTTATATTTTTTTTATCGTGTGGAAACCCCCGAGGGTCATCAGCTCACCGGAGCTAACGGTAAATTGGTACGTAGGAATCGAACCGACTGAAACCACACGGAGTTCTGTCATAAGTGGGCCTATTGCAGGGGACCCGGGTGTACCTTAGGAAGGAAGCCTCCGGAAAACCCTAGACCTAGGCCGCCTGCAGCAGTACAGTACAGCATGGAGTACCCCCGTACTCTTATTTAGGGGGAGGGAGTAACGCCCCGGCCTCCCCCTAAATCCAACACCCTTGTTTTTTTAATTTTTTTTTCGTGTGGAAACCCCCACGGGTCATCACCTCACCATAGCTATCGGTGAAGTGGTATGTCGGAATCGGACCGACTAAAACCACACGGTGTACCGTCACACGTGAGACTATCGCAAGAGACTCGGGCATACCCTAAGAAGAAAGTCCCCGAGAACCCTGGCAGACTTTGGCCGCCCTCAAACAGAAGGCAGCCACACCATTGGTAGCGGAGGGCCTTGCCCTCCTTCCGATTTAGAGAGGCGCACCGTCTCAGGCCTACTTCTGCTAGGATAACGGGCAGCCTCACCTGTTACCCCCAAGCCAGCGCTCATGGAGGCTGGAGATCATTCTGCGCTCTCCGGCGCCTGGTGCGTCTACTGCGGGACGGGAGAGTACTAGTCCTCTCCCGTTCCTTTTCCGCCGCCTCTTTAGCGGACATCACTTCCTCACAAAATTATAGATTGGCCATCTATTATTTTTTTAGGACGCAGACACATTTTAACGTGTGTCCCTTCGAGTCCACAAAATACAGGCAATGGGCCTTAGAAACTTAATTGAATTTGTTCACGGCACAAAAAATATAAAAATATTGTACCTAATTGGAATACCCATCCGAGCCTAAATAATAGACTGGAACCTTACAATATTATGAAGACGTGGAGAGTTTAATGCGAAAAAGGGTTCCATCAATTTCGGTATTATCGACAAGATTTGGAAGTAAATAATTTAATGAACAACGGATGAGAGGATTTTGAGCTATAAGTAAAATACAGTAAAGATCTATAAAAAAGCCGATAGAGTCGTGTCCACTGTATCTAAGATTAGTTTATCAGCATTAGGATATGTATTTGTTTCGATACGACGTCTTACGTCATACACAATACACATAGTTAAATTTACGCCAATCTCTAAGAAGTTAGAGGGCAACAAGCAGGTATGAAATATTATTGTAATCGTTACACTCTCGACAGTGTTGTTATCTATGAACTAATCTAAAATATACCTATCTTAAAAATGATATCATGTCTATAAAACGACAAAAAATATAACATAAACATTGACGTATTGAAATTTTATCTTAATAATATTTACGATAAGACAAAAGAATGACGTATTTCTAAATAAGATATGGGAATTCTATCATGAAATGATTACTGTTGCTGATAGATACGCATTATCTAATAAGTCAACGTAAACTAACGCCTTTTTCTGGCCAAATGTATGCGTCATACACATACTTTTTTTAGGACACATAGAGATGGAGAGATAGACAAACTATTAAATGTACAAAATGGACACAATTTTTTGTATATTTTATATTTATTCTATTTACATTCTAAAGTACTTACAAATAGCGAGCTTATCGCGATTTGTGATCTTTTCCAATCAGCCATTGGATGGCAAGAGATTATCACTACATATTATAAAACAAAGTCACCCGCCGCGTCTGTCTGTCTGTTCGCGACAAACTGAAAAACTACTGAACGGATTTTCATGCGGTTTTCACGTAAATTGGTTGAAATATGATGATGATTGTTGAAGATGTCTCTACTACCCGTGAAGCCGGGCGGGTTATTAGTAGATGACATAAAGGAGCAATTGCAGTGCATAATTAATGGAGATTCTGCTAAAACACACAGACAGTTGATGGCCATGAAAATGCATTAAATAATAATTAACTGTTATTGAATTATCGATATTGTATACTTAGGTATTAACAAATTTTAGTTTCAAGAAGGGAGTATAGAGGTTTATAGAGGGTCGGCAACGCGCATGCGAGTCCTGTGGAATTGCAAGCGTCAATAGGCTACGGTAGCTTTTATCATCAGGGTGGAAAGGCAAAAGTTACGACGTATACTGCTGAAATGTGGTCAACCTTTACCTATAAGATCTAGGTAAGAAAATAAATAACGCCTAATTTAAGGAAATTTAAGTCTACATTCACTACATTCTCCATTTATAGAAATACGTACTCGCAACTCCTTTAAAATACAGTTACTAACAACAATTCGATTAGGTAATCCGAATCTTACGGTTCATTTCTAGATCACTGGCAGAGAGCGTTTAGAAGGAAATCTAATCAAAGCCGCCTCCCTTAGCAACGACTGATCGAATTCCTGATCGACACTCGGATATTAGGGTCTAATCTGAGGCCCTTTGGAAAATTTACACCACGATAAATGACACGTTAAATTTATTTTTTGTGAAAACCTTGTGTAACAAATAAAAGAAAATTCTAAACCAATTAATATAATATTGTATCGATCTGTCTGTAAGTCTATTGTACACAGTTACTTTTATAACTTTATTTTTGGTAGATTAACGTAATAGATTGAACTTGAATGATGAACCACAGAGTAGGTATGTCAGGACTGATAGGTGTGGGCGGACACGAGAAGTAGAATGATTTAATATTTTTACCATACTTTAATTTCTTTTTCAGGTAACTCGTTTGATACATCCTACTGTCTCGCTATTAAAATCCCCGCATGACAACGTACATAAACGCTACTGAAACTGACACTTATTGCATCTCATGTAACGCGTAGTGTGGTACATGACCACACAACGCCAACAGTAATTAACTTGTACGAGTTATTGCCAACCACTTAATTAGATGTGAATGTTACAAGAATTGTGAATTCGGAAAATATTTGTGTGCTTATGAAGGAATTAAAAATAGAGGTTTTAAGCTTGCCTGGGTGGATTGTCCCATACAGACAGGGTTAAATAATCGTTTAATGTTTATATGATGTGATAACTATGTCAACCATGTTTTAGCGTTACAATGCTGCACGCCATTCCCTTAAAAACCCTTGGTACCATCACATTACCTACCTACCTATTAAACTATATTATGCGAAATTTGCGATTTTTTTTTCCTATTTCACTAATTTTTCATATCCGACTTTTAACATATCCATATATAAAAAAGAGGTCAGAGAAGGTCAGGTAATAAATTACAGCATTTCAAACTTATCAATGTCATGCCTTGTCAAGTCTAATCTCGATTTTTTTAATAAAAATTAAGGATATGTAGGTCGCAATGAAATGTCAACCTAAACTCGAGGAATGCTGTAAAATTAAACTGAAGTTTGCAAGGCGATAGTATTATTGTCAGCTTATGTTGGGCACATAAGAAGACCGTCAAAATTTCAATCCAACTGTGTAGGGCGCAGGTAATTCAAAGAGCAAAAAACTGAAGTGGGATATAATATAATAATATGGCGAAAAGGCGACATAGATGATGTATATAAATATATACAAAACCCTAATAACTCCAACCGAAACTAAAGTTCAGGAGAATAACACTCTCCTTTTAATAGTTTCACAGAATAACCGGGCTTTATTCAGTCTAAGTATATTAACGATCATTGCTTTTCAAAATAACTTATTGATCTATGTTACAAAGCAACACTTGTGAAAGCCAGAAGTTACATTTAGTGTACAGATTACATGTGTGCGGTACAACAGTGTCAGTTGTTGCTGCAACCATTGTTATTTGGTAAAGCAATAAAAAGTAACACTTTAAATTTCAGGCTCCAATTGCACTGTAGACAGAGAATAAGAAACAAAGAGAGAAAGTTGTACTTAAACTGAAGTGACAATATATAATGTATAAAAGATCAATGTACATTACCATTTTTTATCCAAAAAAAATATTGTTTATGACAAATTCACAGAATTAAATATTTCAGACAGACGAGACATAATTTAATGAAATGATTTTAATTAATAAAGAGTAAGGTTTAAATTATTGAAAAATGCACCGAAGAGAATACAATTTTATGCAATGCTTGATGTGTGAAATGGTTACTTCCTTTCATTATAATGTAAGTTATATGTTAAATAAATAACAATTGCAATAATATGTTGGTACATGGTATTTGTCAACGACAATCATAGCTATTGTCTGTCGAAACATTAACCAATGTCACCTTTAGCACTAGCCACAATTGCGCAAACTCACATTTGTGTATTTAAATACGCAAATGTGAGTTTGCTAATTTGACACCTCAGACAAATTTATCTGGTAAACTTTGACAAATTGATATTGATATTTGATTCACACTTATCTCAATATATCCATATATGGCAAACAATTAATTAATGTGGAAATGTTATACAGATACGCTAATTTGTTAACATATCACTGATTTATAAAACAAGATACAGGCAAAAGAAAAAGATTTTGTATATGTCTAATTTTTTTATTATTGGCAAACGCAGCAGGCGCACAAACATTTCGCTATTCTGTCGCACTCGTGTAAAATAACAAAACATAAACATGAACATCACTAGCTACATCTAATAATAAAATGCATTAAAATAAAAGAAAATGGCACACCGCGTCATCAAAAATTGACAGACAGAAATGTCGAAGGTCGTGACTTTGACCTCCAACTGAAGACGGCGTTTAATCAACCCCAGAAAGAGGTACGGACCGATTCAATGTCATGTACGATCTATTCGTATCAGTGCGTGTGGCGCTGTAATACATCGAATTGCGTCATGACATGACTCCGTAACTCGCCACCTGGCAACCCTAAACGTCTGTTTGTATGACGCCCACGTTTGCATATGAGATATCAGAATTAACAGACTATTATAGTGACGATGGATGGACGAAGTGACGTAGGGCGCGCGTCGCTACCATGATTAATGGTGTTCGAGAAGCGTGGTGAGCAGTATCTTATATTAACACCGTGACGTTTGCATGCTAAATCATATACATCTATCCGCTTACGAGTTCTGGAAAATATTGGACAAAGTCACGCAATATTTGTTCTTGGTTTTACTAAAGTAATTTTTCCATTCCATTGGTCCTTAAGATATTTGTTTATGTTTCTATTGGCAAACGGACGTGAAGTGATTACTTTCATTTGGGCTGTTAATTGTACTATTTGTCAAGCCAGGGGTGACATCTGGCATGTTTCTAGTGATTTCTGGCGCTCGACTATTGTTGATACCAGAGTGAGGGAACGTGTCCGGTGTCGTCGACCGCCGGAGCCCTGGCGCACTATTCGCGACAATACGCTGGCAACACTCCAAGCGCCGGATGGCTCGATACATCGACTGCACATGCAACAGACCAACTCAAATGTGCGCCTCTGCAACGCTTTTCAAAGCACAGTCGGATTTCGTACTTCGCTAAAGAGTCGGTAGTACAGTTTTTGGAACGGCAAACTTAAATTGGTACATCGGTAAATTAGCGAAAACGCCCGCACGGTTTTGTCCTTTGATGTTGAGAGCATCGAGGAAGTCATTTAGGCACGTTGGTGTAATATTACGACGTAGCTATTACTTCGTATAAATGAAAATATTTCACTAATACCTTATGTCAGCTTTTGTCATCATGACGAGGAGTATCAAGCCAATTTCCCTATCTCTAAATTAAAAGCGTACGTTTAATTATACTTGCAATCAACCAGATGCAACATTACTAATTAGTGTACCGTAATAATTAATAGCCCCAAAATCACTTTGGAACGTGTATAATTCCTTGAACGGAGAACTAATGATACTAGGGATAGATCGCTGAAATGCTCCGCTGATTACAAATGACAAAATAACACATTCAAAACCATTTTACACATGACGTCAGGTCTACTCAATATTTTATCAAATGCATTTTGGGGCTTGTTTCCCTTTCATCGAATCAGACGAACATCGATGTTCCACACTTTGGCACGAAATTACCTGCTTTAAGATTCCCTAGGAACAAAATGTATTGATCGTAGGTGAAAAGCGTTTACTGATCTTGTACACAATCCAAACTGTGAATGACTACTACTCCTGACAATTCAAAAATACCTATAATTGGTTCAATTGAAATAAATGATTTTGAATAAGGCGATGATATACGTATCTAACAAACGTTTGAAGTACAGTGTTATCAAGGTTAATAGTTGAGAAATTACTCATTGATTTTGATCAATTGGGATATCAATCAATAGAAACGGATTGCAGACTCTCGAAGGGATTACGCGCTGGTGTAAAATGACTAATCGACTTACTAGATCTGCGGCGCAATTCATCAACACACATGTAGTACATGCTCGTGTGGAACTCGTGGTTGCATATTAGTATCGATAGTAAACAACAATATTTTATAATACTAACTAATATTATAAATGCGTATGTGTTTTTGTGTTATGTTTCACCCCTTACAACTGAACTGCTCATCATCATACAGAAAAGGTCATAACGTACCGGGTACCTTTACACAGTCGTTTGCCCCCCACGAGCAGACGGGTCACCTGATAGTAAGTGGCTACCGCCGCCTATGGGCGCCTGCAACTCAAGAGGCACAAGTGCGTTCCCGGCCTTTAAGGGAGTAGGGGAATAACATTTTTTTCTAAATTAATAGTTTTTTTTTGTGCCATTTTAACACTTTAGAACCTTAGTTAATAGAATTTGATCGAAGAGGAAAACCCTGTTTTTTTATTGTGTATTGGAATAGGCGTTTGTTTTCCAACTCACCTTATGGAAAGTGATGATGAAGACGAAGATGGTACACGCTTATCCAAAAGAAACCTATTCACGCTACTCTTGAACGTTCCAAGATTATAATTGTCTGGAAAAATAGACGATTTTATACCTGAATTGATTGCCAAGTATTACCGCGAGCGAAAAATACTACTCTATAAACTGGTATCCCACAGTTAACTTGAAGTGTTAGGGTTATGACGCAGACTGTTTTATGTTTCGAGTAACTTTGATTATTTATTATTGAACGTAATAAATATCCTCTGACGCATATCCTGCACTAGTTGTTATTTAAATAATATATGAATGACATGTCTTGCATAAACAAATTTGTTGACCATTTTATTATGAAGCATACATATAACGGGGAACTTTTTAAAATCAGAGAAATTATGACACTGGAAAACATATTTGTTTATTATGTAGAGGGTCTAGCTGTAAGAAATACACGAAAAACTCTACGAAAACATATTTGTTTATTATGTAGAGGGTCTAGCTGTAAGAAATACACGAAAAACTCTACGAAAACATATTTGTTTATTATGTAGAGGGTCTAGCTGTAAGAAATACACGAAAAACTCTACGAAAACATATTTGTTTATTATGTAGAGGGTCTAGCTGTAAGAAATACACGAAAAACTCTACGAAAACATATTTGTTTATTATGTAGAGGGTCTAGCTGTAAGAAATACACGAAAAACTCTACGAAAACATATTTGTTTATTATGTAGAGGGTCTAGCTGTAAGAAATACACGAAAAACTCTACGAAAACATATTTGTTTATTATGTAGAGGGTCTAGCTGTAAGAAATACACGAAAAACTCTACGAAAACATATTTGTTTATTATGTAGAGGGTCTAGCTGTAAGAAATACACGAAAAACTCTATGAAAACAATTATAAGAAATGTGAAAGGAGTGTCGACACGATTCCCCTTATCACAGTTGACTACGAACGCGCAAATTAATATCATAATAGATTAACATCTATAACCATATGACATGTGACGGGTGACAAATACAGTATAGAGCTTATCGACTTTCAACTCATCTACACTAGTACTACGTTATATTTACATTTCTTTGGCTATAAAATGAAGTCGGTAGTGCTTTTCGACATCTGTCTTTTTGTGCCAACTATAATAAAGACCTGATCTATTTAAAGATAGACTTGATGGCAGAAAACAAGAGAATCGCGAGCAACGATTTAAAGGAATTCTGCGGGTTTTCGTTGTCTTTTAGAAATTCCTTATAAACACGAACACGAGACGAGATTAGATAGAATAAGGAATAGAAATAGTTTAGCATCGTGTTGGTTGTTTGGTAGATTGCATTTACGAACATCTCGTTCTAAATCAATCAGGCTATAAGAACGATAATTTGTGTAAGTATTAAAGTAGATTTATTTATTTCACACTAAACTCTGGTGTTTGAAGTAAAACTATATAAATCCTGTGTTACTCCATGTGTAAGTGCGTTTATTTTGAGCATTAATTGCTAGAAGAGGACTGAGGCTGAAGAATATAGCTGAAATATATTTTCGACGTATTATAATAACTGATTTCCCTAGCGACGGTTCTGGAAGATTTTGCCTTACTTAGTAAGTGACTATCTATTAATTGCTACGTGTGATTGTTTAAAGTCCTTATGGTTTCATTGGCAAAATATTTATTTGATAACCCTCGCTAGCGTGACGTGTTATCAATATTGTCTTTCCCTATAACAGGAAACCGATACCGTCCAGCAAATTATCAGCACTTGAAAAAAGAAACACAATACGACATCAGATACAGTTATGTATAAACAATTTGTTTCCGACCAATCCCCGTTTTATTATACTCTTTCTACCATTTTACTTACTAACTAAGGTTGCCATTATTATAAAAGAAATTATCCTAATAATAAAAAAAAGCATTTACGGCAACTAAATTGCAAGTAGCCTAAAATATAGAAGTTAAAGGAATTAGGGTATAGAATATATCTGCTCTAATTAACACCCACTGTCTAGGGCAGCACCTCCACTGACAGAAGTCTGCCGTTAATAAGCATTAGAACTAGAAGTAATGCTGTTCTTTACATGTGTCTTAAATGGATCAAGAGTCATTTGGCTTGAATAGGACAATGTTAGCAACATTAGTACCTGCCAACCATCAGATGAGATGTGTGCTTATTTGAAAAATAAATATTTTAAAAGAGAGTATTGAAGCTTAGAACTGAGTGTGACTCTACTAGTTTGCGAGTGTAGTCATCCCTCGCTCATCTCATGACGCGGTATCCGAAAATAGAACACCCCTAAGAAATAAAGCAAAATGAGTTAACCATGACTGTCGTGTTGATTCAGAACGAAGAGTGAGTAAGATAATGTATCAGAATTCAGAAAATTCTTACTCTGACTAATAACGGATTGTCCCAAGTCTACAAACATCCAGAAAATACATTCATGCATAAACTATCCCGAACATTTATTCACACAGTGAGTAAAGATTCACACGGTGGTTCTCGTATGTGACCTAAGAAATTTGTAGTTTTGTTCTTAGAGGCGAGTCTTCGTTTACATGATGGGGCTTACCTCAAACGTGTAAACGAAGACTTTATTATTTTTACTTACTATCTTTAGACGTGAGTTTATAACATCCATTAGGGAAATTCTTATTCCGAAGCGGCAACGGAGTACTTTGAATTTGCTTTACTTGGTTTGTCGATTGTAATTTTTACATTCCACAATTCATCGTACGTTAGTAAAAATAGAAAATATTTATAGAACCATATGGCTCTAAATGAAGTTGGGCAAGTCGGTATATTAGTGCGTGCAGTCCATACATTTGATAAATTTACTGGCCTGTTGGTCTAGTGGTTAGTGACCCTGACTGCTGAGCCAGAGGTCGTGGGTTCGATTCCCACCCAGAATAAATAATTGTGTGATGAGCACGATAGTTGGTTCTGTCTGGGTGTAATTTATCTATAATATATATGTATTTAGAAATATCTAAGTATGTTTATCAGCAGTCTGGTTACCATAGTACAAGCTTTGCCTAGTTTGAGATCAGACGGCCGTGTGCGAGATGTGTGGAGTTATTATTATTATTATAAATTTAGTGATGTTAAGACATTCCGATACCTACATCTGATAAACAATGATCTTACTTAAACTATTCATTTCGCATAGACTGTTGAATGAATTGGCTACGATGGTAAAATGTCTTTAACATTCTTGACTGGTAACAGGCGTATTTACTAAACTGATAAACGACTAGAATATTGTGTAGAATTGTCTCGAGACTTTATTCAGTAGACACAAATATTATCACATTTTTTCCTTCGATCAAAATATTTTTTTTAAGAGAAACGAGCACAGGAATGTTTTAAAATACTGTGAAACATTGCTTCTATTCTTTTTACATTTTGTTATAAATTGAAAGCTTCTGAAAATACGTCCAGGATTTTTTTACCCTGTTTCCAAAACCGATTCCTGTTGAAATCACATACATGAAAATCATTGGTTGATAGTGATTTTGACTAGAAATGTATAGTTAAAAGTTTATACTGACGCTCTTAATTAAAAGTTAAAATTAAAACTACTTTTAACCACTATAGCATAAGTCAAAATAACTTTTAACTGATTAGGAAAATAATGTAAATAAAAATATATTACTTAACCTTAATAATACTTTTAACTAGTTTCAATGGTCAAAACTAATTAATTTCAGTCAAAAGTACTTTTATCGAGAGAACCTGCGGCCAAAACTACTTTTGACTGGTTTTTTTAGTTGAAAGTACATTTGTTTGAGCCTAAGAGTTTTGTTTGCAACAAAAGCATATAAATAGATGAAATTATATTACCTGGTTCTTAGTCATTAGTACACACTGATTTTCTTTTTGGCGTATTGCAAACGAGATTCTTTTTCAACAGTTAGGTAGTGAAATTGAGAAATTGGTGAGTGAATTTTAAACATACATAATTATTGTTTTGGCGCCAAGAGAGCTGTTTACATTTACACAAGTACGACACGCCTATTAATATAATTTTTGTTGTTTGTTTTGAATGATGTGAGTTATATAAATTACATAATGACTACAGCTTATAAATGTAAATAGTGTCACTTGTTCACTGCTGGGAAGCTTTGAGGCCTGATTATAATTAGATCTTCTTTGTTTATATAATAATAATAAGTTTACATATCTCACACACAGCCGTCTGATTCCAAACTTGGCAGAGCCTGTACTATGGTAACCAGACTGCTGATAAACCTACTTATATATTTCTAAATACATACATATTTTAGAAAAAAAACACCTAGACACAGAACAAATAATCGTGCTCATCACACAAACATTTGTTCTGGGTGGGTATCGAACCCACGACCTCTGGCTCAGCAGTCAGGATCACTAACCACTAGACCAAAGGCCAGTCTTCTTTGTTTATCGATATTAAGACTAATTTCTTGTTTTACTTGTAACTAATTAACAACTCAAACAAATCTTGCAAGTCAATTTTGATTGCCGCATCGATTTGAAACTTTGTATGTTTATGTAGTTCAGGTGACAATAATGTAGTATTATAATTTGGAATCTTGAAGGTGAATAGTGCAACTCTTCAGTGTCTACTATTAACCTCCTTCAGTATGGGCTACTATGATTCGTTTTTAGGAGTCCAACAGATGGGCTTAGTAACCATGGTGTGATGATGGAGCCAGGAGGTTGAGAGTGGAACAATTTTTATTAGGTTCGCTATTAAAACGTGTTTTTCTAAACCTATTAATTGATTTCTTTTTATGATACAAAGTAACGGTGTTGCTCGCACATTGTCAACACTCATTAGTAGAAGCACAAGAACAATAGGTAAAGAAGTAGCACTGTTCAACCGCGTGTGTCTGAAGATGTCTACTTCTTCTAAGGATCTTCGATCAGAGAGACAAATCCGTCGTAGTCTACCTCTCTTGTACCTTATGGTATCAATTTCGAAGTAATTGCAAATACAGTTTATATATTGTTTTGTAAATTTAAATCCTAACTCAGGTAAGTATGTACCACGGACCTTTGATAAAATATGATATATAATAATAATAACTTCACACATCTCCCCTATTCCCTACCTTCCCCAACTCCCACCTTAAAGGGCGGCAACGGACTTGTGACTTCAGTTGCAGGTGCCCATGGGCGGCGGTAGTCATTTACCATCAGGGGACCCGTCTGCTCGTTTGCTTGCTCGTAAAAAAAACACACACAAACACGGCCGTCTGATCTTAAACTAGGCAGAGCCTGTACTATGGTAACCAGACTGCTGATAAACATACTTATATATTTCTAAATACATACATGTTATAGATAAATTACACCCAGACACAGAACAAATTACCATAAGAAGTTATTACTTCGAGTTAGACAACACTAATACGTCACAGAAAAGTGTCGTAACTAAACATCAATAATCTTCCTCTGACGACCTCAGCTTTCGTCCACAACACTTATAA
Source organism: Callimorpha dominula (assembly GCA_949752705.1). NCBI lineage: Eukaryota > Metazoa > Arthropoda > Insecta > Lepidoptera > Erebidae > Callimorpha > Callimorpha dominula. The sequence continues at coordinate 25,598,727 of OX456996.1, forward strand.
ATAGTTACCACAACAACACGTATTAGAACTTACAGGTAATTTCCGTCCGCGCGCCTCCACGGAAATTAATTCAGCCTGTACCTTGGCTACGTATATTTTGTTTTGTAAAATAACTTTTTTACATTTATTTATAACGTTTTTCTCTTTAGGTTATAAAAACTGCCAGGTTTATTGCACTGTAGGTATTTTTATTATCTGGTGTTGTTACAAAGAAAAATAATTTTATTCTTAATTGATATTTCACAAGTGATGAATAATTGCAACAAGAGTGGTGTCAGTTTTGCCTTCTCAACGCTATTCCCACTCCTATGGACCTTTGGCAATACTACTCGTCGGTAATACAAGCATAAATTAAAAATATTTGAATATAGCTGATTAGTTTAGAACACTCTATCAAGTTACCTTTAAACAAAGAAATCTAAATCAAAATCGGGAGCTATGATGCTCCAGACAGACACATACGAAACTTATAACACCCCGTCTTTTTGCGTACGGGTTTTTTTTTAAATTATGCTAATAGGTGTATGGTGGAGGTATTTTTCACAATTTTTCTTTCATCATGACATCATTTAGGTAGCTAAGCTTCTAGTAGAAATCTATTGTACCTATACCGTGATGCAGTTTTAATTACAAACGCGATATATTTTACTTCTTGTGTAATGTTATGTAAAAGAATTAAGAATGACGGCATTTTAGTCCTTTGCCGAGGCAATAAAAACCGTCTTTTATGCGATTTCTGACGCCTTTGGCCTCCAGATTCAAGCTGGCGCATCCTAGCCCCGGAGCTGGGTATTATACTATCAAGACCGGAGTGTATTACGGGAATAAACATGTGACTGGTCTGCTGGTCTAGTGGTTAGTGATCCTGACTGCTGAGTTAGAAGTCGTGGGTTCGATTACCACCCAGGCTAAATAATTGTGTGATGAACATGATTATTTGTTCTGTGTCTGAGTATAATATATATCTGTAGCAATTTAGAAACATAAGTATGTTTATCAGCAATCTTGTTGCCATAGTAGAGGCTCTGCCTAATTCGGGATCTGAAGGCCGTGTGTGAGGTTTCTCCAGTTATTATTATTAATAATATATGATTCACCCTTGCCTAGGGAACAGCGGATAGACAGGAAAGGTAAACCGAACACTAATAAAGATCTGCTTACCAGATGTCGTAGGTACCTCCAAAACTATGATGGCGCAATCATCCGTATGTACGAAGTGATATAAACTGTCTCGTGTATTAATTGTCTATGCTTCCTTAAGAAAAAGGAAACGAGTGTCGAAGTATCACTTAGACTCAGCGGAAGATAGCGAATTACCATCGTACCATCACTCATTCTGTTCGTTTGGTGTGTAAGTTAATTATGTAATTCCGCGTCACGCAGTTCATATACCATATTTTTACTACTAGGCTTGTACAATACTATGTCTAGACTAAGCGTTGACTGTGCTGCGTACTTAGTAAAGATTATCCAATGTCGGTATAACATTGGATGACCTCAGACAGATTTGGATCAATACGTACACTTTTTATTCCGGAAAATAGTTTGCGGGCGTCGATTACATTACACGTATTTATGAGCGGTACCGTCATAAACAACATGTGATTACCGCAATAGCTTGTTTGTATAGAGGATCTGTTCCGAAACTAACCTAATATCACGTGTTAGATTGAATCTAACGTCTACAGTAAACAAACAAGTCCGTATTAACACCAACAAGTCAGTACCGGGTGAAGTAATTGTTTATAATAGGTTACGTAGTATATAAAACGGACTTGTTGGTATAGTAGTTAGTGATCCTGACTGCTGAGGTCTGCCATGAGGTTGTGGGTTATGATTACCACCTAGGACAATTAATAATTGTGTGATAAGTATCTTGTTCTATGTCTGGATGTAATTTATCTATAATATGTATGTATTTAGTAATATATAAAATAAATATGTTTATCAGCAGTCTGGCTACCATAGTACATGCTCTGTCTAGTTTGGGATCAGACGGCCGTGTCTAAAGTATATCAGTTATCTTTCGTTGACTGTCGCAAGTATTCCAAGCCTAAAGAGTATGTAGTAATTGGATCTTTCTTATACTATTTAGGTACATATTCATACTAATATTATAAATGAAAGTAATTCTGTTTGTTTGTTATCTTTTCACTACTAAACGGCTGAATGGATCATAATGAAATTTGGCAAGAATATAGGTTAAATCCTGAGAAAGGATATGGGCTGGCTTTTCCCCCGAAAAATGTAAGCGAACGAAACGAAAGCGGGCAACAACTAGTTATCTATAACTTTTAGATCTGTACAGTATTTCTGAAATCAATTTTATCAGCACAACCTTGTAATGAGACTAACATGTTACTAATGATTCAATAAAAGAGAAGCATGCATGTAGCGGTATTGAAATCATTGAAAGGCGTTATTAATCATTGTGTTACTTTGAGCTTAACATGTATTAGTCATTATATTCAACTTTTCGAAAGGTAAAATGTAAACTTTCACTGTTACAGCAGTTCTGATGTTAATAATTACAAGATTTATTATGTAGTAGGTACTTGGTACTGTAATAAAACAGAACACCAACTGTCACCTACATACATTTCTCAAAAGAAAAACACAGTACGTGCCCACACTGTCGTAAAAGAAAAACGTGCTCTAACCGAATTTATGAGTCTACTAGCTTTTGCTAGCGGCTTCGCTCGTGTGAATTTGTTATTTCTATCCCTCAGGAGTAGTACTATTTTCTTGGATGAGGGTCCCTTTCTGTACCCCTGATAATCGATCGGTATCGGTTGAGTAGTGAAGAGGTGAAAGCGTAACAAATAAACAAACAAACTCACTTTCGCATTTATAATATTAGTTAGGATTTCTCCTTGCCCTCTTGCGACAAATTTTATTAATTTTACAAAAATAATGTTAGGTTATAAACTTATAATAGATTTTTTATTTAGTGATGAACCCCAATTATTATTCTTCTACCAAATAGAAACAATAATGTTCTTTTTGTTCTCTTTCAGATTTTCAGGTTATAGCAGGGGTTTTGGCCGCTACCAAAAGTTGGTCCACCTCTCAAGTACAAAGAAACGCATCAGTTAAAATTGAACACTTAATGCTATACATTCATAACGTTCTCAAAATGTACTACCTTAGATAATAGTTTATTACAACTGTGTTATCTACTTACTCTCGGGGTTTGTGGAGAGTCCGAAAACCTTGTCCTTAAAACACCAACAACAAGAGTGTCAAAACTTGTGAAAACCTTAAAAAAACAGGAGAAATTCGGAAAAAGCTCTGATTCGCCTTGTAGACACATACAACACACACACCTAGACATACCAAGTTTCAGAATTGCCGCCGTCGTAATATATGTCTGACGTCATAACACTACATATACGTGTGTAAATAAGTAATACGGTATGAATACTGAATAATGTATGAATACCTCGTCGAATATAATACAGTTCGTAATTAACCGTGAAGGCGGTGTCTGCCATTGATTTGTTTGTAAGACTGGAGATCATTTAATTACCTAATAGATACAGACAATTAATTAGTCGGGGCTATCTTTAGGTGCGGCATAATCTATACGTCACTACTACCTGCTATTAGGGGCGATGATATAAAGGCGATGGCAGGAATCAACTGATCAAGGTGGCTAAGCGCCGATGTTAGCTAGTTCAAGAAGAAGCTGTGGGCTCGAAGCTGATCGGGCTTCGCCGAAACATACGTGATGTTACAAAGCTTTGGAATGTAATCCCTGAATAACTTCTTTAAGATCACAACACTGTTGGCCTAGCGGTTAGTGACCCTGACTGCTATGCCATAGGTCATGGGTTCGATTACCACCAGAGTCTGGGTGTTCTTTGTGTTCGTTGCTTGTATGTTTGTAAAGTGCCCCGCGACACAGGAGTAATTCCTAATGCGGGATTTTTAAAGAGAAAGAGAAATATTCACATTCGCAACAGAACCTCGATAAACCATCCGCTCTGTTTCATAAATAAATGTGCACACAGCGGTGATAAAAGAACATCTTCGCAATAACTAAGATACTTATTGGTATGATAAACGAGACATTTTCATTGCTTTCATTATATACTGGCCTGTTGGTCTAGTGGTTAGTGATCCTGACTGCTGAGCCAGAGGTCGTGGGTTCGATTCCCACCCAGGACAAATATTTGTGTGATGAGCACGATTATTTGCTCTGTGTCTGGGTGTAATTTATCTATAATATGTATGTATTTAAAAATATATAAGTATGTTTATCAGCAGTCTTGTTACCATAGTACAGGCTCTGCCTAGTTTGGGATCAGACGGCCGTGTGTGAGATGTGTCCAATTATTATTATGTTATTATATACCTATAATGCCTTGAATGACTCCGTTGTGTAAAATACGAAGTAATTACTTCAGTTTTTTTACGTTTGGATTGACTTAACAAACTACTTAATTTATTTTCAGACTTTTACTATCAACCGATTTATCTTTTCATTTTAGGCAATTTCTGTTATGCTGCGTTCCTATAATCAAGAAACGATACGTTTAGCTTCCGGACGGTAAATGTTCGTTGAATTTCAACGAACATTTTACCGTCCGTAAGCACAACGAATCGTTTCTTGATTATAGGGACGCCGCATTAAAGTAGTTACTACTACTGTAGGTTCTCAATGACAACATTTTACTTTGTACCCCGTTCTGGCAAGCAGATTGAGGAATACGAAAAAAGAAAAGGTAAATACTTCTTAATACAGGTTTCTTTACGCCTAGTTTGAAGTCGGATAAGACAGGCTCGAAAAACACAGATAATTATAATTAGTGCTGATAATAATGATCACTGTTTCTAACAGCAGCGTTTGTATTTTGCCTGCCCAAGAATTCAGAGCCTGTCCAAAGTATAAAGGTAAAGACAACAAAAAATGTTACCGGATATCCTATTACTTTGTATTGGGGACCTACTCACAAAGTTGCTTTGATGTGAGAAACTAAGGAAATAATAATAGCTCCAGGATTTATAAAAACAGGGTTTACGGCTTTAGATGCATACAGGATTACACCGATTAATCTTCAAATTAAACGTATTTTTGAACTAACATAAAACAGTACATTTGCCAAACCGTTTCTCTACGCTTTCAGGAAATATTTAATGTTTCAGAAGACTAATTAAAAGTTAATTCACAATTTATTAGTTACACCACAATAGTTATATAGTATCTATTGCGAAAAACAAGGGAGATACAAACCATATTATTCCATATGATGTTGTTATTATTGATGTCTCAAAAAGATATTGAAAAATAAATTTATATCTATATATGAATATTAATAACGTTACTGAACAGGTAAACTAATGTGAATCATTTTTTATCGCTGGAAAACTCCGCAACCTGAGCTGCAGTCAGCCTCACCGTGGAGAGCAGATTATTGAGTCCTTCGATGACCGTTTTCAGTGGAACATATCATACCGCGCGGTCTGCTTTTGTTTGAGGGCCAGGCAACTATCTCGCATAGATATGAAGACCGTTCTCCGATTTCTGGGGTCAGTTGTCACCATTCGACAACTGACCCCGGGAAAGATATTTGTGCGTTACCATTACTTTTTCAATAAAATACAACGTATTCTGACTCCGAACAATAATCTGCCAAAACTCTAGCTCTCATTTATCAAGTGATACGTTGAGGACTAGTAATGAGTTGTGTGCCACTGAGGATGATAAAGATTTGTTGTTCATGTATATTCCAAAGATCATTTTTGACAGCTTTTATATATACCGTCCAATAGTAAATAGGTAATATTGACTAGATAACAAAAGAGCACAAGGACACTTTTGTATGATAAGTAATTTCTTTAGAATGTCTTAAATGTTGTCCCTAAAACAATAACATTAAGATTGACGAGAGTCCGAATGGGTGACACTAAAGGGACATTTGTTACCTACGTCATAATATGGAATGTTATTTATTCTGTGATCATAATCAATTAACAAACTATATTAAATACACGCAATAGACTGGAGCGCAAAATAATATAATTAGATAAAAATACGTGCAATTAGCCAATTAGCATGCCACTGACAATCGCGCATTAAATTTCACAAGCAACTCTATTCAATATATATAGGTATGCGAATAAAATGTATAGGTCTGCCAATAAAATGTGGAATATGTTTTTATGAAGATACCAGGCTCCTGTGGCTGATAATAATTCAATTTGTTTTTTAATGAAATATTTGAATGCTGTACCATCACCATTCAAATTCTTACGTGACTAACAAGTTTCTTGTGAAAAAATATTATTCGTATCTTATAAGGTACATATTTACTTTCTTACTTTTTTATATGCAGAGTAAGAGAATGTAAAATTATTTGTAATCGAATTAGGATTTGAATTTCGAAATAAAAAGGCAACGACAGACATCTAGGTACTAGAAGTAGAGTATAAGCTGAATGTAATTCAATTTTAGCTACGAGGTGTATTCGTATCTTATAAGGTACAAATTTACATTCTTACTTTTTTATATGCAGAGTAAGAGAATGTAAAATTATTTGTAATCGAATTAGGATTTGAATTTCGAAATAAAAAGGCAACGACAGACATCTAGGTACTAGAAGTAGAGTATAAGCTGAATGTAATTCAATTTTAGCTACGAGGTGTATTCGTATCTTATAAGGTACAAATTTACATTCTTACTTTTTTATATGCAGAGTAAGAGAATGTAAAATTATTTGTAATCGAATTAGGATTTGAATTTCGAAATAAAAAGGCAACGACAGACATCTAGGTACTAGAAGTAGAGTATAAGCTGAATGTAATTTAATTTTAGGTACGAGGTGTAAAATATCCGTAAACAAGTTTTGTTACCAGTTGTGTTCTTGACTATTTAAAAAAAAAACTCTACCACTATTCGTAGTGCGGCCAACTTGTTTAGCTAACTAAATAATAATATGGTTACCTATGAATTTACTGAAATAAGTCAGTATAGAAAATATTCCTCGAATTATTTTGTCAACTTTCATACCGAAAAAGACGATCACGTTATGACCGGACTAAAACCACCGCCTTAACCAAACCACTTATTTCTTGATAACACACATAGATAACCACAATTATCTATTGAATATGCTAATTGATTAGTTAATTAGACAGGAGTACGCGAGCGTGAAAAGTACACAACTACACGCGATTACTGTACACTGTGTAAACGTCTATAGGTACACAACAGAATTTAGTCACGCATACATTAGTAGGGGAAATTGTAAGGTAGGTTACAGACATCGTCGCTCAACTGGAAAAATATAACGTTGTAAATTATAACGTGCTATATAAGAAATAAAATAATGACTCTGAAATATATGTTTGAAGGGAAATGTTTAAAGTCGGTCGAGTTTGAAGTTGATTAGCAGTATTTGAAATCATTGCACAATTAGAGCCTCTTAGGATGCATACATAGTACTAGGCAGTGTGTATCAGTACCTGTTTTGTTCTAAAAATGCTGATCATAAGTCTTATCCGGAAACAAGTTCCTCTCGTTACCGACACGGTGGTCTAACTCGACGGTTCAGCATAACTGATCCATCGAACATCGGGCCAGACATTCACACCTAGTATCCATTTATTGTGAAATATTTGAATGCTGTACCATCACCATTCAAATTATTACGTGACCAACAAGTTTCTTGTGAAAAAATATTATTCGTATCTTATAAGGTACATATTTACTTTCTTACTTTTTTATATGCAGAGTAAGAGAATGTAAAATTATTTGTAATCGAATTAGGATTTGAATTTCGAAATATTTGGGTGTAATTTATCTATAATATGTACGTATTTAGAAATATATAAGTATGTTTATCAGCAGTCTGGTTACCATAGTACAGGCTCTGCCTAGTTTGGGATCAGACGGCCGTGTGTGAGATGTGTGAAGTTACTATTATTATTATTGTATGACCACGAGTAATTGTATGTAAATGAGAGTGCATTTATAAATTGTAATGCATGAATAGCGACATGAATTTATGACATGTGTCTAGTCACAACGGAAGCTACAGGACGGATACTGATAAGGGGTAGACAGACGAAAGTTATAAGTACTTGTATTTTTTATTTATACTCGTGGTGCAATGGGTACCTACTGAAATAATAGAACTTTTCAGTTGGAGGATGCAAAGTTTTAATATTTATGGTAGTTTCCCCTTGTGCCTATAATTTAATACGAGAATTAAATAGCGTGGTGAGCAATGTAGATAAAATAAAATTCTATTCCATTTTATTATAATAATATTGATTTATTACAAATTGTGTTACTAAGTAGTAATATTACTAAAAGTATATATCCACGCCGTAGAGTAATGGTCTTGACAGACAGCTGGAACATGGCGTGAGCCTATAGTGGTTCATTTATCCGAAGATCGGTACTTACAAAATTAAATAAAAATTAAACATCTTAAATACAAATCTGTCTGGTCTAAGTTATAAAGAGTATTCCCGAGAAATTATTAAAGAGGAGGAGGGTTATTGCGTGAATCTCGTCCATTGCACTGTTAACGGAAATAACAGCAATACAACAATTCACACTTATACAACAAAGGAAAAAGTCTCCTACATTCTAAGCGTAAACAATTACCTACCTTTGCGCAAACGCAAAAAACATCTCACTACAGGTGTTAAATATTCTTTGTTTTCGTTCGCAACACCTCAACACCGTACATATTTAAAAGCTCATCTGTAGATTTGCGACATACTTCGTCGTAAAAAAAATACTACCGGATGGTTTTGTCTAACCGTAAAACAAGCTTTTCACCTCTATAAACACGGGGTTTTAGAACATTTACATGGGAAATGTCAATGTCGTGCACCTGATTGGTGTCTTAAATCAATTATTGAAATAAAAACTATCAGTGACGATGCTAAGACTTGCGAAGATAGATAAGTTCCTTAAAGCATGGGAGCTTTAGTACTTTGGAGGTAGCAAGTGCAAGATACATCTCCAATGGAGCATTTAAATATGGCTGCCTTAAATACAGACAATTTCACTTGTATTCTCAGGTGTGCATTGTCAAAGCGTTAATGGTCAATAGTGACATGTTTCGTAGTGATTCGATGTTTAGAAGCTGGAATAGTTCTGATAAGAAATTAGAGTTGGTATTGCGATAAAAAAAGTTTATTTAGTTTAAAGGCTCAACCATTTGGAAACGGGCGGTTATAGATCGAAACAGGCAGATGTGTGGTGGGTGTGATGTGATTTTTGTTTTCTTTAATCATTTTACATTTGACGAAGCAAACTATTGTTGCGGTGACTCTGTGTGTGTTGATCTATAATTTTTAATTATAATAATTATTTATTAAATCGACGATTTCGAATAATTGATGGTAAATTTTATGAAATTGAATTTTTTTTCGAATTTTCAGTTTCTGCTTTCTTAGAACTATTAAAAGATTTTAGAAATTCCCTTCTTACGTTATAAGACTAGGCTTAGCTTAAAAACCTATTTCATTTATAAAAAATCATCTTGAAAAGTTCTGATCTATTGATATTTCAGTGCAGGATAGTCTGTTCCTCATAGTATTACACTGAAACTAACAATTGTCCTGTTACTCTTCAACTATCAGAACCCTATTGTTGTCTTAAGCTGTAGCCGGCGCAGACTGAGAACTCTGACAACAAAGAGATGAAATCAATACGATCACGATGCGAACAATGAGGCTGAAGTATAAATTGTGGGAACCAGGTTTTCATAACCTTTTCATCAAGACATCATAAACTATTAAAAAGTTTAAAATAAAAAGTCAAAAATTCTTCTCTCTGTTACAATAACTATATATGCATTTGAAATTGTCTAGCTGCATAGATCTTGCAGTGGATAGTATTATATAATTATATTCTAGACCCAGAAAGGACCGTTGTATTGACAAAAAGAGAACCAACTTATCGTTTTCGACAAGCCATCGATTACAATTTCAATACTTAACATGTACCTCAGATCCATTCACATCTGATAATAGACGATACAATCTGAACACGGTTCTTACCTCCTAAAGGTAGCAATAATTCTGGTCCAACGAAGGACCAATAGCCACAGTATTAAAACATACAGAAGGTCAATGTTGGATGATGGGCAACTCTGCTTCTGGTATGATAATATGCATTAAAATATCGCTGGATTAGTGAAGTCCAATGAAATGTCTATATACTCTATAAAAAACAAATTCATGAAGGGCAAGAGGAAACTGTAGTCACCAGTTTTTTTCTAGTTAAACCGGGTGAATTGTAGTAATAATCTGGTATTGATTTTAGTCATAGATACTATTTCCGGTCTGTATGGCAGATTAGTTAATTGGTCAAGAGAATATCTATATAATAGTCTTCTTTATTCTCTATTTAATAGGCAAAGTTTGACGAAAACTGTTTACTGGTTACTGGAAAGACTGCAACAACTGCAACCTGACAGAAGGTAGCAGTGCACAAGCTCCCAGTACTGTTCAAAGCCAGAGAGTTAGACATTTAGTGAAATATATACCTAACAAGTATAAATTCATAAAACCCCGGACTCACTCAATTATAGGTAAGAACACTCTTAATCCAATCACCTTTCAAACTAAAAACAAAACTAAATCAAATTCGGTATATCCGTCTAGGAGCTATGATGCCACAGACAGACACACAGATACACACGTTTAACTTATAACACCCGTGCGGGGGATGCGTGGGGGTCGAAAACCCTAAAATGATAATAGTTGGTCAATACCCTCAAATACTAATGTTATTCTTACATATTATAATCATTAAAAAATAATATTATTCTCACATTTATGACGTATTTTATGCTGAATTATGGCATTATTCATATTTTACTGCTGCGAGTGGTGCTTCCAAATACTTCTTTTAATTTACCGGATTGTTAGTCTACTGTACTTCGCCCAAGCTACATTAAACTTCTCAATGCATTTAATAGGTACTGTGTGCTCAGTACAAGCCATTCGATACGATCGGTCAACCGCAGCATAATAGGCGCACTTGCGCCCGCGCATATAGGATTCCACACAATGCACCGCACGTGACCAGGACTGAGTTATTGCTCTACATTCTGATGGTTAGTGCAAAATGCGTGTCAGTTATATTCTTGGTGTACGCTATGGGAGGTCAAGATGATCAGCTAGTTAAACTGACCGGTTCTGTTGTCCACTTAATTATGAATGCTACATAGTAATACTTTATTAATGGTACGGCGATTAAAGCCTGTTTTTTGTCTATCAGTTTCGTTCCGATATGATTCGGTATTGTCAATGTGACGGTAATGACAAATCAATAACAGACATAATGGCACCATATCGCATTAATCAAGTCGCTAGTAAGGTCGGGTCAGAAGACGGTAAAACAGATATTTTTTTTGCTATTAATTAAAGTGTGATAATTTTAGAGCTTACAGTCTGAAGTTTGTTCAAGAACCTCAACGTCACACAATTCATCTAAAATCAAAGTTAGTTACAAAGTTAACATCTGCGAGTGTCGCGATAAGTAAAAATAACAGTGGAACGTTATTAGTTTATTAGAGAGGAACATTGGACACATCCATCATTGCAACACTTGGCTGGGTCTGTTGTATTTGGCTATTATTATTATTATTCGGACGTTATCGTAATCTACGATCAGTGGACATGAGATTGTCGCTTGAGTTACACTGATTTTTTTTTTGTGGGCAAACGAGCAGACGGGTCATCTGATGGTAAGTGACTACCGACTATGACTATTCTTCAGTCATTCTAATAGTTGCTTCTAAAATAAACTTTGCAAACCAAAATTACTTGAATGAGAAGTACTGCAAGTAGTAGTGTTTTTGTTAAGTTGGCTTTTCATATAAAACTAATAATTATAGTCCAGTAAAAAAAAAAAACGCTTTAATGGCGAACTGAATTAAAAAGTAAATGTTCCACTATCCACCTTCTGCCTTCATCATCAGATCATCGTTATCGAGCCTAATCTATTGGACTTGTCAAAAAGAATCATATGAACCCAAATTCGACGGGTTAACTAGCAGCCACTAAAGAGTTCCACTATTTTCCTCATGGGTTCAACATCAGATCAGCATACAAATTATGGCATTGTTATCCAAACTACATATACATACAACGTTTCATTTCGATATGAAAATACGGTAGTTGACTATCAAGTGAAATCAGTTACTCTTTATTCAATGTCAAAAGGGTACGTTCTATATAGAAATTGAATGAAATAACAATTTTGATGTCATACTTAGATATAGTCAAATCATTTTCTTTTAATGTTCTTCTTTTCTTTAAATAAAGGTATAGAATGGACAGCGTGAGGAATGAATACATTACAGGGAGCCTGAAAGTAGAGTGGATGAAAAGTTGAGGAGCAATAGATTATCATGTTATGGACATGTGATGCGGAGGGAGCAAAATGTGGTGAAAATAGTTATATATATGAAAATTGGCGGATACAAGACTGGAGGACCGCCGAAGAAAAAATGGATGGACTGCGTGAAAGAGGATATGGCTAGAAAGAGAGTACCTGAACTGACGAATGATAGAAGACAATGGAAGAAGAAAACACATTCCGCCGACCCCACACATATCTTATACTTACCCATGTGTGTATATTATTTTCGATTCGAAAGGCTATGTTATTTTAAATAGAATACTGATTTTGTATTTAAGCTGCAGAGTATATGCGATGGGCCACCTGAATGTAAGTGATAAGGGCAGTTTAAAAAAATATTTTCTATGGAGTTTGGCTTTGTTCTGATAGTAACGTTCTGAAGTATGTTAATTACTCAAAGTTCGCAATATACTAATAACCTAATGTCGTTTGTAAAACGTTTAGGTACATATGCTTCGATGTATTAGTGTCCGCAAGGTGCCAATCCTATACCATTTTCGGATTGAGGGGCGCCTCCCAACAACCCCGACTAATGCCTAGACAGTTTTATATAATGAAATTACTATTTAACGACCGTATAGTTGATTGCATCAATACAATATTGAAGCCCACTGACTAGTAGTTTTTATTACCGTATTTCATTGAAATAATATACTTTTTTGTCAGTCCTTTACTGATGTCTTGATGCGATTGTGATTGCAATATTTGACATCACAATCGCATCAAGTCGCCGTGAAAGTCCTACGTATAATTATATGACAAAAAGTACACCTCAATTCTGAATAAAAGTCCGTGATTTTTGTTAGTTTATAATCCACGTGGCTATTGAAGAAACTATATATTTTAGTTGTCCGACTTTTGATCTAGTGGTTGCAGGTTTGGTCCCTACCCAGTATTTAGCATGTAGATTAGCTGGAGGGTTTAAAAATGATACTGGTAATGTGTGACCCACGTTCCTAGTAGTTTAAAAAAAAGTAGAGGTAAGCGATGTGCCGAGTACGGCTTGACTTGAGTCAGACTCGATTCCTGCTGTGGACTCGCATACCAATTTATTTTGATTCGAGTACGCCGGACTCGATCTGGTACTCAAGTCAGAAATAATAGATTTTGAGCTCGCTGACTCGATTCTATTATGCGAGTCCAACTGACTCGAGTCTAGTATTCGAATTAGGTTGACTCGCTCGTTCTCGATCTCTGTTTAAAGCAATGAAGTGACCCCTAATACAAGTTTAAACCCGGAACTTTTTGTTTTGTGTCAGTAATCTGTTACTGTGAGTGAATTTCCTCGTTCGTTAGTACTAGTAGTGAAGTGATTTTATTGTAAATAAAATGACTTGCAAAGTTTGTAAAAACTAATAGAAAAAATATATGAAGTTCTTAAATAGCTCCTAAAAAGATCTCTTTTTGTTGTGTATACCTACTTAGTATGTTAAATTATAATTTAACATTCTTCTTAATAAAACTATCTATTATTATATTATAATATTTTCATTAAAATTGTTTGATTTATTATCGTTGTGTCATTATGCTAAACCTACATGCTGTTTGAAGTTTACTGCTATTCGATTTTCCTTTCCTTTTGTTATAAAATCGATAACGGACTCGAGTTCTGGACTCGAATTTCTAGACTCGTGTCCTGGACTCGAGTCAACATTCGAATACCAAACATAGAACTCGAGTACTGGGCTCGAATCGCGGAATCTAGTCATGATTGAAACAGACTCGAGTCGACTCGATCCACCAAAACAGCGACTCGGCACATCACTAGGTAACAGCACTTGAACTATTAAGCTAACCGTCCTGATTCACAGCACGGTTAGTTACGTTCATTATTAGTGTCTTGTACTTATTTATTTAGTACATGGAAAACTTACATATAACTCTACAAAAGGCGAGATTTTGTAGAGTTATATGTAAGTCATTTTATGAAAATCCTTAGATGAGATATATTATTTCACCTATTCCCCTTGGGTTTATATAGCAGCTTTAAGTCCTTACACAGGGCGATTTATGTCGAACATGTTTATTTGCCTTGTTAAATGTAAATGTAGTGTAACAACGATTTCTATCGTAAATCACTGTGCGACTGTTATTGCACGCTGTATTGAGATTGTGAGTTAGGGCTGCTTACGTACTTACAGGTAAAATATTTTCTTCAGATTTATATGGGACCAACGTTGACTACAATCAATTCGATTAAAAATTAATAATTGAAATCGGTTTACAAATGGCGTTGATATCGCGTATCTAACATTCATACACTAAAAACAAAAAAAAAAACAGTCGAAATGAGAACAAACACCACCTTTTAAAAACGACGTAGACCAATGCGGCCAATGAACGAACCAACCGAACCGAATCTGTGCCGAGAGAAATACCTCCTGATACCTGTAAGATCCTCCAACCCGACTGATTTTAGCTTCACTCTACAGCTGCATACACAACCACTCTTTGAAGTAGACTTATGTTCGGCATTATTAAAAAATACGATGTTAAGCTCGTGTAGGTTACGGTAACCGGTTACCATCAGGAGGACGGGTTGCTTGTAGCCAATTACAAAAAAACTTGAAATAAAAAAAAATATGGGGCTGTGTAAATAAATATAAAATTTTCAGATAATACAGTATACTATATTATTATGTTACAAGCCCACATACATACATAGGTTTATTAACAGTAATGCTATTGCCTACTTCACCAAGGTTTCGAATTAAATATCTTCATTATCTAGGTCTGAGCAAAATGGACTTTGACCGACAGTTCACGTTTTTAAACATAACAAAACATAATAGTATCAATTCGCGTCTATAAATACTACAAATAAATAAAATTTAGGTGTCTTTCACTTTAGAACTACTCTTCAACATAGGTGATGAAGATTTATTAAAATCGGTAGTTTTTCTTTTGAACAGGCAAGTAATCCTGTAGGTAAATCGTTAAGGTTCGACGCAGTCCAGCCAGGACTCATGGGCGGCAGACTATGTCCCAAACTACATTTGAATCAAGGGAACCTGCTTTTTAGTGTATGATGAACCTTCTTGAGGCGTGGCATAACCATTCTTAGATCTGTACTGCGAAGGATTGATATAATGATGGATAAGCTCGCAGTGATCTACTCCACTCCACTCCTTCACGACAATCCAAACGTCTTTCAATTGACCATCTTAAAATTACATGATTTAAGACTGGAAACTCAGCGCTACGTAGCCATAAAGCGGTAAAACCCCCTTTAAAGAATTCATTGATTCCCATCTCGAGGCTTTTTATAGCAAAGGCATCAACGAACTTTTCTTAAAATGCGTAACATTTTTGCTTTGTTGTGCACAAAACGGTATTTTCAGAGGTAAAGACAGTAGTAGTTTGTCGGTGGCTGTAAAAAGTGTACATAATCTAGCAAAGAAAGGTTCCGTGGTTCTAGTCTAAAAATAGCCTCCTATCTTTTGTCATGTCGTACCAGGCGACAGGATGACTAATGTATTTTATCCAAGTGATCGACACCAATATCGACCTGCCTTTCTGTTTTCAACTTGGCAAAGAGAAACCAGTGTAATACATTGATGTATACAGATTATGACGTCAATACTTAAGGAAATTTTGTAATATCTACAGAACTCATTACTATTATTCACAAAGGCTCACGACAAAACAAACAAGGACGTTCTAGTGTTCAAAGCAACTAAGTCTTTGTAAACGCTTACTGAATCCACCCGCTGTTACTAAAAGCGCATTTGTTGGGTGATAGTTTTGTTTATTTTCTCCAATATTCTCGCTGTTGCGTCAGCTGCAAGAATAATTCGCAGAATAGCACCCACGCGCGAATAGTGAGATTCAGAACCTTCGCAAACAAGCAACTTTTTGTTGAAAGACGACGATAAAAATTTTGTTTAATTTTAATATTTTTAATTTATTACAAATGTTTTACGAAATGAGTTTTATTATTACTTAAAAATATTTTTTTATTGCAAACGGTGGTATTTAATATGTTTTTTCTTTTGTTTGAATAAGTCAGAGTGATGTCCAAAATATTCGGCACTAAACCCTTGATGCGGTCAATAGAATAGAACTATAGCTATAAAATGTCTGCACTAGTCACTATACTGCCGATTTTTTATTGTGCTACAAAAAGTTGTCAGTCTGTATGTGCGTTTCGTGCAACCGGACTCAAGTATCGGTTTCTTTTTCACTAAGATTCTCGGAAAGTGAATGAAACCGTTGCTCTGTAATGCTAAATGCTTTGTAAATCGAGCAAAGATCATTTGACAGTCATTACACAGTATTGATATTGCAGAATTCTTGGAAGCAATGGTTTCAACTTAAATTTTGTGTTTCAAAACAAAATAACTTTGTGCTTGAATGTTTCATACCTGAAAGAACAAATTACGTTTAATGGCTTACCGCGTTGCATTTTTGAAATGAGTATTTTAAACTTCAGTATTTTTACCAATGTATGAAAGTATTGAATAAAAAATAATATGACTGGCAGAAAACGGTGACATACATTATAGCTATTAAGTGCTTTGTATGTGTAGTAAGGATTAAACTCATGCCAATGTCATGTAGTTTTTGAGTTACAGTTTGCCTTATTAGTATTTCTAACTCTTAATTTGATAAAGTGGATATCAAATTGGTTGTTAGATTGAAACTGCCTTGGTTACGTTTTATTATTTATCAGCTTATGTGAAAAATTACACGAAATAAACTTTGAAGCTAAAAATAAGCCATAAATCTTTCTTTAGGCCATATAGCATTGACCTCGGCGTTATATCTGGCAACACAATTTACTGACGTATAACAAACAGCGCGATCATAGTGCATATCGAATGCAAGCTGTTGATAACAGTACATTATATAAATCTACGATCAGCCATTAAACTGTTTCGCATTACTTATGTAAGTGTGATGTAAGATCAGAGGTGAATATACACCTGTGTGGCGTACCCACAACTCCTTAGCAATGTAATGTATTGAATCTGAATATGCAATAATGGCTGTAAACCGAGTCCTCTTCTCTTATAACTATGTTAAACTGTAGCTCAAGTGTGATTCAGTTTGTGATGTTTGTGATACGTTGTCAACTTTTACTACACCATTTCTCAGTGATGATGACAGTGATGATCTGGCTGGCCTGTTGGTCTAGTGGTTAGTGACCCTGACTGCTGAGGTCGTGGGTTCGATTCCCACCTAAGTCTGGGTGTTCTTTGTGTCCGTTGCTTGTATGTTTGTAAAGTCCCCCGCGACACAGGAGTAATTCCTAATGCGGGAGTTGTACTAATAGTTATATGAACGATTGTCAACTTAACTATATGCTATGCATGTTACCAAGTTCTGCACCTATAATAAGTACATGTGCATTTCTCAATGGTGTCCGACAAGGTATTATTTATCTATCTACCGCTGTTTGCGTGGAGAACCATTCTTATGGGCCAACTCGACCGGAGTGATACCACGGCCTTACAGAAAGCCGGTAGTAAAGCAATGCTTTGTTGTGTTTCGCCGGGTGAGTAAGGTTACCGGAGACCCTAACCCTTCCCTTTCCCCCTACTCCCACTTTAAAGGCCGGCAGTGCACTTGTGACTCTTGAGATGCCCATGGGTGGTGGTAGTCACTTACCATCAGGTGTGGTCTGCTCGTTTGCCCCCTTTAACAAAAATAAAAAAAAATCTACCAAGAAAATACCATGGTACCATGATAAAATACCATATTAAAAATTAAACAGTTTCATAAAACACTATCTAGTGTGGTTTTGTATTCATCCTAGAGAGTGAGGTTGGCGATGCGCAGGCTACACTATTTGTTTGAGTGTTTAAATAATGGATATAGGTTGCAACTAATCATCTGGCGGTCAGTGAGTTTGTTACGCTAATGCATATGAAAGATACAGCATTAAATTATCCTTAATATGATATACTTCTATATATATATTACATCTTTGTACTGATTAAAGAAACATCGTTTTTTTGTACGGTCCGCGTCCGTAAGACATCTCCGGCTCCAGTACAACTTTATTCATAATTAAACTTAACAATTTTACCGACTTTAAACAGACCAGTAGTACAATGTTTACTACTGTTTTACTAGTGCTTTCATAATGTTGCCTATTATTTTAAAAATGTCACATGTAGTATTTTCAATTAAGTTTGAAATCGTTTGTTTTTCACTTTTCAGTACCTTTTCTCTTAATCTCTCAATATTTTTTTAATGTTTACCCTAATGGCCCTTTCAATAAAATCCGTATAACAGTTTCAGCATGAGTTCGGTTATACATCATTTCATACATTTCACGCAGTTTATTTTTGTATAAAATAAAAATACAAGAAATGGCGGTTCCATCAATTGATAGAGCAATAATAATATAATCTGTTTAAATTTTCTGTTTGTACGGCTGTTTTCAACGAATACAGAACTCAAACTGAACTACGACAACGCCCGAGAAACGCTCGTCATCTGAACACAGTCTCAGAGCAGCTTACAAAAACGCTTTAAAACGGATATCTAAACCATCACAATACCGCCGTAAATCCCGTGATATTTCACGGGATTTACGGCGGTATTGTGATGGTTTAGCTTGCTTTCTAGAAAGAATCAATAAAATATATCATTAAGATTGAATGTACTACACTACAGCTGTATCGAGTAATCTTCGTTAACTCGTCTTATACCAAAAGCCGAATAACCGAGCACACTAGGGCTGTGTTATACACTACAAATTCACGTAATTTAGTTCAACCTGAAGTTGAAAACGTTATTGACCTAAACAGGAAAGTATTCAGTCTCCTATGGAATTATATAGCGTTTAGTTTCTCTAAAAATAAATATAAAGTATCAGGATTTCTTTAGCTACCTTTATATTAAAAAAGAAACTAAGATCAATAGCTATTTTTCTACTTCTTTGATCTTACACTCAAGTGCGAATAAGACAAATGTGCACCACAAAATAGTGTTCCTAGAATAGGTAGTCCATCTAAAGGTTGCCTGTAAGACTGCAGACTGCGATAAGGCCGCCCATTATACTACTGTTTTTAATGTATTTCTTTTTATTATTGTATCCTATTCATGGTGTGCCATAAAGGATAACTATCTATTTGCTATCAAGGGTTGGGATACTATTGATTTCCTACTAATTGTGACGTAGAAACTGGAAACACATACCTACTGATTTTAGAAATTTCCAAAACTCTAGAAAACATTATAGATTGATTTTATATGAGTACTTGTAATTCAGTAAAAGCAATACTTATTCTTACATACGAACAGTGTTTATACGACGCTTTATTGAACGTTGATTGATTAACTATCTATTTCTTTACCTTGGTGAGATTGAGAGAAATGCGATACTATAGAACTAATAATGTAGCATACTCTGCTTTCTCCGATATGAGGGCCGTTAAACTGCATATTTCAATTAGTACTTTTTCATCAACATGGAATGCGCAATAAAATATATTTACTGTGCAAAAGAAATAATTAACAATAAAATAGGTGAAAATAGGCTTTGACTGGTTGAAAATAACAGCGTTAAGTTTATATTTCAAACAGTGAAAGCTAATTATCAGTTACTTTCTTCTCCTATTATATATGTAGATAAACGTTTGCCTTTACTTTATTTGTTGATACCTCTTGCGGGTTACCTCGTTGAGGATGGATAGATAGATAGTACTCTTTGTACACCAAACACATGATATATATACATATAAAAAAAACAACTTTAAATATAAAATGCACAATGGGCGGCCTTATCACAACAAGCAATATCTTCCAGGCAACCTTTGGATGGACAGGACTGTAATGATTTAGTGTGGGCGGTTATGGTGTAAAATATATAATGTGTACCAAATTGTACTAATATGTACTTACTACTAGTATAGGTATGCTCACATACATATTTACACAAACATATATACAAACAACTACATACGTATACACAAATAAATATATATATATATATATATATATATACACATACACCTAAATACATACATTATAATTGTGCATAGTATTAGATTATATATAGATTATCTTAGACATAATTTTGCAGATAGTATTATTTTAACATTTTTTTGAAAGATTGTGCTTGGTAGAGTTTAGCTGTGATAATTGGCGATACAACCAATTCACATACAAGATATACAGGCAGGAACATATCGCAGAGCAGTTTCGGGTTTATTGCTGCTAAATAATACGCGGTGGGATGCCCTGCCCAATGCCCCATGTCCGTGCTTTCGAGGAGGTGGCATATCATCATTGCGACTTCTGCAGGACGGCCAGAGTATGTTCACTTATCCTTGCGAAAATTAATTTCCTGACTAAAAGAGGGCTGAGGAGTCCTATGCACTCTTGTTTTGGACTAAGAATGTAACCAGCAAGAGGCATCCCATATCGGTAGCTGCCGATTGCTGGACGTTCGGTTAATGTGACCTCATTAAAGATCCCATTGTGGTGGAACACGGGTACTAGCTCCTTATGCGGTTTTCCTCTATCCATTTTTCCTTGATGGGGCACTAGTCGTGACCTTCATTAAGTCAATGACCCTTGCTGATAATGCGAAAATCTTATAAATAACTATGTAGAGAGAAAATGAAAGTGTGATACCATTGTAAAATATATGCAAATTTATAAAATAAAAAAAAATATTCATATATGAGATAAAACTTTTATACTACTAGTTAAACCCGGCCACTGTTCACTTTCGCTTGGCGCTTTTTTTATAAAGATACACAGGTAGATTAAGATCTGTGCATTATTGAATACAAATACAGTAGAATAAATTTACAAAATCATTTCATCTCAACGTTTAGTTAAATAAAATTCGAGTAAAGATATTTTATGGAGACAGGTTCGACCTTTGGTGGATTTTTTTTTGGTTTCCGAACGTGATGAAGTAAATTAACGAAAATAAGTCGTCTACAAGAATAAATAGAAGAGATGCACAGTTTATAATTTTTTTAAAGATGAATTAGGTCTGACTTGCGAAATTATAAAATCATTATGAAAATGTACTTGATAATTTAATAATAATTTCGAAATATTTATAAAGAGATGATCCCGGTATGTCTTAAAAGTTGAAGACGGATCGGGGTAACTTTTGGTGGTTCCTAACATACTTCGAATACTAATTCCCGTACTACATCACCGTACTGGATCACTGGGTTTGAAGTAGGCATTAAAAGCGACCTAAGCGTTGATTACTAATGGTAAGATAAGAAAATGCGTCAGTTTCTATTTTTACGTAAATCAACGCTCAATAAACATTAAAACAATACTAGGTTACCTAACCCACATATGGTTTGCACACTGACGTGGTCACAATTATCAGTCATGTTAGCAAATTCGCCGATGTGTCGACGCGTGCGCAAGTATTTTGCTTTGACGTCATACACCTGCAGAACTGCAATATACTTGAGCAATGCAGTTTAAAAAATAAATAACGTTTTTAGTTGCATTTATTTCAATAAACATAATATATGATAGTTATAACAAACTCTATTGTTTAATGAATATCTTCAACATTTGTTATATTAGATAACTCCACTCTATGTATGCAAGTACATTTATAGTAAGCTTATATTTAGCTCTAACGTTTTCTGTTTTTAATCACAATATTAGCGATCTTATAATCTACTGTGTCAATATTATACCTAATGTGAGTTACTGCAGTGCTATACTGTTCCGAAAATTACACCCTGAAAGCTAAGAGTCGAAGAGTTCTTTTTCAAAGCAACAATGCTCAGTAACACCTAGTGTTGTGGCATAACAATGCTTGTCTAGCGCCTTACTGGAATAAAAAAATAAACCACAAATTCGCGCATCACCAACACAAACGTACGATATTACTAACTTTTTGTATTCCAATCTGAAAATCGATTGTAAATGAGCGAAACTTCGTAAAATCGCATAAGGATAAGACTATTAGCATCACAATGCAAATCAAGGATTGGAGGTTGCATACCATCCGGTTCCTTCACTAAAATATGAAAGTCTGTGCGTACCTGAAACAATATAAAAAAACAAATTAGTGCTATCAAGATAAATTATTTTCTCGAAGCCGAATAGACTCCAGTAAGAACATAGTTCCGTCGTAATGGAAGCGAAATAAAAATAAAATAAACAATAGGTCTTAAATAGCGAGAGTAAGCCTATTGTCTGCGGCAGACATATTGTAATAAGTTGCTCCGGTGATTGTTACTATGTAAGTTAAGATAGCCGATGAGTGGTTTTAGATTTTCTCTTTTTAATAAGCAAAGTAAGTAGTCTATTACTTTTTGCATGCCTCATTAAGCAATAGGATGCTTGTCGTCGTTAGGATTTTTGGAATAAGACTAAACCACTATAGAGTTTCTTTTTGTAGGCATTTTTGCAGATTGTCTTACTCGGTTTTTTTAAAACTAACATTTTGTAATATTTTTTTGTAATAATACCTTTTTTTTGTTAATTTGTTTACTTTATTTATTGTGTATCCATATTAAGTGCATGCAGTGTTTGCTTATAATTAGAGATGAGTAATCACCCGGGTTTTTACCCAGTCGTGTGTTTTAACCCGGGTGATTACCGGTTATGCAATGTTATGAACTTATTGTATTATTGTAAAACTTGTTAGCAAACCAATATAAATAAATAAATAAAATGTTACTGTATCAACTCAATTTGACCGTATGTAGGTATATATTATTTTATGTACGTTCAGCCCTCACTCCCTTATTTATAAACCGATTTTGATGATTATTTTTTCGTTAGATGGGTATACCTCAAGGGTGGTCCCATGTCAAGGAAGTCAGGATCTGATCATGGGATCTTGACAAATTTGAGAGAAACCCTCGAAAATTGTGGCCACGAACAGTTTTTCTGTTCACTTTTCATAACTTAATCACGTATTTGCGTTTAAGAATCATCACATCATAAGGCTGAGCTGATGAAGAAAACCATACCTTGCCTAAACAATTAGAAGTTAGATATAAAAACTGGTTTTAGTGACAGAAGCCACTTAATATGCTTTGAAGAAAAGAGGTCTTTCTACGTCTTTACTATATTGGAGGTAACCTGAATTGGTCAGTATCCTAGGAACCTCAAGGTAGGATGGTTATATCATCAGCTGAGTGGCAACAGGAATGATGAAGGATTAAGATAGATAGATAGATAGATAAACTCTTTATTGTACAAAACATACAAAACTGTTTAAAGACATTCTTACAAACTAAAAGTAGTGACTTAAGATCGAACATAAAATCATAAAATAAAAAACTAGAGCTTATTTACACAAATTATTCAATTTTCTATAAACTAATTTCGAGTTATAATAATTCCCCAGTGGTCCCATGGCCATCAAGTCAGGATCTGATGATGAGATCCTTGAGAAGTCGTTGGAACTCTTAACATTTTATAGGCACACTTAAAGCGATTTAGGTATTTTTTTATAGTGACTCGTGCATTTGTTAATTGAATAAATTTACTCAAGAAAATATTAC
Source organism: Callimorpha dominula (assembly GCA_949752705.1). Taxonomy (NCBI): domain Eukaryota; kingdom Metazoa; phylum Arthropoda; class Insecta; order Lepidoptera; family Erebidae; genus Callimorpha; species Callimorpha dominula. Next base: position 25,622,580 of record OX456996.1, read on the forward strand.
ATTTCTAAGGATGGAAAATTAAGGGATGAAAAATACAGCTTATTACAATTATCATGATTTACGCGCTTTGAAGTCGGTGATACTTTTTTAAAAGATAATTTATGTAAAAGATTATTCCCATGAGACCTTTTTTTTTTGTTTTGTGAAACTTCCCTGCCGCTTGGGCGCATCCCCATGAAGACCATGATCCTTGCTGTTAATGCAAAAAAATTGTTATAACTACATAGAAAATGAAAGTGTAGAAGAAATGAAAAAAATATATGCAAATTTTAAAATTAAAGAAATATTCTTTAATAAGATAAAACTTTATTATACTACTAGTTAAACCCGGCCACTCTTCACTTTCGCTTGGCGCTTTTTTATATAGATACAGAACGACTTGTTACAGTCTTTCATTCTTTACATGTTCCACGCATAACAATTATTAAATAATATGTAAATTCAATACTACTTACTCGTAAACGATGATAATAATTTATAACCGTACTCTTTAAACATAAGGCAAAAATCCGTGGTAACCACATAGAAGAAAGAAAGAAAAAATTATTAATTTTTTAAAACACAGCATACAACAAAATATAAAAATAATAACGTATAAAAAAACAATTAAAATTTGATAACAGGTAACATTTTTGAAGAGTCATTTGTTACATGACACTGACATGTCACATGACGCGTCAATGCCACGTATCCGACCACGTTTCTTTAAATGTTACTTACAAAAAGAACTTTTTATGTTACTGAGGGTTGTACACCGTGCCCTAGAAAATAGGTGGACCCTCAGTATACACTGCGATGCACAAATGCCACCTCAGTACCGATTTTCAGTGCCCACCTTAGAGTTGTCGACATGTAACCATGGGTATAAGTTTGCCTAGTTACTCACATACTGAGCTGAGAATAGATACCATTTACGATTTTCAACTATTCACTCGGAGACTAAATAAATAATTATGACGCACGATATTTACATTTATATCAAAATAATGAATACATTAAACCGGTAGCTAAAGGGGGAGACATTGTATAGAAATAAATTTGTCTGCAGAAGTCGATTACTTTGTTTTATAGCAAAACCTGAACTCAAGGTGTTCATCATTAATTTTACTAATTGATGTCTTAATTACAAATGTAGCTAATTAGCACCTTTATTTCACGAGTTAATTGCCATTACAAATTAATGTTTTAAACAACTTCTTCTTCAATTTGTAATAGAAGTTACGTTTTGCTTTGTATTTCTATTATCATCAAAACAATTGACAAACACAAGAAGCAATGTACTTCAAACAGTAGAATTTAAATCTCCAAACATGAGATAACATTTTTTAATAACATCCAGATGTTGACGAAAAATAATGAAGGAGCTAGTGTCTATCCAAGACGTGGGCTGTATTAAATATAAAGAAGGCCTGGTTTAATAAGAAAAAATAATTTGCTGAAACTCGGTTATAAGGCGACATTCCCGACAAAACACAGGGTTGGCAATGTAACTTTCTCGTAGATGGTAGACATTACGACCATGATCTAACAGCTTCAAAATATATTGGCAAATATTAATCATAAAAAGATGACGTAAAGTAAAAAAAAAAGAAATTGAAAAATATAGTTAGCAAGTAATTCGTCAAGTCCCCCTCTTGTGAAGCGCTTAATTAAATTCGACGGATTCTTGTCTGCTTGGTACGAGTTTTATTAATTTGCTAAATTTGTTGTCTTGTGTTACTAAATTGCTACCTACCTTTATACATATAATATAAAAATTATTGGTATGTCTGTTAGTATTGTTAGTAATCACTTCTAAACGATTTGATTGATTCAGATCATATTTATGTTTGTATATCATTTTGTCTTTGTTTTGTAGGGACCTGAAAGAGGATGACTACTACTTACCTCTAACACGTTTTTAAAAGGTAGCTTTCCCTTGTTATCCCACCCTTGCACAATTTGACCGAGGGTCATGGTAAGAAAGAGTTCTTATCGTTACTAACAAATTCAATCAGAATCGGTTAGTAAATAACGCTTCAGAAAACTTCTCCTATTTTACCTTAATTTTCACACCCTTTATCCATTTTTGTTTACAGAATCTTATTTAGTATTGAGTATTTATTGTTATTACCAACTATGGCAAAAAAAAAATTCTTGGGAGAGCCATGCTTCGGCACGTAATATATATATAAAATAAGCGATCAATAAATATTGCCGCAGCCAACCCCTTTAACGTTTTTTTCAGAATCTTGTTTTAACTGACTGAAATACTATCTATCACTGTAATACCTTTCTTTTATTCTTTATTTTTATTCCATTTCACAACTAAGATCAAATTACTTTATAATTTACTATGTAATCTCTACTGAATAGCTGGATTATAATATGTATATATGTCTAGTATGTGTTTATATATGTATATAATATATATATGTGTGTGTGTGTCTGTATGTATATGTGTGTATGTATATATATATATATATATATATATATACATATTAATACGTGTAAATACTTGTCTGTATTTTCTATATAGTACGCCATCAACTATTGCTTTTATTTAATACTTCTATAATTATCTCCATCTAAAGGTTGTCTGGTAGAAATCGCTATAAGCGATACGACCGCCCATTGTACTCTATTTTTAAGCTATGATCTGTTCCAATTAATTTTATTTAATGGTGTACAATAAAGAATATTCTATCTATCTATCTATCTATCTTATTATAACCAAAAAATATCAAAAGGGGGTGGGGGAAGATCAATCCAAAATAAGCGATCGATGGGACTAAACAAATCTAAAAACCATGATGGGAGTGTTACTGAAAACAAACGTCACATCTACAAGACACAGGGTGAACCAAGGTTATTCACGTTTCGAATATAATAACAATTATACTTTAGTAAAACTAATAACAACACGTCAAAACGAATCATATCAGCCTAAACTCGAGGTATTTACTAGCAGTCACTGAAGAGTCCCCCTATCCACCTCATGGCTCCATTATCAGATCAGCTCCATAATGCTAAATTATTGTATTGTCATCCATACTCCGTGTACATACATAATTTTATTTCGACTGTGATTGTGATTTATGACTTCCAAGATGTGTTTACACAGTTTCAAGTGAAGTTAATAAAAGCAAGTTAAAAATAATACTCGGTCCTAAGAAAATGAGCAAGACAGCGTCGGAAAAAGCTTGGCCTTGACCTGTCTATAGTTTTATACCATGTATATTTGTTGTGTCTGTCCGTTGTCACTCTGCCAGACACCATGGTAGGCTTCACTGAGCTGCTATAATAACCACGGCTGACCGGCCACGTTCTACTTTAGGCAAAAAGTTTGTCAGCCTGTAGTGTTGTGAAAGCATCTTTTTGTAATACATACAATGGTTTGTCATAAAATGCCTAAACTGAGAATATTTTAGAGGCTTTTATGGTAACAGTCAATATTTATTTTTACCTTTACAGAATAATTTTAGAATTTAAAAGTTCAGCTGCGTTGTTCCTATCTAAAATTTCAAAGATAATTCTAAAGGCGGGTGGAACTTCATGTCACTTCGTGATGTATAGAGTTGGTCTAGAATACCTCGACATTTTGGCCAAATTGATATCCAAGTAACACGGACCCTGGCTCCGTACCACTAGGATATACATACACATAACAAAAAATCAAATTGGAAACATTATTGATTTTTTATAACTGTTCCCTGAATCGCTTTTTCAGAGAATCTAAACATAATTTGAATGCTATGGCATTTTTATATACTTACGATGTCTATATCACTTTCTTTGTTAAGCATATTTATACGTTGAATTTACAATTACACACTCCCCGGTGGGTCCCGATGTTGTTTTGGACCCAACTTTTGTAAGTATACACAAAAGTTGGGTCCGAAACAACACGTTGCATATCTTTTATGTAAACTACAACTATTAGAAAAAAAGGTTCAATGACGAAAATAGGATCTAAACTAAAACACGTTTCACAAAAGCCGAATAATGTCGATCTCTCCGTTCCTCACGGCTCACGTCCTTATCCCTATCACCGGTAATCCTCTTACGTTAGCAAGACATAATCCACCGCGACTGTGAACGATTTAAATTAAACATATTTATTTTAAAGAGGCTTTTACTTATGATTTTAATTTGTTATTTGTATGGAGTAACGCAAATGGAATGCTGTGCAAGTGGAATAATTTAGACTGGAAGGCCTGAGGTCTCGTATTTCTAATATTTTCAAACATTATCTTACTATTAAATGTTGGTTCTCACAATGATGTTACTGGTAGATGAAATACTTATATTCATATGCTATAGTATAATTAGTAGACTATACCGCTGAGCTAAGTAATCAATAATCTAGGTAAACTGGAAAGAAATGAATTCTCTCGTATGTTAAAAGCACATCTACACCAGGCTTGTGGTAATTTTGCTATCCTTAAATATTATCCTACTAATATTATAAACGTGAAAGTTTGTGAGGATGTATGGATGTATGGATGTGTGGATTTATGGATGTATGGATGTTTGTTACTCTTTCACGCCAAAACTACTGAACCGATTGCGATGAAACTTGGTATGTAGATAGCTGGAGACCTGGATTAACATATAGGCTACTTTTTATCCCGATATTTCCACGGGATCGGGACTTCGCGGGTGAAACCGCGGGGCGCTGCTAGTAAATTATAAATGTGATAAAAAAATACTTTTCTACTAGCTACTGCTTTATATCACATTTCCCAGTCAACCGCATAAGGTTACTAATATAATATATTTAATTTATTTGTGTGCATTTCCGGTACCATTTTGGAGGAGATCCTTTGGAGCCTGCGTTAATCGGATCAACACTCTAGCGCCTATATCCCCTGTTTGGTCATGTGAACAACCCCCTTTGATAAAGAAAAATTAAATTTGTTATAGTACATAGCAGAATTCATAAGACAAAATACTAGGCTTTCCTAAATATTTCAAAAACAAGCTTTATATAAACTAGTATAATAGCAATGGGACGGAATAAAAAAAAATGTTACGTTGTCATCATGCTACAAGTCACGTATACCACGGCGGGAGTGCACGGGGACATGGATGGCGTCGCCGACACCCGGACTAACATCATTTGTCACTATCAACATTGCAGGGGGACCGTAGCGCATAGATGCTGGGCCACGATAGATTGCCGATTGTATCGTAGTTTTAATAGTCAGACGCAAATAATGTTGGTTTTGGAATAGCTACATGTATTGACTTCAGAACTGATCAAACAATGTGAGTGAGTGAGTGGACAATGAAAAAAGGATAAAAATAGTTCTGGACACTATTAAGCAAGTTAAGAATTTATGAACATTGACATAATAGGTCCATGTTAGTAAATATGTATTCAATTCTGCTCTACGTTGACAGAAAAACGTCATTGACTGTAAAGCTGACAAAATATTTATTAAAAAAATAACAACTAGACTATCTGTACCAATTAGGATGACCGAAATGTTAGGGTGCTTCAGCGGCAAAAAACAATAGTCATAAAATTTTACCAAAATCGAAGAATAGATTTAAAATATTATAAAATGAAGTTACTAAAGGGTTTTGTATGTTTCTATAGTAAGAAATAAAATTAGATTTGTAAACAAGATTATAAAGCAGAAAAACTTTTTTCTGAACTCATTGGACAAACGTCACTACTATTAAAGTAATAGAAGTGACGTTGTCCAATGTCAAATAACAGCTCTGAGCGCTACTTTTATAACAACACTTTTTACAGTACGTACTATAAATTATTTTAGACGTAGGTAATTTGTTTCATCGTAAATGTATATACAAATGCTATTTTTGTGTTGCAGAAAAGCAATATACAATTAAGTGATAGCTGCTCATTATCAGAGACAATTTTAATACATTGATATTAATGACAGTAGTTTAAGCATATTTTACATAATAACAAATACTCAAGAAATCGAGAAAAAGTGTCGCGACGTTTGCAATTCTACGGTTTTCCGTATTTAAAGTTACCTTTTAATAAGATATAACGTTTTATGAATAGGAAGAATTAAATGCAAGTAGCATTGAAGACTTCCTCTTCAATATTACTTGCATTGCACTCTCATTTGCATTTGTAGAATAAAATTTTTAAAAGTTAGCAATGTTAGCGATACCTAGCTTGTTATTGAAGTGAAACTTCTAATGCGATTTCCAAAAAGGTTGCGTCCAAAAACGTTTAACGCTACCATGGAGGGGGTATGAAAACATTACGAAGTTTCACTTCTTCCGCGCGGAGGGACTCCACGCACTATTTTGACAGTAGTCAATTATCTTTATATCATAAAATCGTTTAATTAAAAATTATAGATCAGCATACACAACAACATTGCAACAATAGTTTGCTTAATCAAAAGTCAAATATTATAACAATGAATAACAATAACATCGTGTTGCAAATACACACATCAAAAAAGTCTAAGCAACATGTACGATTTTGAACTTTTGAACGATTTTTACTATTGTAATAAATATTTCTTTTATAAATAATAACTAAGCATTGGTGACTAAAGCAACAAAATCCTTCATTCAATGGTCCATTTAATCACAATAATAAACAATATGTGTACCGTAACCATACGTAGTATAAAATAAAGTTAAACCGAAATTAAATTTTTCATGTTTTACAAAATTAAGCGACATTTTATGAAGTGAAACTTCTTTAGAATCGTTGTAATTTGAAATTCGATGAAACGTAAGCATCACGATAAAGTTCCTGTAACGTTTCTATAATCTATGTCTTTACGCCTGCGTTTTACCAATCTTTGTATTTGCGCCTGCGTACTACCAATATTTGTCTTTATACTCTCTGGTACTTTATATTCTCTCGTAGGCTACTTTTCCGAAGTTTCACTTCTGCCGTGTGTGAATTGCACACACACACTTTTTTTATTATTTGCTAATTCAATATAAAGTGTGACCGCTTCTGTTGTTGAAAACTTGTCGGTAACGATTTTTCATTGAATTTATAAGATTGTTTATCTGATGCTGCGGCAATCACTCCCAATGGAATTTTAACAAGTTTACCGGAGGCCCTTCCTTCTCCCCTCTTCTCGCACTTCCCCCTTCTCCCACATTAAAAAAATTGTTTCTTCACGTACAACGGGCAACTATTTTCTTAAATTCATGATTTTACATACTTTTATTGCCATTATAATAAATATAGTTTCACTAAAATAGAAAAAGTTGACTGCTAGAGAATGCCTTAAGCATTAAGTCCGCCAATGTACTAATGTGCAAAAAGTTTTGAAAATAAAAATATAGTTTTTTGATGTTCGAGTTTAGACCGTCCTTCTAGTGAGTCTTATTGCAAACATACAAAAACCGCAGACAGCCTATTTTGACAAATGGTTACTTGTTTCTGGCATCCGCTTTCATTAAATATTTAACGACGTACTAGGCATACGTCCTCTAGGTTGTTACAACCATGCGGCCCAAGCGGCACAAGCTGTTACAGTGCCGACCTTCCAAAGTCAAACAAATGAACAAATCTTTATGACATAATAAATGTCTACATAGTTAAGAATTATGTGATCCCTTTGCTCCTAGTGTCCTCTCCATAGTTTAGGTCACAGTTTTTATGCCAACTGGTTTTTTTTTTTTATATTTGAGCTGCCAAAATGACTCTGCCCCGCCTGATGGAAAGCACAAGCAGAATCCAAGAGCGGTGGTCACCATCCTCACTGCGAACAACGACAGTGCAGCATGGTGACCAGCACTATGGCGGCCTAGTGAGATGCTTTTTCACGCCGCGCTTAAAGGACCCGGGATCATAGTGGGACGGAAACACGTGCGCTGGTAGTGAGTTCCAGGTTTTAAGTGCTCGGCACAGGAAGGAAGACCCGAATCGATGAGTGCGAGAGCGTATGTCTACCACTCTGAAGGGGTGACTTCCGAGTCCGGCACGTGTTGTCCTGTAGAGGAAGGGAGAAGGGGGGACCAGTTGGAAGAGCTCTTCAGAACACGCCCCATGATAAAGGCGATAGAGGAATGCCATAGAGGCGATATCTCTACGCATCTGCAGAGGCTCAAGGGACTCGGTGGCTTCAGGACTGCCGACAATGCGGATTGCTCGCCGCTGCAACCGGTCGAGAGCGTCAAGCAGATACTGCGCGGCTAAATCGCAAAGGTGAGAACAATACTCCACGCACGAGCGAACCTGGGTCTTATAAAGAAGACATAGATGCCCAGGCGAGAAGAACCGTCTCAGCTTGTTTAGTATACCTAACTTCCGCGAGGCCGCTTTAGTGACGCTCTCAACGTACTGCCTTGTAGTGGCAGTTGAGTGCTCTGAAAAGTCGGAAGGGGAAGGAATGGAGACTTTTTGGGAGAGAACGCGCACACCTGTGTTTTCTTGGCGTTAAAAACTCGACCTCGGCTCGGCTTCGTTTATATCATTCAATTTAAAAACTTACTTGACTTAAATTTATATTGAGAAACTATTTAAAGAGCAATCGAACCTACTCAACTTCACCAGTCATTATAGCCTCTATATCAAGTTGTATTAAAGGAAATAAAAAAGGGAAGGTTCTGTTGACCCAATTCGTCAAGCCCTCAGTTCTGATCGTTAACAGCGGACGAAGGTGTGAGCCACCATGAATAATTCAAGAGGTTTGCACAATAGAAACAAATGAAGAATTGGCAGACGTTCACTGATAACTTCGAATCGAAAGAATCGCACGATTACAGGCCAGCCCGTAAGAATATAAAAATAAATATTAGTGAAGTTTGTCTAATGAGATTTCAGAAAAAAGGTTTTCTATATCTATTTGTGATTTGTATACAAATCCAAATTTGAATTATATATGTACTAGAAAACAAAAACAAAAATATTATATAACCTTATTTTATCATACTTTAAATTAATTTTTCAATTATAATAATAATATATATATACTCGAGACACCTCAGTCCTCACCCACGGCCGTCTGATCCCAAACTAGGCAGAGCCTGTAATTGTGTTATTGTGTTCATTCATTGTTTGCCCTGAGTGGGAATCGAACCCATGACCTCGGGCTCAGCCGTCAGAAGCACTAACCACTAGACTAACAGGCCGATCAATGGTTAAGTTTGAATACTTACCATGTCACTCATCTTAAAATCAGAAATGTATAACAAAGCCCAGAACATATCGTTGCCGGGATATTCAAATATTTCAATATTATCATAATATATCGATATTTCGTTCGAGCTATTTAAAACAATTATGTTTTGTGATATAAATAAATTATTATTGGCAAACCCATCAAAAATGTATAATCCAGAAACATTTTTAACAACCATTTAATAAATTGATTTTGTCGTAAATAAAAATTTCTAAATGGACCAACCTTTCCAGTTCTCACAGGAAGCCATAGTATCTCCCAAACAATCTATCCATGTTTCCGTAATGATTACATTTTTTCTTTAAGTGTTATGATCTAGGGAGTTATTAAAAGTAAAAAATATACAATTAATTTCAATCATTATTAAATTTTTCAAGAGTTAAACAGAATTCCCGACAGATCCTTCAGTGGAAAAAGTTACGCAACGCATTAAGTAATTGTCAATGTTTTTCCTCAACAATGATAAAACTGGTTCGTGTTCCGTTATCTTTTAACTTATTATGAAATTACCGATATGAAAACACCTGTACCGTCATGGAAACATATACTAAAACTTTATCTTCTTTAAAACCTATTCGTCTTAGTATTATGTCTGCTGCTTATCTTTGTTAGGGAAGGGAAAGCTGTAGGGGCTTATTCAAAATTAATTATCGCGTTACTCTCTTGTAAGTAAATAATAGACTATCAAAAAATAATTTGGCAAATAAAACATACTAGATCTGTGTAAAATTATCCAATTTTATTAAATTTCGGGGACAGGACGGGAGTGCTAGATCAAGTTCGGTAGTGTAGTTGAAGGGGTTCAAACTCGCATACATAACTATATTTAAGCATTATTCGTTATTCACAAACATTCGAGCTACGGTTTGGAAATAAAATATCTAGAAACGATGAGGCTATAATTACGAAATTTAAAATGTATCTCATGAAGTCATGACACTTTAAATATTTTGCTAGTGCTCGGATGTTGTATCGGTTCAAGTAATTACTGCACCCACTGTGGATTCCATTGTGTGGTTAGATACCCATGTGGGACAATCCTGATTGATTCCTTTGTGTAAGTTTTAGTGTCGAAAGTTTTCTTGATATTTTTTTTTTCATAAAGAATACTAGTAACATTATTATTATTATTAAGTACTAGCTGCGACCCGCGGTTTCACTCACGTAAGTACCGGTGCCGTGGAAATATCGGGACAAAAAGTAGCATATGTGTTAATCCAGGTTTCCAGCTATCTACATACCAAGTTTCATCAAAATCGGTTCAGTATTTTTTGCGTGAAGAGCAACAAACATCCATACATCCTCACTAACTTTTACGTTTATAATATTAGTACAATATAATTGTAGGTACGTATATCGTTCTTTAAGGTTAGGGTAAGAAATGCTTTAAAAAATGTACATATTATTGATATCAGTAGTAAAGCAATGCCATTAAATATAGAGAAAGCAGAAAAAAAATTGACTCATTCATAATGAAGCCAATACGAAATATCGTCAACAACTTAACTCAATCATTAGCGTCGATGATAAATTAAAGTACCCTCCCTCAAAGCAGAAAGTTGTAAACTACACATACAGTTACAAGCCAAACTTGGCCGAATCTTCAACGAAGTCCGTCAATGGATCGGGATTAATGAGTCATGTCAGTGACTGAACCGTACCCGACGAGGTGCCTTTTTTATTATGCGCAGGCGCATGGCACAAAAAGTTGTTTTTGGATGATATGCGAAATATAGGTACGTCCGGTTTTTTGTATATTGAATATGATCGTATGTCATTTAATATTTTCAACATCAGTGTCTGTTTATTTTATTACAACAGTGTATACTGTTGTAATAAAATAAACACACAATAATGATGGGTACAGCTTTCCCCATTAACAGATGTTAGGTAACCTTTTAAGAGTCATTAGTATATATTTTAGACTTTCTAAGAAACACTATTGCAAAAGCATTGTCAGTTTAGAAGGGAACATAATATAATACAAAAGGTTTTAGGCTTAGCAGTTTCAGAGATAAGAGGGAGTATTTACTTCAGTAAAAGTAAAGATACATTCAAGGTTTATTAATAAAATACATTTAATTCTAGTAGAGTAAATCGATTGATAACCGTCTTCTTCGTCGTTGCAAAAAAAACATACACACGATTTTTTTTTATGATAAACATCAATTTTTAAATGAATGAAAAAGATTGTTTGATTTCTTAAATAAATATATACTCCAACGAATCCATTAGGCACACTGAGTCTTTTTACAAATAAATATTCTTATAAAAACCTCTTAAACGCTAAATATACTGAAACAGGCACCTGAGTTTGTAAATAAAGACAAAAAAGACCTAGACATTATCATATTTAGGCCATTTCGTACTAAATGTGCATTTTTATATATTTTTCCGAAAACTATATAGGATCACTTGCTTTTATGTAAAGATATTAGTGATGTAACGAATGTCCATTTCTCACATTCGAATGCGAATATTTATCTCTAGTATTCGCGAATGCGAATGTTGACTTATCAATTAAAGAGTGTACGAATGGGTTAACAATTCGCAACGGGGACGATGTCAGCGTATATATAGATGCCGTGGTGAAAGGTTTGCTGGATGTGCTGTGGTCGGAACAGTGGATAACGTTAGGGGTTCAATAATGGTTTTTCTAGTAGTATCATTTCTTATGACGCTCGTATGGAGTTGGATCTATGACAGAGGATCAGCAATTACGGGGGCCAGTTCGTAGGCTTGACCTAAATCCAATCGAATACGTCCGGGACAATCTCAAAAAGTGTATTCGAAGCCGTTGACCAGCTCTTACGACACTCAGAGAGCTAAAAGCTGCAGCTTTTGTGGAGTGGGAGAATATTCCCCAAAGAAAGATCCAACACATAATGGACGGGCTTCCAAACCGATTACAAGTAGTTTTTGATGCCAGGAGAAGAATTACCCGTTATTAATGTGAAAATTAAAATACAGATTTTTCTTAAAATCTATATTTTTGTCATTGTTGTTTTTGTAAGACAAACTCTAGTTACACATTTTTTCTTATTTTTAAATAAACCTTTTCACATCTGACCCGTGTTCGATAATTTTTGTAAACGGTTCACTTAATTTAGTATTGTAACAAAAACAATTAAGTTATACCTAAAGGAGTTTTGAAGGAATCAACATGTAATATGTGGCCGGTTAATTGTGCCTCTGAGTATGTATTTAATAAGGCTTATCAAATATTATTCATTCGATTAGGCCTTTCAAGTCCTTTTTTATGAAATATATTATTTTGTTTTATAATTTTTTTTTGTTTAGCTAATATTTCAATTAAAATAAAAAGAACAAGAGAAAGTAATTTCAATTTAGTAAGCTTACTTCCAGACCGTTCCATTATTATTTATTCTAATGAAACTAAAAATATTTATGTTAGCATATTTTTTACCACAATTTTTTTTTTCGTTTGTCAAATATATTCGGCAAACATTCGCATCATTTTTGCGAATACGAATGCGAATGTCAAAAATAATACGAATATTCGCGAATGTGATTATTTTTTACATCACTACATCACCATTATATACAATAAAAAGGAAAGTGATTTATTTCAATATGTAAAGGTTATGTCTTCACTAATCGAATAACCATCAGAATGTCGTTTAAATTTTATTTAAACGCCCATCTACGTAATCTTCATTTTAAGATTTCACAAGCTGCCTTGTAGCCTTTCGTTGGTATCTTTATCACCACTAACATCAAAAATCTATAGGTACTTCGACAATCGACTGGTCTTTTGTAGCACTGTTCAATATGTACAGTAGTGCAATTTAGTTATGGATTAGTTGAGACGGAAATAGTCAGGGTATTTGTGGTATTTTCCATTGATCAATCTGTTGCACAAATCCAACAACAAAACAATGTATCTCCTTTGTATTCATTCACCGTATACTGTAATCAGTGAATCACACATCTATTTGTTTAGGCAGCTTCCGTTTATTCGTACCTTGTGTTGGTATAAAAACAAGTGATAATCTTGAAATGTTGATGAAGACCTAGTTCTAAGGTACTTTTTGTGGAAATCCTCACGGGACATCACATCACCGAGCCAAATGGTAAGGTGATATGTAGGACACGATCCGACTAAAACTGGGTCTTATTGCCAAAGTCTCAGGTGTCCCTTAGAAACGACGTCCCTAGTACCTAGGCGGTAGTGCATTCGACAGTGACGTTAGAGATCGCGGGTTCAATTCCCCGTTCAGTGCAAATATTTGTATACATTATGTCTATTTGCATTGTTCTGGGTGTTTCTGTCTATATCTATATACTATTGAAGAAAAAAAATATTTTAATATGTTTATTCGTGTTCTCGAAACCATAGTACCTTTTTCTTTTTTATACTGGGGAAATCCATCATGGACTACCCTCTACCTGGGGTGCGGCAGAGGGTTGTGTCGGACTCCTACCGGCTAAAACCACCCGTGTGTTCCATCTCGCACCTTCTGCCGGAGATACGGGAGTCACAATCGTCCGCGTCCCCGGCGGTGCTGGCCGCGTCTAGATAGCGTGATGTAATATATCCCAAATTATCTTACTAACGCAAAAACGGCTGAATGGATTTGGATTAAATTTGGCACAGAGGTAGATTACAGGGTGGAATAGGACATCGGCTACTAAATTTACACGCGAACGAAGTCGCGGGCAACAGCTAGTATTATAATATTATTTCTGATCAGCTATAAGACTGTCTTGGTACCTACTTGATTAGGTGGAATGAAAACATAACCTCTTCCTATAAGGCATGGCAAATCCGTATTAATTTCGACAGTATCTCAGCAAAGCCACGTGTAATCGTTTCGTTACGTTTATATATAGGTGTTATAAAGTTGTATAATACATGATGTAGCCGTGAACTCAACGCCAAGTGCGTTGAGTTTACCGAGGTCACGAACGCTATAAAACGCTTAACACTGTTCAGTACAGTATTAGCGAACGTTTGTAGGCTATACCCACCACCTAAATTATTCTTAATTTGCATATCATAAAGGATGTCACATTAATATGTAAATATGAACGCAGTAGTTTGAACTTAATACTAAAGAATTAGTATACTTACTCTTATACCTAATGTAACTTGACTAACTTGAATCTATCATAGCTATTAAATTCTTCTTTTCCTCTATACCTCTCTTTTTCTATCTTCTAGGTTTTAAAACATACAGATACTGAAATACAAAATGGTAGACCGAATCTAAGGTGACAAGTGTTACCTTAAAGAATACTAAATGTCTTTTTATACAAGTACTATAAGTCGTTTCCCCGCAGTTTCAACTGCGTTTATGGTAGCTGCTCCACTCCTTAGGGTCGTAGCGTGATGTTATATGGCCTATAAAATTCCCCAATGGACACTATCCAATACAAAAAGGATGCATCCGAGCAATAGTTCCAGCGATTAGCGCGTTTAAACAAACAAAAAAACTCTACCTTTATTATATTATTATCTGTATAGATTAAAAAAAAAATAGATTTTTCAAGTAACAACCTTTAGATGGTAGTTTTTTAGTTATGTATACGTACGGGAATTAGCGCGACCATGTAGTAGGTATGACATACATGTAGTAGGTATGACATACATGTAGTAGGTATGACATACATGTAGTAGGTATGACATACATGTAGTAGGTATGACATACATGTAGTAGGTATGACATACATGTAGTAGGTATTACATTACATACCTCAGCATGCTATTTTAAAGTTATTAAGTACAGATAGACAATGTTGTCTTGTATTTTATTTTAATGACTCAATTTAGATACGGCTATTTTATACAGTCCAACAGGACATTTGTCACAACAAACTGAAAAAACTGAAAAGTCCTAATTTTTCGAGTAATCATTCTTTGGGTTCGGAAGTCATCTGAGTCACAGTCGCAGTTTGGTCTTCTCGATTGCCCCTAATGTCGCAACAATTTCAACATATTACATAGTAATCGAAAGATCGAGAACCTTTTAGAGTAGAGCAGTGCCATGTCGTCATATACGTTCGTTTCGTTTGGTGAAACGGTCCATCCACATGTCAGTTGACAGGTCGACAAGCAATAAACAGTTAATCGCATGAATCATGGTGGCTACGCATGCCACCAGGGTCGACTTGGTGAATCATTCGCTCACCTCCGTGGCGTCGCGACGCCATTCTCTATTATGTACGTGACGCGTGATTCAGTCGCTTAATTACATTTGAATAGAAGATAACTTAGTTAAATATGGATTTAGATCCTAAGACGTCAGTTTCTAAAGTACGAAGTTCCTTCCCTTTCCATCGTTATCGTTGTGTAAATAAATGTTATTAAAGTTATCAACTGAATTATAAATATTTGTAAGCTGTTATTAATCTTAAGGAGTCGTTTATAGAGAGCGATGTTCATACCCATTCCGTGTAAACGACTACTTCTCGGGCACTTTGAAGGGGAAGCAGCTTCCACAACGGCGAAATTTTACACGTTTTATTTTCAATTGAAGTGACTTTTTTATATTAGGTATAATGTATTGTGTTATTAGAAATTAAAGAAAAAAATGGAAAAGTTTAAGGAAAGTTAAAAAAAAAGTAAATGCTGAACGTGTATTTTTATATGGACAGACGTTTATTGCTCAATCAAGCCTTTACCGGGGAAAGGATTAAGATTCAATTTTGCAGACAGGTGCTTCCTTCGCTGGATTAACGAGGATAAACGCGAGCATTCGGCGTAAGCTTCGATATCGATTATTAAATTATTTTCAGCGACAAATATAGTAAGTTTAATGTGACGTAGGTATGTCCACTTCAATAAATACGTGCTAATGAACACTGCATTAACTTTCTAAAGCACTTATATTATTCTCGTAAGATGCCTTAAGAATGCTATTTAAATTATACTAGTTAATTATACTAGTATATTATTATACTAGTATATTTAATTATACTAGTTTCGGACCCGACGGGGGCCCTTTATCAAGGGGTGAGGCGTCCTGCCGCGCCGGTTGCAGGTGCCAGACAGAACCGGCGCGGCAGGACGCCTCACCCCTTGATAAAGGGCCCCCGTCGGGTCCGAAACTAGTCGGGCATCCCCGAAATATACACGTGAGTAAAACCGTATAATTTAAATAATATGAATACCACTTACGAAAGTTTTTATTCGAGCCTTAAGAATGCTTCGTTTAAAAGGATTGTTATATTTGTATGAGGTGAACTTCCGGAAGCCGTGGTTTGATAGTAGGTATGATTGATAGTGAAGGAGCTCTGACCACACTACTTCTTAAAAGGATTAATACCCTTTGAAGGTTTCCTGTTTAGCCTGCAATTTTTATTCGACTATTTAAACGACGTATACAATTTAAATTACACTATACCCACTTACGGGTTAAAGTTAACAGCTCTGATAATAAAATTGATCGAATCTTGTTAAAATCTAGGCTATAGCTATTTTTTGAAAGACTACATCACCTTCCTTTTTTTAAATGTATCATACGAGAAACGTAAAAACGTGAACTTAAATATCCAAAATGATACATAGATAACCTGCACTGACATAAGGTAAAACCTTTTTAATAGGGGGAGCCGGTCAGTTTTGTGTACACCGAAGTTAAAAGGTTTAAGTACACAAAACTCATCCTCCAAGTTCTAAGTAGATAATTTATATATTATGGGAGGCAGGAATCGTAATACAAAGACCCCGTCCATCTGATAGCCTGGATATTGCCAATTGATAAGTAGGTACAAGAATTAGCATTAATGTATTGCTGCAACAGCGCAATAAGACTGATGGGTATCAGACAGTTAGTTTCAACATGCATTCATTTGGTTTGTTTAGTCTGAACATTTACTAACTTTAATAATAACACTCTTATCATGTTGTGAATTGATTTGAATTTTGAATATTGGTACACCAAATCCAATGACCATTAAAGTTAATTATAAAAAAATTGAGCACGATATCAACGAGTGTTATAATAACCAACACATCGCATCGCGTTCGATAGATACTTGCGGTTTGTGGAAATTGCTTTTACATTAAATATCAATTATAACGACTCCACTTTGCTGTTAATATTATAACCAGTCCATTTACACGATATTATGAAAGTAAGTTTATTTTGATACAGAGTAATGATGCGCATGGTTGATATTGATACATATTTCGAGCTAAAAGTATAGAAAAGAAAGCTCAATTGAAATCATACTGCTTGAATGTCCGCACGTTTCAAATTCAAATAACTCCTACAGCAAATTTTATAAACATAGGAACAGCGCATTGGGTTTTTTCGACCCTGTCACTAATTGCTTTTCTCAACTCTTCCTTCATAAAATTCCAGACCTAGTCTAGTCGCCGTTTTAATTACGTTAACGCAAGTAATTACTCAGAAAACATGCATTAGGTACCTACCTAGAAATTTAGTCATAAAAGGAAACAAACAAACTTACAAACAAATTAACATTCACATTTATACAAATACAACAGGCATTTATTTGATATTACTAGGTCTAAAATTAGTCTCTCTCAACTGAACTCATAGCAAACTCGGCAGTAATGCATTAATTAAACAATGTTAGCGTAGGCTTAACAAAGAGACTGCAAACTTCCTATAGACAACTCACGTAATTGTCATACTTTACTAGTCGACGGTGATAGGAAAGGCGTACGAGCAGGATTCCACTATAAACGGGATTTAGGCAACTTAATTTAATAAAAATTACTGTTGATATCCCACGATTACTAGGTTTTAACATAAGAATTATCAAAAAATATAATAAGTAATAAGAACTCTTTGTTGGTCCACACGAATAATTTTAAATATTCTCTTAAACTATACTTTAGTTATACATACTCTGCGTAGTCTTATTTCTAACCAGCTGTGCCTGTGTTGTGTAACGCGGCTTCGTTCACTTGTATATATTAGTGATGTGTCTGATCGTTAAATATGTATATCCGCGGATACCCTAATTCTTTTTTAAAAATCAAATTAAGCCTAAGTTACCCCTCATAACATCAGCTATCTGGTAGTCAAAGCTCCGTAAAAATCGGTTCACCCGGTCCGGAGATAAGCCGGAACAAACAGACAGACAAAATTGATTTGGTATAAGTACCATGTAAACACTCAGATGCATTTAGTCAAAAGCTGTTATTTTAATCTTACAAACAGACTTTTAATAATATTTATAGGTATAGACGTATAAATTGAAGGCATGAATGGGTCTTCGAATAAATATCTAACGATGTGGCAATGTATTTTGTTATAAATTTCATCCAAGCTCAAAGCAGAATCAATAAAAAGGTTTACAAATGCTGAAATGAATCTGATATTTACGCAAATACTACAATGTACACGCTTTTATGGTGTTATTGACGTGAACGAAATTACGTTGTTAAAACTCAGAATTTACTTAAACCACTCAAAGTATTTTGTACTGTTGATCTAGCAATCTCTCAAGTTTGTTTGCATGGTCGAAAAACATTGTTTAGAAGTTCATGTTTCTATAACTGCCTTACAAACGTCATCGCATCTTTTAGATAGAAACGGCAAACCGACCTTCTTCAACAAAGATCTGCATGCTGTTTTTTTCCTCTCTATTCCTAGTATCCACTACATTCTTCTCTGTCCAGTGCCAACTCTTTCACTGCTTTTTAAGTTTCTTGGACGTTTCTCTTTTGATCAAATGCAAACGACTCAGTACTTAGCTTCAAGTCCTTTGCTTTTGATTTTCCTCTTTTGCCTCTCCTCTTCTTTTGCTTAATCGCTAACCCGTTTCTTCTATATCGATATGCTAGATATCTTCAAGACTATATACGATATGCTAGAAACATACAAGTAAGTAAGGCGTTCTAGTAATCGCTCATCCAATCCAAAACGAACCAGTGGCAATATTGCTTATTCGGTTGCCAGCTACTGTGTGCTTTAATCAAATAAAAGCCTACTCAATTTCTAGACATCTTTGTGACATAATTATGTACAACTAACATTCATAGGCAGCCTAAAATCTAGGCGGCGATGAATCACTCCGAAACCTTCTGACTAATTTACATTAGGCACTCTTCGCATGATATTGCTGGCCGATGACTGCTTAATGACTACTGCACTTAGACAACGATTAGTAGACGAGTAAGAAAATTCCGTAATATAAATAATTTATGATTGAAATTGTAAATAAAGATAAGTAAGATACTTTTAAACCACTCATGGACCACGGCTTTACTCGCTCTAATAGTAGGGTTAGCTTTTTTTATATAATGGTTCTTGTTTCCTTTGAGTAACAAACTGAGGCGTCTCTTGTCTATATTTTCCGATCTCCCGTTGTTGGCAAATGATTTTATTGTGCTCTTATTTTTGTCTTCTTAACAATACGGCTTAATAAGCAGTTTCCAATAACCTTTCTTACAATATGACGGCGGGCAAAACATGACACAATATTCCGTATGGGACAAAAGAAAACAAACATCTATAGAGAAGAAATTATTTCCAGCTGAGTAGCAGACAGATGTCGCGTCTCATACATATAGATGCCTACGTAGGTACTATAGATACGGGCACTACGGCATACAATACATCGCGTCGCGCCCTAAATAAAAAGGTCAATATCGAAAGGTTAGAAGCGCCTGGACTGACACACACATAAAGGGATTGCGACAATAAAGATGCACAAACCGTCTATGAAAATCGAAGCTTTTAGTTTGGTTATTATATAAATACTGATTACGACTACAGTAGTCACTTGTTTTTGCGCAATACCTTTTTCCACACATTTTAGCGTTAGTGTATTTGACGACAAAAAAGTTGTTCAGTGAACAGACTAGACTATTCTCCTGCATATTCAAAATAATTATCTTACCGAGTTGTGGAATTTACTTAGTAGTGATAAATCTGTATTGTAGTAACTAAGTTTGATTTAATAAATGCATTTGTGTGCTGGCAATCCTATTAACAACTGCCCTGTACCAATAAATTTGTGTCGCAACTGCAGTGGAAGTCCTGAGCTCCTCTTTGTTAAAGTTATTTAAGTTATTTTATATGTATATGAATATTCTAAATGTTACGTGATTATACTTGTTTCCCTGTATTACCTATTTCATTATATTGTAGATGTTTATAGGTATTATTTATTAGTTTTAAGCCTAACATGTTTTGCTTCACACACCAAAACTACCCATTAGATTGTTTTATATCCGGTCTTTATTATTGGATCCCAAGGTGACTGGAAGAAATTGCTTTTCATATAAGCGATGTACATATCAATTTTTGTAAACTTACTGTAAGTAATATTTACTGGTGTATAATAAAGTTTATTCTATTCTATGTAGGGCAATACGAAAATGTTTAGTTTTCCGAGTTACTGAGAACTACTTATTAACGTATTATTTGGACTTAGCTTAAAAAGTGCGTTGTTCGATAGGCGATACTGACCTAAAGCGTTAAATTTTTTTTATAGCTTCCAAGTACGGATTTATCTTTACCTTTTTTAAGGGTTCATCACGACATAAAAAGACAAATTGAAGCTGTTTAGTGTTGACTCAGTCTCGATGGTTAACATTTAAAATTGCATTGCCACGACTTTACCCATAGCAAGTGATTGAGGGTGAATCACCGCCTATATTAAAAAACTTTCAGCGTAGGACTGCACGTCAGGAGTGAAAAGATGACTAACATATTTATAAATACATAGTTTAAGTTTTCATTTCAAAAATAATATCAATGCATAATCAAAGAAATTATACCCTTTTACGACACTTTTCCGTCGCATGACCAATTACCAATAACGATGGGTACAAAATCGCTTAGCCTGGATAATGAAGGTCAGACAGTTTGATAAGCAATTCAGAACGATTATAAATCGGTTCATGTTTCCTTTGAGTAACGAACTGAGGCGTCTCTTGTCACGCCATCGGGTCACGTCAACAAAACGGTTATTAATACAAAAAAGATAGGAAGAAATTCTTGATAGACCGAGCTATTCTTACATATTTTTGTTTAAGTATAATAAAGATAATATCTTAATTAATATTGTTGATTATTTAAACATGCTATTATTAGAAGAATCCGTGGATGGTTAGCGGTTACCAGTGTCAATACAATGAAGCGCTGATGAATAGTTACCAGCATAAAATATATTCCACAGCAGGCATCTGTTGCAACACCTACTGCAAAACGATGCAATCAACTATGGATAATCTATTAAAATATAATCTATATTCTATACTAGAGCTTTTATCATTCGAGCGCCAAACAGTCTAATAACTCACTATGCATACAAGTACATGATTAGTGAGTGTTACGTGTATGATTATTTAGGCAATTGACAACACAGCATTTCAAAAAGCTCTGAAAAACCCAGCCAAAGCTTCTTTATGGCGAAGTTACCATTACCAGGCTGCTCAATATAAACAGGCATTTTTCTCCCATCTTACTGACTCGTATTTTTTAAATCTAGCTTGAAATAAGACAGATGAACAATCCGATATGCATCATTTATTCAAACTAACTTCTCCATTCTCACAACTGTGCTGTGTAGTTACGACACCATAAAACATGCAGCTTAAACAGTGGACAGCAAACTATGTCCATGCTATACACACACAGACAAGTGTGAGTGCAATTGTTAAAAAGGCTGTGTTGTCGTGTTGGTCGAGGCCGTTAAAGCTCTATAAATAACTCGACTAAATAAACACGGACTACAAATCAACCCGCGGTATATTTAATTAGGATGCACTGCATATTTTGTGAGGCAAGTCTCTCTTGGTAAAATCGTGGAGATGGATCGGTGATTCAGTCGACTTTATTAAGCTTTTTCATGCAAATTTTGCCTTTTATTTGACTTGTGCTATATTTCTTGCAAAATGTAAAGGAGGCCGAGAGAATATTTTGAGATGTTCAATATTGAAACTTGTATAAAATTGGGCGTTGACGAAAGTCAAGTTTATTATTTATCATTTTGGCAGCTCAAATATAAAAAAAAATAATTTATTAAGATTGTTAGGTCCAAACAAATTTGGTGTTTGGGAGACGTTCAGAATAGATAGTTAAGCATTGGAGAATATAAAAAATACAATATAACTTCATTATGAAAATGAGAAAGTCTTGTTTATAATTTTTTTTGTTTCTATCCGACGGCGGTGGTCGAGTGACATGTAAGCTGCAGGCACTTTGTGGAGATAAGTTTGTTGACATTGTATTTATTATAATTATGTATAATTAATTAATCACTGGTCATCACGGTGAAGTAAATCACCGTGATGACCAAGATAGACTTTTGTCTTTTAGTATAATTGTAGAATGATTTAGTATTTTAACTATATATGTAACGTACGTACCTATATTAATTTTAATGTAACGAGATTCTTTATATATTTAGATCTTTTTTTAACTACATGCTAAGAATTTGGCAATAACCACCAATGAAGTACCTCTCTGGTCTCAATCTTCAGTCTAACTACGCCCGAACTACGATATTTTACGTGAAGCGAGCCATCAGACCTCCACAACCCAAATATTAGGCGATATTTCTGTAGTTCGACCAGGTTGTCGGACTTTTTAGGGCTCCAACTACTCGTAACGAATGCAACAGAAGTTCGTATGGCAACCGGAACCGACGGCCTAACGTGCTCTCCGAGGCACGGTATCGATATAGCTAGAAAACATAGTACATTACAAAAAAAATATTTAAAAGAAAAAAATCAAAGGTAGGTTTCTTACCCAATTGCTTCTTTAACCTGTTTACTTTATTTGCATTTGTAATTGAATTAAGTACATAAAAACGTTGATACATCCAGATAAAATATTAAGTACATTGCGTTTTCTTCAACAATATACAAATAATTGTACCAGACCCGAAATAAAGCACAATAATTTATAGCACAGTCGGCAATCCAAATTATAATACGAAGTCAAACTTAACAATAATATCGTAAAGTTTTCCTAGCATTGAGGGATTATCTTAATAGATGAACCGAACAATGCCTCTCACAATTTATGATGAAAGTTATCCCTTATCAACATAGGAATAGCGAAATATAATCATAAATCTATTACACGTCCCACCTACCAACTATAAGTTACAATAAAGAAAATCCGATCAGATCAAGCTAGATAGCGTACCTATACATTACACGGGCTCGAACGTGGGCGCGTCCACTCCGAATTCCGATAATAGAAATGAAAACTTTGACCAAACGCTGTGCAAAATGCGCAACCTTTAAATAGAGTCGGACATATTATGTTAGCGTGCTCATAGAAAACTTATTGGCATTATAATATTAAACTCAATGATATTATTTTCGCCAAAGTGTGGAATGAACTGCCTGTCTATTTTTCCAGTTACTTATAATCCTGGAACCTTCAGGTGTAGAGTGAATAGGTTTCTCGTGAATAGACGTGTACCATCTTCGTCTTCATGGTCACTTTCCATCAGGTTAGTTGGAAGACAAACGCTTATTCCATTACACAATAAAAAAGGTCTAAAGAACATAGTGGTCGTTTTGTCACTGTTTAACGAGTATGCAGTAACCAGCGTAACAGTGTAAAATAAGACTTACCTGCCTATTAGTAAAAACCACATGCAAATCCATTCAGTAGTTTTTTTTCAGTTTATCGCGAACAGACCGACAGACAGACGCGGCGGGGGACGTTGTTTTATAATAATCGAGTCGGCAACGTGTTAGGTCACTATTAATTGACTATTTATTCGGCTGTCAAAAAGCAAAATGGACAAAGTATAAGTGAGAACACCTTGTTATATATCTCAAGATATGTCGAGGAGGTCGCGTTAGTAGGTACTCGTACATCGCTTCCGGTTGAAGTGTCGCTTCTAACCTCAGCGTACCGGTATTTCCTATTAAGCTGCTAAGGCTAAACCCCTTTTACTCCTTAGTAAATATTTATTGAAGCCTACATCAACATAATAAAAGTTTATATGATTTTTCTATCAAGATATTTTTTCTTTCAAAGAATATCATTGGATCTCGAAGACGAGGACGAAAACGTACCGAAAAGTAAATTGGTTGCAGATTATTGTTAATTGTGAAGTGCATGTTGCTGTTAATGCCTTTAATCAGCAAGTTTCTCTAGGTGTGCAGTGTAAGATTATAAGATTTAATGATCTAAATAGTTCTTGTTCATTGTTCATCAAACACTATGTAATGTACTTGTTTATCACTTATCTATACATTCAATTTTAGCAGCACGTCTATAATATAGAGCCGTTTGGTATTATTAGGCAACCATAATATAAGTTGAAACACCTTTCTAGAGTAAATCTACTAATTTCTTAGCCTATTCTTTACTTTTTGCGCCTTGAAATATTAAAATACAAATCATAGGCGTTTCTTAAATTTTCGTTCACTTATTTCAAAAAAATATGCGATACTAAGACTTGACTGCGACAAACGGTCTTTATTTGTGCCTTCACACTTAAGACTAGAATCTGTAATTTACATATATATACAGTAAATGTATATTTACTTATTAAGTCTATATACCAAAATCAGTTCATAATAAATCAATAATCGTAAGCTTTCGCTTATGCCGCATGCCGTGCAGAACCTATAATCCATCGCAGCATCGTACTGTGCAACTTGCGTAGGCAGCTGGCGCGTGTCGATTTATCGTCGCCGTCAACTTGATCTGTAATGTTACCCCGCATTTGTTCCTTTATAAATATTTACAGTCAAATAAAAAACATTTTATTTTCACAACTTTGTGTAAGACCTGGAATCTTCAAAGTATTTGAAAGGATTTATCAAATATTAACCGTTATCGTTTAATGGATATAGTTTTGTTACAGACTTTTTCGTTATATTTTAATATCAGTTCTATGATTTTTTTTTCCAATATCTTAGACGTCAAAACCCTTTGTACAGGATTGCTGTCAGCTGCCAGTTTCGAAACTGCTGACAAACTTCGCCTTTCAAACGCTTTTGATCTCCTTCGATATGTAAACGCTGCTTGGAGATTGAGCCTCAGGCCATTCGAGGATAACAGAAATTCTAACTTATTTTTTCATTCTAACTTCTGTCAAACGTTTTATTGAACTGTATATTAAAGGTTGGACTTAGGTCGTTTTTCAGAAAGCCAATAACTTACTGTTGGTCCATTCTGTGGAAAAAGTTCGTTGGGATTTTGAAGGAAAGTTTTAAAATGGAGGTCAAGCTCTACGAGTAGGTACTTGAGTTGCACCTGTGAGAGATGTATGATATTTTAGAGTTGGACAGTTAGGATATGTTTAAGATGATATTATTGTAGGTTGAGATATTTAAGTTCCAATTTAAAGTTCAATGTTTACTAATTGATTATAATCTTAACATATGTTCTAACTTCTATGTTCGCCTCTTATTTTAAGTTTTTGATTTGTTCCCTTAAAGCTTACCACCTTATCTAAATAAATTAATATAATCTAACGTACTGCAGTTTGGTATTTTACATTGCAGTAGGTAACTAATATTCTAAATAC
Source organism: Callimorpha dominula (assembly GCA_949752705.1). Taxonomy (NCBI): domain Eukaryota; kingdom Metazoa; phylum Arthropoda; class Insecta; order Lepidoptera; family Erebidae; genus Callimorpha; species Callimorpha dominula. Next base: position 25,648,154 of record OX456996.1, read on the forward strand.
CGTATCAACTCAGTACGTATCTTCCACTAAAAATGGAAAATAAACGCTTATAAACAAAAAGTTAAACCTACTCGAAAAAGCACTAGCGAAGGACACTGAAAGGTAAAAATATTTCGACTTCGAAGCCAAACCCGAAATGCAATAACACCCTTGTTTTTGCGTTGGTGGTTAATAAATTTGCACCATTACCAAGGAAAGATGGATACAAAAATGCATTAATTAAATCGTTTGTCATCTCTGTATTATTAGTTTCAAACTGTAAGTGCTTTTCGCAGTGTTTAAATTCCAGGTCGCGCTTTGTGGCTTCAGTTTTCTACAAACAGTTAAGTCGTCATCAGAGTTCGATATTGGAAATGTGAATGTCGTGTTAACTCAACTTTTGAGACTGCAAAAATTGCTAACCGCACCGCACTGCGTTATAATTCAAAGATATTGGTTCGGTATAAACGCTGTATTGTTGTATAAAATTGCCGTTTCCCTCGGTTAACTTTGACCGTATAGTATGTATAGGAACGCCAACGTGCGGCGCAGTTAGATGTTCAATTTATCCATTCTGTTAGGTATAGTAGAATGACTAGTTGTACAATCGGCAATATTGTCACAGGCCATTGGGCACACTCAATGCCGCGGGTACATGCTAAACCGGTTCTAGTACTTCTATTACTTGCGAAAACCACGTCGATGTCGAAAAGGCTAGTGTGCAACTACAGCCAACAGCTTTTTTGGAATTGAAAGGATAATTATATATTTTGGTAATAGGTGTATTTTTAAGAATAGTATATGATAGTCATTCATCCATTCCATGTACACTTTGTTTCATGTACACTTTCAGTACAGGGTGTGTCCATTCATACGTACCGGCCCTGTACCAAAGCCCACTGTTTCAAGTTGCGATGTTTATACATACTAATCAGTAGTTACTGAGAGTATATTACACTGGGTTCATTCCATCTCCCTTTTTTTCTAAAATCTATATACGCTCTTATAGGTTTTTATAAAGACACAAAGAACACTTCATCAATCCAGAGGAGAGTTTGTCGGGAGAACAAGGACACAAAAAATAAAACGTTACCAAATTGCCTTTGATAAATAAATGGTTTTCTATTAAGTATATTCATTGACAACATTAAGTAGATACCTACATTAAGTTTTATCAAATTATTTAGTTTTATAGTTACAAATATATAAGAGGTTATCATTGTTACAAATATATCTGCAATTGTTTTTATATAGCTTTATTTTATTATAAAATTTGTTAACCGTGGCGCTAAGTACCTTCATGAAGGCTCCGCTGACGATGAATATTATAAACCAAAGATTGTCAATAGCAAAAATAAAGAAGTTAAAAAATTGGGTTTGTAACAAACTAGTTAAAGACAATATCGGTGCGTGGTAAACAAAATAAAAGACGATTTCCTATAAATTTTACTTGTATAGGTTCTAGAATTGTTAACCTTTAACATTGAACTATAAAGTATTTCCTGCACGCTACCGAACTCAGTTATATTAAATGAGGTTATAAATTCTTATTCTATACAAAGGTGTTTTAGGCACTTTTACAAAATAATAATTAATGCAGTAGCCAGAAGACAAATAGACAGACGTAGTCTCTGTTGAAATATCCTACAAAGTTACAAATATAGACCTTTATATATTACTAGCCGATCCCCGCGTGCTCCTAAGGATCGTTGCGTGACATTACATAATCTTCCTCAATGAGTACTCTATTAATTACAAAAAGAATTATTGAAATCTGACTGACGGTTCTAGAGATTAGCGAACAGCTTTATTATATTATTTACAGATTACTTATTTTAATATATGTAGTACTTACTGGATATTCACTATACTTTACTAGTCGCCATAAGCATTAACAATATTATTCGAATCGTTCTAAGAAATAAACGACAGGTTATATTAGAAACCTTTACTGCGCGGAACCATTTGTAACCTTCTCTAGGTTTCATGAGACCAAAGATCAATGCAACGGCCCGAACCTCGTACCAAGAGACACTACGTCACGCCTTTCTCTCGTCTGCCGCGTGTCTGGTACAATCGTGATAATAGATTCACTTATAGGGCGGCAAGTGAAAATTGTAAACTGGACTGTATAGACTTATTAATGAGTTACCATTTCCTCATCCAATCAATCTTGTATAACTATGAATTAATGTATCACTAAGTCTTATATGCTTTGCAAGTTTTGAACTGCGTGTAGTGCGTTTCCAAATTTAGCAAGACGCTATTGAATGTAAAGACACTGCAATAACATAATGACCTACAAGCTATGACCCTAAAGATGTAGACAGGTCTTGTCATGTTTGCCAATTACACATTGCATATTGTGTAGTTGGGTAACACTATATATGATAAGGTAATGTTTTATGAACTTTTTTGACATTCTGGCTATGATGTGATATACCTACTTATTACAACATTTTTATTAAATAGCGGTAATGTTTTTTTTTTTTTTTCAACTTAACGATATAGTCTTTTTTAATTACGAAAGTGGCCAAACAGGCCCAAAAATAAATGGTTACCGGTGCCTGTGCCTAAAAAACTCGCCGCATATGCACGACTTGAACTGACTAAAACACAGTGATTATCGTAAGATAATCACGTGTTTTTATCAGAAGCAACTAGTTGTCGCTATCAGGCGTGCGAAGCTCCGACCACAAAAACGAGAGCCCAAAGCCCACATATGTCGGGCAAACCTGGAGAAGGACCTTAATTGCCTCCTGGCTATTTAAGGACCAGCGAGAACGTATCTTAAGTTAACCAGTCTCTCGATCGCTTGTACAGCTCGGCCGAGTCACAACAACACCACAATAACATAAAGGCTAAAGCGTTTCTCCCTTGCCTCGCTACTAAGATGAATTGCTCGAAAGTCGGGGCTTATGATGAAACAAACTTGCCGCCTATTTATAACGTTTTGCATTGCGGATTTAATGTAATCAGGAAATTCAAACGCCGCCAGACAAGTCAATTCCGTAGAAAGCTTATAGAGGCAAATTGCTTTAAACAATAATACAGGCCCATATTACAAAATAAACGAGATACATTTTCGCAAGTTTCGAAATTCTGATACGTTGCCGAGACGTTATTTTCGGTGCTCTGCAGCGTCTTATAAGTTTAAAAGAACTGTCAACCTACGTGCTGGACCAAAAGCGACATGTAGAATTTAACCTCAATTCTAAGAATCGGGATCTACTATATTTAGCACATTTTTTTTAATCATGTCTTGTAGTTTGTTAACCTTGTATGATAGCTAATTTAGCCCCTGAATGCCATACAGCCTCTAGCAAGTTCTCTAAAGAGTTGCAAGTTGCGCCTGAAGTTTTGCGTACTTTTTATTTTTTTATTATGTTCCGAGTTTGAATAACGGTCGGTCCATCCTCCACTCAACCAACCACGCTAATCGTCTGCCAAAGATTGCAACTAGGCTACGAATGCGTCATCTTAGAAGTACAAAAAGCGTTTCAGTTCAACTTTCTAAGGAGAATGAACGGTCAGCATATTGAGCTACAGTTAAGCACTTAAATATTACAGAATAATACTCGTACCATCATGACAAACATGTCTAAAATTAATTTTATACCTACTGTAACATAAACTGTACATGTTTAGACTAATAAAGTTATCTTATCTATCGCTATCGTTGCAGATGGTCGTGAAAACCAAGACGATGAGAATCTTAACAAATAGTTATGTAATACTCAAATGTTAATGAGATACATTGATTAGGTTTATTTTAAGGTTATTTTCTGATGATAACGTAAGTTAAGATAAGAGAACTAAGATTCGTAATTTAATATTATAAATGCTATTTCGTTATGGTTATACCCAAAAACGCCACAATTGTCATTGGCACAACATATAATTTTGTGCACAACAGATTTATAAGTAAATTAGTTACGTAATGTGACGAAATATAAATGAACACGAAAAAGACAATTAGAAACAGACAATTATCTCGTGGCAGACAATTCCCCTGGTGACGCCTTAAATTAAAATACATTGGTAGGTACTAAAAGACACAATAAACTCCTATAGTAGATCCTTTACATAATGTATATAGTATATAGTACATAGTATATAATACTATAACTGTAGTATATAGTACTGCTACAATGTAATATACAGTACATATTGAGAGCTTTACCATGGTATTTTAACACCTTTTCTATATTTTTTTCAAAACATTTTTCTAAAAATCTTGGAAAGTGACCCCCAAATTAATTACTATACTAACAACAGTATAAAAGTATGTACAATATTGTGGATCTGAAAACGACCTTTTCGATGCCTATATAATCTCATAATTTATCATTAGGTATTAAAAAAAAACAATGTGTCTCTTTATCTTGGTGATAAAAGTAATGAGCAAACAAATGACGGCATATTCTGTTACATGCTATCCTACTAATATTATAAACGTGAAAGTTTGTGAGGATGTATGTATGTATGGATGTTTGTTACTCTTTCAAAAACTACTATCCTACTGAACCGATTGCGATGAAACTTGGTATGTAGATAGCTGGAGACCTGGATTAACATATAGGCTACTTTTTATCCCGATATTCACACGGAGACGGGACTTACGTGGGTGAAACCGCGAGGCGCTGCTGGTAATATAATAAATAATAATATATATGTATACTAGCCGATCCGACTGTCGTCTTGTCTTAACTATGAATATTGAATTGGAATTGCTATAATTAATAAAAAAAAAATATTTCAAAAACAGTTCCGACCGATGCATCTGTTTTAAACGATACTTGCAGCGCGCATTATATCAATCGCGCCAACTGTCAAACGACTGACAGTTATGTATGTCAAAAGTAAACGTTGTCCTGCCGTAACGTAAAAAATATTTTTCCTGTAACCCTATCGCCGGGCTAGCTACCGGGTCCAATTGTAACTCTAAACGATTGTCGAATCCACCTGAAGACACGAAAAAAAAATTCATTAAAATCTTTCCGTCCGTTTAGGAGGAGTTCAGTAACATACACACGCACTGAATATCTTAATATATATTTTTCTTATATATATATATATTAAGAAATTCTTGGCGTTTCGCTTTGCTTGGGATTAATCAGATGAATTAGAGATATATTTACTACTAGCAGTTCCCGCGCGGCTTCGCTCGCGTGTACATATTTATATATTTTGCGCGGAACCCTAATCCTTTTTCCAAAATAAAAGTAGCCTAAGTTACTCCTTATAACACCAGCTATCTGCCAGTGAAACTCCCGTGGAAATTGGTCCACCTGTTCCGGAGATTAGCCGGGACAAACAGACAGAAAGACAAAAATTTTAAAAACTGATTTTTAGGCACAGTTTTCGTGCTTATAACTCTATATTTATTTGTATTGATGATGTACTGATATTTGCTGTCCAGTTAAAAAAATACCATCATAGTTTTTCTTACTGTGTTATATACAGTCGCTGTAGTTTTTGCGTTTTTTCAGGTTTTGATTTACATGGAATTACATTTAATCATATTATTAAAAAATTGCACCATGTAATAAAAAAATTAAATTGAACGCTAAACTAGCTTTTGGACGCGGCTTTGCTCGCGTAAAAGTTAAATTAATTTTTCCATTCAACTTTCCATTACATTTTTTTTTGGATGAAAGGTATATATATTTGTTTCTCTGGCAACGTGTAAAAATTTCACGATGGGTCGCATAAAATACGAACAAACAAACATTGATTTTTACATAGGTATAAGAAGATTATAGTTTGGTATGAAGTCTGAACGAGTTGCGAAAATTTTAATGCTCGACCTGATGACGCCAGTGCAGAAAATCGGTCATCTAGACATTAGACGTAATAATTATCTGATAAGCAAAGTTTAAATTGCACTGATAGCATGATAAGATAATGGTATTAGTTTAGTTGTAAGTTAGATAGGACCTACCTACGTAAGTGTAAACATTGCTTTATGGCAAATCTTTCCAGGCCTTTAGTACAGCGAGGGTACCGTAGAGGTACTCGATTTGAGGTTTGTTAACCCATAGTACTTAATCTACTCTAATATTATAAAACTGAACAGTTTGTTTGATTGTTTTATTCCATTGACGTTTGAGAGCCATACTTCTACATGTATAGGCTGGCTCGACCGGAGTGATACCACGGCCTCACAGAAAACCGGCAGTAAAGCAATGATTGCATTGCTTTTCGCCGCGTGAATGAGGTTACCGGAGGCCCTAACCCTTCCCTCTCCCCCTATTCCCGTCCTTCTCCCCTCCCCCCCTCAGCCCCTCTGACCCCCGACGAAAAAAAAAATTATCACGCTAATCTCAGGAACTACTGGTTTTAATTGAAAAATGCTTTTAGTGTTGGATAGCCCATTTATCGAGGAAGGCTATAGGCTATTTAACATCACGCTACGACCAATAGGAGCGGAGCAGGGAAGGCTAGTTGTGTTATAAAAAGTAAACCTTTAATACAACTAGAAACTTCAGTACCAAACCCAGACGAATTTTTTATAATGACTTACCTTAAGGGACTATCTAACCTAAACTAACAACAAAAAATATAACTGAAATCAGATAACGTAACTTCTCGTTGCTGAGTAGCTAAGTTAGTTATAGCAATTATTTAAATTAAAAATAAACCATCTGTGAGTTAACATCATGGCAATTACAAGACATGTTTTCTGTGCTATCTATTATACAGTTATTAATTTTAATTAACAACTGAATGAATGCGAAATGTATTTCACAGTGGAGGTACGGTATTTTTATTGATATAATGTAAAAGATTATTGACTTCGGAACATTGCTACTGTAGATAATAATTGATTCTACGTCTCTCTTCGGTTATACTTATTTATTGAGCCTGTATCAAAGGGGACACTCGATAATTAACAATTAAGAATACATTAATTGAAGTAAATTGCTAAGCAATCATATAGAAAAGTATTTTTATCCAGACTATCGATATATTTTTGAAGACATTTATTATTTTATACAAATATTTTTTTTTAGGTAAATGTTTTAAGTGCCTAATAAGGCCACTTAATAATTAGGTGAAGGTCGCAACATCCCTGATATTGTCAAACGTGCGTCGACTGTAGTGACCGCTTTTTATAAGGAGGGCTGTTATTTTATTTGCTACCATAGTGGATAATAACCATTGCAGTGGTAACATGGCAGCTATTAGAAAAACTATTTTAGTATTTTTAAACAAGGATAGTAGAAATCGGAGTAGGAAGAATATTAATTAAATTTTCGTGGTCAAGAAAAGAATGTGGTAATAACAAACACACCTACAACACAGGCGAAATTTGAGTCCTTCTTAAACTTTCAAAAGCTTAAGGAACCAGTTCCATTATCAAGTAATTACATCTCGCATGCGATAACATCTTATACCTATCAAATACAACCACACAATTTAATCGACAATGGAGTTTTTAAGGATATCTCTTAAAAGAATTGTTGGGATCAAAATCAACTACTGGCACTTTAGTGCCAGTAGTTGATTTTGATTTTGATGTGATAGTGATCTTCTTGGACCACTCGATTGCGAGGCACCCGAGTGGTCCAAGAAGATCACTGTTAGGCAAAACTTAGAGTAATAAAGAGAACATAGCTTTTAGGGAGTAAATGGGGTTATCAGAGCTTCGTAGAAAGCGTATTTAAGGTTGACAACGCACAAATCACAGCTCTAATGTTGCTAGAAAAAGACAATACCCACTTACTATCAGACGGGACGTCTGCTTATTTGTACTTATTTGCACGTTGTTAATTAGTAATCAAAAACTAATCCGATTGATTCGCAAAACTGTTATCAGGAATATGCAAAATTCATTTCCGACAATAGATAAGATAGGAAAGATAGGACGACATTGTTTTTTTATAACTACTAAGAAAGTGGGTCATACAACTCGTACATTACCCATTCCAGCAAAACTAAAATGCTTGTGTTAGGAGTGGGTGAACCGGTAGCGACAGGAATTTTACCGCGGTCGCAACCTTCTGCGAGGACGTCATCTCGCAAAAGGAGGGCGGAACGGAACCGGGCAGCGTAGGCACGCTTTATAGTACCTCATGCCGGCAAGAGTGTTGCCGCGGGTGGACGGGACGGGTTTTACCCCTCCACCCGCTATAGCGGAGCTAGGTTCACAGGTGTAAGTCAATGGGTGAACAATCGTTCATCTATTATTTTTCTACCCTTAGCGTAAAAACTTTTATTTAAAATTTAAAATGGACCAATTCATACCAATAAAATAAGAATTATGGAAATCGGACTACCCTGTAAAAAGTTATGCGTGGTCATACATAAAAAAAAATATATATATACGGGTTGACTTGAGAACCTCCTCGGTTTTTTCGTCGGTTTAAACCCAGGCCAATTCAAAATTACATATTAATGCATACGGACATTAGCACTGATCAGACTCAAACCCACGAACAAACGCACATAGGTCTTCGTTATTGTAAGGGTTCCGTTCTTCAAAAGGAAAAAAAGAAACCCTTATAGGATCACTTTGTTGTCCGTCTGTCTATCTGTCTGTCAAGACCCTTTTTCTCAGGAACCCGTGGACGCATTAAGTTGAAATTAATACCAAATACCTTTGATGTCTAAATCGAACTTTTAAGTCAACGCAATCAAAGGATACAGCCATTTAAGCCTTGGATTTGACCAAATTTGAACATTTCGCAGATAAATCGATAAATCAAAACCTATAGGGTACTTCCCATTGACCTAAAATCATGGAATTTCGTAAGAAGCAAGGTCTTAGATTTGTTGTTATATCACATAAAAAAATGGTATGGTAAATGCTTACCGAGATGGATGTGCTATATACATACAAATTTACTTACGGAACCCTCGGTGCGCAAGGGGTGACTCGCACTTGTCCGTTTTTTTTCCTTTTTAAATACTAATACATAGTAACATGGGAACACGACGAGCATTCGAGATGACTTTATCCCCTTTCCTGTCCTCAATTAAGGTAAAATGCTTGTGTAAGAAGTAGGTTCACATTTAGAGCAACAAAAAGATCTCAAGTCTATTTAACCAAATATATTTAAGCGAACTTTTAGGTTTTTTTTAACAAGCATGACACACTTACAGATTATAACTGTCAAAGATAACTTAAACTTGAGGTCTTCTTTGTGAGAAGACAATGGCTGCCTAAAATGCGTTTTTAATGTTATAGTGACCCCCGAACTACACTGCAACATAACAGACCAAGCTCACTCGAGGATAATTTCTATAGTGCCGTTGGCGGAGTAATCACTATTTGGAAAGTCATCTTGTTTGTCATTACAACTAATATTAAATGCGAACAAACTTTTGTTGGTTTGTTACTCTTTCACGCCTGAGCTACTTAACTTTGCATACCCTCATCCAGAAAAAACAACTTTCAGTCGTAGAACTGCACGTCAGAAGTAAAAACACATACACACATATATTTACATATATACACACACACACACACACAAATCTATAATATTTGTCATCATGACAATATAATGTCATCTGGGCGTGACGGTCACGCGACTTCAGTGCTTTTTCCCCATACCAAAAGTGCCCAACGTGCCTAAAGAAGTTTTCACTTCAAAAAAAAAATACTATTTCCGAGAGATAGGGAAAATAACTTTACCGCTATCAAAGTCGCGTTCAAAAGCTAGTTTCTGATATATTATCATCTATTATAATGGTTGACTGTTGTTGTGTTACGGTATAGGAGGAGAAACCTCACAAGAATATGATCACGTCAAAGTGAATCCCTTGGCATCTTTAAGATTTTCATATATCATAAATTGCTTCATATGTCGTTACACTCCACTCTGTGTCTGTCTGTGATTTAATATATCTATCTATAAAAATCAATGTAAGTATATTTGTCCTTTATGCATTTCTAAACAGTTAATCAGATTGTCATAAAACTTTGGCAGGGTCGAGAATGTCTGGGAACACCCGCGAGGGTTTCTGGACCAAAAAATCTATAGAAAAAAAGGCATTGCAACGCATGCCGGGTACCGCTAGTTTTTTATAAATTTATCATTTTTATACAACATTTAGTTTGTGTTTAATTTTCAAATCACCGTAAGTTATCGACAAGTATCATAATCGGTATTAAAGAGACAAGTTTTGAATTAGGTACGCAACATAAATGGCGAACAACACTCGCCTTTGTCGTTCGACACTTTCATTAAGGTTCTCCGGGTGTCGTGACACTTTAGGTATACAAATCCCATGTCGGTATGAGGTCGTCGGGTCGATGTTTGCGCCGCTAATGGCTACGGTCTCTCGAATTACCTTGTTAGTTGACCACACCAGACAGCCAATTTGTACGTCAATGACATTGTTTGAAGGAATAACTTAACTTTAATATACATTGTTGTTAACGCCGTCTTGACAGTCATATACTCTGACAGATTTGAAACGCTATAACTTAACAGAATAAAATAGACCCCATCAAAAAATCCTATCTACAACGGTTGTACAAAACACTACGTTTTTAAAACTTTTACTAGGTAATAAAATACAATAAATTATTTGTTCGAATCTTAGCAACGTACAATACAAAGCAATAAATGCCGGTGTCGAACAATAGCCGCCAGCTTCAGACTTGGCAGCGCATAATATAATAAGCCCATTTCGTTTATAACGTCACAAAAATACGTAGATATCGTGATATTAACAATATATTGCAAAAAGAGATCGTCCGTCGTGTTGCGGTCTGTAGACATATCATACCCAAAACACTCAACACAGTAATTTTATGTTAACTCAACCAATACTTAAACATAATTCCACTTTCGGTAAGTAAAATATGTTTTACAAAATCACCGATCAGCAGCCTTCCGGCGCCTTTATTTTATTGTGGAAATAAGAAGGAACTCATGTCAACTCTTGTCTTATGCAATTTAAATATTAGGTGACATACGTGCAACGGCACACGGCTATGCGAAATTTTCCTAACGAATATAACCACTTTCACTGAGGAAATATTCGGTATGCAAAGTAGCGCTCTTACTACATGTGAAATAATTTTCACTTTCCAATAAAAAAAAGGTAATGAAAAAAAGGCACCATGGAGTTTAATAACTGTGTCGATGACCCTGCGATGAAAGTATGTTGGCTGTAACAAGTCGAACGTACGCTCCAACAATAAAATATGATTCTTACTGCGCCGCAAGACATCTGGAAACGATCACGTACTGACTGTACACAGAGTATAAAAAATATGTTGTAAAAAATTAGTCGATTATTTATCATGAATGAGTCAGATGGCCACAAAGACGATCTCAAAGGTGAGTGAGCTAGAAAGGAGGATAGGAAATGAACGTAAACCTTCTCAAGGAAAATTAATTATTTCATCGTTAATTACTTTAAAATGTGCAAACAGATGTGATTTGAATGTCCTTACGCACTGTGAGAGGAAACGGAAAAGACAGGCGTGATGTAAATTAGGTAGGCAAAGCGACAAGCTCTTTCAACATAATGTCTTGGCGACGCGAGGTAAATAAATCTGTTCATTTCAGCAGACTCACAGTTGCGGTTATACTAACCGCCGAATGTTACTTGTAATTGTGACATGTTATTAATGGTACATTCATGAATGTTTTATGAATTGTATAGAGTATAATCAACGTCAACGTTTTAATTAATTCTCCGACATTTTGTTTAATCGTCACTTTCGATAGTTTTAAGACAGATGTATCGGGTAATAAAGAGATTTACAACTATGATATTGAAACCAGCTGCCGCATTCGATAAAAACTTTCGATATTCATGACTTGTTCGCGAAACGAAGACGACATTGAGACTGTAGGTTACAAATTCGACAATTGACGAAAGCTGGATATCAGTCGACATTTCAGTGCCGAGGTCACTCTTAAATAAACTGAAGTCTGCAGACTTGCATCTGTTAATATCTTAGGTCAGAACGTTTTCCCAGGAATTTGGGACAAAGGCAAGAAATTAAAATGAAATTTTTCGTGAGTTGTATTCATATCACTACATATTTTAAAACAAAGATCCCCGCCGCGTCAGTCTGTCTGTCTGTTCGCGATATGCTGCATAAGTACCGAACGGATTTTCATACAGTTTTCACGTACGGATAGAGTGATTCATGAGGAAGGTGTATAAATTATTAGGGGTTTGTAAAAATTTGCTGAAATATGAGGACGATGGTTGAAGATATCGGAAAAAATCATGCGGACTGGAAGTTTTACTGGCGTTCGCCGCGTAAACCAAGAAAGATGTATGAACACAATGTATTACGGAGTTATTCCTCACAATAATAGCTATTAGAATATAGGAAACCTATATATCTATCTTCTAAGATTAACACATAATAACAGAAAGATGTAGACATAATAATATGCTCTGCTACCCGTGCGAAGCCGGGGCGGGTTGCTAGTTTATTAATAATTAACTTTTAAAAAAGTATCACTGACTTCAATGCGAAATCCCTTAATTTTCCCCCCTTAGAGGTGGTATATTTTTTTTAAATTTTAATGGGAACAACCTTGAGTAGGTATAAAAATTCAATAAAAAGATTGACCTCCCCCTTTTTTGAAGTTCGTTTAAAATACTAGGATTTGCCGCAGCTTCGCTTGCGTTAATGTAAATTTTGTCAATCAATTAAGGTATCCCTCGGTTTTTATATATTATTACTGTTATCTCTACTATTTAACATGGTCCTATTCAGACATCTCGAAATATAAAAGGTACTCAAGTTTATACTCTAGACTCCACCGTATATCTTTAATAAATAGCAAGAAATGGCGGTAAAAGTTGTTACATCACCTGAACTGCAATGCGTACTGTTATAAGCATATTGTATATGAATAGTATAAAAAAGCATATGTGAATACCAGATCTGTGTCTCACAGTAATAACCTTTAAGTTTTAGTATCGACGTATGTTAGCGGTGAACAGATTCATAACATTTTTAATTTACATAAAACCGTGTTTATTTCGGAAACGTTATGAGTATGTTCACCCTGCGAAAAGCAATAGTTTTCAATAGTTCAGTGCATATAGAAACGTAATTTGCGTAAACGGCTCAAGGAAGTTTTTAGTGTGACAGATTCGTTGTTTCTGAGACGGAACATGTGAGGTAGGCTTATACAAACAAAGCCGTAACATTAAGCCGCTTCTATTAATTTTTTGTATGAGAAACATGTGGTCGTTTTGATAGTAAAACGTAATACCGGCTAAAATGCTTACGATTCCAAAATACATTTTCGATCACAATTTGCCGATTTTCTTATATTCAAGAATAAATACGATGAAGCCTAATTGGTTTCCCTTCAAAAAGTGTTGGTAATATGTCAACTTTACATGTCTTCAACATTCATACTAGTAGTTCTGTACCTATGTCATATATGAAATTAATTTTAGTACCTACGCCTCCTTAGGAAAACTTTCCCGGGTTCCTTACTAGAACCTATCAATCAATTAGCTTATTCTAGTCCACTGCTGGACATACTGCGCCATAGCACCCGGTCCTCCGCTTCTGCAGTCCCTACCAGCTACCTTCCTCAGGTGGTCGGCCCATCTGGCTGGGTGGCGTAGAACCTATAATACACCGTAATACCAATGAGGACAAACTACATGATTAAATACTATGCCGTTTGCCACCTAAGATGGTCAGTGCAGTACTTAAGCGAGTGCTTAGCAATTTGAACCAGTCCAGGGATGTCACGAAGCCGCTGCTATATGTATATCTACATCTATGAATCTTTTAGTTATAGCAGTTGGTATTGTTAATTAACTGCTCTACAACACACGAAGCTGTACTATGGGATTGCGACCAGCTCTTTAATAGAATATTGAAGGGAGGTTCAAATTAAAAGCTATATACCTAAAACCCTTATATATAAATAATCTCTATTTCCACGAAGTCCTTTCATTAATTTTCACGATCAATATGAGCTTAAACGATGTCATTTTAGATATGGTTCGATTCCTTTTCGATTGATGCCTGTGTATAAGCCCGATAGACTACAATAGGGCCTGCGGTATCCACAAATTAAAATTCTCGCCATACTCTCGTGGAACAAAGAATGGCCGTTGTATTTTTAACGCGTATTTGCCCATGAACGCTACCCACTGCTTCATTTATTATTTAGCCTAGCTTAAATTATTTACTTTCCTGAATATCACACAGTCACATTCCATTTGTCATCGTAATTTTTGTGAGTGACAAGACATTGGACAGTTGCTGAATCATTAGAGACTACCAAAATCAACAAGGACAGATAATACAGTTAGTTATCATTAGTCTATTAGCGAGTTTTAGATTTTTTTAATGCACCAAAAGTAGTGTTAAGACTTCTTGATATTACTTAGTAACTGATCACGTGACCTAGCCACCGTTGTCTAATATTTAGATTTTTTTTTTCTCTAAAAACGGAGTACATACATATTGAGGTAATTTATGGAAATAATGTGAAAAACAGCTTTGTTAGAACTAAGAACTATAATAGGTCTTCAGCACACACAACACTAAAGTGTTGACCTTCCTGTTAAAAGACAATCTTTGTAACAGGAAAACGTGACATTTGAATACAGATCTGTGCTACACAATAATTTAGTTTAAAAAAGCATCCTGATCTCAGCAAAGTAAATAATGGCACTAAAAAGCAAACAAACGGCTTTCAGCTGAAATGACTTGTACTTTAAAAACCCATCTTCTCTAGTCTTTAATATCAGTAATATGATGTTTTCACCACATTAACTTTTGATAGAAAAATATATGAAACCACCTAGGACCGCAAAACAATTAAAATCTAAGTAAACTTGCCCAGAAATCGATACAGTACCTTTTCCTTTTTTAAGTCGGGGAAAAATAATCGGTTGGTTTGACCTGGACAGAAACTTACCTCAAACATTCCAATCGAAGTATGTTTGTGTCATTTAAAAAAGTTAGCGTTGTATGGATCACATCACTAAAGTATCAGGAAATGTATATGTTACTGTCAAACCTCTTAATCGGTCAAAAGTACTTTTAAATGAAAAAACAGTCTCAAAAATACTATTGATTGAAAATCATTGATTAACAGCGATTTTTAACTGCAAATTTATGATTAAAAATAGTTTCGACAAATGCTCTTAGTCTAATACTATTAAGTACTATAGCATCAGTGAAAATTCACTTTTACCTGGTTAGAATGTACCTACAAAAAATATCTAATCTAACCTACTCTTTTAACCAGCTCCATTGGAAAAATGTACTTTTGTAATATGTACTGTAATTTCAGTCAAAAGTACTTTAGACTGGGTAAGAGTTTTGACTGCAATATATTATTATATACTGAAAGCTAAACAGTTTATAAGGAGCCGACTTTGATAAGCAACTTGCAGACAGTCCATCTGTCGTCATAATCGTCCATTAAACCTTTCGGTCCCGCCGTTTCCTTTAACGTCTTTGAAAAATCGTAAGGCAATTAGAAGAAGTTTCAAAACATTTTGACGTTATTTCATATCAAATATTGATAGATAACCTCTGATATGAGTATTTAAAATATCAGCTCAGCTCCTATTTAGTTTGGCTGTAGTTTTGCCAAAAGGAATGCTTATAGTAAATCAGATGTGCTTAGTTGTGTCATTAGGAACATAGTCTGGGATGGCAGAACTAGTTGTGGTACATAGTTGGTCTATGAGGAAAACGGGTTTATAACTTTATTTTATTGGTAAATATTTTTTACCAATTCATCAAGTCAAATTTACTTTGATCACTTAATTGGATTATACATATTTGGTCTTTGGTGTGGTCTTATAATTATCTCATATTACAGCATAAGAAAAAAGCCTTTCTAGCCGTGCAGAGTTAGGTAGGCAATTATTATACTTTAAAAAGATCATTTTTACTAGGTGTGGGTTATTACGTGAATTTCACGAAACGTAACGTAACTAGTTACTTTAAAGGCGTCACTAGTTTCGCGTTATTTTTGTAACTAGTCTCGTCTCTGTGTGGCTCCTTACTTAATACCTTCTGGCTACTCTACGCTAAAAAGTATTTTGCAAATACAAAATATGTCCTAAAAGGTATTTCAAATAAAATGGTAATGCTATTCTAAATAAAGTATTTAAATGCAAAATGGAAATAGGTATTTTGTATGTAGTATTTTGCATTTCATATACTAGTATTTTATAGATGTCTCATCTCTGACTAGTAGCGTTTACACTTTATGCTGTAATAACGTCTAGACAAGTTATTATTGTTTGGTTTTATGGTCGGTGAATCGATGATCGATTTGATTCGTATAAGACGCCCGGTTGTGTGGCAATAGTTTGAAACCTTTAGAATCCGTTTCGGTTTATGTTTAATATGAAATTCTAACAATTATATTAGCAGGAACATAATATATTATGTATTTAGTTCAATAAGACAATTTAACAAGGTTCAGTAATCAATAGCGAACACTTAACGTTCGGAAATTCTCTTACTTACATCTCAACTACTTCGTATCGTTGCTATGTCGAATCGAGACCACAAATAGGGTTTTGCAATTTCTAGTTTCTTGACAATCTACGTATAAGTTCCATAATTACATCTTTGATTATGCAATATAATAAAACTATAAAAAATTTAGTATATTGTAGGCGTATTTAAACAAATACTTTTTGACATAAATTAAAATAATGACTTAAGTACTTACAATGTTTACTGATTATACTTTTTTTGGATCATTTAGTTAATATCCTTCTTTTAAAAGACTTTTTCAGACGGAAAAATCCCCAGTAACAAAAAAAAGCTCCTGTTTTTTGCGAAGTCATTTTGAAAGGTAATTTTAACACGCTGTTATTAGCTTCACTTGTACCTCACTATGTAACAGATCTTGGAAGTCAATTTTCACCTACTTCTAGCTGTCATATCGCTATGAAACTTGGAATGTATAATTATTATTATGTAGTTGGGATGACAATGATGACGTTTTGACAAACAGATTGGGCTTGGTATCGATGGGCTGAACATGTAGCCAGGAAGTCGATAGTGGAAGTCTTTTTTAACTTTTAATGCGGTTGTTTATTTGGACTGAATGTTTAGTTGGACAAGTTAGTAGGCATGTCTTGCGCAGGCCATATTGTGGGTATGTAAATGGGTTATAATTGTTTTTACACTTTAGTGACTTGTAAGTACGAGACCCTTTTTGTTTCCTCGAACGTTTCGATCGAATTGTACCGACTGTGGACATCGAGTGTATCTTGCCTTATAATTATTACCACGATTAGGTCTTGATTTACGCATCTCTAAGATAACATAATATTTATTTGTATAACCACGTGTATTAATATGAGCATGCAAGGTATTAAACATTAATTATGATTCAATCGTGTTCAGCCGTTTCTACAGCGACAAACGTAAAAAAATATATGTATTTGAAATTTGGAACACAATATAAAAAAAGGTTTTCAAGCGTTCGTATTTTACCTCTTCCAGCCTTTAGGCAGTTTATTGAACATTAAAGTGAACCATGCAGATGACACTTTTGCGTGTATCAGCCGTTGTTGCTCTGTGTACACAGAGTCTGCTGTTATCCTTATACGAGAAACCGTAGCTATTAAGGTGGAAAATAGGTGAGAATACGATTTTACAAACATTGCACCTCAAAGAGGTAGAGCCTGGATAACGTTAGTATTTATTTTCTTATAAATAAGTTTTGCAACTGTCTGTAGGTTTTAATCTAAACATTGATCTAAAACCTCTTTGGTGAGCTTTAAATGCTACTACACGCAGTATCAGCATTTAAAGCTCAAAAAAGACGTTGAGTTACTCTAGAAAATCAATCATATCGCAAGAGAGATGCAGATAAGCCATGACGGGCTGTAATTAATGAATACGTCTTTGCTGACTACACTGGACAGTGTAGGTATGTAGGGCATAGGCAGATCAACAAATCTTTTTGCTAAGTCTGCCTTTATGATTTTTCTAGTTCAGTTGTTTATAAATTAGTAAGCCGAGATACTTTGTTGTTTACATGTTTACTGCCTTATCGTTATATTTTATTTTAAGATTTTCTGATTGTTTACTCGATACTATAACAGGTTGTATTTTTAAAAGTAAACCCAAACATGCTGATTAGGGGTCGTTCATAAATTTTTTTGCATCTTTTTGGACCCCCCTCGCCCCTGGGGATACGTGGTGAGGTTTTAGGCTAACCCCCTACCCAAAACCACGTGTATTTTTTTAGTACAGAATATCTTAAAAAAATCGGAATATTATCTTTAAATAAAGATATAATCTTAAGCACCGCGACAAAAATGTCCAGACAGACATTACGGTTGAAGATTGTTACCGACTGGCATAAAAATAATAAAGGAAAGGTGTCATCAGGTGAAAATCACAGACTTACTGGCGACTGACAAGCGGCGGACGGGGAAATCATTGCGTAGCAACTGCGAATGACGGTCACGCGCTGCTTTTCGGTCTAGAAATCGCGCGTTCAACGAAAAAATAAATACACGTCATATCTTAATATAACCCCCTTCCCCCTTATATTTCGTGATTTTTTCCGAACACCCCCCTCGAGCCTCACGTGATAAATACCCCTTAACTGTTTAAAACTACATTAAAACTTAAGCCAAGTTAAATTTCATATTAGACTAATTACTATTACCTACATAACTAACTATTCCTGCTGAGAGCCAACGAATATTTATTAATTTAGATCAGATCTGGCAATTAATTAGCGTAATACCTTGAGCTTACACATCAAAGATCACTTCTAGCTTCGTAAGGCAATAGTAGATAAAGTAAAATATAGCAATATAAATTTATTCCCTGTTATTTATTATTTTTTTTTCATAATAATTTGACTACTATTCTGCGATTATTACCTACACCACAGATTGATGGATAAAGCTTATTAACTTTGCTGAAATCAGTCGTCTGAATTCAGTAGTTACTGAATTCAGAAGTTACCTAATTCATAAGCTAACTTGCTAAATGCGATTACACTTGACTGAATTCAGTAACGACTGAATTCAGACGACTGAATTCAGTCAAGTGTAATAAGCGCTTAAGTCCAAAACTACCTATAGGAATAACATTTTTCAAGGCCCGGAAACTCACTGACTTACTCAGACTTACAACGACAACGTCTAGGTATGTGTCCTTCAGTGACTCAGTTGTGTGTGAACATTGACAGATAGTTATCTCGGACACAGAGTTTTTGCTGCGTATTCAGATTACCATGAAAAGGCAAATATACAGCTTTAATTTAGTTTCTGAACACAAACGTTCAAGTGACGAGTCGGTATGAAACAAGAAACAACATACAACAATCACTCTTTGGTGAACAAAGAATATGGTAGAGATTTATTAGATTTATTCAAAAGGCATCAAAAACTTGTTAAGTGACTATGGGAATATTTAAGGAATTTAATTACGAGTTGAAATTTAATTTTCTTTGCACTAACGCACCCCATTCCGCCCTGAGTGATCAATATTATGATCTACCTATAGCCTATGTCTACCTGGAAACATAATCCTTTAAAAGGTTAAATTTTTTTGGAGATTTACCATTCACAAACACACCAGCCCGCCAAATTAAGAAAATAAAAGTCTATTAGTACGGCAAACAAGCCCATGACATGAGGGTAAAAGTTTATTGGTGCCTACTAAACGTTTAAGGATCATTCTTTCTGCCTGTGGTCTGTGTGCTTTGGTAAAACTACTTCAGTCTTCCGTTGGACGGCTCTGATTCCAGAACACAGTAAGACCAGGTATAAAGCTACTAGTACACGGCGTGGTCGACTAATCGTGCCAAAATTCATTGGGATGCCGCGCCATGGCCAGACCACACATTACTTCGATGCTCACTTACGCGCTGCGTCACGTCATTCGTTCGTATCTAGACTATCGTGTTATAAGTACTTAGCCTGGGTTTATTTGTTCACAAAAATGGAGTAACAGGCACATAACTTACTAGTAATTTAATATTCAGGATAATTAATTCTTTAAAAAAGGACAACCCTAACGTTGCAGCGTCGTCAGAACAGATAAGAGTTGCGCGAGAGAGAGGCGAATATAACTGTAGGTACTTAATTAGCGCTGTGCGACCTGAATTGCGACTTTATTGTGTCGGAACAAAGTCGCTATTTATTAAAAATGATTTGGAGGAGTGATACTTCTGTACCTGTACTATTACGTATTATGTGGTAAGACGAAGAAATTGGTAATGATCTACCTCTCTCATGGTTTTAGCTTGTTCGGATACTTTAGTTGCTGTCGGTACTCGGTAGAAAATACTGCAGTATGTTACTCACATCTACGATATAAATCTAGCTTTATTAGTAGAACCAAAAGTTAATAAAACGTACAAGTACCTTTTGCGGGTAATGGAAGTTTCCGTTCATGCTGTGTACTTTTCAAAGGTCGGATAAAATGACCGATATTACCCAGGTCGTGGTTTTTAAACGACTTCAAATTACAAGGTACAACAATATAATTTGTACACAACTACACTACTATTGCAAAAGAACTTAAAATACTTAAGTATCAAGATTTCAGTAACCGAGTTCATACAAATCCACGTATGTTCATACAAAAAATATGCGATCTCGCATGGTTATGCCTTTCTTACTCTGGTATCTTTTTTCTCTTGTAAGGAACCGTAGGTAACACACGCATACCGAGCGACGTCCCTTAATCAACCCTTATCAATCAAACTCCTTAGGGTTCTTCTCAATCCTTGTTAATCTCGTTTATAACGAGCCTACCATTATCTCATATCTTCGCGATTCGAGGGAGCTCTTAAGTGGACCGAGTAGTCGTAATTCAGTCGAAATTGTTTCACCAGCCGTTATTTCTGTGCTATATTCTGGTTTGGGACTATATTCTGCTCCATTTTATATGATTCTCACTATACTTCACGAAAGTCTTCAACATCAAATCAAAATGTTTTATTTCGTCATACACATTGACATCTCCTTATAAGCATAGAGATGCCTGTGCAGGAGATGCCGCAGGTTTAAAGTGTATTATGTATCTTTACAAAAATAAAACTAACGTTTTCTTATTAGCTATTACGTTTAAGAGTTTGTTAATCATGTGAATAATGTTTGAAAGTGTTGATGTTTGAATGTTTGATGCTGTGTGAGTGTATATGATGTAAGGCGGCATCAAAAGTCAGTCGCTCGATTGAAAACATGTAGGTATAAATGTCTTAAAAGACTATATATTATCTTCTAATTTGTGTATAGTTTGCTTCTGAACATATTTTTGATACAATTCTTTACATTACAGTGACGCAAATCGAATACTTTCATAATAATACTACGTCAAGTAAGAAATCAAGGTCTGACGTCATTATCTGCCTCTTGTGTTATCTGAACACTGTTGCATAGTCAGGGCTACCTAAATCCAATCGATATATATAAGATGGTGATCCAGAATGCATTATTTAATACTTTTAGAAAGAGCTATGGAACGTGGTATGTTAAGCACATGGGACTATGGGACTCTGGCACATGCGATTTCTTCAATCATTGTACGCTAAATTTCTACCTCGGTATTGCTCTTACCGAAAAACCATTGGCCTATGAACAATTTAATGCACAGACTAATAAATTATATAGATAATTAGCTTCTATATGATACCAGACAAAGGGGTCTAGTGGATTTCTTTATTAAGTCTTCGATATTGTTTATGCTGCAAAAAGCTCTTGGAAGAAGAACGACGCGATACAAGGATAATATGTAAGGGCATTATTTGTGTATCATAATACGTCGGGGTGCGGTGGATTTCCCAAAGCGGATTAGTGCCTACTCGCCTACTCGGTATATAAACGATACCATGACAAAGGCTTTATGCCGAGTACATTATTTTTAATGTTTATGCTTACGGCGGTCTAAATATAAAGGCTGGTTACCCATCATCCTAAGCCTAGAAAGCAATAGTGATTAGTTGTGCAAGCGCCGAATCACAAGCGCTCGGTTATTGACTGGCAGTTATTAAAAATTAATTAGCACATAATTTTTCAACTTCTAAAAATTTATATAAAACCAAATACGCGTAACGTCTTTACACGCACATTAGTTGGCATATTTTATCGCCGTACCTTCCTTGAATAAACTAATTTCCCTTTTTTGTATTACTTATGAGTTTAGACAAGCACAGAGCTTATCTCCTAGTAGCGGTTACTGATGCATTGGTTATAATTCAAGGCACCTCAAACTGTGAGGGTGTCGTTGACGACTTTATCTTTCTCTCAGTAAAACAATTCAGCTTACTGAGAGGACCTTGACATTAGGTATGTAGCTAAGTAGTGGTGATGGTCTTCAGTGTAGTTGTATTTCCCAAAAAAAGCTGCAAACTTAGAGCGGGGAGAGTTGCCGATTAAACAGCTTAGATTAATATGTTTATAACTACAAAGATATCATAAAAAACACAACGAATAAGACGAGGGCAACAATACAAAGCCCCTTACTTAATGTATGACTTGGATGTTTCGTAGGCGTTGGGAATTTAAGGAGTTATAGTGAAGATGAGTGAGTTCTATTTTAAGATATTAACAGAAACGACACGATGCATAAACTATGATTAACTATCCACCGCCCGCGACTGCATTCCTGTAATATGGCAATAAAAGCATTTAATGTACTCCTACAGATTTCGAAGTTACTTGCTGTTCAAGTCGCGGGTTTATTGGCATAACTGAAATGAATTTATTACTGTCATAATGTCTAGTACCTGGATGACCGAGCCCTGCTCCTTTTCTTTTAACGTTTTCTAAAAATGAAACCTAGCTAGATCTATTTATCGCCCCCGAAACCCCCTGCATACTAAATTTCATGAAAATCGTTGGAGCCGTTTCCGAGATTCCGATACCTACAAGAATTGCTCGTTTAAAGGTATTAGATGAAGTATATCTGAACGAGAAGTAGGGCACAATGGAGTCTTGTAGAAGGAGATTTCCTTTAAAACCCTTCAAAAATGTTGCAAAATTTCATTTCACTGAGGACATGACAATTAAAATCATTGGCGACTGGCTCGAACGATATCCATTACAATTTATTTAGTACAAAAATTCTTTCTATTTCTCCAAAAGAGCGCCACGTCCATCGTCAGGCCCTCTAAGTAATTGTAAACAAAGATTCTTATCTCGTAGTTGAATGTAAAGATGGTCTCAACTCTAAATTTAGACGCATTTAGAGAATCTACAGATAGTGAATCAAACAGAAGTGAACCAGGCACTGCCACTTCCCTAACCTTACACAGAGGAGGTGGAAACTTTCTGACGAAGCACATCAACGTAAAAATACAGAACATAGAGATTTATTCCTGTTTCCTATTAAGTTTTATTAAAAAACTTATAATATATTCTGATTTTCAAATCGGTAAACAGTTTGGTCTTTTGATTGTAATATGATCGTTGTACCTTTACAATCTCAATGTTGACCAAATAGCGATAATGTTACTGTTTATAAATCACTGTATTCAAAAACAAATGAGAGAAAACTATTTATATGAGTAAGGTAAATAAGTTTCGAGAATGTTCCAGACATCTAATTATGATAATAATAATTCTTTACTGACATAATAAATGTGTACATAGTTGAGAATTCCCTGACCCTGTGTGTGTTATATATAACTTCGTAGATTGATCAAGGTGTTATTTATCTGTAATAATAATATGCATGTGTTTTGTATGTTTAAATATGTATGTTTGTTTTTTGTATTGTGGCATAGGTACGTTTAGCAGCTGTGTGGTTACTATAATACAGGCTCTGCCTAGTTTGGGATTAGGCGGCCGTGTGTGAGCGGTATCAAGTTATTATTATTATTTTATAACTAGCTGCGCCCTGCGGTTTCACCTGCGTAAGTCCCGGCGCCGTGGGAATATCGGGATAAAAAGTAGTGTATGTGTTAATTCAATGCTGAATTAACACATAAGCTTTCTACATACGAAGTTTCATCGCAATCGGTGCAGTAGTTTTTTGCGTGAAAGAGTAACAAACATTCATACATCCATACATAGAATTCACATTTAGAAAAATAACTTTAACAAGGTCTAATTAAATTTAAAATAAATAGGCAATCATGGGACTGCCGACAGAAGTGAACACTTAAACGAAACGACGAACTAAAACGTCACATTAGCAGGTTGGTGACATTAATTAATAAGGTGCTGACAGAACTCAATGTTTAGATTAACGCCCTCTAGTGGATCTATATATGTATTATTAGCGAGACGGTCACGAGTTCAGTGTTTTTTCCGCATAGCAAAATTGCACAAACGTGCCTAAAGAAGCTTTCACTTAAAAAAAAATTACAGTATATTTTAGATTTATAAATTGCAAATTAAAAAGTGCAAAATTCATTTAATACAGATATATTAAGTAATTTAGAATTTCTATGCTTTTGGATTGAATCTATTTATGTGATAAGTCTCAAATCAAAACCATTTATTTCAATTAAAAATAATAGGTATTTTTGAATTGTCAGGAGTAGGCGTCAGTCAGACTAAGTCAGTCGTGAAGCGAGTTGCCTGTTCCAATACGTAGATCCTATGGAGAAGAACAGACAAGAAACTCCAAGGACACTTTTTTTCAAAATGTTTTTTACATAATTTTGGTCACATTGCAAAGCAGTAAAAGCGAGTATCTCTCGTAGATATATATAAATTTATTTTGTGTATTTCAGAGACAACCCTATCGATTTGGAACAAAGTTTGTATTTAGATAAGGTTTGGCTTTTTAAGTTAATCTATTATACCTATTTATAGGTGTTTTCTGAAAAGGTGTTTAAAATAAAAAGCGATTTTCCAAAACAAAAAATGCCGAGCAAAGCTCACCAGTCACCCAGGTATTTTATTAATAAGTAATAATTAAATAACAGTAAAAAACATGTAAAATTTGAACCGAAGAAAGAACATCCTCCTTTTTTGATGTTGGTTAATAAATACATAAATAATGTGTCATTTTAATAAACATATTCTAAACAAACTATATCATATATATAAATACTTGACACACATTGATGTGAAATGAGTGAAGCAGAAGCATGTTAGGCTTAGCTTTGGTTGAAGGAGATAGACTCCTATTTAAGTTGTGTTAGACTAGTTAAACCTCTGTGGCTCGGTGGTAGTACATTTGACTGCCACGCAGGAGGTAGCTGGTTCTATTCCCCGTCAGTGCAAATATTTGTATGCATAAATGCAAATTTGCATTTACAAAAAACAACTATCTAAGTATGTTTATCTGTGTTCTAGAACCCATAGGCCTAAATAGACATGTGTTATGTTTCAGAACATTGACATATAATTATATTATATTTATATCTAATAGACCTCCTCTAATCACCTTGACATTTGTTGTTGGCAAGTTACTTTATGGTGGTGCTAGGAATAGATCAAATTGAATTTATAGGTACTTAAAATATACATATTGAAAAGTGGCAATCAAAAATATGGTATACTAGCAGCGCCCGGCGTTTTCACCCGCGTAAGCCCCCATGCCGTGGGAATATCGGGATAAAAAGTAGTATGTGTTAATCCAGGTCTCCAGCTATCTACATACAAAGTTTCATTGCAATCAGTTTAGTGGTTTTTGTGTGAAAGAGCAACAAACATCCATACATCCTCACAAACTTTCACGTTTATAATATTAATAGGATTTTAAGTAGTCGCTATATTTGTTTTTAGTAAACTAACTTTCAAACTTTCACATTCCATGATATAATTATGTCTTAGTACTGAAATATTTGCAATGCCAGTGTTATCATGTGTACATTGCTGATCAACGTAGTAAAATAGTTATCAAATGTTATAAAGGACCTATCTATCCTATTATGACAAAAATTCTAACCTCCTTCTTTACAGAGTGGAATGATGGCAATTAACGGTTTTGTGTCAGCTTTTACATTTTTATTTATTTACATTTCAAGCATCAGCCAGAAGACTCAATTTTATTGTAAATGTGGTATTGACCTACAACTATTAAATGTGTCAAAATTAGCTTCTTAACACTGAATATTTCAGCACTTCATTTGAATTTAAAAGAGAACTGGCAATACTATTGACATCAAAATTTTATCATCTGTTTACTTCATTATCCATATTTTTGAATTGAGAACATTATGAAGTTACTGTAAAATTTTGTTTCTTGATTTGAACTGTTTGGAACCAATGGAATTAGGTTTTCTTTTCAAAGAAAGCTATTATGAGAAATCATTTAGTTGGAAGGTTGCAATGTGATGTTTTGACAAGACATTAAGAAATAAGATGGGAACACTTGTTCTACACCTTGACATCATTGCTATACAATTGGATGGCCTAGCTAGACAGTTGTTGAATGAACTTGACCTCGCTGAAACTATTTCAATGTAGTGTTTATTTTATTAGTACAAAAGTTGAGTAAATAGTTAGTTAGTAAGTAGTATTCTGAGAATATAGTACTAAAACTTTCATTAAAAAATTACAAAATCTACGCTCGCTCAACAGCCTTTTTTGAGTCATGGATAAAATACTCTCCATCATATCAGTTTTTAAACATAATAAAATTAATGAATTGATTCAACCCTTTGGGCACTACAATGATTCGGACAAACACACAAATACTAATGTGAGTAAAGGAATGACACACCTCTGTTTTCATCAACTAGTCCACAAAATGTTGACGACTAGTCAACAAATTGCGATAAGAAAGTAAGATAAAATAACAGCTCTGAAGGGCACAACAGATAGTAGGTATATATTGAATTGGAGCTGTCCCATTTGGGACACTACTTATGATAGTGAGCAAATGAGGTTGTTGCAAATATGAAAAGAAATCTCTGCAATTCAAGATATCAAATTTGTTTATAACATAGTTTAACAAATAACATTCATCTACCTAGGTATCGGTTCTGCTATCATCCAATACTTTATCACAACACAGCACTATACACCATACCTCACACTAGTTAAATCTTACAAGTCTCAGATCAACTTTCACTATGCAGGCCCCTAATAGATCTTTCCCAGAACCAGTAAGAGACTAGATACTAAAAGCTTTCCTGCTTTATTGATAATTGCTAGAATCAATACAAGTGCTGCTAGACAGGAATGTTTTTTTCTTAAGTATTTTGTGGCAATGATGATGGGAGTGATAAGTTTGCTCTATTGGATTGATTTGGAGTTGTAGACTGTGGCTACTATCGGTTAACATAATCACAGATAGACTATAATAGTTTTTTTTTAAACAAGAATACTAGTAGTGTGTAAGTGTAGTATAGTGTGTAAGACGAAAATAATTTAAACCTTTAGGGTACTTTTCAATACAAGGCTCCATCATTATCTGCCTAGATATCTTTCAATTTATTTTGGGGTTGGCCCAATATGTCTCCTTTATTTCTACTTTATTATTCGTCTTTTCACTACCTATTCCCTTTTCAGCTAAATCCTTTTTCACGCAGATCATAAGTATTTTCTTCGGTCCTCCTCTAGTCTTCTACCCATCCACTTTCATACACAAAAATCTCTTTGCATGTTCATCACACTTTCATATGACTACAGTCTATTATTACTCCTCAACTTTTCTAGCCTAGTCACACCACAAAGAAAACATGGACAACAAAAATAATAGGTTTATAGCATCTTAAACAATTGTTAGAGAATTAGATTAGGACTAGTTAAACTCGGGAACTCGAGGAACTCGGGAACCACTATTAAGCAATAACTTGAATTGCTAAAAAACTTGTTAAGGGAAAAACAGTACAAAATATTTAAAAGAAAAAAAAAGGAAAAAAAGGCAGTTATTTTGGTGCTAAGACACAAGAGAAAAATAATTATTCTAATAATGTAAGTACTTATATCTATAAAAAAATATGAAACACTGAAAATTAATATACAGAAAATATAATAGATATATTAAAGGACACAGTGAAAGAACAATAACATGTCTCGCATTTGTACCAAAATAGGCATCCAGTTCAGCTTAATGCCAGATGAGAATCCGGCTCTGATTTTCAACTGGAACCTTTAAATAAATATATATTATAAAGCATACATATATTATAAATATTATAAAATACATAAAATATACAGAGTAAAACATGTACAGAATGCCAAAAACTTGTTAAATATATTTTGTGATAGTGTAAGTAATTGTAATAAATAAGCTCTTACTGTAAGTATGTGGCATAATAAATGTTGTACCTAGTGTATACCACATCAATGTGATGGCCAGATTACCTATTCAGCTACAGAATGATCTTCACATGTATCTATGCGTTTGGTATGGTAAGTATTTATGCTATACACATCTGACCTAGAGTTCCATATAAGTTGTAATGGTCTAAGGTGTACTTTTTTGTAGGTGTAATAAGTATTTCTTTAATTCATTAATTTGGCACAACAACATTTTGCATCTGTCAAAGACAACATAATTAATGTCAATTGATTTGGTAGTGAGATTATGACAACTAAATAATATAAACACAATATAAATGAAACAAAGTTGAATTGAATAACTATTTATATTATAACTATTCATATTACAAACTAGGCAGGCTAAAACCAAATATTTATTATGTACTGAAGTATGATGTTCTTTTTTATACAGAAAATATTTTATTAATTTAAGCATTTTGTGGCATTATCATCCTGCATACAACATTAATATATTGTTGTCTAGTTCTCAGCAAATAGGAAAGAATATTAAAATATTTATTTAAATACCAGAAAAATGCACTTTTAAAACTTAATGGCAAAATAATGTAGAATGATGAATTTTAAATTATAATTCTTAATAAAATGAATTATATTTCAGTGTTGAATAAAGGTAAATGATAATCAATATATGGCAGTACTGTTTCATTGACATTGACATCACCCAATACAATTAAATTAATTGCTTTTAGACTTTCTTGTCTCTATGAAAACTCATAAATAACTGTACATGATCTAATTAATGGTTATTGCAGTGATTGTGTCATTATTAGAAAGTTTTTATAGCTGTCCTTAGTGTATGTTCTACATTACTGGAATAATGAAAGTTAAAATATCAAAACAAACGAATTCTAGCATCGTAAATATATAATTAACTGCGTCTTACTCGAATAATATCAAGTAACCTTGCGCGGATCAGCTGACGAGCCTTTGTCTTAAGTGGCCTAAATATATCCACGCGTATGAGATAATTAGTGATATCTTTAAACACTTACCTCCTCCCGGCGCTTCAGCCAACGGCCACATGGGCTCTCCTCAAGGATCTCACTCTCATCTTCCGAGTCCTCCCCGCTTTCGCGAGGAGACTTTCGCTCC
Organism: Callimorpha dominula; assembly: GCA_949752705.1. Classification (NCBI taxonomy): domain Eukaryota; kingdom Metazoa; phylum Arthropoda; class Insecta; order Lepidoptera; family Erebidae; genus Callimorpha; species Callimorpha dominula. The sequence goes on from OX456996.1 coordinate 25,677,380, forward strand.
TTGTCGATGCTCCTGCCGCCCGACATAACACCAATATAAAACACCAAAGCGTCGAAAGAAAACACCGCACAATCGGTGAATACCTCACAGACGTTTTTTACAAGAAAACACTTGGTATATTTTCAAAATACACTTTTTCTCGTAACCATAATATCCAAGGCTGAACCGCGAGACGTCACTATCGTTTCTTCCCAAACCATTATTCGTTACACAGCACGCGGAATGAACCTTTGGCTTCGCAGATAATAATGTTGATATATTTCTCTACAGCGAACGATAACATACAGCGTCTCTACTGAGCTTATTCATGATAATTGAAATAAATTGCCTGCCGGCGTAGCTCTCGACGTATTTCTATTCGACACAAATATAAATCCATAGTGACACTTTTACTTTTTCTGTCTGCCACAGACAATACAGAAAAAGAATATTAAACTGAACAAAAGTATGTATTTGTAAATTATCTTTTCAAAATCGTAAAATTATTATTATTAGTTACTTGAAAGCCTGTTTTAAAACTTTTATTTATTTACTTTAGTAAAGTTTTATAAAAATGAAAAGCAATTATTTGGAATCTTACACGAAATATATATTGTTATGTAGCGACATCTAGGTATTTATTTAAACAAGTTGGTAAGTGAAGGAAACGTTTAAGTAAAAAATATGCAAATTATTATTAAAAAAATATAGTTTCACACATACATTACAATTTTTAATTAATTAAGAAGGACAAGAAGTTATGGGGAACAGTTTTAATATAGTGCCATCTATTGAGTTAAACAAGGAGCCTTTTGAGTTAGGATGGAGGAGGGAGAACAATTCCATTCGAACAAAGGTAGTGTACTTAAATAGCGATAGATGACACTATAATCAAAACCGGTATACCCTAAGAGTTCTAAATAATCACGCAAGTAAAAACAATGGTATAAGTTAAATTTGGGTTGGTTAAATAAGAGAACAAAACTTTAAAATTTTTTCAATAACATCAAAAAATTTATATGATTTGTATAACCTAAGCCTCACATAAGAAATACTTAACTATAGAACTAATAAAATTGTAACAATAGTCCTGGTTTCAAAATAATTTTCAGTTTAAAAATTATTATGTTTAAAAGCATCCACGACGTTATCAATTTTTTTTTTTAATACTTGTGTGTGAAATTATAGACTATTTATTAGATACAAAATTTTAAAAATATTTTGATTAACCTACTTGATACCTAATGCTTAATCACTTTGTTGTTTTTATATGGCGTGTGTGTGTCATCTTCCCTTTTTGTTTCATGTTTGTATTCCTTTTTTTAACCGACTTCAAAAAAAGAGGAGGTTATCTATTTTCGGAATCTTTTTTTAATGTATGTTCACCGATTACTCGAAGACGTCTGAACCAATTTCGAAAATTATTTGTTTGTGTCAAAGAGGTGTTTGTTTCAAACTTCCCGGGTGGTCTCATTTAAATCTCTTATCGAAATCGATCGAGCGGTTTTGGGAAAATCAACAAATATCTAAAAATTGTATACATCGATGATATTCATTGGAGCGGTGCGTTTAGTTGGCCTACCCATATTATATTTAAACAAAATACATCTAAAAACTAAAAATGTAAAAATAAAATTAATATTTAACTCCCGGTGCTTACCTTTCGTCAGAAATGAGATTTCTCATTGATGCATTTCAGCTCATGCTCGTTCATTGTGGAGTTCACTCAACAGTTTCAGAGAGAGAGAGTTCTAAATCAGACAGAGCTATTCTTTCTAAAGTTTTGACTCTGCTGAGAGCTACGTATATTTCCCTTCGCAAAGTTTTAAAAATAATTTTTACTAAAAAGTTTTCAGTTCTGGGTGTAAAATTGCAAAATATGTGACGTCACGCAATGTGACCACCTGTTACAAGGACGGGGGTCCAAAATTCGTGTGACGTAATTTATTTATTACGTCACACGAACGTATACAACGTATACAATTTATCATGATTTAGGCATATTGATACTTTTTTTAAAGATAATTTTATTATTCTTTTATACGTTATTATTTTTTCATATTTTCGTTAAGGCACAGGGAAGGTTCTTATGGAGTGAAAAAACGTAAAAATAGTAAAAACAACACTTTTCTTTTCATATATAAACTATAGAGTAAATAATAATTAAAACACAGGTCCCCAGCTGTCAAACATTTGACGTCGTTAACTTTTGACAGAACGAAGTGTGTCGGGGCAGCTGGTACCGTGTAATACACCAACATTGCCACCAAGGGTATCTTTGCAATAAAACAAATTTATAAGCTAATCTTTGACGTTCAAAAATATTTTAATATTAAGGCAACATTGGTTGATGTTGACAATACTGACTATTGTGTGTATTGCTAACTTCAATCAGTAACTCGTTGGAACTCGGTAAGATAGGTGAGTATTTTTGCGGGCAAATTCTGGTGCATATTTGATAGTCAATTGTGCCTGATGGCGAAAACACAGGTTAGTTTACTCTAAAGGCTCTATTTGCGTCAAAAATCAAGGTGGGCAATGTTGGCTAAAAGTCCAGATAACTTTGCTCATCAACAAAATGAATAAAATATTGCATTAAATGTTGAAGAATAATACATTTTGCTACATACATAACAGAAAATACCTACGTCCCCATAGAAAACTCTTCCAAAAAATTAAATTATTCGAAAAAAGTGGGCAAAGTTGGCATGTTTCACGGTATCTAATAATATTCTGCATCCTAAGTATTGATACAACTGAAGCTATGATTGTAGGTACTAATACTTCATAGTTTTAAGCTTTCTCATTAAAATCCTTTTAAAAAGGCAACGAAATGGTTGTAAGCCTTTGATTACTTTTCGTTTAGTTTTGGCACAAAACCTTATCTTTATTAAAATTCTTTTCAAATTTATTTATTTGCAAAAAGTATGTTTGCAATAGATCTTACGTGCTTTTTAGTGCAAATATTTTGCAATAAGCAAATTTAATCCGTTACAAACTAATTACACTTATATAACAACATAATTACATACATAATAATTACCTATACATTTTGTACCATGACAGGTCATGTATAATGGACCCTTCATAGCTTGATATAACCGTTTTTACATATTTTATATCATATTGTTTGAAGTTTCTAGCTTTCTGCCCTTCTACTGCGCTTAAAAAATGAGTGCAAACTCCTGACCTATTAATATATTGTAGAAGATTATATTATGTCACAATTGGGTTGTTGAAAAAAAAAACAGTTTTTTTATGTATTTTAAAACTTTATCATAAATTATATTAATAGTCGATGCGTAAAACTTAATTGTTTTTTTTATTAATTATAATCAATTCAAAATTGATAAATTTTTTAACAAACGCTTCACGATTAGTAATGCTAAAGGAATTTCACGATAGTGTTAACGTCTTCTACACTGTCAAAACAGCATCAGCCGTGGCTGTGTCCTACGAAGAGTAGAAATTAACATTATGACGTCATACGCACTCGGTTTTGATCGGGAATTGTCGGCGTGTTTTCGGATTCGGTTCGGTTTAAAATTTTGTTTAATTACATATAGCTTTTTATTTATAAGGAAAAAAAACTAAAAATGGTTTTTCTATAAAACTTATCCTATATGATCTTTTCATTTATTACAAGAAAAAAATTGTTCTAAAACCCAATTGTTTTATCAAACTACTTAAGTCAAATTATTATTATTGTCTCCGACTCATAAATAACTCTGAGTAATAGCATTTATCCATTAACCACACTTTTAGTTTTCGATATAAGATTTTAACAGGCAGGATTTTTATGTTATTTGGAATATTCTTATAGATCACGTAAAAGTTTTTTGGTAAAGTGTAATCTTAGGTACTTTTGGTAAAAATCAATTCTTTCAGGATACATTCTAGTTCTAGGAACAACGTTTTGAGACTTTGAGAAGATATTGTTATGCTGTTTTACAAACTATTTGGTCTTCTACAGACTCAGCAGTGTCAGAAGTTTTAGAATAGTAAATAATGGTTTACATGAATCCCCGATTTCTCACACTTTTTATTGTCAATAAAAGCTATATGAAAGTCCGTGGAGTTACCCCAGAGTACTAGCGCATTACTCAATACTGATGCCCTGATACGCAGTGAGAACGGTATTAGTTTTTGCTGTTTTACGTTATATAAAACATAGACGTAACTAGTTATGAAGCTGCCTACAAACGTGGTTGATATGCTTTTCTTTACCAATCGGTCACTTCAAAAGTCTTGTATGGCATGTAGTTTGTACCTACAGCACACATTTGGTGTCCAAAACTTCTCTAAACCTCCGATCCTAAACCCAAAATATTTTTTTTACCTAAGTTATTTTATATTATGATAAATAAAGTTTTTAAGGTGCGAAAAAGTAGTGGTGACATTTATAAAGAAGAAGAATACTAAACACCAAACAGTACAACCGCTCATGCTTTGTGCGCGTCTCAAGTTATCTTCATGTCCTAAAAGAGAAATTGGCTTTAACATATCAATGCACAGCCTAAACCACTTTTACATCACTTTTTAGTTAGAGATTTTACATTTCAACAACAAGTACCTCTTTTTGTTGAGGAACCACCTCATCGCACCATGACGCGCTTATGTCGAAATCGAACCAACTGAACCAAAACGGTTTTCCATCACAGTAGCCTATAACCGGGAGTCCAGATATGTCCTATGCCCGTAGGCAATGATCTCCAGAAGACACTCCAAAATCGAGTAACGAGTCACCGGACACCGCACGACGTTTTTTATCGACCGTGTCCTTTCCGACTTTAGTAGATTATAGTTTTTTCCTATAAACAAGTTCCGACAAGGCGATCAAAGAATAGAACTATATGTATGTTCATCACGTCTCTTATGAAATTCCAAGGAGCTGTATTAAAAGCTTTGGTGAAGACGAGAGATACCGCCTTGCGACAAAAGTTCAAAAAGAATGCCGTTTCACTGCTGCCTGTGTGACTGAGTGACTTGGGGTATGTCGTCATTATTTTAAGCGTTGGAGTTACTTAGAGGGTTTATTAGAGGTAAGTTAGAGCGAAGCTAGGAATTTCCGTTTATTTAAATATTACTAGTCTAATACAAATACTAAACAAAGTTATGACAGTCAAATATATAAGCAAATACCTTTACCTGGCTGATAACGTAGTAAAAGCTGTACTACGAGTTAGAATATAAACAGCAAAACTAATTCTTAAGCAAACCTAATGTACACATTACAATTCGGTGATGATATGAAATGATGTCATTTCCGACTTCTACTCGAGTGAAGTCCCGACTTTTGTTTTAGCATTAATATGTATAACAACTTATAACTTCTTTATATATATATATTTTAAAATATTACCTCGTTTTTGTTTTGGTTTTGTATATTTAAAAGTTATACTAGAGGTTTTTTCTTAGAATTTTTCAAAATATTAGTTTAAGAATTTACATAGTGGATGTGGATGTTTTTTAGAAGCCAACTTAGTTTCACATGCCATTTTAAATAATTAATATAATAAAAAAGTTTATACTCGTTTACAAATAAAGACAAAATAACAATACAAGCGTATTTACCGCAAAAACATTTCATAACAGAAACAAGCTGTACAGTTTCGATTATTTACTGACATTTAATTGAATAAAATATTTATTATTATTATTTTCTCTGAACTTTTCGAAATAAATATAAGTAAACAAAGGTGTGTTGACATTGGCTCAGAAAGTTTGTTTAACAAGTAGACAATTTGCCATATCAAACAACGACGAAGATATTTGAAAGATTAAACGTAGTTTCGCTCCCTCGGGATGCGGTTAGACAAGTTTATTGATGATTTTAGTCGAGTTGTGGCGTAGCCACTCCAGCGATAGACTCCGCAGTAGCTTATTGGATTATATGTATAGGGTCCTTCACAGAATATAATTTGATTAGTGTCACGGCCAGTGAGTCAGTATAAACATAAGTAACAGCCATTTTCTCTCGAAAATATATTATCTAAGCGTAGATTATAAAGTTTAGTATGCGGTCGATTTTACAAGTAAAATACTCGAATTAGTATCCAGCTAATAAATCATATATTACACAAATTGTTAATTGAATTTTTCATCTTAGCAGCGATTATTGTGAATTGCACACGACACATTAGGGGCTTATATTTTTACAACCTTTTTTGATACTAAGTTAGAATAATAATAATAATAAAATTTTATTTCGGTATTTAGAACAATAAGAGTTAGTATACAAATAGACTTAAAACTATTGTTAGTAATAGGTAAACATAAATGAGCTATTTGACTGTGTGCAGTCTAACCCAGCGCGCGAGAATCGGAGAGTCCTACCAGTCTGCCAATACACATAGGATGCTGTTGGCACTGCCGCGCAATCGTGACAGCATTGAAGCGCACCGCTTTCGCATAATCGCAGCAAAGCCGTCCACCGTAGCCTCGGCAAACATGCCTGAGGCACTACAAAATCGCGGCAACCCCATCAGCACCCTTGCATAATGCATTATTGTATTGGACGCGCAGGTCACTGTATGCCCTCTGCGTATAGTTGACCCATAGGCTGCATGTGTAAAACGATTGACAATATGCTTTGAATAAGGTGGTTTTCACTTGACCAGAACAGCGTGCAAACCTGCGGGCCAACATATTACATCTGACAGCCAACGACCTGCGTTCCCTCTCAATATCAAAGAATGCAAGCACTATGCCCGTTTGGTCTAAGCTTGACTTGAGGTTGTTTATAAACACGCGCAATATTTGTGTGGCATCGCCTTTTTCCCGCATCCTTCAGTTTCCGGGGGCGATCGGGAATAATATTGGGATAAAAGTCATGTGAAGCATTAACAGGTTTTGGTCGGATGTCAAACAGCAGGCGGCTTTACGTTGGGGTAAAGGACCTTGGCTCCCTTCTGGTAGAGAGGTGCCTGTGGAACATATCACATCGCTGCCTTCTCGGAGACGCTTCTATTAAGGCGATGGGCAGCGCTAACAGTCACCGCCCAATGAATTAAGGAACCGTATGATTTTTTAAAATTTCATGTAATCCTTGTATTATGAACTTCCTAACGATACCACGATACAACGATACATTATGTTAGTTTGAAAATTAATCTAATTCGTAATTGTCTGCTATTTGAGATTTTAATAAAAGACCACACTTTTAAAAAAGTATCACCGATTTCAATAAGTACGTCTAAATCATAATAAATTGTAATAAGCTGTATTCTTCATCTCTTAATCTTCCACTCTTAGAGGTTTAATATTATTTTAATGTTCTTTTAAATCCGTTCACTAATGAAGAATATTTCGCGTAACGTAGAACATACAAAAAAAAAACAAAAACAAATTCAGTCGAATTGAGATTGAGAAAGAACGTCCTTTTTGAAGACGATAAAAAAGTCGCACTTATTAAACTGTAACTTTGTTAATTAAACTGTTTTACATACAATTAACGTCGACACCGTTATTCGTAAATACGAGGGAATTGCTGTTTTAGTTGCGGCTAAAGGATCAACTTCCAACTGAATTATTTGCAAATGCTCTAAAGATTACCCAAAATGCCTTTCAGCGGTTTAAGTATTTTCCGATAGCCACCTGTTACTGACAAGTTTCTGTTCTATTTTTGTTACTTGTAATAGCGTTAGAACGAAATTGGTTTGATCAAGTTGTTTTTTACTTATTAATATTAAATAATTTCATTTTTATTAGGTATACGATGTCATCTCAATATGGGATTTAGTCTAAATGAGCAGTTTTCGTTTAAGTGTTATTTAATATATATTTTTCGTTATGATAAAATTATTCGAGGAAAAAGTGTCATGACGATCGCGTGTGTGTCGAAGTGGCAAAAATGGTTGTCACTTTGAGACAGGGCTATATTATTTCTTTACTCCTCATGAAGGAATTTGAATAAAGTTTAATATCATTTAAAAATTACTTTTTTTTCACATTCAAACTTGGCTGGTTTATAGTATAAGTAGTACCGTAAAAACGTTCTTTTGCAAAAGTATAAGAATGTTTTTAAGGTCAATATAAAAAAAAAAAAACTATTTAGTCAAAAACTGCTAATTTGATATTACAAAGAGACTTCAGTTTATTTATTTGTATAGATGTTTTTTTTTTAGTTTTGCAAGTAGTTCTAATTACGAGTAAGTGCGAGTCGGACTCGCGCACCGAGGGTGTCGTACGAACTTGTATGTAGATAGTTCGTCCACCTCGGGAATCGATTTTCGAAGATTAATGCCCGTTCTTTAATAAAGACAAACTTAACTTTGCGCTTTCTAAAAATACTCCCCCATACATCGATGTACGCCGCAGTCAATTTTCCAAACGCAAAATTTAAATATTTTATTTACACTGGCACCGACTTCAAACAGACCGTTAGGTACCTAGTGCCTTTATAATGTATATCAAAAGTGTCACAATACATGTATTGTAGTATTCACAATTAAGTTTGTAATCAATTATTTTTCACTTTTCAGTGCCCTTGTTAGTGTTATTTGAAGTCGGTTTAACTTTCTTTAAAGTGTTTATAGAACGTATACTTAAAATTCTAAGTTACAAAAATACTTGTCCGAACCGTTATTGATTGTTAGAATGGAACTCACAATACAGCACACTGATAATGGTGATTTTGTTTTCGTTGGTTGGTGCAAAATTGGAACAACATATTTACATAGTTCGAAAGAATAAAATGGAACAAAAAGGTTGTATACCGTATCAATATGGTTGTGGTATTTATGTAACGGCTGTGCGTACGCCATTTGTTGGCGGCCGAATTTTCGGAACCGAAACAGAACCAGATTTGCGCATTCAACCCATAACGGGTTGAATGCGCACTGAACGACTTGTGTATTTATTTTTTTGTATTGGATAGGGTCAAAGGGAGTACCCTTTATTTATCTTATCATAAATGACTTAATTTATTTGTACGCCTTAGTGATAATATGTATGTGTATCTATTAGAAATGTAAAATAAAATAATAATATAATATTCATTTAAGAACGATTGACGTGGTAAGTCCTAATGCTGGGGCAAGGCGGAATTAGATTTCGGCGTTTATATTATGGTGAAAATTAAGTTCTTGGTTAGTGCTGGATAATGCCATTGCCCTACGAGTGAGTGCTCTATTAGTCTACGACTTCGTGGGACATTATCGCTCGACATTTGTCTTATCCACACTACCTAGTTGTCATTGAGATGTAGCCCGAGGAGTTAGTGCTGTGTGTTTCACGGAACACAAAGCAACACTCGTCCTCATTAGTCAAAAGCTGTCGGGCGACTGTCGAAGGACACGAAAGTCGCGCGTGTCGACGATCGAAAAGGATCGATTTTTGACATGACCCGCAACCCATAGATGTCGAGACACGTATATTTTAGGTCAGGCGACAAGGGCTCGGGATGAATGTCCCCTAGTAAAACGGGATGTAAGAATATATTTTCTGTTAAATTATCAATTAACCGTGTCTGATCAGTCTGATCATTAGGCTTTACACCTCAAATAGACGACATTTTCTATTTAAAGACGGCCCTGGCACGTTCTTTTTGGAACTCTTTGTACGTTCTTGTACTTACCGCAGATATAATATTCATTCAAATATATTACTTTCGCTTTAAAGAGTGAGATCAATAGATGACTATTGAGTTCAAACAGAAAATTTAAAGATTGTGTTCAAAGATTATCGCGCGTCTTTTATCCAGCAGAAATGGCCATTTCAGACGCAAGACACAGACGTGAAAGTATTATATTTACACGGGTCAAAAGTGTAAAAGGAATCCCATCCCGTGTCGTTTGTTAGAAGCGTTAGGTACCTTGCAAGGTGGCGCTAACGTCAGCTTGATTTACCAAAATGTTGTGATTTATGTTTAAAATTTTAGTTGATATCATTTTTAACTGCTTGAGGCCTTTATTAATATCCATGGAATTTTAAAAGTATCCTGTATTATGAAGGTAGTGAGTTGTCTAGTATAAAAAATATAGATTTTAATTTTCCCAAACGATTTTATTTCGTGTTTCTGGATGTAGATATGAATTATAGAAACTAAAGCTTTAGCGTGAATACTAAAAAAACGAAACAATTTCATAGCCGAAAATTATATCAAACTTTTTGCACAAAAAAGTAGCTATCTATATGCAGAGTCGATAACTGGCAAAAATAACTTTTTGAATATGCTTTCCACATGTACTGAAAATCGTCCAAACAGCAGCAGAGACTACTTTAATTAACTCATCGCGTGAAATTAAACACGTGCCATATGTTACTTTAAGCACAGAATACATAATAGTACTTTAAGTCATGGATAAAGTTTTGGTTAACTTGCCATGTTTGAGGTGTTTCTTTTGGTTTTATTGGATAGGTATCTAAACTACAGACTAGACTTATTCCTTTCTAGTAGTTCCTCCTCATAAAGTATATTCAATGTTTATGCAATTAACATGATATTAGTGCCTTGTTTCAGAGAGATTAAAAAGTAAAGATGATTGTAAAAATAGGTAGCTACTTATGGGTACACTTGAACGATTATTATAGAAGAGCATATTGTACGCAGAGAAGACATTGCTGAAAATAGTCTTAATTTCTTAGTTGCGCTCTGGCTTATTGCGCGAGCTACAAGCACCTGTCCTAATCAGCGACTGCTCGAGCATGCGCGCGAAAAAAAACGCAAGGTTAAGTGACGACAAAGAACATTCTCGATCATGCTCGATCATTTATCTTCTCTATATGAGTTGCCCCTAAGCGGCATCTGAAATCGAGGAAGCCAGTTCAGCATTAGAATGCATGTTGAGAAGATAACGGATATATTTGGTTAGTTAGGTTCGGTTAGTAAGTTAGGTTCGTAATTAGGTTAGGAGCGTTCAGGTTTGAAGCGACTCTTTTTTGTTGGGCTAAAGTTTTCATATATAAATTATATATATTTCGGATATAAACCTGGAAGACAAGATTTCAGCACTTTTGTCCTCTTTAATAATATCATCATCATTAGTCTATCTCCGTCCACTGCTGGACGAAGGCCTCCCCCAGGGAGCGCTAACTTACCCGTTCTTGGGCAGTCCGCATCCATCCGCTGCCAGCCACCTTCTCTTACTCTTTAAGTCGTCGGTCGCGACAAGACCGCCCATTGTAACACTGTTACCGACTATTGTATCCAACTGACTGCTTAATGAATGTTTGTTTGTTTGTTCAAACCATTGATCAGATTGTGATGAAACTTTGGTAGGGTGTTCTGAGGAAGCCCGCGAGGATACCTAGCCCAAAAATTGCATATAAAAAAAGGTATTGCAACGCATGCCGGGTGCAACACATGCTTACATATCGAAGTAATAATATAGACGTTTCGTATACGCTGTACATTGATCCTCGTGTGTATAATAGTTTACACGCGTTCTACTATAATGCATATCGGTATTATTACTAACTTTTAAACTTTCGCGTTCCATGATATAATATTATCTACGTATTAACGGGAATTAACGCGATCACGAAAAAGTATTACATACCTCTGAATTGCCTGACGTTTCGACCAGGTTGCACTGGCCGTGGTCACAGGCTGACTGGCTCAGCGGTGCACGCCCTCCGTCGTCGACATCGTGAGGTAGAAGGTTCTTCATCCACCTCCACTTTTTTGATATTTTTGATATTTTCGTTTCGCCATGTACCGTCACATACTACACTAACAATTAGTGTAGTATGTGACGGTACATGGCGAAACGAAAATATCCAGTCAGCCTGTGACCACGGCCAGTGCAACCTGGTCGAAACGTCAGGCAATTCAGAGGTATGTAATACCTTTTCGTGATCGCGTTAATTCCCGTTAATACGTAGATAATATTATATCGGTATTATTGTTCAGCTGTGCATGCCTTCAATAAAATGTAACTTCGTAATTATATTTTATTAGCAGGAAATCAATCACAATCATTCATCCATCACCATTTGTCTACTCATTTACAATAACAAACAAACCCTGTTGGGTTTGTTAATCATTTTTTTTATTTTTCATAATAATAATTCTTTATTGCTACAAAATAGTACACATTATCAAAGAAAAACATTCCAAAAATACAAGTTCAGAAGAATAAATTATTTTAATGTTCTGCTGGTACTTAAAATAGGTTAACCTGTGCTATAAGTAGTCATAGATGTTCCGATTCCGTTAGATGTTCCGATGATCATTGATGAGAGATCACCAGTGAGAGTGTTCACCATACCATCAACATCTCTGTTGGGCAGCAATTACCCTAACAATGTGTGAGGTCATTATTATTATTCTCTTTACTATTTAATATACATATAAATTACATTTTTAAATACACTGAAAAAAAAGAAACAAATATATTTAAAAATATAAAAATTGTGTCCCACCGGTATCGGTTACAGGGATCAAGCTACCGGTGGTTCGGGTTCTAGAGACAGAAACCTCCTCACTATGCGTGCCGTGTCGAGGAGGACTGCCTTCTTCATCACGCTCTTTCTCCAGCTGCCTAACGTGAGCCTTTGAAGACGTTGGTCGAGGCTCTTAGCAATTAACCCATGGATTGAAATGACTATCGGCACAATGATTGCTGAATCCACATCCCATATGTCAACAATCTGGTGGGCTAAGTCCAAATTTTTTCTAGGACACTGACATTGAAACCCTGAAATCGACGTTAGACGTTAGGCGCAGCCTATCTGTTTAACTATTCGGCCCATGTCTCAGTGACAAATTTTCGAGCCTTATTCACAGACTGTCACGTGCCGTGACCCTCGGGGTGCCAGACGAGGGTCCACTAGTCATACAAGCATGTTATTGCTGGACCAAGTTACTTTGTAGATTACGTTTGAAAGTGTTCCTGTACGTGTAAATAAATGTACCTATGTCTATACAATTTCTATATCAGCGAATTTTGAAATTGTCTATCTATTTTGATTTTGGTGATCTGTGAAATCTGTAAATCTAATTCGAATTATAATAATATACATTATAATTAGAGAATTATAATGTGCTAATGTAAAATTATTTAGTTCGGTCTCCAATATAATTATCTTGATTAACAACCTCTATCAATTGATATCCTTTTAAGCTAACACCCTATCTCAAAGTTATCTCTAAGCCAAACGAGGGCCTTACAATACATACATACACTCAGGCATGTATCAACGAAGGGGCCCACCTTTGAGAGGCGTATTAAATAGCCACATTTTGCCAACTATAATTTGTTTCCACTTTGGGCAATAGAAGGAAAAGGAGATTAAGTGTAAGCAATAGCTAGAGCAGTTTAGGGTCACATACCTGTAACTCCAACTGGAGGAAATCCAAGGCCTCTCACAAGTAAAATAGTATTGAAGTATATTTAGGTACAGGGAGCCAATTCAGTCACGGTGCTACCGGAATGGACAAGGTTAACAGACTTGCCATCAAAGGATACAAAATTCGAACCCCATCCAGGATCCTACCGACAGAAATTCAACCCTCACCACAAGCATTTGACTTAATAGAAGCGGTTAAAAATAATATTTGTATTGTAATATATATTTACACTTTACCAGATACTTCAAAAGATTACTGAAAGAAATATATTCGATTGAAACCTATCTACGAACAAATATCTTACGTCTCAATTCACAACTCGACAAGCGAAGCAAACCGATCGAGTCGATCAAAATATTTCTCCACGACCACTGACCAGGAAAAAAACGTTCACGAAAACATTAAAATAGGTTTTGCCGAAGTTAAATTGCCTTCGAAGCCACGAATTTAATCGAAAGGAAAAAAATACGATGAAGTTTCTTCGCAATGTTCCTCAACTGTAGGCGGAAATCAGATCATGACATAGTTTAAGTACCTACATACCCATCGATTTATTGGTTTATTTGACGAGCTATTTGCATGTCAAGGAAATATTAATGCGTAACGTTTTAGGGTGAATTTCAGAATATTTTAAGGGAATCCAAACATTGGGCTTTGAAGGAAAAGTTTCGATTTCACGGAGTCCTGAATAGGAGAGGATTAAATTGCGTGTTTAGGACTCTATTCTACTTTCTATTTTAGCTTTGCTTTGTATTTATGGTATAAAGTATAGTGATAAGGGTCAGTCTAACTACGATACGGCTGAACTTCGATATTTTAAGTGAAGAGACTGCCATCAGACCTCCACATCCCAAGTACTAGGCGATATCGAAGTTCTGTAGTTAGACCAGCTTGTCAGACTTTTAAGGGGTCCAACTACCCGTAATGAATGCCACAGATGTTATTATGGCAACTGGGACCGTCAGCTTAACGGGATCTTTGAGGCAAGGAGGAGTCTCAATGTGTTAAGAATGGTCACCCATTCTAAGACTAACCTGGCTAGTATTACTTAACTTTGTAATGTGCTAACCAACTTGTTGTGAAGGTCTCTAATATAAATATTTTTTTTAAATTTGAAGTTTAAAAGTGTCAAAGTTGTTTAAGAACGTAGATGAAAAATAGCCTTTCCCATCCCCCAATTTTGTTAAAATACACAGAAAATAGTTATTTACTTATAGATTACAGCGAAACTTATACGAAGTCTATGGTCTTAAGGCAAGTCTTTCAATACTAAATCTATGGAAGAACATGCTCTTCAAATACAATGTCAAGTTTGTTTTTGGGACAAATTAATACTTGAAAAATATGGTAGATATGTTCGAAATTGACCAATGTTATTTTTGTTAATCAAAACATAGTCATGAAGTGAAAACATGTGCAGTCACATGTTTTATTGATCACATGATCAGTTGACTGTCGCAAAACAAAGAAGTAATAAAAAAATAACTAAGTATAAGTTAGAAAACATGAAACTTAAAAAAGTAACCTCCGGAATAAAATACTTTCAGAAAACAAATGACTTAATGAGTCAAACCAAAATGAACGTGGAGAAATGGAAGTCATAAAAGTTGTTCACTTAACAACAACAAAACAACATCTGTTTTTTTGTAAACAGAGCACTCAAGTACAATTGACTATAATCTTGTTTTATTTAAATAACATTCAATCGTTTTGATTACCGAATATATTATGATACGATATAATTGTTACAATAGGAGTGTGTCACGAAGTTCAAGGTCGGAGGAAAAATGTTAAGTAGTACACGTGTATACACGTAGTGCAAGAGCTAATGTCCAAACTCGCTTGCCTTCCCAATTTGTCAGCCTGATTTTATTAATACTAACTTTTAAACTTTCGCGGTGAATGATATAACTATGTATTTACACGGGAATTAACGCGATCACGAAAAGGTATTACATACCTCTGAATTGCCTGACGTTTCGAACAGGTTGCACTGACCCTGGTGACAGGCTGACTGGCTCAGTGGTGGAGTTAGAATATCGAAAATGTGTGATGAAGAACCTTCTACTTCACCATCTCGACGCCGGAGGGCGTACACCACTGAGCCAGTCAGACTGTGACTGTGTTATTTGTATAAAATATATAATACTAGCAGCGCCCCACGGTTTCACCCGCGTAAGTCCCGATCCCTCGGGAATATCGGGATAAAAGTAGCCTATATGTTAATCCAGGTCTCCAGTTATCTACATACCAAGTTTCATCGCAATCGGTTCTGTAGTTTTGGCGTGAAAGAGTAACAAACATCCATCCATCCATCCAAACTTTCACATTTATAATGTTAGTGGGATTTGAAAGAAAAGAGAAGACTATCGATGACTTGGAGTTCGACATCAAAGGAGGTGGTTGATAGGCAGCGCGTTGCAAGATATAAATTAAATAAAGATCTCTTGGTATTCTCTGTGCCAAAATATATTAATTATTTCCAGATACCATAATTTAATTTATATCATAATGAATAGTATATCTTGAGAGAAACGTAGTATCTATCGTTTAAAACTTTAATGCTATTTTATGTTTACCAATATTTTAATATTTATTTTAAAATTTTAATGAGTTTTCATTATAAGCACTGACCAAGCTTGATTAGGTTAAAGCCTGTCTTGACTTGACTGTCTTTGTCAGTTTAATCACAATTTATGTGAAAATAATTACCTGTCTTTTGCAGGAGTCGTGGTTTTCCTGTTTTTTTTTGTTTAGTTTTGTTAAAACTAATGCTAAGAAAACTTCCGACATATTTAATGAAAATAAAGTAGGTGACGAAGCTACCATGTGAATGTTTATAGTTTTCAAGACTGCTTGAATTTTGAGAACAACCCAATTCTATCAACTCTTGAGGTAACTTAGATCATTTTTTGTCGAGTGGACATCCCCACTCGGGGCTACTCTTCATTACCTTACCAGGGCTAACGGTGAAGTGATATATCTAAATTGAACGGACTAAAAGTACACGGTGTTCCTTTATAAGTAAGAAATAAGTCCCCGAGAACTCCGCAGGCCTTGGCCTCTGCAGAACACCAGGCAGCCCCATTATTTAACTTTTGAAACACAACTACGAGAAAGTGTAGGTAAATTTAACAAACAAGTGAAATTTATTGATATTATTCTATGGGAGCTACATCTGCCAACAAAATTATTCGTGGTAGAGCCATGCTTCAGTACGTATGGGCCGGCTCGACCGGAGTGATACCACGGCCTCATTATTTGTTGTTATAGCAGCAATAGAAATACACATTTTGTGAAAATTTCAACTGTCTACCTATTACGGATCATGAGATACAGTCGGTTGACAGACAGACAGATGGACAACGGAGGCTTAGTAATAGAGTCCCGTTGATTACTCTTCATGTACGGAACCCTAAAAAGCACGTTTACACTGTTGAATATTTTCTTATTCAATTTAATGAAATTCATTAATAAAATTAAATTCAGGTGGCATCAGCTTGCATCCTGTTTACCTCTCGTGTAACACTAACACTATTGTACCTGAAGATCTGACTTTTAAAAAGAGTGGCCATGAGTTTCTGTGCCAGTATTCTTCTCATAAGGCTCTACGCATTTTGGAAACTGGAAGTTATAGATCGACACAAGCAGGCAGTAGATTTTGGTGTTTTCACCTAATTTACCTCGACAATCCAGTACATGCTGTGGCGTCTGTTTGTGCCGATCTATGATTTTAACTCTAGCTTCAATTTAACGTTCATAAATGTCACTTAGTGTCTTAATTGAATAAATGATTTTGAATTTAATAATACTCTAACAGGTCACATGTAGCTAAGCAACAATAAGTTAGCACGTGTGCTTCTCGTGCATGGGTTGTAAACAGAATCCTGTCACTTGATTTTGCCCTACTACTCTATTCGGAGTCACCCGCTCTTTTTAGGGTCCCCTACCCAAAGAGTGCCAATGGAACACAATTACGTGACCTCTACTGTCCGTACGTCTGACGGCGGGTCATATCTCATGTACGGCATAAGGTTAAAACTTTATTCACATTTTAAAACTGCAAGCATTTTGCCTCTCAATCTGAGTTGAACCTTAGGGTCAGGGAGAAAATTGTTAAAGGGATAAAAGATTTTATTCTACCTGGTGGCGGATTTCAACTACAATGACAGAACAATTAATTCTGCCTATGGTTAAAACTACATACTTTAAAATCAAACTCGTCGATAAAGCTCTACTTGTAGGTACTTAACTAGGTAAGTTTACAACTAAAGTTTATACAAACTTAGTATGAAATATAATTAATCTTTACTTGCTGTGCTCGGGTCGGCTTTATCTATAAAAACGAAGTTAGCGATGATTAATGATGTCTAAAACTAACTAGTTAGTTAATTTACCCTCGGGTTTGAGCGGCTCCGTGACATGCAGTATGAGTTTAGGTATGTAGATTGTATAGCAATTACGTAAGTCTCTAAAGGTATTTAGAAACTTCTAGTCAGTAGATTCGTATCTTTGTAAGGGCCTTCATAAACAAACTAACAAAGTCGACTTTGCACGATCTGAGGACGATAGTGAGCGATAAAATCGGGATCCTGCAGCAAGAAAAGCTTAGTTACCATATTGATGGCGTTAGAAGACTTAATTAGGAATCTGTAACGACGGGTCAATGTAGAATTATTCACATCGGCCTTTATAAACTGTTGATAATAACATAGATAGCGAGTAATAAAAGATAGGATAAAACTTTACAATTCCTGTTCAGTTATTTTTTAAACCAGATGCAAAAAGAAGTGCATCTGTGTGTCTGTCTGTAGCATCATAGCTCCTTAAGGGATTGACAGATTTCGATTGAGTTTTATTTGTTTGAAAGGTCACTTGATCTAGCGAGGACTTAGCTTTAATTCAAGAAAACCTGTTCAACCGTTCGAAGAATATCTGCTATTTTCTAATGGTTGAAGGGGTTTTTTATTCGGTGTATTTTAAATTTATACTGGTTTTCTTTTGGACAGTTGCATAAGTACGTAACTATGGGAGAGTATGTAAAATGTAACTTTAAAACGCGCGGTTACAAAAATACATAGGTTATCTCTTCTCATATCATTATAATATTATTGTTAATTTAAACTGAATTTTAATAACTGACTTGCTAAGTATACATAATGCCAATTACCTTAGATATATAACCTCCAGATCAAGAATCATAATAATTCTCTACTAGCAACAAAAGAAAAGCTTTTTCATATATATTATTTCCACGCCAGATCGAATATAACTCTTTTTCGTATATTCAAATCATTGCACTCCTATTAATGACATTATACAATATAGATATTTCCAACGTACAATGAAATAGTCTTTCAACATAAATATAAAGTAAACGACGCGCTTTGCACGTATGTAACACGATGCAACAGATAAAAAGACCGCCATCTTTTCGGCTTTTTTTTATAAAATTCATCCAACCCATAAACTTAGTATACTATCGTAATAGACGAACAGTCTCCTCATTTTCGCGAGACCGAAATTGAAATGTTTGTGTGTGCAAGTTTTACAGATGTGTGACTGACTTTTAGTGTCGGGACATTGACGTCACCGGAATATCGATATAAAAAAATCGGCAAAATTTATATTATATATAGTTTTTATATGTTTAATGACAGAAGTGAAGAATATACAATATAGTAATGATTTTCATCCTAATGTTTTTTTAATATTTTCTAGCGTTAATTTTCAGGTTTAATGTTGTTTTAGATTAATTATGTGTGTTTGTTTTTATCTGTGTTCCGATAACTTGAACTTATCTTTAAGTTACTTCAATGCACACCACACCATATACTATTTTTAATTTTTTTATATTTTAAGTTTTGTGTTACGGTTTTTGTCCTTAGCTTCTCGTTCTGTGCGTCACTTGGGGTTAATACTAAAGACCAGCACTGTGTTGTGGCCTGCGTCACAGCCAGCATTAAGCTGAGTATTAACCTCGTTGCCACACCTGCGGGCGGGCAATGGCAATGCAACGTATTTGTGTGTGACTGTGTTCCTAGATTTAAGTAACATGTTATTTTGTTTGCGCATTGCGCGGCTGTATTGTGAGGCAATAAATGGTTCTTTCTTCCTTCATTAAGTACATGTGCTCACGATATACTGTCTCTGGTATAAGTACAGACAAAAGTCCGTCATTTGCAGCTCTTACACACCCCACGTTTCGACAACTATCATTAAACATTTTATGCAAGTAAATCGGTTTCGGGGACTTCTTAACTGACCTCATTAAAACGGTGACATATAAAACTGTTTTGGATTAATAAAAAGGGTTTGTTACAAAAGGGATATAATTTAACAAAGAAAGGCCTATATAATAAATAAAACATTTTAAAAAATCAATGTATTTTTAATGTTATGACAAACCTTACATCATCAAAATAAAATCAAATCAAAATATTTTATGTTTTTTTTTTAATTTTATGGTAATAAGATACTTTTTTAATGTTGAAACATAAACACTCCTGGTAATGAATACTCTAGCCAGTTTAAGTAATAGTAGTCCTGGTTAGGTCAACTAACGGTACCCTTCCAACATGCCAATCATTAGCAAGACTTCTAGGAGAGCATAACATACTCAGAACTGTCAGGCTATTGCCTTAATAATAACTTAACCCACCTCACACATTTTAAAATTCTTACTTAATAATATTGACTACACAGTTTTCAAGTGTACTATTTCATATTTTCAAAATGAAACATTAAAATTCAGTACCAGTTTTTATAAAATCCTTATCGCCTGGAGGGGGAATATTTTCTTCAAATTTGAATGAGACCAACCTTAAGTATTCACCAATTCAATGTAAAAAGAATGATTAAAATTGGTTCACAATGGATGAACAACATCTTTCATTTTTCGATTTTGAGTGGTTTGGTTTTAATTTATCTAAGTTGCAAATTGCTTAATGTCAACTGCTTATCACCTTTTACAAAATATAGCTTTTTCCAATACATAAACATAAATTGTTGAGAAGACCTCCTGGTAGTTCACTTTCAGCTCCACTTCACCAAATACATTCTCACGAGCATACATTGTTTAAAGACATTAAAGTAATCGTATCGCCACTTGTTAAATACTTACTATTGATTGGTTCCGGTACCCGGTACATCGGTTTCATATTGCAGCAGCCTCTTCACGTAATGAGGTAATATGTATATAAGAAGATGAAGACGAACTGAAAACCTGCCCTTTTTTTAAAGTCTGTTAAAAATAATGAAGTTGTGAAATGACTGCAGCTTGATAGTTCTTTTCATCATTCTCCGCGCCTTTTCCCAACTAAATTGGGGGCGGCTTTCAGTCTAACTACGATACGGCCCAACTTTGATATTTTACGTGAACTATGCGATAGCGAACTTCTGTAGTTAGATCAGGTTTTCGGACTTCTTAGGGTTTCAACTACCCGTAACGAATAGCTTTATAGTTATAAAAATATATCAACATAGATTTTGTTTTGCTTTTAGTCAATCCCTGTGCCATAAGCGGCCATATTCACGATTGCGATGAAATTTGGTATGTACTACATACCAAATTTCATCGCAATCGGTTCATTAATTTTAGCGTGAAAGAGTAACAAACATTCATCCATCCAAACTTTCACATTTCTAATATTAGTGGGATTACACTTAACATATATGCAGTGAATAGTCTCGAATAAAAACTTTCGTGAGTGGTATTCATATTATTTAAATTATACGGTTTTACTCACGTGTATATTTCGGGGATGCCCGACTAGTTTCGGACCCGACGGGGGCCCTTTATCAAGGGGTGAGGCGTCCTGCCGCGCCGGTTGCAGGTGCCAGACTGGATTGTTGTCTATCCCACCGATTCAATTGTCGTAACGACCGCCGGGATGTGGACGCCTGCGCTTCCATTGCGTTGTGTGTTGCGAAATCTTTTATCGCAGGCACTGTGGTACACACTGAACTTACTGTGTCAGTGTTTGGAACCGTAACTATTTCGTGGGACATCAGTTTCAAGGACGTTCGCCAGGCTGGAGGTATTATATGAGATATTATAATATTAAAAAAAAAATATGTTTGATAAAATAATATAGCTGGAGATAGCTGAAGACCTGGATTAACATTATAGGCTACTTTTTATCAAGATATTCCCACGAGATCTTACTCGGACTTACGCGGGTGAAACCGCGGGGCGCTGCTAGTACAAAATAATTTTGTGTAAATATTCCACTAAAATACACACTTTGCAAGTAGTATTGAACTTTTGGTATTTAGCTGTAAAATTTTTCTTTCTTTATTTGATTTTTCCTGTATATTACACCACAATCTGACACAGAATACCACACCATTATTATTTTTTATATTTACCCGTTAAAATATAGAAAGATTACGACGAAAACAGCAAAATTAAAACGGGAATTTTTTTGACAGGAAACTATTGGAGACTAAATTTTTCAAAACCGGTCTCACTAACAGTGAGACCTGTTTTTTCTGTCTCTTTCTCATACCTAGGTTTCTATATGAGGCTAAGTAGCTCACTCGCACACTTTCTTCGTCTATTACGATATTACTTATACCAAATTTATGATCCAACCAGCGCTTCGCTTACCCTTCAATATTCGTAGTGACGTCACGGTCCCTCATCAATCGCATTTATTCGGAGAATTTTCGCCGGGGACAAGCGACGTATAATACGACTTTATGAAGCTAACATTTCTATCAAGTAATCCGCAAAGGATATGGTTACTTTTATGTTTAGTTGACTTGTTATTATGTTACTTTTCAGTGACATTTTTCTAAATTTTTAACTATCATTACATATTATAAAACAAAGTCCCCCGCCGCGCCTGTCTGCCTGTTCGCGATAAACTCAATAGACACCGAACGGATTTTCATACGGTTTTCACCAATAGGCAGGGTGATTCATGAGGAAGGTTTAGGTGTATAATTCATTAAGGTTACGGATACATTGCCTTTTTTAGGAGTGGAAACCCCCACGTATCGTCGAAAGAATTTCATTTCAAGGTTGCACGCCCCGACATTAACAATCCGTGACGAAACACATTGTGGCTTTTATATAATGTAGTGATTTTACTCAATAAAATCACTACATTATATAAAACAAAGTCCCCCGCCGCATCTGTCTGTTCGCGATAAACTCAAAAGATACATATTTCATACGGTTTTCACCAATAGGCAGAGTGATTCGGTCAGACAGCGGACGAGGCAGGCCGGGGACATTATTAACTAGCGCGGATCAAACTATTACATTGTAACTGCTACGTCGCGTCGCCGTCCCGTCCCGTCCGCTCTCTCACTAAAACTTAAAGCCACAATGTCTTTCGTCACGGATTGTTATTGTCGGGGCGTGCAACCTTGAAATGAAATTCTTTCGACGATACGTGGGGGTTCCCACTCCTAAAAAAGGCAATGTATCCGCTAGGCACATAGGTAAGTTAAACAGGATTTTACAATTACACGTGCCTGAGTTAACAAGTACACAGTAGCAGTGTTACCATCATTAGTTGTGATCATAAAGCGCTTCGGCAAGGTGTCAGTGTAGTGATAAAGGTAAGTATATGCTGGCGTTGCTAACGAGACGTCCTCATTACGCGCCGTGCTCTACCGCCTCCACTCGTGTAGCTACACCCTTAGTTACTTTAAAGTAGATTTATATCGTACGTTGATTGATGTTTATAAGATATTTATTATAGATTATATAAACTCCTTGTAGAAAGAATTTCTATCTCGTACATTGAATAAACATACTTTTAAAGGCCTTAGCTTGCGGCAATAAGATTAAGATTTTTTTATCTCCTCTAGTTTAAATTTTTTGGATGGTTCTGCAGTTATAAATTTGTATTAAAATATTTGAAATAAAGTTTGGAAGCTTCGAAATGAAGAAGGAAATTTAAATCGAAATTACGAGTCTGTTAGGTTCGGTATGGCATAAAGAGCCGCGAGCCGTGCAGCAGGCAGTAAAATTTTCAGGCGTGCTATGATCGGAAGTAGGCTACGTCAGAGACGGTGGTCCTCTTTTTAGTCAGGAGGGCTACACCACGTCAAGAGGGGCACGTCATTCAATCCGGGTGTCTGTGTATAAAGTAAATAAAGCGTCCTCACAAAAAGATCGTCGTTTCCTTTAAACACTTTCCATCTTCCCGCAGAAATATAATTCATCATGAGTCTGTACTCATGATGAATTATATTTTTGCAGGAAACTTAATTCATGATGAATAATATTTCTTAAACTTCTACACGCATAACTTTTTGTTTGAAATACAAATTATAGAAGTATATTCATAGAAATATAATTCATCATGAGTCTGTACTCATGATGAATTATATTTCTGCAGGAAATTTAATTCATGATGAATAATATTTCTTCAATTTCTACACGCATAACTTTTTAGTAAAAGTGGCCAAATTTGGAATCCACGTACACCCATGAAGTGCTCTCTTTGAAGAAATACATCCAACACTACGTAGAAATAATAGTTAACCGCGTGTGAGTTGCTAAAATAACTTACAGCTCTGAAAATGCGAACAATAAAAATGACATATTTCGTTTTTCACAAGTAAGACATTGCCTTGAGTTTTCACTATCTTTCGGTAGTAAACGTATCGCACGTATACGTGACAGAAGGATGTGATAACCGTAAAAATGTAAATATATAAATCAAGATTTGAACACCGAGGCAAATCTAAAATGTTGTAACTGATTTACAGGCGACAATCGGTGTTTTATCATGACATAAGCCTTTTTTATTACTGCATAAAAGAAAACGGGGATATGCAGAGGAAGACAGGTAGCTATAAAGACTGTTATATGTTAGAGATCCGGAGCTAAAATTCTTTTGTTTTGTCTTAATAAAAAAAAAAGTACTGACCGGTTAGTTTATTTATTAATACCAAACTATAATATTGTTCTACTTGGCCAATAGCAGTTTGCAATGATTGATGGGTTGGTGTATGGGTATGGAGTCTAAAGGTATTAAATTTAAGACAAGACCTACAACTTCCCGAAGTACTAAATAAAACTTATTTATTTTAAACAATATATGCATGTATTGCAAACATCGGTCGATTCACCGTTGTTCTACTATATCATAGGGTTATGTTTCCGCATTTAGACAACCGTAGCATAGTTAGGCAGTATATAGGTACCTACTAAGTTTTGTACGAAAAGAACATTTAATTTCCTTTTGTCAAATAAGCACCAATCGTAGCAAATTAAAAGAAATCAAAATGTCGTAAAGTGCCGCGATCCAATTGTTGGAGTGAAAAAATTTTGAATAATCAAAGGAGAAACGAAACGAAGGCAAAGGGGTATTAATAATGTAAAAAAAAGTATTGAGCTTTTTGATTGAGGACTTTAAAAACGAAAAACTTTTCATATAAATGCTTAATGTTGAATATATGCTTGCTTTTACAGTTCTCTGCTTAGCATCGAAAATATCATTCGTAGGAAGAGACCACCCTTTTCCTTTCATTGGTCTTCACCTATATTTACTCTTTTATCTTCATATTTGCATCGTTGTTGCCGTGTGTCATGTATCCATTGTTGTTGATCCTGCTAGGAGTCACTGCATCAGAAATGTGGGTGAAAATAGGCCGAGCTAAGCAGGTATTATTAAAATAAATATAAATGCAATCAATCAGATTATCATAGTCCACAGCAGGATATTCTGCCAGGCCTCTCCCAATTATTAAATGTAATTGTTTAACAAAAGCCAGTAAACACTGAGGGTAATATCCGAATCCACTGGTGTATGAAAATTATTTTAACATTTGAAAGCCATCTTATTTCAAATGGATAAAGGCTATGTTATAGAATGTAAACCCAGACGTAGTCGGGGCAAGCCGCTCGTTAAAAAAACAGTAAAAAGATTTAAAAATTTCTTATTGGTATGTTGTGTTCTTATTGGTAATATGAATCATTACAACATTAGTAACATTTTCTATTTGATGCTAACAGTGACCTTACTTCAGTACTTCAGTGGTATTAGGTTGCAGTAAGGTTTGTATAGGGCTACTTAACTATCTGAGAAGAACTTAATTAATTGGCATCTGGGATGCAATACTTCTTTGTAGCGAGCCCGAGCTTCCGCCGACAAACACGTGAAAGTACGCACTAGGAGATGAAAAGCAGCTTTTTTCGTCATTATTCTTGATGTATTGGTACCCGTCAAGGTTTCTGAACGTCAAACGAAGAGGCTAATATAATAATAATGTTATATTAAAAAAAAAAGGGTAACCATTTCGCGTTCAGACTTGCGTAAAAATTGCCAATTGAGTAAGTGTTAGATGTTTAGAGGTGTCTGCGCATCGATGCTCAGCACTAGCTGGCCGGGGTAGCGGGCGCGCGGGGTGCAACCACTGAGGCCAACGTAAACGCAACGTAACGTACGCCCGTGGATCTATTTACTAAAACATATATTATTGTAATACAGTGCAATACCAGAAGAACAATAAATCAGTATATACAGTTCACTCGTCATCATTTATACATATACAGTCCGACATATAAGAATCCAACATATGTGTAGAAGAACTTTAGTCGATTGAACAAACCTTCTAGATCTTGCTATATGAGGCAGTATAATTTCTTTAACATAGCCCAATTTTTCAGGCAGATTTTAAAAACTATATTATTTGTTAAACACGTGAAAGCACTATTTTCTGGTTTGTAGATGTCAAATTATATTACTATATCAAATAAGTGGAATACATTTAAAAATAAATTACAGTTTAGAAAAACTAAAAATAAACACGATTGAATAGCAAACCAAACTGAAAAAGAGTTCATCTATCCACCTCCTAGCTCCATCATCAGACCATCATTGGCCCAATCTGTTGGACTCGTCATAACACCTTATTTGAGTATAAACTCGAGGTGTTAACTAGTAGCCACTGATAAGTTCCACTTTCCATCTCCTGGTTCTATCACCAAATCAGTTCCAAGATTAGAAATTACAGTATTGTCATTCAAACTACATATACATACAAAGTTTCATTACGATATGACAAATAAAAGTAGGTTAAAATTGACTTTCAAGATTTGTTACTATTTACATTTGTTTCAAAGTTTAGAAACTTAAAGGTAAAAAATATAATATATAAAGCTTGTGTATTGTGATACTTAGTATTTATAGTTATAGCTTTGTGCTAAACTTAATTTACTAATTGCTTAATGAGATGGTATGTCAAAATTTAAAAGGATTTCGATTAGCAAAGTCAAGCAAAGTCGCATGAAAAAGAATCAGGTTTTAGTTTAAAATTTTATTTTCTCAGTATTTAAGTGAGCGCACCGATAAAGTTTTTTAAAGAAAAGATTAATTTTAATTTGTATTTTTTCGGACAAATAGAAACCTAATAGAACGAGATCTAGATTAGTCTGTACTGAAACCGTTACCGAATGTGTTTTGAAAACTCAGCGGTTTCTAAACCGAGTGCGTATCAGTTTACCACAACAATAAAACGCTTACACAGCGAACAAGGTACCGCAAATCCTATTTCCTGCTATCACTCTATGCTAAGAGTGAGAAACCTTTTAAATCGATGTCGGAACCTTGTGGATGTCGTGAATCGACGTTTGTGACTTTTGCGATGTGTTGCGGTGTCATAATACATGTTACACCGCGAGTGTTTTTGGTTATATGACATGTTTGTTATCTTTACGCTCAGAATACACGTTAGTAAACTGTTGGTAGACATGTTAATTATTACACGTCAATTATTTTAAATTATTATTATTAAGTATAACATAAAAATATATGGTCGAAGGTACTCACGTGTGTGTATTCCAGGGAAACGAGGTGTCGGGCTCTTTAACAAGTTGTGAACGACAGTTCTTTGCAACACCTGATAGAGGACCTGAAATACACACACTCGATTGTATTTCGGGGAAGAATATTTAAATTTTTTTTTTTAATAGTTTTAAGAATCAAGTATGAGAGGTTGACAAACTTTGTGTACCAATGTTACTTTGAATATAATTAACTTAAAAAAAAGTAGCTTAATATTCATTCATTGTAATAAGCTGCTATTCTTCATCCCTTTATTTTGACATTCCGAAAATTTTCTTCAAATTAAAATGATACTAACCTTGAGTACAACCAATGCAATTAAAAATATATTATATATTTCAATTACCGAATTAACACACAAAAAAAAGTTGAATTAATATCCTCCTACTTTTCGAAGTCGGTTAAAAAGACAATATTTTTTTTGACAGTAAGTGTAAATAAATTAAGACAATAACGATCACAAGTGTTGTACAGTGATCTATTCATATTTGAGTTGGATGTAGTCCAATCAAAATAG
This sequence comes from Callimorpha dominula, assembly GCA_949752705.1. Lineage (NCBI taxonomy): Eukaryota > Metazoa > Arthropoda > Insecta > Lepidoptera > Erebidae > Callimorpha > Callimorpha dominula. The sequence goes on from OX456996.1 coordinate 25,704,981, forward strand.
AATGAGATCAAATTTTGTTAAACAATGCTATTATAAATGGTGATCAAGATTAATAAAAGATCGAACAGACATACCTGCCCAAATTCAAGGTTTCGCTCACCACAGAGTTTTAAAAAGCAGTACTATTTTTTGTAATTATTACTGGGTACATTAAGTATCTAAGTACAGGTAAAGTTTACATTTGATTGTTCTCTATTCTACTGTAGGCAGGTTTCAAATTCGACGTCCACTCGATAAAGTAGTTTATAGTTTCAGAAAAGTACGATTGCTACGACGACGCGACGAGTAGAACACTCTCAGTGAACACTTTGTCCTAAAATACGACAACTTTCAAACAACTTTCCGTTGTAGATAATGAAAGTTTAGAAAAGTAAATATGAAATGTTATTTAATTTCGTTTTTATTCTTTTACAGATAAGCACAGGGGACCTTTTACCGATAAGCACAGGGGACCTTTTACAGATAAGCACAGGGGACCTTTTACAGATAAGCACAGGGGACCTTTTACAGATAAGCACAGGGGACCTTTTACAGATAAGCACAGGGGACCTTTTACAGATAAGCACAGGGGACCTTTTACAGATAAGCACAGGGGACCTTTTACAGATAAGCACAGGGGACCTTTTAGTGGTCAAACTCAAACAGAAGCAAACAGCGCGGGTTTTGAAGCTCTTTGTACGATCTGGAATCTGAAACGAGGCCATGAAACAAAAGTTAAGGAAATTAAGTTATATCCATTAAGTTGTGTATCCTTGGATAAAATCGAGGTTGGTTAAATTCTATTTAGAAATAAGTAAATCTTTGGATTTGTAGTCTTTGGTGTGTCACCAGGGTCATCGCTTTTCGCCCCGGCTCTGGAGGGATTGCCGTGTGTCGTTCATAGGCCCTCCTGACTCTCATTCGTTGTACTTAACGGAGTGAGTAAGTTCTCTAAGAGCATCGTGTCTACCCACATCGTCCAACACATGGAATCATTCGATATCGCCTCGCCTTAAACCTGTCAAGGCCACTTTTTGTATATTCTTTGTAAGCAAATATTAATCGGTGTATAATTCAGTTTATTTATATTCTAGACTCAGAAAGCCTTAAAGCGACTTCCAAAAGGAGGGGTTTTCATTTCGATTGCTTTTTTTTTTATGTGAACCGATATCAATAAATCTTTTTTAAATTAAATTGATTGTATTCAAGCTTGGTCTCATAATAATGTTAAGTAAAGTATTCCACCTGTAAGGGTGGTAAATGAAAGGTAAAGAATATAGTTTATTACAATTTATAAGATACAGGATGTTACAAAAAGATGTGGTCAAATTTTAGGAGCATTATATGTGGCAGACAATTGTTGATACAATTAGAAAATGCTTCTCCTAGTGTAGGTGCACATTTTTAAACAACACATTATGAATTTTCAAATCAATTTCAATGATTTTGTTTTTTATGCAGACATTTTCAAAAAAATCTGGCCATTCTATCAACATCCTTAGTATTAAATACCTGTAGTTTAATTCACATGAGCTCTTTCTTACGAAATATTAGCTTTATTGGTCAATTTTCAAGTTTAATTTTTCAGTTTCATAATAAGATTTCGATATTAAAAAATCACAAATTTTCATTAAATTGTTAGCGTTATTTACGGGCTCTAAATATAACCACATCTTTCTGTAACACCTGTATACATATTTACATTTAAATCAAAATTTTAGTGAAAAAAAATTATCTCTAAAATTCAAATTTTGAGGAAGTTAAAGGGAAGATGTACGATGTACCCTTTAACTATGATCAAAGCCTATAAGCAAGGAAGGCTCAATCATTATTTCAACTTTTTATTTATAGTTAAGTAATATTAGCCATATTTCGTGTACTTACAGTTTTAGGCAACATAACAATGACATAAACATCTCACGGTTTACCCCCAGCCTCTTGCGTCGCAGCATCTTTATCTGAACGTTTTATGAAACAGCAGGCACCCAATACGACTGTGTAGGAATTTAATGAATTGAATGAAATTAATGGACGAATGGGGAGTGGAGCGCGATATGTAGCCTTCAACTTATAGTGATGTACGATTTTTTGTGTTTTGTAAACACTTGGAAGCCTTCCAAGCTAAACCAAGATTCATAATTTTCAATTAGAAAAGTTAGTTTCAAAGTGCGGCGGGAAGGTCGCGGGTTTGCGCTTTTGACTCGCACTTCAAAGCTGAATTTTAGATTTTTAAAGGCTACTGCTGAAGTGGGTCCCGCAATACTAGTATGCTAATTAACTCTTCTATTTGTAAGTGGATTCACGCCACTGTTGTACTGTAGTAGATGTATGCAGAAAATTAACTCTTGTATTTGTAAGTGGATTCACGCCACTGTTGTACTGTAGTAGATGTATGCAGAAAATTAACTCTTGTATTTGTAAGTGGATTCACGCCACTGTTGTACTGTAGTAGATGTATGCAAAAAATGAACTCTTGTATTTGTAAGTGGATTCACGACACTGTTGTACTGTAGTAGATGTATGCAGAAAATTAACTCTTGTATTTGTAAGTGGATTCACGCCACTGTCGTACTGTAGTAGATGTATGCAGAAAATTAACTCTTGTATTTGTAAGTGGATTCACGCCACTGTTGTACTGTAGTAGATGTATGCAGAAAATTAACACTTGTATTTGTAAGTGGATTCACGCCACTGTTGTACTGTAGTAGATGTATGCAGAAAATTAACTCTTGTATTTGTAAGTGGATTCACGCCACTGTTGTACTGTAGTAGATGTTTGCAGAAAATCTTTAACATTCTTCTATTATTCGCAACTTGTTTTAATTTTTGATTTCCTACTTTCAGGTATTTAATATATTTTGTGCAACGAAAAATCATTCTTAGCGCGGAACGTCGTGGACTTACGTGCTTCCCTCAAGTATACCTCTACCCTTATAAGAGCAACTATCTCCTTGTTATAAATAGTCGTAAGTATATATGTATATAGTCGTAAGTCGTTAGTCGTCAGTAATTAATAATAAATAACAAATTTAGATATGTAAACGCATCATAATTATAACTGCAATATCAGACAATTTAATTACCTAAGCAAACAGATTAACAAACAACTAAAGGATTGGAATAAAACTAACTTATTTACATATGCTATTTCCAGCTCTCACAAAGGTATTTCCAAGGCTGTAATATGTAATCATTGTAGCTGTATATATGTAGTACATAATGTGGAGATACACCCAGTAGAATTTTCATGGCGCATGAAAGCAGGATTGGTAGTTATTACGGAGAATTTAGCGAAGACGAGTCTGAAGTAAATTTTGGTGTATCTATATGTAGCTACACAATCACTATCATAACCGTTTCCAGCATTTACTATGATGTATGCCAGTGTTATCCGAGTTATATAAAAAACATAATATACGTATAATTACTTCATAACATATACCTACTTCCTTAACTATAAAATTTACCGAAATGTTTATCCGTATTATGGCAAATAATGTGTTTCATAATTGACTTTCCCTGTTGTCCTGCTTGACCCTACACCCTCCGTAACATTACCCCGAGGAAACGTGACGACACTACTAAAGGCCTATTTCCGTAACTAAATACAGAACCCTAACAGAGTATTTTACCTTTCAAAGTGACTCTAAGTTGTCGCATATTTGTTTATATTAAATGACATTGGGACCAGCACTAGACTTGAATAAGGTCGAATATGAATATTGTAAGATCGCACCTTTTAGAGGAAAAAGCAATTACATGAAAATTATAACTTTACAGGGAGACATAACATATTAGAAGACACTAAAAGAATTAATTACGAAGGTGATGGATTATATAAAAATTTATTTAAATTTAGGTGCCAACATGACGTTATTACACAAAACCAAAGTGGCCGGTATTTGTATTTTAATTATGTCTACATTTAAAAATGAGATTCTATACGATTGTAGGGTATGTTGGTTTTATTTTGTTAAAGGATTGAATTGTTATAAATACCCCGTCTGGGTCCAATATCGGGCCATCGGGCATTCTATTGCAAGCCTTAGAACTGGAAGGACCTAGCCACTACTAAGTTACGTAAGCTGTTATACTTTTTCTAATATATTTTATTGTTGGTGATCTATGATCTATAATGAAACTAATGTCTTATATTATAAAATAGGAGAATTATGTTGTGATGATTTGTTACTGTGTGATACTGTTCTAATTAGTATTCTACTGCCTGTATTTCATATATTATGATTATGATTAATATGCTTATACGATTATGTTTATTCGAATATATGATATACACAATTATTATAAACAATGTAACAAGTACCTAAAAAGAGTGTCGTTGGAGTTTCTTGCCTTGTTCTTCTCCAAGGATCTGCGTATTAGAACAGGCAACTAGATTCACGACCTACTTATACAGACTGACTCCTGACAATTTAAAAATACCTATAATGGGTTTACTTGAAATAAATAATTTGGAGTTTGATTTATTGTTTCTAATTATTCCTGCTGCCGCCATCCATAAATTGTTTGTTAATAACCTCTGTGACTGTATCTAGATAATTTTATGCAAAGAATATTATTAATCGATATATTTTATTTGAGGTTAATGAGGTAATAAGCTTAAAATTCTAACACAGACATGTTTTATGCAAAATATTTTTATCCCGCTGCAAAGATTTTTTTTCTTTTTAACAAGTTTTTTATAATATGTATCTAACATACTGTCTAAACATCCTTAGGGAGGGGGATAACAGCTGGATGGATTATAATCAATCCGTTATCGTTCGATTTGTCAAAACTACGCAATGGTTATAAAAAAATTAAATTAATGAAATAAAAAAATCAATGAAAAGAAATCATTACGTACCAAATTGTCAAATGTCATCAAATCGAGAAAGATGCGTCAGCCCACTGATAATACAGGACCTTTCTAAAAAGCTCAACAACCTGACCCCCCTCAAGAAACCACAGTACACATTTCTTCCTAATGCATCTTGAATAAATGCAATAGCTTCTTCGGGTTACAGAGGTTTTCTATGATATGAATTTAATATTAGTTTAACTACAAAACTACATCCATCCATCTAGTGTACGCTGAAAGCAAATCGAGAGTTTTGATATCCTCTTAGATGATTGATCGTCAAAGTTAGTTTTGCAACGGCCGATCTCGTGGGCATATTCCTTATTTTTGTTATCTTTCCCATCGGCCCAAATATGTAAGATTAATGAGCGTAATGTATACAAAAACAAATTAATTTATTTAATTAAGTAGTGTACGATAACAGTTGGTTAAACAAACAACATGGATTGATTAAATTTTGAAGGTACTTGTTTTAAATAAGTGGGTATCAAAACCGATATTAATTTAATATGTACCCTAAATATTTAAGTTATTATAAACTTTCTAAACAAATTCTAGAGAGAGAAAATATGAATAGAATATACACATAGATTCAATTAATATTTTATATAACACACAACAACTCCATGACTAGATATATAAGTAGATTTAGAATAGATAATGGTAGATTTAGAATCATTCCATCAATAGCAAATATAATTTTGTAGTTGGTTCAGTTAAGTATTACAACTTAAATCTCTGGCTTAATCCAACAGCAAATGTAGCTGTTGCTTTTGTTAGAATACTTGTTTCTTTCTAACATTTTTTAAAACGTTCGTGTCATAGCAATTTCTGTGAAAAATTGAACATTTCGGAGCGCGCGTGAAAGTGGCGTATTGGGATTCTCGCGCTCCAAACTTCTAAAGCAGAATGTGTGACCTGTCAAAATTATTTTTAAAGTGACTTAACTCTAGATTCATAAACATATACCATAATAACATTCTTAGTAATATATAATAATAATTATCGTATATTTCTCCTCACAAATACAAACTAAAAGGATAATAGTACAAAATAAACGGAAACTCTAATAGTCTGAATTGTGGGGAGCTGCTGTCTGAAGTAGGTTAACACCTGTAATACAGATCAGCAGGTCCCCACTCCATTGACTGTAACCACTGTTATTTATATAAGGATATGGTACATAATATTATAAGCGTAGTTTTGATTAAAGAAAAGAGACAAAAACGATACTAATAATAAATTGCATTAAACAAGGTTATGCCTAAAGGTGACGGTGCTTGTTTGCGTGTGCGTGCGTGCGTGTGGGTGTGTGTCTGTACGTGTGTGAATTAAACGCCATCCATTTTCTGGATGACATTTATTTTTTTATTACGTAAGTTTTCACTAGAGATGTAGTCTAATTTAAGCAACCAATTTCGTACCCTGATCTTGCAACTTGACTTTGCGAGTGAGTACATTGATAAAACCTTATTTATCTTGCTGTATTCAAATTCAAATTCAAAATCATTTATTCAATTAAGACACTAAGTGACATTTATGAACGTTAAATTCAAGCTAGAGTTAAAATCATAGATCGGCGCAAACAGACGCCACAGCATGTACTGGATTGTCGAGGTAAATTAGGTGAAAACACCAAAACCTACTGCCTGCTTGCGTCGATCTATAACTTCCAGTTTCCAAAATGTGTAGACCCTTATGAGAAGAATACTGGCAAAGAAACTCATGGCCACTCTTTTTAAAAGTCAGATCTTCAGGTACAATAGTGTTACACGAGAGGTAAACAGGATGCAAGCTGATGCCACCAGAATTTAATTTTATTGAAATGCTCCAAAAGCTAACGTACTAAAAAATAAAAATCACTCAGTGATACCGTTCAAGGTTTGAACCTATTAAACATAGAAATCATTCAAGGTGCACATCTACCTTCATTCAGTTACAAAATCTACTGTTAAAAATAATTCGTGACTGGATTAAGAGGTTAGAGTGGCAGTTGATCGAACCAAAATAATAGTATAGGCTAAAGCATCGCTGACTAGGCCGACCAGTCACCCCAAGCAGCACCCGTTCACGAGTATGACGCATGGACCAGCCATCATCTCTCTGTAGATATTACTACCCTAGTAGCGGAACTACTGACAGAGGTCTCTGTACTTCCTTTGCTGTTTATTATTTTTTGCAGATTCATAATTAAGTAAAGAGTCATGTTTTAAAGTTGTATGTAAAATGAACAGTTGAAGAACAGACAACACTTGCTACTCCCTATAAAGGTCAGTGGTAGGGTATAAATGAAGTAAATTAAAGCTTACCTTTAGCACTGCTCTCTGCGCCCTTTCTAAAGTTAAAGACGAGTTTCTGTGGAACCCCCCCCTTCCCCAAGTAGTGATGCAGTATGTATGTGTGGACAGACAGAATACAAAGTAAACCGATTTTAGCAGCTTTTTATCAGCAACATGACGCAAGTTTCTAAATATAACAATAAGCTTCCCAGTTATGGCAATGAAAATTTAATTTATCATCAATTATGACTCTCAGATATTTGTTGAAGTTGTGTTTTGAAGTCTTGGACAGTTACAAGTTGTAATATCTAGGTTGATGAAGATGTGAGATTTAATATTATACGACGAAGTTGCGAAATTTATGTTTTGGAGGGAAAAGGCGATTTACTGGGTCTTCTCTACATTTAATGTCAACAAGTTATGATTCAGCCATTGGATTACTATGCTTATATTTTTCTTTCATTTGTTCTAAAGTATATGATATAAATTTAGTGCACCTACTTGACCTATTTCTGCACCACCCTAGGGTAGATTGGTAGAGAATGCCTACGGCATTAAGTCCGCCATTGTGCATTATTGTGCATAGTGTTTTAATAAATAAATAAAAATGACATAAATCGTTAAGAATCGTTATGTATTCTCGCTCAACGAACAGGCGCCTTTGTTTCTGTCTAATAGGGACAGAAATAATAATAATAACAAATTATTTCAGGTTGCAGATTTAAGATATGTAGATGTTGATAAACATGTAGTTCACAGGGCAATTGAAGAAACAAATAAAACATCATTAATAATGGAATTTTTATATAGCTGGCTGTATTGTATCAAGGGTTAAACTAGATGGACAAAAAACACGTTGGAAAAGCTAGAGCTTAGATTTTGTGTTACGATGAATTATTGTTTAAATAAACAGTCATCTATTCCAGACACCAAACGTCTTAACGTTTCTTAGAGACTTAGTTTTTTTCGTGAGTCACACAACCCTTGAAAACGTTTAGAAGAGATCTATTGCTCAATTTGAAACAGTTGGAGTAGCAATTTCCATTCCAAATCTAGAACATTTTTCAGTTTTGTTGGGAAACTACGAACTTTTGAGAGTGATAAGAGCTCATTTATAGTTATACACATATCGTTTAGGTAAAATAACAATACAATAGTTAAACATACATCAACGATAAATAAATCGATTTTTACTAGACAAATTATTTAAGATGCATTAGTTCATTTATATATTTTACTGAATGTAATGAATAGTAAACCGTACTTGATATTTGACATTTATAAATTAACCTTCATCAAATTGTGTTTTGTTAAGGCGAGTAAATTTACCCAGGGAACTAAAGAAACTACGCCGATTGAAAATAATTAATTATTAGTTTTAAACATATTTACAGACTAAAATGTAAAGTTTTCCTTAGGTCTGCGGTGTTTACCACAATCGCTGTATCACCTGATGGTGTGCACTGTATGCAGTATACGCACTCTATAGACATTAGCAACACCAAAGATATCAAGGACATACTGCCGATCGAGTAAAAAAAACCGGACAAGTGCCAGTCTGACTCGCGCTCCGAGGGTTCCGTAAGCAAACAAACTTATATGTAGATAGGACGTCCATCTCGGGAATCATTTCTTGAAGATTTTACCCCTTCTTTTCCCCAAGACCAACTTAACTTTGTAGTTTTAAAAATACTCTTCCATACGTCGATTTACGACCAAATCAACTTTCAACACTTTCAACAATCACAGAATATAAGTTTGTAATCACAAAAACTATTTTTTTATTATATGTATAACAACAAACTAATAATTACTTTTTTCATTACTTGTGCTGTTAGACCTTGCTTCTACATTTCATGATTCTAGGTCAATGGCAAGTACCCTATAAGTTTTGATTTATCTGCGAAATGTTCACATTAGTTAGAATATAAGGCTTGATGACGTATCTTTTGATTGCATTGACTTGGAGCTTGATTACTATTTTACACTTTTAAGATACCGCTGATAAAATTTGATTTTTGGTATTTGATGTCAATTTCAACTGGATACTGGATGCCTCCACGAGTTAATGAGGAAAAGGGTGTTGGCAGTCACATAGACAGATAGGCAGATTTAACAAAAAAATTACGATTTTCGGATTTTTTCCTTTACATTGCTAACCGGAGCGGAACCATAAAAATAACTGTAGGCGTGTAGCCTTATACTGTAGTGATTCGGATAAAAACCTGACAACGACGTCATAATTTAGGATGCTAAAAAATTACAGTAAAGAAGCACGCAATCTCTGTTTTTACTTGCTACATTCTCAAGTTCTTGAAAGCTTAGTCTACAAAACACACAGAATTAATACAGAACACAGAAATAATTTAATAACGAAACATTTAGTATTATAATATGTTTTTTGTAATCTAAACCTTTCTCAAACAATGTCTGTTCTTTGTTTATGACTCATGTTTCTCTAGAAACGCTTAGGTTTAAAATTCTATTAAAATTATTCTCTTTATACCAAAGAGAATAATCTTGTGAATAAGCTGTTTGTGGTTATACTTGTAACAGACAAGTAACGTATTTGTGTAGATTCCATTATGAAATAGTAGGTAAATGTTAATTTATTTCATGTTGCAGACGTAGCTATTACTATTTTATACTTTAGGAATGATAGTGTTACCAGGGAGGAAAGACGTCGACTAGTCTAAGTAATAGTCGCAAAATTATTTTTCCTTTTACAACCTCGTGTACCTATCGTCTATTTGGGGAATAGGAGGTCTCATAATTAGAAGGAAGGACCGTTATTGAGTCCCACTAATATTATAAATGTGAAAGTTTATATGGATGGATGGATGTTTGTTACTCATTCACGCAAAAACCACTGAACCGATTGCGAACAAACTTGGTATGTAGATAGCTGAAGATAACTGAAACCGCGAGACGCTGCTAGTATTGAAATATTATCGTCAGTATGGGTTCAAAAGTGATAATTATTTACTTTTGCTGCTAAAATCTTTGAGTCAAAATAACATAATACTTATTCAGCACTCGTTGGGTGTCACTGAACAAATGAGAATAAAAATAAAAAAAAAAGGATAATTTTTGTGTCATCTGTTTAATCATCGGTCGAAAAGCGGTTTTTTAAAGTTCAGTCAATTTTTGTCATAATTTTTTTATTATATACTTTTAACTCGCTAACCTTTGGGGAAAGGTTAGTGAGTTTTACCTTCGTGATGTTAAGTAACCTTTAACCTTCCTCAAGATTTGGGTTATTAAATGCAAAGGGTTTTCAAAACCGGTAAGTTCCAGAGAATAATGTGTTTAACCAAAAAAACGCACTTTTCAGATTTTTATAATGTAAAATTGTCTTATTTTAAGACAAATTCAATGGAGGCAGCCTCTGAGGATTCATTTATAAGAACTCAAATGTATTCTTCCGGCGCAGATAATAAATAGTTATGCTCAAAAGTTTAACTACTTGTAATGTTAATTACTTGAAATACTTCTAAAATCAGGGAGACTTCTGTCACCATAAAGAAAAAGACGGTGGTTCGTAAAGAAAAAACTCAATTTTAGTGTTTTCTTTAATTTAGCCAACTTCTTCTTCCCAGTGGTACTGTGTGAAGAGTGTTTTTGAAAAATTACTTAAGTGAGTCGTGGAATACCGTTCCAAGAATATGACATAAAGAATTACTTAAGTGAGTCGTGGAGTACCGTTAAAAGAATATGACATAAAGAATTACTTAAGTGAGTCGTGGAATACCGTTCCAAGAATATGACATAAAGAATTACTTAAGTGAGTCGTGGAATACCGTTCCAAGAATATGACATAAAGAATTACTTAAGTGAGTCGTGGATTACCGTTCCAAGAATATGACATAAAGAATTACTTAAGTGAGCCGTGGAATACCGTTCCAAGAATATGACATAGATATTATTAAATTCGATATATTGATATTGTATACTTACAACACCAAATGTCCGATGATGTTAATACTACATCGGTACTGTAAGTATACAAGGACCCATAAAGGAAATTTCTTCTTTCTTTTTCTTCTTCAAATTTAGACTCCACCAACTCACCTTCATTTGAAAAGTAGGATCAGGGTGCTTCCTCAACGTGCGAGTGATATTTTTGATACCGTTTTTATTAAAACAGATGACAGCTTACCATACATCAAGGCGTGTGTTTGGTGTCTACAACTATACAAACTGTTACAAAACATAACTATTCTCTCAGTGTAATCAATAACAATGTTATTGTCGCAACCTAATACCCCATATTTCCTTATTCCGACTTTTACGATTCCAGCTAGTGCTTTGTGAAAGGGACTTTTTGTCTGTTTATGATCTCAAATTCAATCGTAAATCTTCAGCTCCGTCAAAATTAGGTGCGCTGTAAAAGCTTTACGTACCTAATATATACGCAATGAATTCGTGACTTTATAGATGCTCTTTTTTATCTGAATCTACAGAACATGAGCTGAAAATCTTTATTTTAGTGCCGACTTGTTTCTTTGCCACAAGAAAGAAAATAAACCTCAATCGAGCATTCGACGAAGAAGCATCCCTCGGGGTTCTCGGAAAAACGAACGGTTAGTGCTCTTTTCCATGTCTAATGTATTTTTTATTTTTAGTAACCATATCTATTTGCAAAATACTATTGAGACAGATTTTTTTTAAATCTATGCCATCTTTATCTGTGTCTTCAAATTCCACTTGTGTACAAACAGGTATTAATAAGTGTACTTTGAACTTCAGTGGGTGTCTGGGGTAAACTAAAAAATTCATTAAAAATGAATATAAAACATTTTGTTACAGCTACATAAGTCATAACACTGTTTAAGATGTCGTACATCAACATTAAAGGCCGAAATCACACAAATTATAAATTAATTGAACCTGGACCGAAATTTACTTCATGACTTTTTATTGGCCGTTAATCCTTTATACTTAAAGTTTCCTGTACAGTTAAATAAGTTTTAATTTTCTTGTAGTTAAAAATTGATAGACAAAAATAAATCAAACATAAAATAATAATACTCATAGTTTAAAACAAAATATTGTATGTATTCTTGGTATTAAATGGCTCATTATTAACATCGATTCGTTTGCTCAGATAATATCTCGTTCAGTCAAATAGCCGTACTCATCGTCAAATAATACTGGTTGTATACACATCTTATCACAAACTAAAAGGAAATACGTAACTAAAATCTACTCTATAGTATTATTTCTCTCTCTAAATCAACTTTTGCGGGATGCCAACGACAGTGGCCGGTAGAAAACGAGTTGTTTTATGTTCCGTAAGTCCCAAGGCGCTCGCCACCCGCCGCCCGCAACTTGTCGTAAACACGTGTATACTTTAGTAGTTGGCTTGTACAAAACTGTAGCGTTTTACTCGGTAACTGATATTGAGCTTCGAGCTTCGTCTACGTCTACGAAGCTCCTAGACTGTCTACTTTAATGTACCTTTATATACAAGGTAGACTTAGTACAAGTGCTAGCTAAGTAAATTTGAGAAAAAGGTTAAACTCATTTACCGCGAACATAATTATCTTTAAAATAAATTGTTTAACAGTCTCCATGAAATTAAGTGTAACATAAGACTGTGAAAAACTATATTCGTTAATGTTTTCAAGTTTTTTTATATTGTTTAATTTGTTAAACCGAATATTAATGGCTCATTATTTCATACAAATGTTATACCAAACCTACCGTTGTCTCATTTTCTAAAGAGGTACTGGTTTGACTTGACAATCAACTATCGTATTAGATTAAAAACTTTTGTGAGTGGTATTCATATTATTGCGGAAGCCTAAATTCATTTGCCATCTGTTAACGGGTAGGGGAATTAAATAACTGGTAATATACGTCTAATACAATTAGTATACCGATCGGTTTATTAAATACCTAAATATCGTATATACCTAGCTTACACTTAACTGTTTACTTGACTTCTGTTCACTTAAATTATTTCAAAAAATTTCAAGGCTTACGGGAGATATAAACAAAAGTTTTAGCGTTCAGGAAATAATTGCCGGGATAGGTATAATATAAGAAATAGACAGTCGTTTTTTTACAAAAAACCATGGTGATCTTACTAATATTATAAGGGCGAAAGTTTGTGAGGACAGAGGGATAGATAGATGGATGAATGGATGTTTGTCACTATTTGATGCACAAACGGCTGTACGAATCTGGATGAAATTTGGCGCAGAAATAGATTATAGTCTGGAATAGCATATAGGCTATCATGTATGTCAGAAAAATGTACAGTTTCCGTGGGATAGATACGTATATTCATTTAAAGATCACATATCAATTTTACAACCTTTACGCCACGGTGCGGAAATTAATAGGACAAAACATCTGGACCACTATCTTGCATATTATCTACACCAAGATGGATTTTTATTTTATTGATAAATCAATGCGATTATTACTACCATTTATGTCGTTGGAGCTAAGTCTAACACTGGCAGCTGGTCTTAGGCACTTGCATTTATAGGCAGATAATGAATCCCCAATAATGATAACTTATTGCAGACCAGGGATGCAGTCCATAGTGTTAGAGTATTAGTTGAAAACAATTTCATCATAATTATGATGGTAATATTTTTTTTTTATGGTATAGGGGGCAAACGAGCAGACGGGTCACCTGAAGGTAAATGACTACCGCCGCCCAAGGGCACCTGTAACTCAAGAGTCACAAGTGCGTTGCCGCCCTGTAAGGTGGGAATAGGGGAAGAGCGGGAAGACGGAGAGGGGATTAGAGGAGAGGAGAGTTGAAGGACGGGAATAGGGTAGAAGGAAGGGTTAGGGCCTCCAGTAACCTCACTCACGCGGCGAAAAGCAATGCAAGTATTGTTTCACTGCCGGTTTTCTGTGAGGCCGTGGTATCGAGCGGAGTCAAGCCGGCCAATACGTTCCGAAGCATGGCTCTCCCACGTCACCATTAGTATCAATAACATTACATTATCATAATCCAAACTATGCCAATAAATTACCCTCACCGCATGTTTTTGGATGGGGTAGTCAAATCTATGAGCAATGACTCTAGCTTTCAGAATGCTGTTATTGGCATTTTTGGCAGACGCTGCACTAAGGAAGCTGTTTTTTGCGAATTATCGCCTTAAACCCGTCAGTGTGTATTTCGGCAAACATTCCGGAGGCACTACTGCGCTGCCCCAACAACATTCTGAAAGCATTGTTGTACGTACTTGATACGAGGAGTTTCGAAGATCGCCGCGTCTGTTTCACCCACAAGCCACACAGTTATACAGGATGTACCTGAAAATAGAACACTTACTTAAATCACTGAAACGGCATGACTCTAGCATGCAGTTGTAAGGATAGCTTTTTTTTAATTTTAACACTTACTTAAATGACTGAATGGACACGAGTCCTTTCAGTCATTTAAGTAAGTGTTTGTTAGCATGATAATCTATTTACTTAATAATATTATAATTTAGTGAATACATATGACCTTTATTAAATTATTTGCCTATAAGAAAAAATAGAAAATTTGCATGCCATCACTTAATTTTTTTTTTTAATATTTAATCGCTAAAATGTATTTGTATTTGTTCCATTTACAGATACATCCTCTATATGATAACGCTCTTTGATAGCAACATTAGTTAATGATATTATTCTAATTTTCTTTTGACTGACATAATTATGTTTTTTTCATTTTACTCGCGTTCAGGCTATTTGAAGGATACTTCATACTACTGAAGAAGTTATCGTAAGCTTAGTAGATTCTAAGTATTGTTAAAACGCATTTGAAATTATAAGTCAATAGGGCTGTAATTATTAATAATTAAAATAATTACATAAAAATGTATCTTGAATTTCAATTACCGTCTTCATTGTGTTTCAATTTTTCATACAACTCGATAAATATGCAAATTGTTTCGTAAGATGCTACACAATACATTATTACTATACAAATTTTATGTCCTCCTGGTATTTAGGCTCATTATTAACATGCGCTAAACTTCTATACTTTCTTCTTTGGTTCTAATGGTGGGTGTAATTATCGTCCAATGTTCGTTTATTATTTTATCACAGACTAACAAAAAATATATAAAACGAAAATCTACTTAATAATCGATATTCTAACAGACTGTTAACAAAAGAACATAGCAGGCTGAGCAATTTAATCATTTGTTTGCTTGTCCTGTTTCAGCAAAAAAAAAATAGAAAGGTGTTTTATTTATAGCTGTACTGTATACATTCTTTACTTTAAGGTAAAAAAATGCCGCTTACCCTTTTAATGAGAGATTTCAAGGGTTTTCCTTCCGTACATATTTTATGCATGTAATATTATTTCCGTCGCATTAATTCAGAAGTACTTTTCAATACAGGTCTTGTAAATTGCGTTTTTTTATGGTATAGTTTTCAATATTTTTTCATTGCAACCCCTAGAAGTTATCTTAATCCATCTCTTCTTGCTGCTGCTGTTGTTTTTATCAAATTTTACTTCCATATCTGTATAGTGTCGTTCGATATAGTTTATTGGATCCAAATTTCAAGGCTCTAGGTCCAGTGGTTTAGTTTGTGTGTTGTCTATCACTCAGTCAAGGTACCTCCTGTTGTATAAGCAAGTATTGTAGAATAGTCAATCAAGTCGAACATTTTTACTACAAGACAATTAACCATTAACATTTGTAAGCACTGCCCTCTGTCATTAGGAATCAACACCAAATGTTAAGGAAAGATGACCAAATAACGCACAATCTTTCGAGTACAATCATGCTATAACAGTAAACCCTTAACGTAAGGACTATATACTTATATAATTTCTTCGACTAAACGCCTCTCCAAGCTACAAACAATATTGAACTTTAAATTTTTGATAATAAGATGTTTTATTTAGTAAATCTGTGTATGAGTTCCGATTCTACAGATGTAATGATAATTTGGGATTCCGCCGTCGCATAGATAACGGTCACAAGACAATAGGGTTGTCAAAAATCTATTTATGTTTAGTACGGGTAATGTTATTCGAAAAGACAGTATTGGAGCGGGAAGTCTACCTATCTGTTTTTAAATTATATCGTGTTTAACAAAAACATGAAACACTAAAGCGCTATCGATCGTATCGATCGTATCGTATCGAGTTCCTTTACATGAATTTTAACTGTATCTAATTTCTTTCTTATAACTTAAACACAAATAACCATAACAACTAAAAGTTTCTATCATTAGTTTCTTTTTCCACCTATCCACTATATACATTGTATTCACTGACAAATCTTTGTAGTCAAGTCAAAATAGACATTCAAGTTTACAATGATTTGCATATGAAATAGGAAAAGTCCCCATCGATCCCACATCTGCAAAACAAAGTTATTCAAGGTCACAGTTAGCAAATATGTTATTTTTTTTGCATTTTTCAGGTAAGCGGTAAATTTTATCATAAAATAAGTCAGACAAAAATTTGTAAATCATGCAATTATCAATAAAAATTGTCCATAAACTTTTATTCTTAAGAATTACTATTTCTAAGGTATAGATAGTGATTTAAAAAAAAATAAAAAGTCGTGTACTAACAACAAACACGAGAACGCCGCCTATACGCCGTGATACACACATATTTTGCAATTTTTCGGTACGCAAACGACTCATTAAAAACTCAAAGGCATAAAAAGCTAAAAAAAAAACCAGCTCTATGCGGATTAACCTTACCATTATGTTTTGAGCTCACTTGAGTAGACCGTTACATCTAAGACGGTACAACAAACTCCAAAACCTCAACTCAACAAATGTCAACTCGAGCAGAAATAATTCTAGCAATTAATTTGAATTTACAGGCGTTGGTTTAATAGAAACAGAATTTAAGAACTAATTGTGAGAAATGATAGAAATGATTAACGAAGCGGTAGCCCTAATACGGTTCTTACAAATTGAATCGTCTTAGCAGTGAAGTATTAAATTACAGGGAATGGGAAACTACGTCTGAAGATATTTGGAACATATAGCAGATCTAGTTACCAAACATTCATAGATTAATTATAGAAGCCTGTGTAGGGTGGTGACATCATTACTGGAGTTAAACCACGTAATGAGTGATGAGTCTGGAATTTATCAATACAAGCTGGAAACGAACTAACAGCTTCCAAAGGAGCGCGAATAGGGAGGACTTTGGTCGCAGATTAATTTACTTCGATAACGTATCTGACAGGAATGTTTGTACGAAATCGAATTATCATCAACAGTTATATAGTTACTTCAAAGGAATTCATCACGAGGCATCATTGGCTCAAGAGGTCTCTAAGTGATACTGAAGAAATTGTATCAAACGCATTAGGCTGCTTAAGCTTAAGAAACATATATTTTTTTGGTATTAGTTAACCTCCAGCCGATAGTACATGAATAGCCACATATTATAAGTTTTTACTTATTTGGTGCTGTACACCTAGTTTAAATGGTTGACTCTCATCGCATATTTCCATTCGCCTACGTTTTTGCAATTATTAAAGAGTGATTGAGTATTATGTACAATGAAGCGGTATAAAAGGATAATAAATGTCGTTGCCAAAAATCAAGAACCATATAATTTTATTTCCGTCTATTTCGGAGCTGTGCCACCCTTAACCCAATAGTGACAAAGGCCACAAAGCGTATTACCGTTGGGGCCAAACGGTCTCTTGTTAATCCGGCTCTTTGCATGATAATACAGCCTCTGGTCTTTAGGCACAGACTTGAGACAACCCTGTCGAGTTCCTTTTTTTCTAGGGTTCCGTAGTAAATTTAAAAACAAAGTCAATTTAATAATTTAATTTAAAAAAAAAATTTTTTTTTTTTTATTATTTGAGTAGTGTTGATGTGAGATGTTGATAAACTTTAGCTTTAGCTTTTTTCGAACTCATAAGGCCTTCACCATTCCTTCATCGGATGACTAGGAGCAGGGAGAGGTTTCACTCTTTCATTGTCGAAACGCCAAAAAGTCAAATGAAACGCTTTGACAGTTCGTTTTTGGTTCGAGTCGCCGAGGTCTGGAATGAACCGCCTGCGTCTATTTTTCCAGACAATTATAATCCAGGAACGTTCAAGAGTAGAGTGAATAGGTTTCTCTTGGATAGGCGTGTACATCATCACTTTCCATCAGATGAGTTGGAAGACAAACTCCGATTTCATTACACAATAAAAAACATGTAATGTCTGTCTGTGTCTTTATCATGACTGAATAAACATCTGGGGCCATGGCAATGCCTCCGCCAATTTGAACAAAAAAAAAAAAACAAAAGCACAGCTATACCATCCCTTTCTCAAAGCCATTCGACATTTTCGACCCTGTTACTTCTGTAGCTTCGTTACGTTCGTCAATTAAGAGAGCATAATGTAGCTAGGTATATTCCCAAATTACATTTAATTTCGGCCTGTTATTTAAAGTACAATTGCAAGTCAAAGTTTAATGTTTGGTTATGCATATAGGCTCGATAGCGCTTTAAATAGAACTGCTGAAAATAGTAAATTATCCTTTTGTATCGCTCAAATTCATTTATTTGCAAAAAAGTCTGTTGGTCGTGGATAGTTCAGCTAACGCTCCTGCCAAAAAGACGAACTTTTAATTATGTTACCGTGCTATGTCCAAGTATTCTAATTATTAAAGAAATAAACATGTCTAATATTGACACGGTCACTATAAAATGTTGTAAGTTAACAAATTAAGTTTTTTACTATTAGATCTCACAACTTCTTGGCGGTGGACGAACTTTGTTGCGACTTGCGAGCCTTGGGTTTTTAATTTGTAATGTTTTTGATGGGCTTTATTTAATCTTATTAGATTTGAATGTTTAGGTAGGTAGCGTAACGTCCCAGTGCACCACCGGCGTGAACCCTTTCCTAACACAAGCATTTAGCTTAACTGAATTGGTTAACAATTTATAAAAACAAGGCATCCCGCCTTGCTAGAAACGGGAGCACTTCATTTTTATCACGTGAGCTTGTTTGAAAACTTGGTTGCATAAAAAATTGTGTATAAAAGTTACGGAACTCTTCAAAGGTCAAACTTTACACGCTAAACTGATTGTCGAGGGTATTGGAGTGCAAGCTTTTTTCCTCCTCGGGTGAATAGGCAATGCGGAAACTATTGCGGAATAAATTCGCTGACTTTGTTTTCCCGTTTTTTTTACAATAGATATTGTATCGAAACGCATTTATTTCTAAAAGGATGTAATAAGGTCCGCATTTGACTGTGTATTGTCACGTTCTACTGTGATCAGAACTACTTTTGCTTTTAAGTTAAGTATTCAAGAATCTGCTTCAATATTTAGTATTATTTTTGTTTAGGAACATATATCTGTTGTATATTTGATCTAAGAATTATAAAATATAAACATTGAATATTTTCCTATGAAGACCAAAAGTTTTAGACTAACTATTTTATAACGGAATATTTTACATCAACTTTTACGCTTTCTACTTTTAGGGAATTATTTGCAATATAGCACAGGTATGAAGAACCGAAGACGAATTAATTTTATATATTTATACAACAAGTTGAGCAATGTCTGCAATGAGTAAGTAAGTCAAGATGTTTACGAAATAAATAAAAACCGTGTGTATTATGACTATAATCGATACTTATTTCATATTGATGAAGGATATTTTATTATTTATTAGATAATTGTGTTATTCTCGTACCATTTCCAAGATTAGAGATAAAATTGTTATCGCTAAAAGAAAACCGTTAGCGGATGCGTCATTAGTGAGGATAAGAAATATCAGTTTTATTAAATAGAGTTACGTATTATCTATATCATAAATAACGATGTATATTCGTTTGTTGATCATCATTTCCTAATGATTTCAGACTTTTTTGTGTACCTATAACGACACAACTCAGTTGATATGTAGGTATGATGTCTTGCTATAGTTCAGAGGATGTTTCTACTGGAGGTTTCTATCTGGTTAACAAAAGGCTATTTTTATAGCACTAAGTAGTTACTTTTAACTAGGATCGTCAGTGCTCCAAAGGGGCCTGTGTTGCATACGATTGTATATTATGCTTTTACGGTACAATACGGCACTATTTTCTTTTCTTTGTGGCATACCTACGTGGTATAAGCTGCAGGCGTGAAAGAAGTATATATTACCTACTTTTATAATACTGCAGCTAAATTTGGTAGTACAGATATTTTTTGGGCTTCCTACTTAAGGTTCATTTAAAAATATTGATGAACTTATCATGCCTGAGCTATTGCTAAAGAGAATATAAGTACCTAAACATGTATATCTATTCTGATTAATTCTCTTTAATCGGAGTATAGCACACCGTACGATTTTGTTTGGGTCATTTGAATAAATCCTAATCGCTAGGCCTAGTAAAGTATAACCCGAAAAAACTTTTGACATGAAACAAAAGCAGATACAAACACCAGCAAAAAGGTATTTGTGGATCATACTTTCAAATATTCTGACAAATATGTACGTACTCAGAAGTGTACCGTAAGAAGATCACCCTCTATCTAATGTCTAGTTTTCATATCTGACTAAAAGGCCTAATTTGCATGTGATTATAATGCTAAGAAGAAACGACTAAATAAGATTACGTACTCGAGTCAAAACTGAGTTTAACATCAAAGAGCTGTTGAGAATATGATAAGTCAGAAAGTGAATAGGAAAGTTATTTTAATACTATTATAGTCATGGATGCATTAGGAATCCTTAGAATCAATATTAAAATAAGTGCTAGTTTCTGGAAATATACATAAGCTCTAGATAACTTTGAGTCCGAGGCAATTTAACTTTGTCTAGAATTTACTGAGTGGGAGTCAATACTTCCAGAGATACTGCTATTTCTATCCGTAGTGGTAATAATATCTAATACTGTGCATTCCGTACGATTGTATTGAAGGAAATAAAAGCGAAAATATTTAGAAGTTTATAGCATTACTTAGGCACATAGTATGTATCTGCACATAACAAGTTGATTATAAGATTGAGAGAGTAGTGAAACATTTTTTTATTTAATCTTTCAATCCGACCTTTGGTTAGTAAAAAAATTAGATATGTGTTTAAGGCGCATTTATGTAGAAAAGAAAATTTATATGAGGCATTAAACATAATACATTAAGAATAGAAATGAACTTTATTGTACACCAACAAAAATGCAGCAGGTGAATATGTACAAAGGGTGCAAGGGTAGAGAAACCCTTGTACCCTCCTTTACTGTCTGTTCTCTCTCTTTCATTAACAAAACCTACATTAACACGAGAGAAGTTACGGACAAAAAATGGCAATATGATACAGAAGTAACGTTTTCGGATAAGGTAATAGAAGTTTACGCCTTTAGCCAAAATGGTGCCGACTAGTTGACTTTCTTAGAAACCTTAGCAAACTAGACTAATATTGAAGGAAATATTAAGAAAGAACATTCTAATACAAATACCACTGTTATACTAAAGAATTCTATGAAGTTCTAGACGGAGTAGCTTTTGTCGTCTGTGATATTTAAACAGTCATAGCTCATTGATTTTGTTTTAGTTCAAAAAGCCTTTTGTGAATTCATATTATTATGTGTTTAGCAACCTTTTTGATGGCTGTGCGTAAGTCTCCAGAGATATCGTGGGCAATAAAAGTTGTGTTTTTCTTTTAAACTTGTAAGGTCTATATTGGTAAAGGATATGTTTACTTTTTCATCCACATCTCGCTGATGACAACCGGCTTTTTAGGATGTTATAGCTCTCAAGTCGTTAAAATTACCCAAATTCATTTTAGAGTTGTCTTTTGTGTCTTTGTGTGAAATGTAAGTTTGTGTGTCGTTATATTATATTGATGTTGGTGCTATAAATTGCTATAAGGATATTGCTGATGTAACTTTATTTAGCATCACAAAATAATTGGTCTTTAAATGATAAACCATCTCATCAAACTTTTATAAGTTATTTTTCATCCATGGGATTGGTATTTTGTTTTAATTTTAACGCTATCTCCCTGGGTGCATAACTCATCTACTAAAAAGACTAATATTGGTTTACTAACAGAAAAAAAGAGTCGTGTAAAAGAAAGAAAGCAAAAAAATTTGCTGCCTTCAGAACCCTTATTTCAAATCGATTAAAACTTGATGTAAATTTCGTTATTTCATCGGCTAAGTAATTATTCCGTGAAACCATTTCCTGGTAACTCACAAAAATAGACTATGATGTTCCAAATATTACACCTGCCTCTACAGTTATCCCTTAAATATTGGATTATATTGAATGAATATTCAACGTAAACAATACATTTTCACCGTAAGCCCTCTGGTATAATTGACAGTTATGAAAATAATATATCAATTCATCCGACATATCGCTGGCCGAGAGAAAACATTATATATCCATCAGTTCACGTATATTAGGTAATGAAGAATAGAGGAAAAACTGCATAGTGGGAAATGGGAAATGTTTGAGTAACCCGGGGGCGCATATGTTTGTGGCAATATCCGGCCGTTCGTTACTGTGATATGAAGATAAATAGTTCTGTGCCTTAATTAATTTCTCACAGAAAATGGCTGTTGTTATAAAGGCGATGGTATTAGTTATTTATTTGGTAGGGATCGTTCTGTTGATTGTTATTCTGAAAGGGCTGGTCGTCGTAATAGATCTCCATTATTCATTGTTAATCAAAAACTTCTGTTCATTATCTCTTCGCCTTACGGCAAGCTATTTAGAAAGTAATAAATAATTATCCATGTTTGTTTTAGATTCGACTCCCACCGAAGGCTGAAGGAATTGCTTATATAGTAATTGAAAAGACTTAACTACACGTTGTCTTCTATTTTCTACTATAAGCAGGAGATAAGACAGCACTAGACCCGGTAACCCTAACAAGTTCTGGCTACCCAGTCTCTTCGGAAAGCAATTGTATGTAGAGTATTCATTAATATATCAGAAATAAATATCAAAGAAAACTGTATTTTTATACAATGCAGAAAAACGGTTACATTAATTGTATGAATTCCTCGTGATGTTTGAATGTTTTATAGAAACTTTAGAAATGGAACAAAATGTGCAACCAGTTTATTTAGAAAGGTTTAAAAACATATACGTAATCCAGAGACATGGAGAAGAGCCCGCGAAAAACAGAAAGTGGAGTTTTAACTGAGCTAGTTTTCTTTGCGTTGTAGGATAACAATAAATACCATTATCATCATCATCATTTCAGCCATAGGACATCCACTGTTGGACATAGGCCTCCCTTAATGACCTCCAAGAAAACCGGTTGGAAGCGGCGTGCATCCACAGACGTCCTGCGATCTTGACCAGGTCGTCTGTCCACCGCGATAGTGGACGTCCTACGCTGCGCTTTCCGGTCCGTGGTCTCCATTCCAGAACTTTTTGGGAAATACCATTATAATGCAAACCAAATGTTTTAAAAAAACTTGTTACTACCTACTAACTTTGAACTTAGAAGTAGAAATAATTTTGGTACAAAAACAGCAAATTTTGAACAAGAATGAATGGCTGGATTTTATTTTATTGGAACGTTAAGAAACTTTGTATAGAAGGGATCTATTTTATGGTTCTCAGGGTGCCTGTGAAGATCTTAACTACAAAACTTCGACGTAGCTAAGCACTTTCAGGACAACTCACCGTTACCTCGGTTGATGGCGCTACAAGATGTTTAAAGATTGGTTTCTACATAACGGTGGTGGTAATGTAGTAGTAGAAGTAATTAATTTTTGTCATCTGGTTATCGTATAAAAAAGACCAGACAAGTGCGAGTCTGACTCGCGCACCGAGGGTTCCGTAAGCAACCAAACTTGTATGTAGATAGTACGTCCATGTCGTAAATCAATTCTCGAGGACTTTGCCCGTCTTTTTCGAAAGACAAACTTAACTTTGCGGTTGCGATGTACGACAAAGTCAACAATCCAACCGCAAAATATAAATTTCACAAAAACAATTTTTTATGTGATGTAACAACAAATTAATGACTTTCGGATTTTTCACTTTACTTTTTTTTTTATTTTGTACTTATGGTGCCAGAACTTGCTTCTTACCAAATTTCCTGATTCTAGGTAAATAGGAAGTACTCTAGTAGTATAGGTTTTGATTTACCTGCCAAATTTTCAAATTTGTTAAAATTTAAGCCTTAATGCCCGTATCTCTTGATTGCATTGACTTAGAAGCTTGATTTATTACAACTTCAAGGGACCGCTAACATGATTATTATTTTGATGCTAATTTCAACTGAATGCCTCCACGAGTACCTGAGAAAAGGGTCTTGACAGACACACAGACAGACAGATACAACAATAAATTAAAGACTTTCGGATTTTTTTTACTTCACTTGTGCTATGGGATCCTGCCTCTTACCAAATTTCATGTTTCTAGGTCAATGGGAAGTACCCTATAGGTTTTGATTTACCTACGAATTGAAATTTGGTGAAATTTAAAACTTAAATGGCCGTATCTTTTGACTGCGTTGACCTAGAAGCTTGAATTTTTACAGGTTAAAGTAACCGCAGACTTATTTATTTGGTATTAATTTCAACTTTATGCGTTCACGGGTTCCTGAGAAAAAGGTCTTGACAGACATACAGACAGACAGACGGACAACAAAGTGATCCTATGAGGGTTCGTTTTTTTTCCTAACGGAACCCTAAAAATGGAATATTCATAGTACTACTACCGCACTGCTTTTAAGTTTTTAATATTTTATAAATCCAATGCCTTTGGTATTGCTAACGTATTTATTTACACCATGTCGCATAGTGAATGATATTAGTTAAATACTCGTTAAGGTTATCCATTTCATTTGAAATTATAAAACCCTCTAAGTTTTCCCTCATGGTTGATATTTGTACCTTTGTAGCATTTGGGAAATAAATTAAATATGTTAAGATGTCCGCGAAACTCGCGATATATTTAAAAAACCTGTGCATACGCTTATTTCGCACCTGAACAAAGTTATCTGGTGTTTCCACATCACTAGGCGCCGACCATCCGGAAGCTCTCATTGTGACGTCACCGCATCTCGACACCTCCGTGTGAGTAGAGCCGACACACGAACAAAGGCTTAATTCAGTATAATAATATTTGTTCGAGTTGCGTGCGATTGAAGTGTAACTATGAGATGTTGTATGAAAATATTTATTTAAAACTAGCTTTTCTATGCGGGTTCGCTCGGGTTAACGTAGATTCTGATAATCCATTCAGGTATCCTTCATAAATTCCTTTTTTTTTTTATTTGTACACCAGAAATGGAAGAATATAAGAAACCTAACATGCATAATATACATAACACCCAATGTACTATATTTTGACAAATAAATGTATCTTTATCTTATTAGAGACTACCCTATTATAAACTGCTCTAATTTAATATTGTGATAAATAGAAATAATAAAAGTGGAAAAAGAAGATGTTTGTTGCATAGCATGTGTGTTAGTTTAAATGTTGTGGCATCTCTTTTGGTGACTGAAGAGCACGGCATTTTTTGCCACATCGTTTACAGGTAAATTGTGAGTCTATAGGTGGTGATAAAGCACGCCGAAGGTTTTTCTGCTTGAGGTTGAACAGCCAGTCTTTGTGGTGCTTAGTGACTCCAGCATTGATGACGCGGCGCCATTCAGGTTTTACGTCGGCGCGTTTTTCCCAACCTTCCGTCTGAAGAATGGCCAAATGAAAAGAACATTAGAGGTTCTTAGATGTAATATCTGAATGCAAATTTAATCGTGGGAGAGCCATGCTTCGGCACGTATGGTCCGGGTAGACCGGAGTGATACCACGGCCTCACAAAAAACCGGCAGTGAAGGAATGCTTACATTCCTGTTCGCCGAGTAAGTGAGGTTAACGGATGCCCTTACCCTTCCTTCCCCCCCCTTTCCCCCTCTCCCACCCTTCCCCAACTCCTACCTTAAAGGCCGGCAACGCCCTAGTGACTCTTGAGTTACAGGTGCCCTTGGGCGGCGGTAGTCATTTACCATCAGGTGACCCGTCTACTCGTGACGATGACAAATGGTCGCTTGTACCTATGGAGAGAGGTAGATAGGAACTTCTTATGTTCTTGCAGTTATTTTAATAGCATGCAGTTACAAAAATATTTTTTTGACAAAAAACACTAACCGTTTAATCTCCACCTTTGACCTCCGTTTCTTATAAAAACATGAGGAAAAGGTGGAATATGTAAAGTTAAAGATTTTAAATCGAACATATTTTTATTTTAGAATTTTCAATGTTCA
Organism: Callimorpha dominula; assembly: GCA_949752705.1. Taxonomy (NCBI): domain Eukaryota; kingdom Metazoa; phylum Arthropoda; class Insecta; order Lepidoptera; family Erebidae; genus Callimorpha; species Callimorpha dominula. Next base: position 25,731,271 of record OX456996.1, read on the forward strand.
AAGTCTCTAACTATAAAGTCTGTTGAACAATATAATGTAAGTTAACATGTTCCGCTTGGAATGTTCCACCGTCCGTCGGTACCCACAGGTCGTTCACTCCTACCCATGCTCGTTCAAGTTATGATTAACTGTTCACAACTTGTGCAATGCTCTGGCTTTATTTACGCTATTGTCTACTGAAGTTGGGATATGAGATTTGTTTAGCTGTAGAGATTTAAAAGTAATAGAAAGCTGTTATAATGTGTGTTTCTTTAAGTATAAGAAGACTCTCAAGGCGACTCTTTAGTTTTAAATATTTTTTAGGACTAACTATTTTAATGATTTGGCTCTTTAAAATAACCAGAAAAGAGTAATGATATGAATTATTGGTCACTTGTCATTGAACAGCAAAGTTCATTCCGCTATAACTGCTAAGAGATTTTGCAATTAGACAAACTTTAAAATTTTAGTTAGTGCTTATTTTATCGTGTTTGTTTACACTTACATCTACAATCATTCAATTAACTATCACAAAGCTAACACAAAATTCTTAACCAACATTCAACTACAATTTTTGTCTTTCTATTTTCTATGTATCAATACGTGAAAAGATGACAAATAAATGTGAAATCTATGAAAGTTCAAGTTGCCGTGGTCAACGATTGTGAAACAAAACAGTTCAAACTTAATGAATGAGGGTCGAAACTTAACCACCAGGCGATCTCTAGTATACAATAATTCCATAACACAACTGAATATTAATTAGTCAACCTAAATACAGGCCAAATCTAAGGATAGAAGACATCAGTACTTATATATCAACTGGCACTGCTATTCTACCGTGCTACATTGTGCACCAATTTATTCATGGAGACACAAAGCTGTGTAATTTGGCTCCGGTGCCAAGAGTGCTGCCGTTGTAGAACAGCCTCTGATTTGTGGTATGGCATCTTCATGATTTCACACAGTAGACGGTTAGTGGAGGAAGTCACGAATACATAGTCATGATTTGGTATACCTAATCACCTCGGCTCCGTAATTTTGAGTGGTAAAATACAAGATCTGAGAAAGTAAACCAGGACGTAAGTGTTTGGAAAATATGGTTTGGTTACAGAATATGTAGGGTAATCGGAAAAGTGTGGTTATATGTATATTAAGGTTGTATAATTTATTATATAACTGATAAATTGGACTTGACATTGATCGATAAATCTAATATTTTGTAAGAGAGATGAAACTATGGGTATTTAATACCGAAGATGTTTATGGAATATCCAGATTTTTTTTTTAAATGTCTAAAATGAAAATAAAAAAACAAAATATTGATATCGACATGAAAATTCATAATATGTTGTTTAGAAATATGCACCTACACCAGGAAAGCATATTCCGCAGTTTCCAAAATATTTTTTTATCAATTTCCTTTTTTTTTCAAACTAAATCAATTATTCGTCGGTTACACATCAAACTCCTAAAATTTAACAACACCTTTCTGTAATAGCCCGTATGTACACAGGATCGTATATACTGTCTGTCCGTAATAATTTATTGTGTAATAAATTTTACACTCCTTCTTCATGTAAACTTTTATTAACAGTCTGCTGTGATTTTTTTTTTAAATTTTAATATAAGGTGGAATCTGGGACCACAGACCCGGTGCTTAAAAGCTTCACGACGACCCTACAATAATATGATGTGAAAAGCAAAAGTCGAGTATTAACTAAATAAAATAAAACTATATGTATTATTAATATAGATCTGAAAATATCTTTAAAATATTTTACAGGATGTCCACTAATCGGTATACTGTGAAAGTACGTCAGCTCTACAGCGAATTATTTATAATAATAAATACTACTAATTATATATAATAAATACTTTACAAATGTATTCAATATTTTTATATATATGTATATAATATATGTATGTTTGTCTGTAGATAGGTATGTACTAGGAAAGTCTAAGCTTTTAATTATACGCCTGCCATGCAAGTCTCTGCATCACCCAAAGGTTGACTGGAAGAAAATGCTTAGGACATTAAGACCGCCTTATGCAATGTATTAGCAGTAAGTGTAAATAAATAAATCAGCTTTATAAGTTCTTTGTCAAAATAAATTATTAGACTTTCAGTATAATTTATCAAGATCACCAAAAACCCACAGTTGTACAATTGTAGTATACTCGTATTACCGTCACGTACAAGCGTCTTTAATTTATAATAATAACTCACTCTTAAGTTAAACACTTTGCTTAATTGTCCCCATTTAACTAATACAATACTTTGAACGACCTTCATCACGCGTCGTAACGTACTTTATTTCAATCATTTACCTTAATAAGCAGGTGAAAGTAAACTTGTGTGTACTCATGACGCCATTTTAGGTAAAATATGCGTTCAGTCTTATTTTTAGAGTTCCGTACACGCAAAAAAAAATGAACCCTTAAAGGATCACTTTGTAGCCCGTCCTCCGTCCGTCGGTCTGTTATGACAATTTTTCTCAGGAAATCGTGGAGGTATCAAGTTAAAATTAACATCAAATACTTATGTCTACAATCCCTTAAAGCTGTAAAAAAATATTCAAAACAATACTTGCCATTGACCTAAAATCATGAAATTTGGTCACATAAAAATATGCGATTATAATATTTTGCGGTGGTTGGAAAATTGACAGTGACGTACATCGATGTACGTGAGAGTATTTTTAGAACTGCACTTTGTAAATTTTCGAACATCGATTCCCAAAATTCCCGTTTTTAAACATAAGTAATATTACCACACTGCATACCAATTTAATTATTAGCAAAATAACATTCACGAAATTGTCTGAATAAAATCTGTACTATTTTAGAGCATTCTATACCAATTTACTCCTGATAGAATGAGTAGAACTTTCCAAAATTGTACATTAAGTAAAAGTGGTTGCCTAATTCACTTAGGTACCTAAACTTCATAGAGTGTGAATTCCTAGCGCAAAGTTCTAGTTCATGCCGAAACAGAGGAGAGGTCGTAGATCTTTCAGAAGACTGTCTGTGGGAGATATCAACGTTTTCTGGCCAGTTAAAAATTAAAACCACTTAGTGCTTTTACAGTACCTTTTGATTACTCACTAGTTGGTGTGTGCGACTTCATACGCTTAGAATTTGGAAATGGTTATATAAATATATATTTCTTTGCATATAAGAAGAAAATGATCTACACACAAAACATATCGTGTTTAATTATTATATAGATAGATAGATAGATAGAGTATGCTTTATTGTACACCAAAAATAGGATACATACAACATTCAATATTAAGTAGCATGCAATGGGCGGTCTTATCGCAGTCTGCGATCTCTTACTGACAACCTTTGATGGACTATACTGTATAGTAATGGGTAACTTGTGGTGCACATTAGTCTTACTTACTAAAACAATAACATGTATACATACACACATACATACATATATACATACATACATACTCATATAAATATATATATACACATAAATACAGATAAACATATACATAGGCATAGGTTATTACAAAGATAGGTAGTGATCCTTGACGAGTTTTTGGAAAATAGTTAGTGATGTGATGATATACTCACAGAAATATAAACTAAGTACTCGTAATAGACCTGGAGATATGTTTGGTGTTTAATTTTGTAACACTGCACACTGGTGAAACAAAATGTAAAGAATCGCATAAGGATAGTTAGGGGGACAAAAGCTATAGCGTGAAATTTTTTATTCTCTGTAAGAAAACTGAATATCAAAATTAAAAATTAAAGTCATATCCCGGTTGATTTTCTGCTAATCTTCTCAGTCGTGTTTGAGCAGAACCAGAAGAAAGATTAGAAGTTTTAGATTTAGACGTTAGATATTTACGGGATCGAATTATTATTAAATAATCGTAATTTGTTTAAACTAATATAGTGGTCGTACAAAACAGGAAATCATATTATCAATTAAGCGTATGCTAGGAAAGCAATAGCCAATTATTAGTCTGTCACGTATTTAAGACATAAGCAAAATTTCATAATGCAAATTGTAGTCTCGTAGTCCGGGCATTCATTCAGCCGCGATCAATAATTACTAGCTCGGCTTCAAGGCGCGGCGCGCCGTATTATCCAAATTCGTGGAGTAGTTTTTGCGTGATGCGCGTAAAAACATACAGACAAACAAAAATATTTAATAAATATTCCTCATATTTTCTTTTTTAATTATCTCCAATGAACCTTTTTTAAATATTTCTAATTTGTAGAGTTCTCGGCTAGTTACATTGTTATAATATGTATAGTAAGATGTATATACTATACTTATAATATGTATACTATTTTTCACTTTTTTGAAGCGTAGACTTCTTCCACGTTGAGCGATTATTAGTAAGCGCAAAACTTATTTGTGCTATAAGTGACATAAGCATTAGCGGTATTAAAGAAAAACACAGCTATTTTTCATGTGTGGAGCTGTTTTAGAGAGGACATTTTTTTCATACTATTTTCTTTTGTTAAAGTTTGCTTGCTTGTGTGTGTGAGTGATAAAAAAAATTACAATTTGAATTTTAACACATTTTTTATTGTTTAGAGCTGGTACTACAATCTCTGAACCATAAAATACATGTTTGTTTTCAAAATTTATTTAAAAGAAATGGTTTGGGTATGTATATCCCTTGGAATTAAACAATGTCTTCACCAGGTTATACGTGGTTGTAGGTTGACTGGTAGTTCTCTAATCTCACTTTTCTCAGAAAGCCTTTTAGGTGTCACAAAAGTACTAAGAATTGAGAGGGCGGGGCAGCTGCCACGTAAATTATGACCGAACAGTGGCCTTTTGGTTCGAGTTTTTTGGGCAAACTATATGATTACTTATTGCCACATCTACTTTTCCCGTGAAATAAGGGAAAGGGCGTGGCTACGTGAATCATTATTCCCGCACAATCTACACACAAAGCTGTGTGTTATAAAGAAATGCAGAAACTCAAGGAATATTGCACGTATGCGTTTGATCGCGCTTGGCGCTCGCTCGAGAGCGAGCGAGCGAGCCCAAAGATTCCAATAAAAATAGGTCTTATGCCGCCTTAATCCAACGGCTTCATGAAATTTAAGCAAGTCCATCTAAAATCTTTGGACGCATCTCGAGAATCTCTCTGTAGCAGTTTTTGTCAGTTTCCCAGAGTTATTTGGTCTATATTTAGTATACAATTCTCGTATGTATGTATTTATATTTCGGGTATCTCAGAAACGGCTCTAACGATTTTATTTATATATTTAAATCTCCATGCACAATATGTACAAAGGCGGACTTAATGCCGATGGCATTCTCTACCAGTCAACCTTGGGGTGGTGGAGAAATCTTATAAGGTAGGTGCACAGTAATTACATTAGAAATTATCAATAATAATCTATTAAATCAACACAAGTTACACACAGTACATAAACAGGAGTACACACTATTACTTACATAATAAATATAATAAAATAATAATATATATTCAGATCATATATACACACATCCATATAAATGCATACATTATATTCATACACTATGAATACCGAAATACAGAGTCGAGTAACTAGCGTCCAACTCATTCAGTCATCTCATTGTGAAGGAGATCACGAACTTTCTTTTTAAATATAAGACGTTTGTGGCCATCCTGTTTTTCGGAGGGACATAAGAGAAACAGATTATTTTCTGAACGAAGATTTCTGTCATGATTAGAGGACAAGAAGCGGAAGTAGGGAGCTAGATAGGAAGGCGAAGATGGAGAGTTAAGAAAAGAATAAAGAGAAGTCAGTGCTCGCAGATTACGGCGCTGGCGATTATGTAGCCATTTTAATTGGGAACGTATAGCAGACACATGGTCATACTTGCGAAGATTGAAAATGAATCAAATGCAGTTATTGAGAAGCCAATCTAATTTATTGAGAAGGTTTGCATTCAGGTCAAAATAACACACATCACCATAGTCTATAAATGGCATAATTAGGGACTGCATGAGCGTAGTTTTAGTTTTTGATGAAATTTTGTATACAAATACAGTTTTAAGTTCAGCTACATAGTTGTATTTCCCCTAAAAACGCAATTTTTCTAAATAAATAAATAAAAACAACGATTTTACAAAAACTACCGAGCGAAGCTCGCTCTCCCAGGTACTTTTATTTTAACCTATAACCTAAAATCATTTTGTATGTTGTCGATAAGTCTTTTAAGGAACAAAGAAAAAAGATGAACAAGTGTGATTTCTTTTCTTCTCGACTATGAGTTGGATAAGAGCAAGGTCTGTTCTCCTGTGAGGGGCTCGGCAGTGACGCAGTTTCTTTACTGTACCCTCAGTTAATCAGACGCAATGGAAAATAGACTGACCCAGAATGTGCGCAACTCCGTATCGGCAGAACACCAGCCGGAAGAAGCAACGTATTACAAAAAAGGAGGCGTTATCACTTTCGTTACCAGAGTGGTGCACACAAGTACCGGACGGAATCGTAATGCAAGATGTCTCGCTCAAGAAGATAAAGCGGATATGAAGTATCCATATTTCGCTATCGCTATATCGCACCCCTATAAGTCCCCTCATAAAGATGGCAGACTAGGGTTATTTTATGACACATTAAAATTAAATTTAACGTGAGAACAGCGAAACGTACTCTTCGCTTTATGTGTTATATAATAACGGTTTTATTGACCGCTACTGATTGTCCACACGCCCACGTGTGGATTTCACTGGAACTTGGATTATAGCTTCAAGCGATTAGATGCTTTAAAGTTGAAGAAAGACTTACATATTTTAGAGTCAATATTTTTTTAGTTCTCAATATCGAAGTCAAAGTATACATATCTAATGGCATACTATTTAACATGCAATAATGAGTAGTTTACAACAAAAAAAAAATTTGGTGGTACTTGTGGCTTAATGAAGTTGAATAAGGCTTAGACTTCCCTGATTAGATACTCATAAGATAAGTTAAGAGCGGTTAGGATTTCAGATACAAAGTTTTCGCAATTACGTGCACGATTTGTGTAAAAAAATTCCTTGTTACTATTCTTAGTGTATTTGGACAATTGAAGTAAGGGCTGATGCCCTTAATTCATTTGTCAGGTTCAGTATTAGCGCAGTAGACCTAGCTATATTCCGTGCAGAGCATGAGTCGAAGCAAGTCTGCGTTCACCACAAACGTGCTCATACAATAGAAAGTCGTAACAGTGATCTTTAGACTGACGGGAACCTCTAAAAGGTTCGTACAATTTCAATCCGATGAAAAACGAATCCCCTTTTTATTAGTCTTTTTCCAGCCTTATAATTCTCAATTATAATGGGCTCAGTTTATAGTCTAACCAGGCTTGACGATCGCTCCATAGAAAATAAAATTGATATTTATATCAATTTTATTTTCTATGGACCGATCGCTTCGTGAATGAGGAGTTGATTACGGATTTAACAGAAACGCAAAACTTATTAGAGTTGGCTAGGTACTACTGAGACATTTAATCGCACTGTTTTTCTTTGCATTATACGGTGTATTTTGTATGTTAGTCAGTCAAGAGACATATTTTTAAGAGAGTTTAATTGATTACTTTTCTAAGTAGAACCCTTTATTTATTTACCGCCTTCTGAAATACTTACTTCTGCTCGTACATGTAATTAATTACATTCTCCTTATTACATTATTTTAATCGTGGGAGAGCCATGCTTCGGCATGTATGGGCCGGCTCAACCGGAGTGATACCATGACCTCACAGATAACCGACAGTGAAGCAATGTTGCATTGCTTTTCGTCGAGTGAGTGAAGTTACCGGAGGCCCTAACACTCCCCTCCCCCCTCTTCCACCCTTCGCCTACTCAAACCTTAAAGGCCGGCAACGCACTTGTGTCTCTTGAGTTGCAGATGGGCGGCGGTAGTCATTTACCATCAGGTGACCAAAAAAATTATTATACAATTAAGATACATTGCTTCAGATCATTAGCGTTTTCAGATTGAAGTGGAATGTTTTTAAATTCGTGATTTATTGCATGCACAAGACGATCTTTGTTTGATTTTTAGTGAAACATGTTTGTTTATTGACATATTTCTATTATAGAGGGGTCAAACTTCTGACTGATAACAGCCAGTTCACGTAACAGTTTTGAGACTCTGATCTGCTTGAGCTATTGTTTCCAGTCTCCAATCCACCTGTATGAGCAATATCCTATACCTTTGATTCTTACCTACCTTTCCTATTCAATACCCTGCCCTGTTGAAGGCAATAGGCTTGTGGGTGTGTACCCCTTCAGGAATACAGACGTGAGTGTATGAATGTAAACTATTTGACTGTGTAATTTCGAAAGTACACACAGTATATACCACGGAAAACTCTAGTCGAATAACACTGCCTGTATAATTGGCTTTCGACATTATCAGGGTCGTTATTGCTTTTTTGACAGGGCGAGCTTTGACAGAGAGGTAATTACTCAAAATCTTAGTAATATTGAAAATAAATGAGATGTCCGAAAAGTAGGCACATAGATTCAGAGGTTTTTCAATATTTGGTTTATAACGGTCCTGACTGTGTCCTATTTTTCTCCTCTTTTACCTTTTAGAGAGCGTGGCAAAGGAGTATTATATTTTATAGGCAATTTTGTTCACTTTATTACAGCTATTACGATCGGATTTCCTGGCATCCTTTAAGAGTACATGCTTATCAGGCATATAATATGTAGCATATTGTCTTTTTATCAACTGTTATGTATGGGGTGCGTGTGGGTTGATTTACTATTTGATTCATCTTATTTTTATTAATACTTAGGTAGCAAAACCTTATGTTAAGTACTTATTCGATTGTTTAATGACCTATTTGTTGTAGACTCAAATTAAGCATAGATTGAACTAGGTTCTAGAATAAAAATAAATGACATAATTTATTTAGGGTTCCGATCCTCAAAGGGAAAAAAAAGTATTCTTATAAGATCACTTTGTTGCCTGTCTGTCTGTCTGTAAAGACCCTTTTATTACGAAACGTATCAAAGGTCTCTCTTCTGGATAAATACATACATAGTCTACGCATATTTCATTGTTATAAATTCGTCGGTCGTCGAATGAATAAATAAGTTGATGAAAATAAACATTTTTCATCTCATTTCATTGCATTTCCATAGACTACCAAACTAGTAAAACCCCGGCTAGTAGAGAAACCCGCAAAGCTGAGATGAGGAAAATGGATTGCCTTTATATACATTTCAAGATTATAAAATTATACGTAGTTTTAAAAAAGTAATTCTTAGCTATTTTTTTCCAACTTTACTAAGTATGCCTATTACATTGTTATTCGCCCAAAACATGTAAATGAAAAGTCTTTTGGCGGTCTTTTCGCCTGTTTCATATATCCCTACCAAATTATCCCCACTGGTAAGGATAGTTGGATTTTTTTTCCAACTATCCCTATTAGTAGGGATAGTTGGTTTGTTCAACTATAGATACTTTTCCAAGCATCTCTACTGTTTTGAAAGTCTATAAGGTTAACCTTATAGAGTGTGTTTTGACATTTTCTAGATCTAAATGTGAGGTGGACAACAATACCTAAAATTTTTACACAACTTTTTTCTTCTTATTGTACACCATACCACTAAAGTACAATTAAGCAATTAACATTTAAGCAGAACAATTGGCGAACTTATCACTCAGCGCGATTTCTTCCAGACAACATTTATATTATACAAGCGGCCCGCTCCGGCTTCGCATGGGTATAAAATATATAGCCTATGTCATTCACTGAAAAAATTATTAAAATCGATCCAGTAGTTATGTAATTATTTACGACATCACATTAGAAACCTCAAAAATAACAGTATTTCTCCACTATTTAATGAATGTTATTATACATATAAACCTTCCTCTTCAATCACTCTATCTATTAAAAAAACCGCATCAAAATCGGTTGCGTAGTTTTAAAGATTTAAGCATACATAGGGATATAGGGACCGCGATAGCGACTTTGTTTTATACTATGTAGTGATAGGACAGGATAGTCCTGTGATGTATTTATATAAGATTTTTTTGGAAACTCAACTAAATCGTTAGTAGAAAGATGGTTGGTGGGTATTAGTTATAAATTCCATTCGAGTAATTATAATGGTTATCTACTTAAATACATTAAGTTAAAATTAATGAAAGAGTATCTGCTCTGGATTTAAGTGAATTTATAGATTGTTATGATTCCAACCGCGTTCCGTTTTACGCGAGCGGCCTGCAGTGATGGTTATAGCCTATAAAATGCCTATGGGCTATAACGTCCCATTCTCTGTACCAAACTAAGCCGAACATAAAGCATAAGCAATTTATTTTGATACTATTTTATTTACAATATTTTACTAGTAAAAGCCATTTTATTGTCGTTATTGTTTTAATAATGTCATTCACCCCAATGGGAAGTCTCGTTGAATGTTAGAGACTGTTTGACTAGGGAAGTACCTTCCACCCTAAATCATATGAAAAAAAAAAACTATCAGGTCGTAGGACGGCATGTCAGAAGTGAAAGCATAACTTAAATATATGTGTATTTACAATACACACCTATCTGTATATATGTGTCTGATCAGTGCTTTTTTCCCCATACCAAAAGTGGTTAACGTGCTTAAATAAGTTTTCACTTCAATAATATTCAGGGACATATTTAATTCAACGCTATCTAACTAACCATAGCTGTACTATGGGTGCTATACTTTTTTTGTTATTACATCCATACATATTACCCTAACATTAACCTAAGCCTTTGCTTGCTTGCTTTACCTATGTCACCAAAGCGAATTGACATATTCACGACAATGCAATTGAATGCTACTTAGCCAAAAAGATCATTAAATAAAGCACCTCCTTTCTTTGCCGCACCATTAAAATGTAGAATGCATTACCAGCACACGTGTCTCATTGACATATAATCCCGGGTCCTTTAAGCGGGGCGTGAAAAAGCATCTCTCCAGGCCTTCAAGCTGAGGGCCACCATTTTAGTATCATGCGTATCTATAATGGTGGTCATTAGTCTTTGGATAAAAAAGGTCGTTAAATCCCAATACAACACTACCAGCCCTATTAAAAAAACTGTGTCGTTCGTCGGTTTGTAGGTTAATTTGTTTTAATTAGATCGAATTGCAGGCAGGGTTTAGGGAATGTCATTTCTCATATTGATATAATCCATCAGTTATCCGTTTAACAGGAGCGATGTGTGCATCTAGCTTTGACTCGCGTTGACCCACACGATACCTGAATCACGATGTCACTTAAAATGGATAGCCACCAGTCCGTACCGACGCAACTTGGGAAGAGTATTATGCATGCCAAAACTTCTACTAAATATACCACAAGAGCTGAAGCTGCAGCGATGATCTCTTCGACTTTGAATTTTAGAATGACAAAATGGCTTCGAATCTCAAGGCCGAACAGACTGACACGCGCCATTCGAAGAGCCTTGGTGTGGTGCGTGGCTATCGGTGGTCGTCGGCCGTGCGCGAATAATCTGTTGAATCACAAACCACGGGAAGTCAATTTTACTCTGACTGTTTACTAATGTGTTTGTGTAAGAAAAAACTATTCTCTCTTATTTTTTTTTTAACGATTACGCTGCTAATGAGGTAAAAAATATTTTGATTGATGATGGTGTACACAAAAGGCGTGTAGCTTATAGTATCTGCATAATTGAGCTAAATCAGAATTTGATTCAACAGCAAATGGATTGGCAAATCCTTACTCAAAAACGGCTCAGCGCGTTACAGGACCCGCAATTTATAGAAACAATTACACAGAGCGTCCAAAATGTTTCTCAAACCGCAGTTCAGGATCCATTATCATCAGGTACCCTATACCGCTAATGTAACAGAGCGTGGATTCTATATGATTTAATTAATCTGGGGTTTGATTGTAAAACTATACTTTCAAACTGTCGCGGTTCCTGATATGTAATTACACAAGATCACAACCGATATTATCTAATGTAGACCTGGTGGAAACGTCAGGCAGTTCAAATGTTTGTATCTACTCTAACCATTGCGTTTATTTCCGGTAATCTGTATATTTTTTACTAATATCATAAAGCTGAAGAGTTATTTGTTTGAGTGTTTGGTTAAATGCGCCAATCTCAGGAACTACTGTTAGGATTCGAAAATTTTTTTGGATTTGGATAGAGTATTCATTGAAGGTGTGTGTGCTGTGCCAATAAGGAGCGGAGCAGTGACCATAAGCGCAGGTGAAACTGAGAGGAACGGCTAGTATAATATAGACGGAAACCGTGACTGACTGACTGATCTATCAAGGCAAAGCTCAAACCGTGACCGACTGACTGATCTATCAACGCAAAGCTCAAACCGTGACCGACTGACTGATCTATCAACGCAAAGCTCAAACCGTGACTGACTGACTGATCTATCAACGCAAAGCTCAAACCGTGACTGACTGATCTATTAACGCAAAGCTCAAACCGTAACTGACTGACTGATCTATCAACGCAAAGCTCAAACTGTGACAAAGCTCTAACCATGACTGACTGATCTATTAACGCAAAGCTCAAACCGTGGCAAAGCTCAAACCGTGACTGACTGATCTATTAACGCAAAGCTCAAACCGTGACTGACTGACTGATCTATCAACGCAAAGCTCAAACCGTGACTGACTGACTGATCTATCAACGCAAAGCTCTAACCATGACTGACTGATCTATTAACGCAAAGCTCAAACCGTGGCAAAGCTCAAACCGTGACTGACTGATCTATTAACGCAAAGCTCAAACCGTGACTGACTGACTGATCTATCAACGCAAAGCTCAAACCGTGACTGACTGACTAATCTATCAACGCAAAGCTCAAACCGCTGAACGGATTGGGTTGAAATTTATCAAACAGATAGTTATTACGACGTAGGCATGACTTAGTCTGACTGACTCCTACTCCTGACAATTCAAAAATACCCATTATTGGTTTAATTGAAAGGATTTTGATTTGATTAGAGAAATAGTAAAAACTAAGGGTGTCATTTTGAAGTTTGTCTGGATGTTTATCACGTAATATCACCAAGTTTTGAAATTTAGTACACTTGAACAACTAGTCGAAAAAACAACTAATCCATATTGATATTATAAATGCGTTAGCGCTTTCACGCCTAATCCGCTGAACTGATTTAGATTAATTTTGGTATAGAGATAAACAAGACCTTGAGGAAGGATATAGGCTACGATTTGTAGCGAAAATAAACCTTGAAGGTGTCAAAACATCATCAAGATCAAAGTTTTAAGACAAGGCCTATATGCGCTACTGGCTTTATACGCAACACATGAACAATTCTTAATGCGGGAGTTAATCAGTTCTCATGTATAATATAAATATAAAAAAATATAATATAAAAAAATATTAAACAATTTCAGTAGTTTTAGCAGCTTAAATAAAATCGATTATTATTTTTAATTAAATAGAAGACGTGTTATTATGTACTGGTTATACTAATAGCTACCAATCGAACTGTCAAAAAAAAAAGAATGTACAGAGCACAGTAACACTACTAAGTACCTACTCTTGTGCATATGGAACGTTAATTATTTGCAAAATATTAATAAGTAGGGTTCATAATATATACAACAAGTGACAAGTTCTTACGAAAATATGTATCATTTGCTTATAATATTGTAGGTAGACGCTAATATAGGGACAAATATTCCACTTTCATTCAAATATTAATAATATTTTAATGAAATTGAGAATGAAACTAAGAATTTTCAAAAAATCCCAAAATCAATGAATGAAATAGGTACCTACTGCAAGTTGTCAAGAACATTTGAAGCTTGTGAGAAGGGAGAGATATTGTCAGAGAAGGACAAATAGATATACAAGTATTGAGATCAATTCAGACGCACTGTTCCAAGGCACGGATACCAAGGCAGAGTTTGAAGCGCTCAGTCGATGATATCGTCTACGACAAAATACAAGCTCATAGATTAACTACAAGATGCACAAATAGGTATTATGGCCAATTAATCAATAGGGATACACATAGGTATGTATTTCTTAGCGAGCTACTTACTTACTTGTATACATGTAATCAGATAAATTGACAAATTATTGAATAAATTATGTTGTCGCCACATCAGAAACTCTTATTTGATTTTTTAAATATAGGGGAAAACTATAATAGTTGATAAATCAGTTCACTATTTAATAAAAAAAGACCTAATGGACATTATTATGCCTAGTTATACCGGTAGCGCAACGCGGTAGACAATAGTGGGGCGATAAAAAGCTAGGCTTGCAGTATAGCAGTTACTGTTATTTAGTGATTTTGATAGTTTACAACAATAGTGGCCAACAATTAGACCTAAAGCACAGCTAGTAAAGGTATGTGACTAAGGCAATGTATAGCTCCTCGTCATTGTTGAATATTGTATTTGTAAAGGTATGTGACTAAGGCAATGTATAGCTCCTGGTCATTGTTGAATATTGTATTTGTAAAGGTATGTGACTAAGGCAATGTATAGCTCCTGGTCATTGTTGAATATTGTATTTGTAAAGGTATGTGACTAAGGCAATGTATAGCTCCTGGTCATTGTTGAATATTGTATTTGTAAAGGTATGTGACTAAGGCAATGTATAGCTCCTGGTCATTGTTGAATATTGTATTTGTAAAGGTATGTGACTAAGGCAATGTATAGCTCCTGGTCATTGTTGAATATTGTATTTGTAAAGGTATGTGACTAAGGCAATGTATAGCTCCTGGTCATTGTTGAATATTGTATTTGTAAAGGTATGTGACTAAGGCAATGTATAGCTCCTGGTCATTGTTGAATATTGTATTTGTAAAGGTATGTGACTAAGGCAATGTATAGCTCCTGGTCATTGTTGAATATTGTATTTGTAAAGGTATGTGACTAAGGCAATGTATAGCTCCTGGTCATTGTTGAATATTGTATTTGTAAAGGTATGTGACTAAGGCAATGTATAGCTCCTGGTCATTGTTGAATATTGTATTTGTAAAGGTATGTTTTTACATTGTAGATGTTTATGGTTATGTGTTCTATGTGCGTGATTGTAGTGTTTTAGTGTAAGTGTGGAAATTTTAAATTCAACTATTAAAAAAGTATTACTTACTTTACGTACGTTTTGTGTTGTTAATGATCATAAAAATGTGCTTCAATTCGGCATTTAGTCCAAATGACTTCAGGATATACCAGTAACATAAATATATCATTACGTATTAATAGATCAAGCTCAGTATTCAGTAAATGATAGTTAAACCAATCCAATAGATTTCTTCTATTTCGGTCACTTTTACGTTCACAATTAAACACGAGTATAAAAAACCTTCGACTTACAGGTTTTTTTGAGACGTCGTAGTACACACGTAATTTATTGTAGAATAATATATCCATGGACGGTTGACGTCAGTGTTATTAAAAATGACTAATGAGGAATTCCTAAATATGACACGTATTTACTTAGTCTAATTGGACTAAGTAAATATGTGTCATATTTAGTGACGAGACTGTTTATTCTATAACCAACCTATACGAGCAAAAAAGTTTATTTGATTTGAAGCCTCGATCGCAATCAAGTAAATAGTTACTTGATTGCGATTAGATTGATGATTCGATTGATTGTATACATACATAGGTATGTATACAATCAAATAGATTTTATGAGATTAGGGGTTCACCTTATTATGCAAATCTCCGATCAAAGGAGTGTCGTGTCTGTCGTGATAATCAATATTGATCTAGATGGGCAAACGATGGAACCGATTTATTGTACCTGAGCATATTGGATTCCATCGCAGGCGGAATATGAAATGATTTGACGCAACTGTAGAGCTGAGACCTAGATTCCAATGGAATTGTTATTATTTATGGACTACGGCAATCCTATTTTCAGATACACTGTGGTTTGTCACATGTGCAGAAATTTATTTCACAGTAGAGCAGACTCAAATGAACTCTGATCGACATATCTAATACACTCGTAACTATAGAACATAGATAAAGTACACCGCTAGTCGACATTCTCGAAACTATCCTGTCCGTTAATATTTGTACTGTGATCGTAAATTTTAAAATTTGTAATTTTATAATTATATATACTGCAATTCAAATAATGACACGATCTGGTACAGAGAAGCCTGCTCAAGAAGACTGCTAGAGAAGAGACTGCGTGCGGCTTTAAGTGAGGAGAGTTTGCTCTCCTCTACGAAGACGGGATGCTCAGATATGATGAGGACCCCCAAGAGGTCGGCTGTATAGTACATAGCGCGTTCACTTTGACTTTCGTCAATACGTGTAAGATGGAGGCATCGTGTTTAGTTTCAGGTCTTTCGACTACGATTTCGCTTAGTGAGTTATCGATTTGGCAGATTTTTTTTTATTAATTCAATTAAATAAATTTAATTAATATAATAATAATAATAATTCCTCATGACGACAACCTCGTGAAAGTTGAAAAAGAAAAACAAATCAAATATTTGGACTTGTCTCACGAGATTGTCGATATGTGGAATGTCGATTCGGCGATCATTGTTCCGATTGTCGTATCTGCTCATGGATTGATAGCCAAAAGCCTAGACCAACACCTTAAGAGGCTTGCGTTAGACGGCTGGATCAAGGGACTGATGCAGAAGGCAGTTCTTCTCGACACGGCCCGTATAGTGAGGAGGTTCCTGTCTTTGGATCCCTAACCACCGGTGTCTTGGTCCCTGTACCCGATGTCGGTGGTATACAATTTTTTATATTTTTAAATATATATTTTGTTTTATAGGTACGTATTTAAAAATGTAATTAATAAGTTTTATGTTGAATAAAGAGAATAATAATAACTCCACACATCTCACACACGGCCGTCTGATCCCAAACTAGGCAGAGCCTGTACTATGGTAACCAGGCTGCTGATAAACATACTTATATATTTCTAAATACATACATATTATAGGTAAATTACACCCAGACACAGAACAAATGACCGTGCTCATCACACAATTATTTGTCCTGGGTGGGAATCGAACCCACGACCCCTGGCTTAGCAGTCAGGGTTACTAACCACTAGACCAACAGGCCAGACCAGTACCATTCTGCGAGGCAGAGCCTGTACTATAATAAAAGGGATTTTTTATTATAGAATACTAGCAACTAGATAGTAATAAGAAACTAAATACATGTTAAAACTGTTACTAACAAAATGGAATATACGGTTTGAAATAAATTTATTATTATTTTTAACATAAGACACAGAACAATTAATTGTGCTCACGTCACAATTATTTGTCCTGGTTGGGAATCGAACTAACGACCAGCTCAGCAGTAAAGATCACAGACCACTTAAAAATATCCGTGTCACTCGGGATGATGTAAGGATTCTAACGATTCCCCATACATCCAAATATAACACTTATTTTTTTGGGTAGTTGTGTAAAATTAAGGTCGTGTGTCATCGTTATTTCTAGGGTTGTCAGGATTAAATACTGCGCTGTAGTTGCGTTATTTGGATTTGTGCCAGGTAGATAGCAATAGGCTCGCAACCCATACCATTATAACATAAACTACCTACCTGTTATGAATGTTGGTGTATACAGTTGATCAATAAAAACTCCTTTGTTGTCTCAAATGATGGATGTTTGTTATTTATGAATGAATGAAGTCTTTATTTTGCGAGAACACGGGTACATTATTGTTTAATAGATCTTGACATCGAAAATAAATTTAAGGGTGTAGTCAAATTTAGCTCATTATTCGACACTAGTATGTAACATAATCATAGGAGTGAGGAATACCTGTGTTGATCTATAACCGCCCGTTTCCAAATGGTTGAGCCAACAATAGAAAATAAAAAAAACACAAAAAAAACAAAGTTTAATAATATTTACTAAATTACATACGTTATTAAGATTAAAATTAAATAAACGCAACTTAGGGAGACTGAAAAATAAGAAAAAATAATAAAAAAAGGAGAAAATAAAAACATATGAGATAGAAAACATGTTAAAAATTGAAGAAAACAATATAACTCCAAGTTTGTAATTAAAGTTGTAGCCTGAATTAGAGTAAAACTATATATAGACATCTGTGCTCTGCTGTTTAACCTGCTTATAATTTAAAAGAAATCACTGATTGCTATCGTTTATAATATCTACTTCAGTATAGACAATATTGATAGTAAAATTTTCTTGTGGTATTAGATTAAAATTTTCGCCGCACCCTGTTCTAGATAAGCCAGCAAACAATTGCAACACCATTCCCTTGTGTTTAATTTTTATTAAAAGTTACTACAAATGACAGCTTAACGGGCAACTATGCTTTTTTAAAACTAAATAGTAAATTTGTTTGAATACGAGGCATAAATACCGTTTCCCCAACTACTGGCCTTGTCAAAACTATACGAACTTTGATATTGTTTCTAAGAAATTTTATTTGAAGTCTGGTTCTGTTACATAAAGTGGATGGCTGGTTGATGATGTTGATGGTTTCGAAATACAATATTTGTTTAATTCGTTTACATCACACCACTACTAATATAGTCCAAGACCGAAACCGAGTATTGAATTATTTCAATTTTCCATAATTTCATAAGCAAAATTCATAAAGTAAAATGTATCTTTATCAAATTATCTGGATAATGAAGTAAGTTATGCCCAATAATAATGCTCATATATAACTTTTTAATTTTCAATAATTTTTTGTTACAAAATAGGTATCTTATTATGACTTATCTATAAAGGATTCAGGGGCATATGTTCGGGAGCAGTGTTTCTACCGACTTGTTTTACAAAAATCAATATTTAAGGCTAGCTGAGAAATATAGCCTAATGTTATAAGCTTATACTATTTCTCATAAATCAGGCTATCAGAAATAAAAATTTTTTTTCAAATCCGACCAGTAATTTCACAGAGATTTAAATAAACAAACAAACCATCTAACAAAAAAACTCTGCAGCCTTATTATACTCGTATTGGTATAGATTTGTATCAAAAGTTTAAGATTAAAAACAATTAACATAACCCAGTCTAGTCTCATTATACTTGCTAGTTCTGTATTAATTAGGCCTCAGTTCAATATGGCTTACTGATTGTGACTTACAATACGCTTATTTTTACATGCTTTATATTCGTTTGACTTGTATCTAACTATCTAACGGTACTTTTAACGTAGTTTTCAAAACTTTCGATCCCCATGCATACGTGACCGATGAAAGACTAAAAATAATTTTTAAATATGAAGAGTTTGTTATATAGCAAAAAAAAATTCCCTGGTTCGATCTCATATATAAAAATCAATGTTTGTTTGTTCGTATTTTGTACACTGCCGTACCGTTCATCCAATTATGTATTACAAAATTTTGCATGCACGTTGAAAGGCGTATAGAGAAGAGTATCTCTCATCCAAAAAGAAAGAGCAAAGCCGCTGGCAAAAGCTAGTTATATTGTAAAAAAATTAAATAAGTTTAAATTAAGAATTAAGTTATTAACAAAATAGTTAATTTGATTGTAAGAAAGCGTGACAGTGTGACATCAAATGTTCATTTGTAGCTATTTATAAAAGAATAGTTATTATTAAAACGTAGTAAAATGCCAACAGTAAGTAGCAAACTATAAGTTCGTTACGAACAAAGTCTTAATAAATGCACAAGTGGCCGGTTTACATCGGTAGTTAATTCAGCGAGTATATACTCTTGTTCACGTTGTTTGAACATTGGCTGCAGGCCAAACTGGATTGCAACCAACTCCAAGCTTTCATTTCATTTGAATAAATTGTAGATTGCAAACGAGTAAATACAATCTGAGTTTGGTACATAATTTTTGTAATGATTTAAAGTTTCATCAATATTTAGGTCACATTGCGAAATTGCTTTTTTCTCTAAATTATTATTAGTGACAGTTATTGTTTCTTAAATTAGTATTAAATACATTTTTTTTCGAGAGCATTTTTGCATTTTTTGCAAATCGTTTTTTTTTTACAGTTAATCTTTGTCTTTTCTGTCCTTTTTATTGAAATTTATGACATGTGTGTTTTTTGACTAAACTATATTTTTGCTTAATAGTGTAATCTGTTGAAACATTAGGCAATTTAAATTTATACTATAAATTTACATATTTTGAATATGATGGCGTTTATTCAAATATTTAATAATAATATATTTGATTGTTATAAGATTTTGATATTAATTTGTAGCAAAAAATAAAGACCCACTTGTAGGCATGTAACTAAAAATATATTCAACATTATATACTCTACGTATAGACTATATAGACATCTTTGGAGCTGTACAGACAATACGCTTTGGTGTGTATAGTACTTAGACAGAAATAGCAATATCAGACCCGTTCCTTATTATGAACTGTGTATACATTTGTTAACGAGACCCACACAAACAACGGGAGCACCCTGTAAAACCAACCATTCTGTGACTGCTTCATTGTGGCTGATTAGCACGCAATACACGATTGACTAGTATCACCAAGCTTGCTATTAATGTATCGAATTTTTTCAAACTGAAAATCTACAACTTAATAATGGACTCCATAAAAGGAGAAGGTTTAAAAAAGTATATATAGCTAGCAGGTGATTTCTAGAGGTTGTTACTATTATATTATATATAATAATGTATAATCCTACCTATTGAAATATCCTACCGTTGCACAAGTTAATGATCATGTTTTTTGTTTTTAAAGATTAAGCGCTATTCTCTAAAAATATAGTAGAAAACCCCAAGTTGTTTGAACTACAATGATTATGCACATATTTCAACGAGGGGCGGATCCATCGACCAAGAAAAGAGGTCATGAATGAATATTTTAGGATAAGTAACCTTGATGTGTTTTAATTCCATTAAATTTATTAACATATTATGTTCTTCGGTTTGTGTATTCGTCCTTTCCATCAACCATCAAAGTACGTGTATACTTTATTATTTACCTTTTATGTTATGTAGTAGGTATTTAATTTTATTAGCAAACGGATTTATACATAGTTGAAAATAAAAGCAAATTGCTTGAACCTGTTTTGAGATGAATGGATCCACATTCCACCTTCTTCAGCTTAAAACTATCTTATTGAAGACAATCTACATTTGAATTTAGAGAACGTGAGGGTTTAAAAGCTACTATCCACCAGTCTAGAGGATATATTTATATACAATTTTATTTTATTTAATATTCAAATCCTGTTTTCACTCGTCCTTAACGTACCCGCCCTACTCCAATCCGCATTAGTGTCGCTTCGGACAAATTAGTCTGTTAATACCTGGACACAATATCACACAATGACATTTGAAATAAAACCTGTAATCTTCCCAGATTAGATGTTATCCTTAACAAGTTGAAAGACGAACAATGTTAGACACACTTTTACCTGACAATACCTGAACAATGGCAATATGCCCAACACAGTTAACTAGAAAAATATTACGGGATAACAGATTTAGCTTAAAGCGAGACAGTTTTGTAAGACTAGAGCCTTAAGTGGTTACCAAAGGCCATACAATACAAACTTAGGAAGATTAGATACACAAAGTTATTAGAGGAAAGTCACCATTTTGTTATATAAAAGTATTTCAAAAAAGTTAAGCACTTACGAAATAAAACGATGATAATGTGAGACTTAAGCTTTAACTACGAGTATAAGGTTACCGCAGTCAGATTCTGCGGTTTGTAATTATCCCGTTGTGTTTCAATTATTTCAATTGCGAAGTATATCACATCACTAAGTGTAACAACGCTCACGTTTTAGTAAATGATTACTTTACCAAATAAATTAATTATTCACCAACTTCATGTTAAACTGCCCGAATCTCTGTTAAGTTCTATTTCACTGTAATTTGAAAGCAGTGAATAGTTCATCAGTGCCACCATTCACTACAAATAATGGTACAAGTTCTGTTTCGACTGCAAGGCACGCTGCGACATCTGTCTTTTCAAAATATGACCGCATTAGAAACTAATTACTACTTGTAAGATGTCGAATTTGTGTGCCTCGTTCTTTGTTTTTACACCCTTCTATTAATTATTAAACACGATGCGTGATGAGCAATGTTATAGTTTTGAGTTAGTAATAATGTATAGAGGTTGCAAACATGACGTAAGAGACCTACAAATATATCAGAGGTTCACTCATAAAAAACACTTTTATATGGGGATTTCCATAAAGTGAAATAATTTCGCGCCATCTAGTGACATAACTTTTGTCATTAGTGAGATAACATCGCAAGAGGCAGGCTATACAGTGCCTAAAACGTAAAAGTCGCTGAGTCGTCGATAATCGCTGAGAAAAAAATATTTATTGAATGGAGTGGTGAGCAGTGCAGCGACCGAAGAATGTTTCAGTGTTGTGGAGACGTTGAATGAAACCGGTGCATGTCCGTTCTTTGTTGAAGTTTAAGAGAGCTCTATGTTTAACAATTGGCCATTTCTATTTTGGATTTCAATGCTTATTTTGATGAATGTATCGTTAAAAACTAAATATCTATTTAAAAAATATCACATTACGTTACTCCACAGGTGTTACACAAATGGCCACTTACAAAAGTAACAATAAAGAAGAAATCAGTTCACACAGTTATGTACTTTTAAAATATCACTAGCCTATCGTTAGCACTCACAGTCTATTATGCGTCGTATGACATCAAGTGAGAGCCTCTTTTACATTGAACAAGGCCTATCCCCCATATATATCCCTCTATATCCCATCTAAATATGACTTTCGTCATGTTTAGATGGGATATTTAGATAGATCGTATTTTAATAAGAAGGTCGTATTTTAATACGAAACTTTCTTAACACAAAAACGGTAGGTATGTCTTAAAATCGTTACTTGTAATAACAAGAACGCTTGTTCACCAGTTAAAATAACATAAAACGAGTTATCAATTCGAAAAGTCGTTATTATTGTAGCAATTGAAAATGTAATGTACGCTTGTAAAAACACCATATTTTACGATGATAAATTTAATGGAGTTATATAAAAATGGGGTTCCTTGGTGTTTTAATGTGAACATGCACCAATTTATCATAGTAATTCTTTTAAACGCAATTATTTACACATTGTTTGTGTACTGTCTAGAGAGATCGACATTTTTGGTTTTGGTTCTATATATTTCAAGAATAATAAACTCGGTTGATGTCGATGAATCGATGAATCGAAACAAAAAAGGAAGCCATTTCACTTATTAGTATTCAGGCACCATATGATGGCAGGAAATTTTGTAGTACCGATAACGGCTTACCCTTGGCCGGCGTTTATGCTCGTTTGCCACAGATGTTTATTTTAGAAATATAAAAGAATGTGCTATCTCTCAAGGAGATAGCCATAATTTATATTGTATTTTTTTGCGATGCTCGAAACGTCAGAGCGGGGCCAATGTTTATCGTTATAAAATACCTGAAAAGAAACTATGTAGGATATACAACAAAACAAACTTGACTGCATGGGTGGGGCAATGGTTAAAGTGGTCGCCTCGCCACTACGTGTGAGTGTTGTAGGTTCGATTCTTGCACAGGACAAAAATTTGCGTGATCTACAAATAGTTTGTCCCGAGTGTGGGAGTGTTCTTTGTGTCCGTTTGTTAATGTTTGTAAAGTCCCCCGCCACACAGGAATCATTCATAGTGCGGGAGTTGTCTTTTAATAAAGAATGTTCTGTATACTCCCTCTTAATATCTATTTTAAGCGTAATATGTTTCAATACACTAATCAAGTCGAGCAGTTTTCATGCCACGTTTTAAAAAAAGGCTTTATAAAAATAAAGGTAAAACTCTGCAAAGGATAAAACTGGACCTTTTTAATGAACCATTGAAGCGATAAGCTAAACGCCGATCCGACCGATAAAATTGAAAAACAAAACAGTATAAAACCGGTTCAACCGTAATTGCTCAAAATAGAAGTAGCACAACATCACAAAGAAGTTACGAAACATTTTTTTACTTTGAAATTTAGCGATGAATGTGATTCTTAACTACAACCAAAGCAGTTGGCAGTAGTGATGTCTGGTAAATAGCAGTAGTATAATAGTATATTTATTAATAAAACTAAACTTAACTTAACTTTAAAACTAAACTAAACTAATAAATAGAGCGCAGATAAACATACTTACATTTTGTTTTTGTAAATAAATTCATACATATTATGGATAGAAACACTTACAACAAAGCAAATAAATATAGCGGGAGTCGAAGCCGCGGCTCCTGAAGTTGCAGTAGGATGTTTTACCACGACGCCACACATCGTCAGCTGATACCTAAGAAGTACTAAGAACTAACACTATAACATTTCATTAGCTCTTTTCCTATGCAAATGCAACAATTTGTATAACACTGGAAGTTGTAAACTGTGACCATTGACTGCTTCTGTAATTTTCCACGTCTAGGCACACAACAGGCTCCAGGTCTTGCACAACTCTGCGGTTCCAATTCAAAATCACTATTCCCTGCTAGCTGAGCTCGTTGCTGTTAATAAAACCCAACACATTTTAGTTCCCTGTATAATAACAACCATTAAAAAAGCGTGACGGATAAAACAGGGACAGTTCCCTGCAGCGTTATATTGTAATTGAACAATTAATTGTTCTTCTTGTTTAGAATTGAGTATTAATACTCAATTCTAAACAAGATCCTTAAAAAAAATACTGCAAGAGTGGGTCAAGAGGGCAAAATGGGGTCAAGAGGACACGAGGGCCGGGCTTTCTTAATTAGAAAACAGAATTTCTACGACTTTCTAAATCGATGAATTCATGTTTAGAAGTAAACTAACTTAGTTTATTCTTATCAAAACTGCGATAACCCTGATGAATATAATTAAAACATTTTTAAAAACAAGCTTTAATGGGCCTCAGTGAACAGACTATTATAATTCAATGCGTGTAAGTAGTTTCGTGTCTGTATGACCGTTGAGGGTTTCCCTTGTCTGGAGCCCATCATTAGTGCAGAATCAGTTCATGCTTATCATAAAAATGCATTGTCATTGGAACTGAACCAACATATAAAATTTTAACTCCGTAGGATAAGAGCAAATGGTTTTAATTCAGTTTTCAAACATTGCAAGTAAAAAAAAAGCTGGTAAAAAAGACTTTTTTTATAACAGAAGACATTTTAATATGAATGTTGTGAATATGATGTTAAGATTGTATTATTCGTTTTTTTTTATATTTGTGCCTTAAAACTTCGGTTTCCTGTAATGTTTCTAAGAAATAGAATGTTTTGGTTTTATTAAATTCTGTACCAAGAAGTGGGTAATTGTTTTTTTTTACGTATGTTTCTCGGTTTACATTGGAAGTATTAATGGGAAATGAAATTGTATTAAAAAAAAACATTTCCGTCTTCTGAACAATATTTTAACATATTTTTTTATTACCTATATCAAGACAATACCGAGAGACAGCACAAAACAAATAATAGAAGAATATAAGCAAATAATTTGGTGCACTATTTTTGTGGTTTAGCATTTATACGCACAAAAATATATATATTTATATTTAAAATTTACACCATATGCGGCGTATAATAATATTAGAAGGAGACCTGACTTTAGTGGGATTTAAAACAGATAGAGGAGATTACTTGTATAAGAAAATAAATCTTAGGGTGTTACAGGAACGTGTGGTCATATTTTAGGGTCGTAGGGTAGACCCCGTGAATAACGTAAAGCGCTAACAATTTTATGAAAATTCATGATTTTTAATGCGCGTGTAATTTTATTAAGCCGTTTTTACGTAATTTTTAAAGTTGTTAGTTGTTGTTTAAAAATGTTTGCTTTCTGCGCTTCTTTTATATACAAACTGTAAATATTCAAAAATTCACGTTACTACGTTCGCGAAATTTTCTTAAAAAGGGCTACAAAGAATTCTCTTCACGTATTAATATTAGGAATAGCCATGTAATTTAAATTTCTCTTTGTGTAAGAATTTGAATAACTCATTTCAAAGATTACAGAGTAAAGTCTTGTAACATTAATTACATATTTCTAACATACTCATATATATATTGTAGTGATGAGACCTCTCGCCACCGCTTGCATACTCCTTCGATTTGAATAATAACTCTTTGATATGCGAGAGGCCTGGACTGGTGGCACCAAACTCGAATTTAGAACTTGTTCAAAATATTTTATGAAGAATAAGAATAGAAGAAAATACAGTCGCGGAGAGGACAGAAGACTGTGACGACTGTCGTGCCAAAGGTGCACGGAATAATTCAAGAAGTGGTATTTAAAATTAATTTGTTTAAAGTTATAATTGTTACATGAATAATCTGATCCTGATTATATCGCATAGTGCGTTTGCCTGCTCTAATTTTCCTCCTCTAGATAGAACCTATCGTGACTGGTTACCGTAAAGCCCCTTTATACGTGGTGGAGTACGCCGCAGTTGATTTAGAAGAAGTACTCCACGCGTTACAATATGTAACATCTAAATTTTGTTGAAACGTTTTTGTTCACGATTCTTACATGCGGGCTTTGAACATAATTAATTAAATGAATGTTTTGTAATAATAATAATAAATCATTTATTCACTAGAATGTAGTTACATATTGGTGTTTATTTTGTGTTTAGACCTCTCACATCCTACCATTATAATGGTGTCTAAATACGTAAATTCATATATTCTGGTACAAAATTCAAAGCAAGACCTTGGTTTGTCGTTAAAATTGAAATGTTAAATAAAGTATTACAAATAATGTCAAACTAAATATTAAAGTAACACGTATTGAGATTAAATTATAGGTAATTATGTGTAATAAAATAAGTAAATTAAATAAATAACATTAATTAAATGAGATATTATCTTTAAATGTCATAAATTCATTTAAATTATAAAAAGATTTTTCAATTAACCACTGTGTTAGTTTTTTTTAAACAAAGATAGCGGTAGTTCTTTGTATTTATTTGGTAGCTTATTATATACCTCTATAGCCTTTACATAAACATTTCTCTCAAATATATCTAAACGGCACCGAGGACGAAGAAGTTTAAATTTATTCCTATCATTTCTACCTAATGTTTGCGAACACATATTAAAGCATTGTGGTTGCCGTTTTACAACTTCTGTATTTCATTGACATATGTGTAACGAACATCAATCTATTAATTTTTAGTATAAACTGAACTGTTATTGTATAGACCTGCCGTAGCATGGCAGGTCATCATAATTATAGGAATACTGGACACGTTTAGGTATGAAGTAGCCGTTTTCAAATGTTTTTTTAATTTAATACTCTGTGCGTAAAATATGCTTAAATAGGACAAATAATTCTCTGCAAGTATTTATTAATATAATAATATGTAAATAACGTATTGGAATAAGATTTTCTTTCGTTTTTTAATCATGTGCAATAAATCTAGAAAAACTATGGTTGTGTCACGCAGTCTTGTCCTGAGTAGTTGATGAGACTGAGACTTCACTTTAAACAATCTGTATATTTTTTATCATAAAATACTTATTAGTTAAATATAATACAGTTAGTGAGCTGTACAAAAGCTAACATATTCCCAGCTTTTACAGCACTTTTCTATTTTAAGAAAGCTTATCTCTGGATTCCTTTTGAATCAAATAAAAACATTTTTTTTACAAAGTGCACTTATGAAAGTCTAAGGCCGTAGCATTAACATTACTTTTCGTGTTTACAAAACGGCAATAAAAATTCAAACCCATTCACTTTCAATTGCCAAGTTACAACGTGAACTATGGACCATTGTCTTAGCTAATAGAAATGCGAATGCGACTACTAAACTGATCATTTTCAAATTTTGCTTGCGCGTTATCAGAGAAACAGAACAGGACATAATATCGTACTTTCATAAAAAAAGAACTGTTCCTGTTAGTCTAGTGGTTAGTGACCCTGACTGCTGAGCCAGAGGTCGTGGGTTCGTTCCACCCAGGACAAATAATTGTGTGATGAGCATGATCATTTTGTTCTGTGTCTGGGTGTAATTTATTTATAACTAGCACAGACATCTACTACAATCTATAACTAGTACTACAAAGACATCTTCAACAATAATCATCATATTTCAATAAATTTACACAAAATTTTAACAAATTATACACCGTCTATTAGTGAAAACCGCATGAAAATCCGTTCAGTAGTTTTTCAGTTTATCACGAACATACAGCCATACAGACGCCGCGGGGTCCTTTGTTTTATAATATGTATGTATTTGGAAATATTTAAGTATATCTTATATATTATCAGCAGTCTGGTTTGGTAACCAGACTGCTGATGAACATACTTAAATATTTCTAAATACATACATATTATGAAACAACCTGACTACAGAACCTGTACTATGGTTAGTACAGGTTCTGCCTAGTTTGGGATCATACGGCTGTGTCTTAGATATGTGAAGTTAATATTATTTTTTTATTATTATAAATAAATCTTTTAGACCTGCCTATAGGTTCCATGTAGATTTTTTGTTAACGATTAAATATCGTAATTCATTGAACAATTTCAATTCACACACGCAATCGATATTTGTAACTCATCTGTGATAAAGCTATCCATCGAATTCCTCCAACCCACATAGTACATAATAAAATAACTTTCGTACGTACATTATCTATAAAAGTGTGTGGTGCGACACTCGCGTTTTATCGCCGCAATCGCGTTTACTGTTACACTGTGAACATATCGAGCGATAACAACATGAACACGGTAATATTATGGTGTCGAGAACAAGTTAGTTGCTTGTGTTTCTTTGAGATTAAATGGTTATGTCTATGGGGCGGTTTATAGCGAATTGTCGTCGAGATCCTGTTAGCGATACGGCCCCGTTCCACCTCGTATGGTGTTCCTAAAAAATAGACCGTGAACCTTTATCTTTGCCGGGTGTATTCAATGGTGGGTCTACTTGGATTTAATTAGGCCAGTACAGAATTGTAAGAGACCTTGTGACCCCATTGTGATGTGACGCAATGTTGAAGTTGAATGTAATAAAACGTAGATGGTTTTGGGACCACAGCTATTCACTGTGTTGGTGATTGCCCTGGTCTAAACAGCTCAATAAGATCCAAGTAAATTTTTTGAAGGGAGCCGCCATTAACACATAAACTTGGTATGAATGTTAGTGCATATAGAAATAGTGTTTATGGAAAATGTGTCAGTCTGGATTTTTAGTGAATCTTTTCCATTGCCAAAGCCGCACCGATCCAGTTGACATTCCGTGCACTTTTACCATCTCTTTTATTGACAATTTATCGGAGGGTAGTTGCAACGACAGCAGGATTTTTCCTTTATTATTTGTATTGGATATTAATTATTTTAAAGCTTTTCAACAATAATTTTTTTTTTTTTGAAAATGGGGCCCCCCTCTCCACCCCTTTGGGGGACTATCCGCCATTCACGAACTTAACCTTCAGTTTTGCCCTGTTGATTTGTCGTCCAAGTTTGATAGCAATCGGTACATAATTGCAACCTATATCGTGCCGGTAAAATTGAGGTACATACATATAAATACAATAATATACATATATATTTATATATATACTTTTTAACTGGCGGTTGTTTTGGGGTCTAGGGATCATAACTAGACCTCCTGTAAAGAAATTTTTGGAAAACTCGACAACTGGTACAAAACCAATAGGTAGACTGTTCTTCGAAATCTAACTAAAACGAAATAATAGATAAGCTCATTATCTAGGTAAAAAAAATTAATATATATATAGTAAATGCAAATGTGAGTTTATTTGTTTGTTGCGCTCTCATGCCTAAACTACTCAACACCATAAAATTTGAGATAAACGATGTCAGGGGAAAGGTCCAAAAAAAAAAACTGTCCCCGAGGCAGACCCGATTTGATTGACAATGGTGCCGATTCTATTGTACATTCGACTAAACTAAAACCTGACTTAATTTCTTCATATGAAATCAACCTAGTGTTCTTCGTAATAAGGTCTATTTGTTTCAAATTTAACTAAAGCCTGTCAACGTATACTCAACTTTATTTCTACGCAGCGAGAGTCGCCATTTATTCAAACGCTGTATAATTGCCGTATAAAAACTTGTTCAAAACCAACAAGGATGACGTGTTTTTAATCTACATCTACGAAGACGCTTACTAAAAACACAGAGCAAAAGAGATGGCATTCAACGGACAGCGCCTCTCGCTACGTGGTATTAAAGTTTATTTAAGCGTATCAGACTTTAGTCGACAAATAAATTGCTTATTTCGATAGTGACATATGTTACCTACTTGTTTCAATTTGAAATAAGACCTTGTTTTGAAGTGTACAAGGTTTACATCTGATATGAAGAAAATTTTGTGAATTTTAATTTAGCGATGAAGTAACAGAATTAGGACCAATATCTTGTCTTTATAAACTTCTTAACATTTTCTTTTAAACCATTGCCAATAACAACTTGATGTCATCAGCACTACCATTTACAAGAAAATATAGTTATTTCAAAAACAGCAACAAGTCTATCGAGTTTGCCTGTTAAATTTGTTTTATACCAATACTTTGTAAAACAGACATGTTTACCACAGCAACAGGTGGCAGCCGTCTCATACGCAATGACAATTTCGTACAAGTACCCTCTGTGTGAGTATCTCTGGTATTAAAAGGCACTGATCCAAAATATGTATATTAAGTTTTTTTACTATTTAGGAAATGTGTATCCCACCAAAAAACATTTTCATGTAAAATGTTGCCAAGACCAGACCACATGGCTCGCACTGTCACAAAGTTATCAGATCTCATGTAGGGCCAAGCTTCTAACTCTGCAAGCCCTAACTTCACAAACTCTATATCTTAGTCAAAATATGTGGTCTGGCCGTTTTGCTGCCGTCACATAAGGTGAAAATCATATTTTTTTTTTAAATAGATCAAATTATAGATGTGATTGTGTTCAGTTAGGTATCGCAAGCATGGTTCTCCCACTAAGATAGTGTCTGCTTGTTTTAGACAGAATTAAAATCGGAAAACTGTGAGTTTCGATAAAACCAACACATACTGTGACAATTAGTGGCATGTTGCGCGTGACCGAACATGTCCGAATGACATTGCCATAAACGTAATATATTGCCATCTATTGCATTGCGATCGAAGATTATTACTGAAATATGAACTCGCCTTGCGAATGATTGCCACTGAAAATGGAGGTTGCTTTTATTATTTTTAATTGTTAACTTTATTTCATGACAATAGTAATATCGCTATATGGTCTGCCCGAGACATATGTATATGATATAATTATGTATTTCCACGGCAATAAACGCGATCACGAATCGATTTCCTGATCGCGTTAATTCCCGTTTAAATACATAACCATATCATGGAATGTGAAAGTTTTAAAGTTAGTACATATGTATATATGGTGGAGCGGTAGTTGTATGCATGAATATGTCTGTTTGCATTAATCTGGCCTGGGCTATGGAAACCAGACAATTAATAAAAATACTTATATATTTTTCTAAATCCATACATATTATAGATAAATTACACACAGGCACAGAACAAATGATCGTGCTCATAACACAATTATTTGTCCCGTGTGGGAATTGAACCCTCGATCTCTGGTTCAGCAGTCAGAATCACTAACCATTAGACCAACAGGCCAGTCAAATGTAAAATACCTATATATAAAAAAAATCTAAGTATGCTTATCCGTGTTTAAGAGCGTACAGTACAAGCTAGGTTTAGTTTGACTAGATAGCGCTGTGTAATATGTATCAGATTATTATTATAATTAATCACCTTACTTAATAGCTTATGTACAGTAATACTCGGGAATTATCTACTTATACAACATGAAAAATTATTTGCTTCTTTTATTTATCTGAACCGTAAGAGGATAACGACATGGATTATATTGCAAACAGATAGATTACATGTTTATGAAAAAACAACACTCACATTGGTGAAAGGTAGGGATTAAAAATTGTTTGTGTAATCTTATTACTTGAAACGAGCAATTCTTGTATGTATGTATTTATTTATGTATATATTTATATTTCGGGTATCTCGGAAACGGTTCTAACGATTTTGATGAAATGTTGTGTACAGACACAGTTTTGCATTTTAAGTTTAACTGCATAGTTGTATTTCATGTAATTTCTTAAATTTCCTGCGATTTTGCAAAAAAAATTTGTAAATTTTACAAACTGGTTATCCCAGATACTTAATACTAATCCGTACAAATAAGGGATCACGACGATTACATCTTGAAAATTCATGAGAAGAAACCACAATTACAGTGATGTCTATTTAAATTGAAATATACAGTTTTTACATACATACTCTCACGCCTAGATCCCCGAAAGGGTAAGCAAAGGCGCATTAAACACGCACATTTTTTATTTATATTCTTTTTAGGGAATTGAGTCCCGCCTGTCACCACTGCCACTGCAGTGAGGACTCGGCTCAGCACACGCTGGCAGTTTGCTCCGCCTGGGCGACGCAGCGTCGGGCCCTCACTGCAGTCATCGGAGTGCATTTCTCGCTACCGGCCGTCATACGCTCCATGGCCGGTAGCGACAGGAATTTTACCGCGGTCGCGACCTTCTGTGAGGACGTCATCTCGCAAAAGGAGGCGACGAAAAGGGTCCGGTCGTACGAATCAGTTTTCTAGAGACTTGAAATGAGCGACGTGTTACAAATCAACAAAACAATCATTTGCACCTGTTCCTTTTTCGTGTAATCCTACTATCCTATTAATATTATAAACGTGAAAGTTTGTGATTATGTATGGATGTTTGTTACACTTTCACGCCAAAACTACTGAACCGATTGCGATGAAGCTTAGTATGTAGATAGCTGGAGACCTGGATTAACATATAGGCTATTTTTTATCCCAATATTCTCATGGGATCGGGACTTACGCGGGTGAAAAAGCGGGGATCTGCTAGTTTTAACATATTTTTATTTTAACATATTTTTATTAGCTGCACTTGCAAACTAGCTTATATTGTAAACAAATCTGAGAACTCAACTTCAATCTACTTCTAATTCTCGTATACAAATGAAACTTTGTGTGTATATGTAGTTCGGATGACAATACTGTAATTTGGCACGTCGAAGCGGATCTGATGATGGGGCCAGTACCAATTATTATTAGATCCCTTGAGTTTGGGCTCATATGATTCGGTTTGACGAGTCCATTTAGTTTATATTGTACTATAATTATTATATATTGTTCATTTCTACACGCTTGAAAAATGCAGCCAAACCACGAGTATAATTATGTCATTGAAACTAATTCTAACCAATATAATTAGGAAAATAAATGTAAGTTTGTGTGCAGTAAATGTGTAAGGAGAAATGAATGAATAAAATAAATAAATATTTTTCTATATAGGTTACGCTCTCCGATCATCGTGAAGTTCATGAAGTTTTCAGAATAGGAAAAAAACATTACTGTTCAAGAAGTTTTGAACAATAACTTTTAGACAATCGTGTCGTCAGGCTTGACAAAACCGACATTAACGTGAGCGAAGCTGCGGGAAAAAGCTATAGTAACATAATACTGAGAAGGCATGGAATACAGGAGATAAGCAAAAATGTAGCCAGCATTTATGCGTCGTGTTTTGATATTAAAATACTATATATATGTATATAAAAACAAAGTCTGTAAGCTGTTCTCGAAACGCTGTCAAAAGGCTCGTTTAAAACATTATCTTTTATACATTTTTATAATTGCAGTTTGCGTTTGAATTTAGTGACCGTACACGCGTTTTAATAGGTACCCTCCGGCTAACTAACTGCGGGTATTTGTAATTGTGCCAGCTTCATTCCAGCAGATACGAAAACTAATTGCTTTCATTTCCAATCCTATTTTGAAAACAATCGGGTGTGATTTATATGAATGAAAAGTAAGTTTTCAATACGACTGTGTTTTATTTATAATATCTTCGATAACTATGAACAGATTCTTATGATATTTTTTTTATTTACATATATACACTTATGCCTGTATCCCTATACATATAGTAAGAGGTAGACAGAGGCGTATTAAACACCCACAGTTTGCCAACTATGATTTAGTCTCACGCACATAATAAATTCAAACTTATTGAAAATTGGTTGTGTATATTAGAGGTTGGTAAGAAGGAAAAGCAATTAATGGACATGAATATTGTAAATACAGATGGGTTGGGGAGTGTACTCGCACTGGCTGGTGTCGCGCAGTCAGAGCCCTCATATATTTTTATTAAATGAGTTGAATGGTGAAAAACGCTTTGAAGTGGGTTGTACTTTTTGGTGGTGATTTGTGGTTTGCTGTAAAAGAGTGTAAAAGTCTAGGTACTGTGCTGTGTGTCATTTTGCCAACACTTACGTAATACGGGGCAAACCTGCTGCCAACCGGGAACTTGGAGAATTAAAGATGGAAAAAATGGGAGTTCTTAGAAAGGGGAAAGGGAAAGCAATGGAAGCAATAGTTCAAGCAGGTCTGGGTGGCAAACACGTACCTCCAACAGGCTGTTGCTGAGAAGTCTCAGCCCTTTAATACAGAGTCCGAATACCGACGCGACAAATTGCTTAACTTCCCGACAAAGAGTCTAGTATTATTCGAGTTCTTCCAAAACACATCACTACATACTTATTAACTATGACTACCATTCACAGAAGTTACTTTTCTTAACTTTACAATGAATAATGCAAACCAAATAAAAAACATTTTCTATTACATGTAGTTAGTACGTAGTAAATAGCTATAATTGTTGCTAAAATTTGAATACAAGATAATACGAAATATTTTATAGCATATAACTAAATATGATTAATCGTAATAACCTTGTGCCCAAGAAACGCTTTATCATTCATCAAGCCGGGTGTTTTATCCTAAAATGACTGTAATATATTCATGTCAAATTAATAGACATTAGTAGTCCAGTAAACAAACTAGTTGACTAATACAATTTCTTTAGATAAACATGCTCTAAAATGAAGAGTTTTATGTTAGTATGTATTTTAATGTAAGTGTACGAAGTCGTTGACAATAGCTAGTTGTTTATAAATAAGAAATGTTTTTAGCACCTTAGCACAAAAATGTATTTCTAAATAAATAACAAAAACTTTCAATGTGTTTCGAAACTGAAAAGTGAATTATAATTTAACTTATTCCGAAAGTTTGTGCAAAGTTTTGAAAATGTTGAACGAGGAAAGTGGCGCATAGTAATAACAGAAAACGAATGATATTACAATTGGCGAAATAAATATACTACCCTATTTGCTTGTGTTAGTGGATTCACGTTGGTAGTGCATTGGGTGAGGTTCGAACCCGCAACCACTCGATCGCAAGTCCGACGCTTTAGCCATTACGCTACATTATGCTAAAATTTACAACCACAGAATTGTGAATAAGTTATTCTCAGTTCTGTGTTTACAACTGAAACAATGTAAATTTCACACACGATGTATCTACGTCACGCCGTGTACTCAAGCCTGACAGATATTTAGAATATCATGTATGATCACGATAGTTCTTTACCACGTAGTCAGTTATCATTTATTCTGTATTGGTGGAAAGGCGAGGAAGATTCATGAGGAGTTCATCAAACGCTAAAATTTGCTGTGACATTAGCTCAATTAGTCGAGTGCAATTAGGTTTATACCTCGGAACCCAGCAATAGTGAATGAGTTATAAGTTTTTTGTGATTTTTTTAATACGGTGTTAGTAGAAAATTAACGGTTTTAGTATAAGGAATACTACTAAAACCGTTTTTTTATCCATTTCATACATTTGACGGTAATATACATTTTAAATTTTGAGACTGATTTAACATTAGAAAATGTACACAAAAGGACAACCAACAACCTTGAAAAGTAGGTATTGCAAGGACAGGTGACAGTAAAAGGAAGTATGGAGGGGAGATCGCGGGTGACAGCTGTTTCGGTTGTTTGTTTGTGCCTGTGTCCATTGTATGATTTTTGTTAAATATTTTTACCTATAGGCACTTAAATAAAAAATTAAAAATAATTTTATGGCTGGATTTGTATTGCACTCGACTAAATAATATGTACAAATAAATCTTACCACGGCAACCAATTTTAAATATTATTAATTAAATCATAGAAAAAAATCTTGATTTGAGGATCATCTAGGAAGTTCCTTACTAGTCGATACTCAAGTCCTCGGCAATAGAACTCGGTTCGAGGTCCCTTCCATGGAGCTCTAGTGACCCTACTCTCAAGAGTAGTCTGAACTGGAGTTCCATGGAAGGGAGGGTTGGGGGTGGGATAATATTTTTTTTTTACAAATTGAGTTTTATAAAAGAAATCATTTTCAGTATCGTCGTTATTTCATTTTAAAAAAGATTTTAACTTTAAATGTTTGGTTTTAATTTTACTTTTCATTTAAACTCTACAAGAAATACATAGATTCTAAGACACGAAAAGAGTAAAAAAAAGAGAAAGAGCCTACTCCCACGTTGAAGCCCGGCAACGCACTTGTGACTCTTGAATCTCCCTTGAATGACTCACTTACCACCACTATTTCGTTTGTCCCCTGTAACATAAAAAAAAACCATACACATTATGAGATGATACGTAATGAAATCAATATTTATCTACATAATAAAAAAGTATTTTCGATTAACAAAATCCAATGATTCAATAACGTCAATATTTTATATTAATAGGTTTGAAAACGTGATCAACGTGATCAATAACTTGATCTTTTATCTACACAGTCTCGAAAATTTATTCTGTGTTTGTAACTAAATCCGTAGCAACTCTACGCGAACCGTAGTACTTCGTAGAACGTTATCTACGACGTAGAAGGTCAACGGACGCACACCTTTAAATTACGATTGCATATTTTATTCTATTTGAGGAATAAAGGTGAAAACTAACTTTTACCACCAAGGCCTTAGTAGCTTACTAGCTCCTTAATAGCTGTTTAGCGTTACTGTAGAATTTCGGTTTGCATACTAATTCTCATTGATAAGTTAAACTTTACTCTTTTGACACATCAATCATCACCACATCATCACCACCATACATCACAATGTATGGTGGTGTTACAAAGCGCTACATCACATAAGGTAACATATTCATAACATAGACCAAGACGTAAGGCTTTCAGTTATTAATGTATTGTACTTGTCTTAAGATTATCTATTTATTAAGGTTTTTTAACTTCCGACGCAAAAACGGCGTCTATGGCATCGTAGCTCCTGAACGGATGAACCGGTTTTGATTTTGTTTTTTTTGTTTGAAAGGTGAATTAGTCGGGAGTGTTCTTAGCTACGTTTTATGAAAATCGGTCCAAGATGGCCGCCACAAAATGGCGGATTACATATTTTTTCTCAACTCCCTCAATATGGGTATCAAATGAAAGGGCTTAACTAGTGGAATACTATACACTATGATAAATTTCAAACCCACGATGGCCGTTCATACTATTTTTATTATATTGTGTCAGGGTTTTTTAAATTTTTAGTTTATAGTTATTACAAAACATAACACATTTGTTGGCAAAAAAGTTATATTATGTTTTACCAGCTGAGCCCGTCACTGCGTTCGCGAGAATATCGGACCGTTCTTTGCTGTTTTTTTTTTTTTTTAAAGACAACTCCCGCATTAGGAATTACTCCTGTGTCGCGGGGGACTTTACAAACATACAAACAACGGACACAAAGAACACTTAGACTCAGGTGGGAATCGAACCCACGACCTGTAGCATAGCAGTCAGGGTCACTATCCACTAGGCCAACAAGTCAGTCAAACTTGTGTAGTAATCTACTAATCCTAATACGTAATCGGGCCTGCTGGTGGCTCGTGTGTATCAGGCTTTGCACTCAGGGCCTGACACCGCGACAGGTCGTTTTACACACGTCAGTACACATCAATACAAATAAATAAAATTGAAGTATCTGTTTGTAATGTCAAAATAATAGTGTTTTTAAGCTCATACAGTTATTTGCTCACTGCCTAAGCCTAAAAATCAGTTTTTAAAATTGTTGTCTGTCTGTTTGATTGTCCCGGCTAATCTTCCGAATTTTCTGAATGTCGGGTCTTTCACTAGCAGATAGCTCGTTTTATAAGGCGTAACTTGGCCATTTTTTATTTTGGGAAAACTATTAGGGTTCCGCGCAACATTTATAAATATGTGCACCCGAGCGAAGCCTCGCGGGAACTGCTAGTATATATATATATATTTATATTATAACCATAGTCCATGTATTTCCATTTGATTAAAGGAATACATGGACCAGACAAACAGGTAATTTAGTTAATGTTTTAATAGTTGACGTCTGCCTTTATGACTGTTTTATGTTACATGTGTGAGATATTAAGCTTTGTTAAAAAACAAACCGTCAAGACGTAGTAGTTCGACAACTTAACCTAAATTAGAAGACTAATATTAAAAAGGCGAATGTGAATTGTTTGTTAGTTATTTAACGCCTTAACTACAGCCATGCTTCGGCATGTATGGGCCGGCTCGACCGGAGTGATACCACGGCCTCACAGAAAACCGGCAGTGAAGCAATGCTTGCATTGCTTTTCGCCGAGTGAGTGAGGTTAAAGGAGGCTGTAACCCTTCCCAGGGAGGGAAGGGTTATGGCCTCCCCTTCCCCTTCTTCCACCCTTCCCCTACTCCTACCTTAAAGGCCGGCAAGGCACTTGTGACTATTGAGTTGCAGGTGCCCGTAGGCGGCGGTAGTCATATAAAAAAAACTACTCAACCGATTATCATGAAATTTGGCACACAAGCAGTCAGGGGTACAGAAAAAGACATAGTTCCTGAGGAACAAATTCATTGACAAAATCTACAGCTGCGCGAGTGAAGCCAGGGAAAAAAGTTAGTAAACTCATGATATCATGTATTTCCTAGTTATCTGTCGTATATTTTATGGGGTCTTTATGCTACAGCTATGGGGCTGAGTTTTATGGATGAAACACATATTTATAAGTATTCGATACAAAGCTATGTATCGTTTAATGGAGATAGCGGTAAAGCGAAATAAATCTATACATACAAATAATACAGACTTCTGTTTGTGATTGCAAAATAACTTTCTTTTTTCAAGTTAATACCGGTTTTTAAAAGTCACCGCATATCCGAATCATAATAACCGTTATTACAAAACTGGTGTCAATAGGGAGTATTTCGGGGCATTAATTCGATTGCGACTGGTTGTGTCAATTTAAAGTTTGTCGCAAACGTGTAATAACAGTACTACACAACTGACAAGGAGTGGACCAGAGTAATTCACAATAAATCTGCAGTAATAGGGATATTAATAATTATTCGTAACTGTTATTATTTTAGAGCGAGGTCCCTATTTAACGCAAAGAAAAATAATCTAGTATTATGTGGTAGAAGTAGTATTTATCGAATACTAGATGATCCGGTGAACTTGTTCACCTTCTATTTATTTAAGGTTTTTCACATAAGCTTCCGAGAACCCCTAGATCTCCTTAATCCGGCCCTGTCGCAAAATCCGATCTTAGCTGACGTGTCTTACTTATATACTACCTCCCTGCCAATTTTAGATCTCGAGTACAAATAGATCTCGAGTACAAATAGATCTCGAGTACAAAAATCCAAGAAATTTCATACAATGTGGCCAGAGCCCTTAGAACCCCTTAATTCAGCTCTGATGCAAAATCCGTTCTTAGCTGATGTGGCATACCTAGAAACTATCCCGCTACCAAATTTCAGGTCTCTTTTTAAACCAACACTGTCGTAAAATCCATTCTTAAAAGACGCGTCTTACGTATATACTACCTCCTTGTTAAATTTCAGGTTTCTAGTACCAGAAACCCAGGACTTGGAACTTGGGAGAGTCCTCAGAATGCCTTTGATTTCGATGACTTCTGTCAGCTCATCAACATTATAAATATCGACATGGAACTGTTTATACAATCAATCAAATCTATCATTTTAAAAACCTCAAACTAAGTCACGAATCACGCTAAAATTTCTAGTTAGGTATGTTTATAGAATGGCAGATCAAAATAATTAATTGCAAAGTGTACCTGAATATACTTTAGCCATGACTTTTCTTAAAATCCACAACGTTATTACTTACGAAAAACTATTTAAAATGTAATAAATTTTATACAACCATAAGAAAGAAACGATAGTCCTACAAATGCCATCTATTATATGTCGAAGGGGTGATTTCTATACAAAATTACCCATTTTAATATTTTTCTTTTTTTAGCCCCTGTATGCGAAGAAAACAGAAAAAAATTACTCAAGTCGGTCAAGCCGTATTTGAGCTTCAGGGAAACCAACGAACAGCAATTGACTTTTATATATAAGAAAAATAAGAAGAACATTATGATCCCAAGTGACAGTAGCTGTCAGCTTGTTTATCGGTTAATGACGTAATGGCTCTGGGTGGTGTTTGCAGTCACGTGATAATAATTACTGTTTTAGCCTTATAAATCAATTTTATTCTAAACAGTTATAGGTTTTTAAAATAAAAAAGTGTCGTTTTAGGTTTTAAAACATCACAATTAATTAATTTAGTTTTAACGTAACATAATGCCTGACACCGTCGCGGCAGGACGCTTCACCCCTTGCTAAAGGGCCTTAGTTGGGTCTAAAACTAGACTGGCAACCCTGAAAATAACAAGTTTTCAAGTGTTGTTTATGGATTCTTTTGCTTGCGATTTAATTAATAACTTTAGGAAGTACATACACATATTCTTTAAGTTTGATATTCGTCTACACGATCTCTTCGTCTATGCAGATAAAACAGATTGTTGAAGTCTTGTAGAGTACTTCTCCAGCTGAGCGCCTCTAATGTGCATAGAAATCTATTGTGTCTTAATGCTTTTAATAAATTATTGTACAAAGTAGTAATTAAATCACATTTTAAAGTTAACATCTTAAGTTTAATCTCTCAAAATTTCTAGATCATCGAACACATAGAGATAATACGTAAGTAGGTTTAATTTAATGTAATTTCATTAGCAATAAATGTGGAGCTATTTAATTTGTTCGCTAGTGTGTGACTTCTATCGGTGTCTGCAGCTGATACCAGATCTACTTTGTGCCCACTTAAGTCACACAAAATTAAACATTTTCAGTGCTCTCTTAAAATTTATACTCAAATGCCAATGATAATTTTGCTTTAAGAGTCGTTGAGAATTCTTACATCTAGATTTTATAGCTACTTTTACGTATAAACTTCTAATATTATTAGAGCAAAATGGTATCACTTTTGGTAATAATAAAACTTTCGACATTATGCTCAAACTAATTAGTTTAGAAAATGTGGATGCGACGGTATCTTAATAAACGATACTACATGCATATGTATGTATATTTAGAATGCAAAATTACTAGACTGTACCCAAAATCTAAATTTTTACGTCTTAATAATTTAACAGCATGCTGTAAATCCGTGAAGAATCTCTGAAGAACAATGAAAATCGAATTTCCACTTTGATTTGTGATTACACTTTTATTATAGTACAAGGTGTTCATCTGCGTAACTTTTTATTATTTTGTATTAAAATCATTAGGTATAATTGCGAAAAAGTTTTTATTAATATTTCATTACGTAAACGGCTTGGTAGTAAATATGTTTTCATTAAGTGAGATACTTTTGCAACCACATTGTATAACTGAAATTACATCAGATAAACTTTTGGGATCAAGTAGGTATTAATTGTTTTTATTTATCGCATGATTATTTTATTTATTCATTTTAGGTTCGAGAATGATTTAGAATTTTGCTGTAAATTATTATTTCGCCTCAGGTTCAACTACTTGGGAACGGACGTTTATAATTCGACATCGGCACATAGCGGTCTTACCTATTTGCAACATGGTATTATTTATTTTTATATATTATTTGTTTTACTTTCCACAGCAAGCACAACAAGCAACCTATTATTACGGTGAAACTGTGTTGATCTATAATTTTTTGTTAAAAAAGACACCATTTTTAAAGAATTTTATGAGATTAAATATATCTCACTCTTGTCTGCTAAAACTTGATAGCTGGAAACAAAAAAACGCTTACGTATGAGACTAGACCTAGAAAGCTATGTTTCTCTGAACACCTACGCAACCTTTCACTGGTAAAAGGTAATATTTCGATGTTAAGAGACCACGTGTAAGGGCTTAGCGCAGGTCTAAAATTTCTCCCCAGGAGTTGGCGGACGTCCGCGCCGCCTGTACTCGTGGCCGGAGGTGCTACACCCGCAGCCGGCGGCGTTACCGCGAAAATAGGGAAAAGGACCAGCTTCATGATGAGTACCGACAGACGCGGAAAACTCTGAAGCTGGCCAATAGCCGCGCCAAAGAGAAGAAAGAAAGGAGATGCTGGAGGGTCTCGATCGTGACCCCTGGGGTCGTCCATATCGCGCGGTGTAACAAAAGCTT
Source organism: Callimorpha dominula (assembly GCA_949752705.1). Lineage (NCBI taxonomy): Eukaryota > Metazoa > Arthropoda > Insecta > Lepidoptera > Erebidae > Callimorpha > Callimorpha dominula. The sequence goes on from OX456996.1 coordinate 25,773,497, forward strand.
CGCACGTCGGCTCCCCCCCCTTTACTGAGACTCTCCAGCCCAGCTTCCTGCAGGACGTTGTTGAGGGCCTTTTCCCGCAATGGGTGGAGCACGTACCCCCGTCGATGGCCTGCTTGGCCGCAGATGACGGGGAGAACGAGGAGGATGGTGTTCCGCCCGTCGCGGAGGCGGAGGTCGGGGCAGCTGTTCTACGGATCCGCTTAAAGAACACCGCTCCCGGGCCGGATGGGATCCCTGCCCGAGTGTTGGCCCTTGCCCTCGACTACATGTCCGACCGCCTCAGGGAGGTGTTCGACGCTAGCTTGGCGTCCGGGCGCTTCCCTGACTGCTGGAAGAGCGGGAAGCTGGTCCTTTTAAGGAAGCTGGGACGGCCTACCGAATCGGTCGCGGCCTACAGGCCCATCGTGTTGCTGGACGAGGCGGGTAAATTGTTTGAGAGGATCCTCTCTGCCCGCATCGTCCGGCACCTGTGTCAGGTCGTCCCCCATTTGTCCAGGAAGTCCAAGAAGGCAGGAAAGTACCTGCGTTCCGGAAGTACCTGCACTCGGTCGCTAGGAGGGAATTGAGTCCCGCCTGTCACCACTGCGACTGCAGTGAGGACTCGGCCCAGCACACGCAGGTGGTCTGCTCCGTCTGGGCGACGCAGCGTCGGGCCCTCACTGCAGTCATCGGAGGGGATCTCTCGCTACCGGCCGTCATATGCTCCATGGCCGGTAGCGACCGCACTTTTGCGGGGAGGTGCTAGGGTGGGTCCGTTGTTTTAATGAAAGCTGTTCCCAGATCCCTCCTACTTAAGTCGCAGTACGGCATACTGTGTGGTTTTAGTCGGTTCGATTCCGACACACCGCCCCACCGAAAACCCCGGCGTCACGGCCCAAAGGGGGTTTCCACACGAACAAAAAAAAAAGGTCTAAAATTTGTCATTTCTTACTACAAGTTGAGCTTTTGTGCATGTTATCTTAATAGAACTATAAAAACATTATACTAATTACTACTCTACTCATATAGAGTAAGAATTATAGTACAGTTTTGTTAAAGCTTAAATACCATTGTAACACATCATGTGTGCATTTAAACATAAACAAAAACATATTTTTTAGGATTGTGTTCATTTTTTTACGTGTATAAAGCCAGACGGGCCATCACTTCACCGGGGCGTCTGGTGAAGTGGTATGTCGGAATCGAACCGACTAAAACCACACGGTGTTCCATCACAAAGAAGGAAGAAAGAAAGAAAAGAAAGAGTCTATTGCAAGGGACTCGGGAAAAGAACCCCGACAGACCCTGGCTGCCTCTTAAACAGAAGGTAGCCAAAACCTTGGGCCTTGCCCCCTGCCGGCCTGCTTCTGGTAGAGTAACGGGCAACCTCATCTGTTACTCCGAGCCTAGCGCTCATGGATGATTGTGTTGTCCTAGGTTCGTTTTAACGCCCTGCCCGAGCGTTGGCCCTCGCCCTCGACCACATGTCCGACCGCCTCAGGGAAGTGTTCGACGCTTGCTTGGCGTCCGGACGCTTCCCTGACTGCTGGAAGAGCGGGAAGCTGGTCCTTTTAAGGAAGCCGGGACGGCCTACCGACTCGGTTGCGGCCTACAGGCCCATCGTGTTGCTGGACGAGGCGGGTAAATTGTTTGAGAGGGTCCTCTCTGCCCGCATCGTCCGGCACCTGTGCGAGATCGGCCCCGATTTGTCGGACGCCCAATTCGGTTTTCGAGCGGGGCATTCGACGGTCGGTGCTGTGTTGCGCCTGAGGGCCGTGACCGAAGAGGTAGTGAGCTGTGGCGGCGTGCTGTGGGCGGTGTCGTTGGACATCGCCAACGCGTTCAATAGTCTGCCATTCCGCTGCATCAGGGAAGCACTCCACTATCACGGAGTGCCAGGGTACCTGAGGCGGCTAGTGGCAGACTATTTAGAGGAGCGTACCGTCATGTACGAGGACCGAGATGGAGTTTTAAGTTGTCGGCCCATGTCGTGCGGTGTTCCGCAGGGGTCTGTCCTTCGACCACTCCTGTGGAACATGGGGTACGACTGGGCCCTTCGAGGCGACTTCCCCCCCGGGCTGGGCGTAATCTGTTACGCCGACGACACACTGGTCACAGCCCGGGGAGCGAACTTCCAAGAGGCGGCGCGTTTGGCCACCAGAGGTGTCTCTCTGGTGGTCGGTCGCATCGAGGCGCTGGGTCTGCGGGTGGCACTGGATAAGACGGAGGCCCTTTTATTTCATGGGCCTCGTCGTGGTCCACCACCTGGCGCCTCTATCGTAGTCAACTCGGTTCTCGTACCGGTTCGGGCCCACATAAGGTATCTGGGCCTGATCCTCGACGGTAGGTGGCTCTTCGACGAGCACTTCCGACAGCTTGCTCCGAAGCTGGTCGGCGCTGCGTCCGCCCTTGGGCGACTCTTGCCCAATTTGGGCGGACCCAGCGTCGCTACAAGACGGTTGTACACGGGGGTTGTCCGGTCAATGGCACTGTACGGTGCACCGGTGTGGGCGGGAGCTCTGACCGCCCAGAATAGGGCGCGCCTCTGGCGCCCTCAGAGGGTTATGGCGGTTACAGCCATACGCGGATACCGCACCGTGTCGACGGAGGCGGCGTGCGCGTTGGCCGGGACTCCCCCGTGGGATTTGGAGGCGGAAGTGCTCGCCGAAGTATATCGGCGAACGGCTGAGTTCCGGGCGGGAAGCGGCAGTCGGCCCCCGCCCGAAGAGGTACGCGAATGGCGTGAGGCCGCTCGCCGAGCCACCATGGCTCGTTGGTCGTCCCGGCTGGAGGCTCCACGTGCTGGCTTTGCCGCCATGGAGGCGCTCCAGCCGGTCATCGTCGAGTGGGCAGTTCGGCAGCACGGGACCCTTTCCTTCCGACTGACGCAGGTTCTTTCCGGGCACGGCTGCTTCGGGAAGTACCTGCACTCGGTCGCTAGAAGGGAACTGAGTTCCGCCTTTCACCACTGCGACTGTAGTGAGGACTCGGCTCAGCACACGCTGGCGTTTTGCTCCGCCTGGGCGACGCAGCGTCGGGCCCTCACTGCAGTCATCGGAGGGGATCTCTCGCTACCGGCCGTCATACGCTCCATGGCCGGTAGCGACAGGAATTTTACCGCGGTCGCGACCTTCTGTGAGGACGTCATCTCGCAGAAGGAGGCAGCGGAAAGGGTCCGGGAGGACGATCTCCACTCGGACCTAATTCGCCGCCGGCAAACCGGGCGGCGGAGGCGCGCTTACCAGCGCCTCATGCCGCCCTGAGTGTGGCCGCGGGTGGATGGGACGGGTTTTTCCCCTCCACCCGCTATAGTGGCCCCCCGCGAGGAGGCGGTGTCCGCGTGTGCCTGGACGTCGCCTAATTGAGAGGCTTTTACCCGAAGGTGGTGCCCGCGCTTTTGCGGGCAGGCGCTAGGGGGGTCCGGATGTCTTAATAAAAGCTGTTCCCGAATCCCTCCTACTTAAGGCGTAGTATGGCACACCGTGTGGTTTTAGTCGGTTCGATTCCGACACACTGCCCCACCGAAAACCTCGGTGGGGTGACGGCCCGAGGGGGTTTCCACACGCACAAAAAAAAAAAAAAAGGTTTGTTTTAACGGTTGATAAAATTGTTATTTCGTTCCGAAAACTTGTCAGTATAGGACAAAAGACCTGCTCCCTATGACCTCTTTTGGATGATGTCTTTGGATGTCTATATACAAAGACAATCAATAAGAATTATGATTGTAAAGAAAGGTTAAAGTTAATGTGTCGAAGTTAAAATTTTAATGATCAGAAAGGAATGGTCACAGAGATGACGATGACGACGAGACAACATAAAATGAGAATTACACCGTCCCCTGATACTTACCAATTAATCTAAGGCACAGAACTTTAAAATAAAGTTCTGAATATTGTTAACTTAAAATAAAAATTCTAATTTGAATTTGAAATTTGAATTTGAATTAATGTTTAGTTCCTTTTGATCAAGCGTGACTTGTTTCTACGTATATGCATGTAATAATATTAAAAAATAATGATTATTATTATATATCTCTGAAGGCATGTATGACGGGCCTGTTGGCCTAGTGGTTAGTGATCCTGACTGCTGGTCAGAGGTCGTGGGTTCGATTTCCACCCAGGACAAATAATTGTGTGATTTGCACGTTCATTGGTCTCTGTCTGGGTGTAATTTATCGATAATATTATGTATGTATGTATTTAGTAATATACATACATAATACAGTCTGGTTAAAATAGTACAGGCTTTGTCTAGTTAGGGATCAAATGAATGTGTGTAAAGTGTGTCAATTAAAAAAATGTATAAGTACTATCGGTACTATCTAGTAGGTCAATGTAGTTACATATTCATGTTAAAATAATTTTTATAAATGATAACGAACATTGTAATAAATAATTATTTTGTAATACTTAAATCATAATATTTATTTTAGCAACATATTATTAATTGCTACGAATCTTCATATACCTGTTCATTCGTATACCTATATTTAGGTATATTATAATTCATATTATTAGTTTTTTATGTTGAAACTTATTGTACTTAGCTTATAGTGGAGTAAGCCAAAGACTTTTGATTTCAACTTCTTGTTGAACTTGACTGGTAGATTTACAGTAAATTAGATAGACGACGAAGTGAAGCTACATAAAATTCTTTTATCTGACAGAATCCTATTATTTATATTATTGAAATATGTGTTTACAGTGTATTCATAGTAGCAGACTGTAAAATAGAAAATAAATGAGTTTGTCAATTTTTTATCTCAGAAATATGGTTGTCAACGAAATGACATTTTCCAATATTTTCTGCAATTTTCAGAACGTCATAGTATTATTAAGGTGAAGTCTCCATATCACATTATTAGCTGGTATGTTATTGCGAGCAGAAAATGACGGATTACAAATAGGTATATTGGACACTTCTCATTTGTGGAGACATAATTGTAAAGACATATATTTATTCATGTTATGGTTGATGATAATATATGACTTATGGTTGATTTCGAATTAACAACACAACTCACTTTTATTTTGTAATAATAATAGTCTGGAACAATATTATGCTGCGCTATCTAGACCTGAAATAAGCATAACCTAGACTGTCAGTTCTAAAGCACGGATAAACATATCTTGAAATATATTTTTTTTCAAAGTAATGCATTTTATATTTTCAGTACATACCGCAGGTCTTTTCAGTACATACCGCAGATCTTTTCAATAGGTACATACCGCAGGTCTTTTCAGTACATACCGCAGGTCTTTTCAGTACATACCGCAAGTCTTTTCAGTACATACCGCAGGTCTTTTCAGTACATACCGCAGGTCTTTTCAGTACATACCGCAGGTCTTTTCAGTACATACCGCAGGTCTTTTCAGTACATACCGCAAGTCTTTTCAGTACATACCGCAGGTCTTTTCAGTACATACCGCAGGTCTTTTCAGTACATACCGCAGGTCTTTTCAGTACATACCGCAGGTCTTTTCAGTACATACCACAGGTCTTTTCAGTACATACCGCCGGTATTTTCAGTACATACCGCAGGTCTTTTCAGTACATACCGCAGGTCTTTTCAGTACATACCGCAGGTCTTTTCAGTACATACCGCAGGTCTTTTCAGTACATACCGCAGGTCTTTTCAGTACATACCGCAGGTCTTTTCAGTACATACCGCAGGTCTTTTCTGGTCATTTGATTGCTTTCGTTTTCATTTTCTTTAACCTCCGTCAGTTCAACAGACATTATTTTGTAATCTTAAACATTTAGTTTTTTATACATAACTTGATTTATGTAACGTAACGAGTACGTACTAGCAAGTGCGACATCGTCGATAAAATGCAAGAAAGTAGCTGCGATGGTACGATCGCGTAAAAGGGGGTAAAGGGGGTACTTTGGAAACTCAGCGCTACACTTATCCATCCTCGGCCGAAGACCTTGAGGCAGACCGAAGACATGGTAGAGGGATGTAGTATTGAGAGATATGAGAGAGTGTCAAATGTTTAAATACGACGTATTGGATAGAGGATAGAGCGAAGTGTTGTAGAAAGACGAACGGAGCTGTTTTCACCACCAATTAGGACATATAGCCACCAATTAGGAAATTCAACCCTGGCGGTAGACTACCTAGGGTCGGCCAATGCAGCTTGTTCTTAAAGATCGTATCTGTATACACGTAGTATATTGTTGTTGGTAGTACGCACAACTTCAAGGTTTATGTTTATTTCTACAAAAGTAGGTATAAAAACATAGTCAGGTGTCATTGGCATAAACTTATTTATTTAAATATTAGTTATTTGAGCTATAGAATATTTTTTTTGCAATATAGTATTAATTTTATAAACCAAAGATGTCAATGTAGGCGACTGTGTGCCTAAATCAGTTCCACAGAATGGTACATCAAAAGTTTTATTAAGTCTATATCTAGAATAGGAGTGGGGAACGGCCAGGGGTACTTATGCCAAAAGATAACTACACTGAACTGATTGTTGGCTGGTAAAGGCTCGCTGAATGCCTTCAATCCATTGCGAATGAGCAACATAATACAGTGACCGGTATGAATACGGTACTAGCAACTTCGAGATCGCTGCGCACGAGACCACTGCATAAGACTTTGGTGTTAATATTCCTAAAGCCATCAGTGTTTCTATTCTTTTTTTTTAAGTTTTGTTAACGTGCGATGTGAAAGTTACCTTTGTATCGATGATAACGCCGGAATCACGGACTTCGCCAACTTAGAAGTCATAGTCACATGTATTGGTTGACTAGTCGGCTGTTGTGGTAACAAAACAAAGTTTTAATATATACAAATACGATCCAACGTTACGTTTTCTCCTATTTATCTGGTAAAAAGTAGTTTTAAAATTGAAATATACAACTGAAACAGGATTTGCAATAACACTTGAAACAGCGGCGCTGCGCGGAAAATTCAATAAAGATTTCATATTTTGGAAAGCAAGTAATTTACAACGTTATTTCTCTTGTAATAGAGTTTGTAATTATTTGTGTGAGGAAACTATGAAACTGTTTCTTAATCCGAGGATAGTATATGTCAAAGGAACTCATATGTGATGGATCTAACTTTAAGTTTTTACTCGCTTCTGGAAGTTGAGAACAATAGTTTTTGATACTTATCCAGAGATAATCTGATAGTTTCAGTTGACAATGTGTCTTTTGAAGCATTAGTGTTTCCTGAATTCGTATCTGTCTGGTTAGTGGTTTTCTTTTAGTAAAAATATGCTAGGATACTTGTTTCTCCAAGACTTAGCTCGGAGTGGTAATAGAATTTAGGATTTTTTTAAACTAAAATAGCGTGGGTACAGGCAAACCCGTACATAGGTACATATCTATTGAATATAAATTGTGCTACACTAGCAGCCAGAGTGCGGTGTCGCATTAACTGCATTCACTTGTACATTTTATGTTAATGCAGTATCAATTAAACCACTAAACACAATAAAAAACTGGTCTAACAGATTGGGTTTGGGTTTAACAGTAAACCCATCTAAATGCCAAGCGATCTTAATAGGGAGCCCTAGGATGATGAACAGAATTGGTACTAATACTATTTTAAATGACCAAATGAAAACATTTTAAATGACTCAGTTTTGCCCATTAGTCACTCGGTCAAGGATCTTGGTCTGTATATCGACTCAAGCCTCAATTGGCAAACTCAGGTATCTAACGTTAGCCAGAGAGTAACTAATACATTGCGATGCCTTTACCGACTAAAAAAAGACTTCTTCCAGTCAAGACAAAAACGATGTTTGTGCAGACTTATTTTTTTCAGTTATCGACTATGGTGATGTGTGCTATCTCGACTTGAATGCAAATCTGCTCAACAAACTAGACAGACTTCGACTTTTTCGACTTCGACTTTGACTATTTCTATATATTTATATCCATCAGTATTTGTTTCATCGAAGAAAAGTTTCCTTCCTTGTATGTGGTCAACGTCAAAGACCTCCTAACAACAATAAATGTAATATAGTTCTGTGCGCTTATGATCGTTGTAATGATCATAAGGAACGCACTTTGTCCCTCATCCAACGAAGAAATGGCAAGCTTACGTACTACTAATGGGGACTTTGATTTTTTAATTAGATGTCTACTCCAATTTCAGTCATCTACCTTTGGAAGTTTTGTAGAAAGATCGTGATAGTGCTCTTTTCTAGTCATGAGTAACCTCAACTTAATTAGAGACGGGTTTAGGGATTGCAACGAAAAGAACTAACTAATCTCTACAAATAAATACAATTAAAGTGTTTGTTTGTGATGTCATAATTTTTACTTTTTACACAGCTTTAAACAGCTTTTTACAAAATGCATGTAAATGTTTACACGGTACTTGTACCAAAAATGTTAACATCTGTCTGTCTGTTTGTTCCAGCTAATCACCGGAACGAGTGGACTGTTTTCCACGGGACTTTCACTTAGGCTACGTATAACATTTGCATACCACGTTGTCAGGGTTACAGAAAAGGTCATAGGGTACTTACCTTTCATCCAGATAAAAAGTACTAAGTAGTTTAGATGATAATCCCACTGATATTATAAACTAGCAGCGCCCCGCAGTTTCACCTGCTTAAATCCCGATCCCGTGAGAATATCGGGATAAAAAGTAGCCTATTTGTTAATCCAGATCTCCAGCTATCTACATACCAAGTTTCATCGCAATCGGTTTAGTAGTTTCGGCGTGAAAGAGTAACAAACATCCATACATCCATACATCCATACATCCTCACAAACTTTCACGTTTATAATATTAGTAGGATGTGAAAGTTTGGATGGATGGATGTTTATTACTCTTTCACGCCAAAACAACAAAACCGATTGCGATGAAACTTGGTATGTAGATAGCTGGAGACCTGGATTAACACATAGGCTACTTACTTTTCATCCCGATATTCCCACGGGATCGGGACTTGCGCGGGTGAAACCGCGGGGCGCTGCTAGTACTATAATAAGGAATCTTGGAGCTAATTTGATGATGGAGCCAGGAGATGGATGATTGAACTCTTCAGTGGCTACTAGTAAATCCCTCGAGGTTGGGCTCATATGTATGTTTTGTTTTGACGAGTCCAACAGTTTGGGTTTAGTAACGATGGTCTGACGAGCCAGGAGGTGGATAGTGGAAGTCTTGCTTACTTTTTAATTTAGTGTACTATTAAAACGTGTTTTTGTTTTTCTAAACTATAATTTATTTAATATAGGTAGAGTGTAATAATAATCTCAGCAGTCAGGGCCGGCTTGTGTAATAATGGAAATGTGTGTCAATATTATTTATAACTAGCTGCGGACCGCGGTTTTACCCGCGTAAGACTAGGTGCTGTGAGAATATCGGGATAAAAAGTAGCTTATGTGTTAATCTAGGTCTCCAGCTATCTACATACCAAGTTTCATCGCAATCGGTTTGGTAGTTTTTGCGTGAAAAAGTTCACACATCCTCACAAACTTGCACGTTTACAATATTAGTAGGATAAAAACTGCCTGCCTCTAAAGCTGAAATGGAATTTTTTTTCCATGGAGGTTTTTAAGATCTAAACGAAAAACGTAACGTTCTTACAATTAGTTTCGTTATAATCAATTTCATCCAATTTAATTCAACGCTACTTCGTGATAGTTCCTAATTGATTAATTGAAATTAATCTGCTCGTTAGTCTGGTGCCCTAGTGACCCGGGATTGACCTACATGATATTAGACTTTGTCGAGATATTTGCATCAATAAAACAAAGACTAAGCTAAAAGTTACCAAACACGTGAATACGTCATAAAAACAAAAAATAACAGAACTTTTTAACCACTCTAAATTTAAATAAAATAGAACAATGCTTCATTATGTATGATCACGGCGCGTGTCACACGGATCGGTTGCGCAATTTTTCAATTCAAGTGTTATTCTTTTATTTAAAAGGCTACAAGCATATATCTGATAGCTGTCAGAACAGGCCAGAAGACAGGAATACGTACTACAGAATCTACCTGCACAAAAATGAACTGTAACAGGAAGCTTCTGTAATTTAATTTAATTTCGCTGCGCTATTTCTGAGAACCGAAAAAAACAAATATCACCTAATAATTTGACGGTGAATAGTCTGGCGTCTCCAATAATGTCGTTATAATGTACTAGATCGCATATTATAAGAGAGAGACTGAATAAGTGTCAGATGCAACAGAACTAGACAAACTTTTATTGGTTCATCTGCTTTTCTTACTGTTTGGAGCACACAAAGTTGCAATTTGTTCCTCACTACACAATTTCAAGTGACGTTTCATTCGTCAACCGTCTTTTCTGTTTTGTTTATCTATTAATATTTTGTCTTTCAAAGGGCCTTTGAAGGTATACATTTATGAAGTTTTCATAAATATCGCTGCTAGATTTCTAGGTATAATAATAAAAAAATAATAATTGTTCTATATCATTACTGACTTTATAACTGCCCCATGATAAATGTTTATATCTAAGCAGAACAAAGAAGTATATGGCAGGAACGTCTATTTGAACTGTTGACGAGTTAAAACCGTCTTTGGCAATAGTTCTGTAAACTTGCAGGGAATCTTGCAATTTCTCTTTGTAAGATTTAATTGAACATACCTGCGGTGTGAACTGTAATACGCTTATATATTATGAAATAATTATGATGCCAATGTTTACAGACAGAATTATGCACAGCTTGTGAAATTGTCCTTGGCAATGTGTTAAAGTTTATTTTTTGACTTTGTCTTTTAGGGTTTTACAATGTGATTTTCCCACCTCAATATTTATTTAACGAGTAACTTCGACCGTGTAATTAATTAAAAGAGATATCTAACATTATTTTTATAGATAAGGAAACATTTAGTTGGATAATCACTTATAGAGTACATATTTACGAACATACACTCACGCCTGTATCCCCGAAGGGGTAGGCAGAGGTGATTAAACACCCAAAAAGGATATTGCTTATACGAAAGGATCTACCTGTAACCCGAACTGGCTCTTGCCCAGAACATCGAGCCCTCTATCAAAGTAGATATACTAATTATATATAACTACTATTTGGTTTCAAGTACAACGTACGTAAGTCATAAGTTACTACGGTACGCCAATTAGGATTTCATCGCCAAGCATAATACTTTTAAGTTGCGTGACAGCAGATACAGAGTCATTTTTTTCAAATAAATCTACTATATAATATATATACAGGTTATTATAGAAAAGTGTGGTCATATTTTAGGGTATGGTGGACCCGGTGAGCAAATAAAGCGCTTATAATTTTAGGAAAATTCGTGATTTTTAATCCAGAAATCGTATTTTGAAACTGACAAATTTAACTTCAAAATTGGCTCATAAAGTTAGTGTTTCGTAAGAGAGAGGACTGAATATGGGTATTTAATGCTTAGGATGTTGATGGAATGTCCGAATTTTTGTGAAAAACAAAATCATTGAAATTTCAATGAACATTCATAATATGTGGTTTAGAAATGTGCACCTTACAACAAGACAAGCATTTTACGCAGAAAAAAAATGTTTTTATTTATTTCATCAAAATTAATTTGTTTTGAAGCTAAATCAACAACTTGCCGGTTCACATAACTCCACTAAAATTTGACAATACCTTTCTGTAACACCTACAATCATTACTTTTCAGGTTCATAATGTCCGTTCTGCGGTATCAGTTATATTTCACCGCTCATTGCAATTATTCCTTAATGCACTGAAAAGTTGTTGCTAAACCAACAATACATTCTGTATGTTACCCGCGCATATTGCAGCGCAACCGTACATAGCGTTGCTTACTACATTTAGCTGTTTATTGCTTGAGTTGCTCCTATCCGCCGTTCACCCCATTACCAGTGCACGTGAGCAAATTCACTTCGTTCGGTTAATCTGAACACCAATACTATTTTAGTTCTACTGATTCTCTTTAATGAAACCTTACTTATTCTACTGTAGAATGGTTCTACAATTCTAGATATTACCATAGAATTTAGTAGGTACATTAATCAAGCGCGATTCGAACATCCTTCTGAGACAATGTAACTTAATTATTTACAAATTTGTCTAAAGATTCCTCTATCACTCAGGTCTACGTCATTAATTAACAACACAAGTCTGAGTAATTACTCTTATGCATTACATAGTTTTGTACCAAATACCAGCAACACACAATACACACAAATACAATCTCTAAATCATAGGACATATTATTTATAGCTGTAACTTCTCAATAGTATATTGCTGATTCTGTTGCAGCTCGAGGCAATAGGTATATATTCATATTTAATCTTAAGCTATTTATCAGAGCTACTACCTTCAATGTAATATTGTGTATGGCAGACAATGTATGTACAATACAGAATATGTATGTTCAATCTTAGTGTTTTATACGGATCATGTATTGTACCATAACTTGCACAGCATTCAGCATTTGATTCTTTTCACACCTTTTTATACCCGCGCTCATACACGCAAACGTAAACAGACAACCACACTACACAATAATCTTTGTGATGCTCAAATTCACGAACTTAATATGATTTTGCTATAATTCTGTCATGGTTTTTTTTAATTCAGGCATAGGCACATAAAAGCATGATCCTTATTCTATGGATTCAGTTTAGCACAACCAGATAGAGTGGAGGTCGTCTCCTGACAGATCTCTATAACTACCACTTCTATTGTATTATATTTATAGAGCATCTTCATAGTTTCAATCCATTTCCGAACATGGGTCTCTTCAGATTTCCAGCGGCTTAAAGGCTGAGCATAGACAGTGTCTGTCTATATTTAGCTAACACCCGCATACATAGATATCGTCCGTTAATGTAACACGATTACCATACGTAACAAAAGGCTAACTTTACGTGATATTAAAACAAACAGATGAATTAGGACTATATTTTCTTCTAACAAAAAGAGTATTTATATAAGTACAGATTAAGTCAGTTCTCTTTTCTATCAAGTTACTAGTTCATTGGTTCAGATATCGTGTACTTCTGATTTGTCAAGCATCGGGAACATACATAATGTATTGGCTCAGGAGACAGTGACAAATTGATCTCTCGTAGTTTACAATCACCGGGAAGTCGTCAATATCCACACATGTCGTTTGAAAAGCGACACAAGCAGTCGAATGTTAAGATGACCTTACATATTTACTGGGAAAAACCCTATTATGCTACGAGAGGTTAATTTGTTTTTTTGACATTGCTGATCTGAAAAAGGAGGAAGTTCAAAAACATGTATGTACTCGTATGTTGAGTGATGATTCTGAACGTATGTATATATGTACGTACATAAACCTGCTACACGTTCAGACATTATATATTAACAAATAAATATATTATAAAGTATATATAATATTGTATTTCAACATTTACATAACTTTGTAACTTAAGTTCAACACTCTTCCAATGGTAAACTATCCTTCATCCTTTGTTGGAAATAATTTGATTTATAGATTTCAAGATCAAAATAATATTCTATTTCACTCTAAACTTAAAAAGTCTAGCTACTGAGAGAAATCTATTATGGGTCGTAAAAAGAAGCGATGAGTTGGGGACATATGGAGCTCGTAAAGTAAAATGGTGGATCACAGACAGACAAATGCACTTTGTAAATGTCTATAGACTAACTAATAATGCTGAGCAAGAATTTGATGGATATATTGCACTTTTGTAAATATACTGCACGTTGTTTGGGTCTTTGTTCGTTGAGATGAAGTTAACAACTTCTCTTTTGTCGTAAAATGCTATTACTTCATTGTTTTACATTGTTTTTGTAAGTATCTTTAGATAATACTTGTAGACATACGTATGTCATATAATATATTTTATAGAGCCGGTTATGTAATAGACTTTGGATTTGCGATCATGGGGGTAGAGGCGGGTGTAAACCCACTTGTAAAACAATCATTTTGGTTTAGTTGGGGAACAATAATAATGTTGAAAACTGGGCTGCATAACTTATGCTCAGCATATATATCCGCATAATATAACCTAAACTTTTTTAGAACTTAAAATTTTTACATGTATAATAGTAGGTATTCAAAACAAAATAAGGGCCACTAAGTTTTTTCACCACATCACCAAAACAGTAAAGTTAATAAATTATTTAAGTTAAGTAACTACAAAATAATGTTTTTGCTTACAATTTAGGCTAACAGTTGTTTAAAATAATGATCTTATTTTTTAATTTTAAACTTTATAATGTAATTTAAAATGGAAAACATAAACAAAATCATTGTAAAATAAAAAGTAATGTACTTGTCACTTTTTTACTTTTTGTCAGTAGCGAGTACGTCCTCCTCTCTTAGGAATGCACTCCTGAAGCCTCGCTTGCATACTCTGGATCAAATTCCTCACGTTTTCGTCTGAAATCTCCAGGCTCGTTTTAAAACATTAATCAGCTGCTGATGGCTGTAGACCCCTCGTTAATTCTCTCTAACCCTTTGTTTTAATTGGTCCCACATATATGCTCAATTGGATTTAAGTCCGGACTGTCAGCTGGCGATGGTAATACCTGTATAATATGAGACTCTTCCAGTACAGCTTGAGTTTTGTCATGCATCAGAATTAATCCAGGACCCACACGCTGTGCAAATGGGATCACTTGAGGCCTGATGACGTATTCGATGTAACGTTCTGCAATTACGGTACCCGTATTTAAAATGGTAAACTTAGTTTTACCGTGTAAGCTAATCCCACCCGAAATCATTACGTTGCAACCACCGAAACGGTCAACTTGGAGGATGCAGGACTCCGAAAACCGCTCGCCGCGTCGTCTCCACACCCTAATACGCCGATCATCATTAACAAAAATACTTTGAATTCGTCTGTAAAAGCACCATGCCCCACTCGTTAATCCCCTAGTTCAAATACTGACGGGATAATCTTAAAGGTTTGCATGTTGAGCTCAGATCCGAGGAATTCTGGGGCAATGGTCTAAGTGGTCACCTCGCCATTACGCCGCGCTGAGTGTTGTGGGTTCAAATCCCAAACGGGACACAAATTTGTGTGATCCACAAATAGTTGTCCCGTGTCTGGGTGTTCTTTGTGTCCATTGTTTAAATGTTTGTGAAGCCCCCGCGACCCAGGAATATTCCTAACGCAGGAGTTGTCTTTGTTTAATAATACTAAGGAAAAAAAAATCGTCGTCTTGACGTTTGCTGGTCTTCGTGCAGTTGATTACGAATAGTTTGGTCACTTACACGGGTAGTCGTTGTCAGACGTAGATGGTGTTGCATCCAACTTACTGGCAGTAACTGTACGATTCCAAACTGGACGTACCGACCCTCGCCAGCCGTTCTTATATGAACTCTACCCGAAGGAAGCGGTTCGACGCATTTTGAAAAGCTCTGCGTGAAAAACCCAACCGCAAGCCCACGTTCTGCTGTGAACGTCCTCTTTGAATCATTGTAATGGCTCTAGTTTTAGTTATCGCAGCACATGGCCTGCGCATTGGTAGCATTAGTAATGCGAGATGTTAATAAATCAATTGAAATTAAAAAAAAATTAACCTTTTTTCCGTAAACAAGCGATACACGTTAAGAAGAAAATCGAAGCTAAACATTTAAACAACATAAAAATTTAAATTTTCTTTAAATTATGGCCAGTATTTATCAAAATAGGAACACGAATACCAGCATGAAAGAGAACAGACACCAAAGAGTTTGTAATATTAATTTAATACTACTCATCAGTTACTCTCCGTTCACTGATGCGCACTTAAATATAAATAAGCTAGTGGTCCCAATTCTGTTACTTTACTCGCTAAATTAAAATTCACTAAATTTTCTTCATATAAGATGTAAACCTTGTACACTTCGAAACGAAGTCTTATTTCAAGTTGAAACAAGTAGGTAACATGGAATACCGTTGAATACCATCTCTTTAGCTCTGTGTTTTTAGTAAGCGTCTTCGTAGGTGTCGATTAAAATAATGTCATCTTAGTTTGTTTTGAACAAGTTTTTATACGACATTTGAATATTTGGGGACTCTCGCTGCGTGGAAATAAAGTTAAGTATACGTTGACAGGTTTTAGTGAAATTTAGTGGTGCTGAGAAATAGATGCCAGTAATAAATAAACCTTATAACGAAGAATACAAGGTTGATTTCATATGAAGAAATTAAGTCAGGTTTTAGTTTAGTCGAGTGTACAATAGAATCGGCACCAGTGGCCCTTATTTTGTTTTGAGTAGTACCTAGGTAACTAGGTATACATAATTAAGTATTTATCGGAAATTAACACGATCATGAAATAGGTATAACATACCTCTGAATAGCTTGACGTTTCGACCAGATTACACTGGCCGTGGTCACTAGGTGGTCACAGGCTGACTGAGTCAGAGTATATCATGGAACGCGAAAGTTTAACGGATTGTTGTACGGATATGTGTACGGATTATCAATATGCTATCTACGATCCTTTATAACAAATTCAAAGCTCAGAATTTGTCAATGAAAATAAAAAGCATTTCACTTGGAATTAAAAATATAAAAAAACATTTATTGTACAATCAAACGTAAAAGTCACTTGAATATTAGTTCGAAAAAAGAGAATACAATGTCTCGATGCATGCTTTCGGGCAAATAGAATGCATTGTGAGATACGAAAGAATACAAAGACAGAGGCCATCTGTATTGGCATCTGTACGAGCTTGGTGATGCCTGATTATCGCTTCGTACCTACTCACTGAAATACTTTGAATCTTCTTGGAACACGTTTTAAGAAGATCCTTTGTAATACGTCTGATTTTTAACCAACTTCAAAAATGGAGGCGGTTCTCAATTTTACTGTTTTTTGTGTTATGTTACGCGATATCTTCGTAAATTGTAAACCGATTTCAATAATAATTCTTTAATTGATTTGATTACTCAAAATTAAGGGATGAAGAATAACGCTTATATGAAGTTCCTATAATTGAGGCGCATTGAAGTCTGTTATACTTTTTAAAAAGATATATATAATTATTATTGTGGTGATGTCTACTATATAATGGTTACCTTTGCTTCTGTAACGTTCAGTTCAATCAGTAATAAAAGCAGTGTATTGTATTTCACATTAAACCCTTTTGCTCTCTCCTAATTCCCCAGTGGTGTGCCCGACAGGGTCCACGATGATACATATTTTTAAGTTTACCATCTATAAAAACACGTTGCTGAATGGCAATAAATATTGAGTATTGATATTTTTTGTGTTTGTTCATAAATATTTCAATTGGTACTATATTTTGTGAACTCGATCGTAGGCACTTGAAGATATGATCTGTTAACTCTATGGAATTTTGAAAAAAGTTAAGTCAGTGGTATTTACTTACTAAAGCTCAGAAAGCCATAAACGATCTTAATTAATCATATTTAGTTATATAAAGTTAGGAATGTGTCATGCTGTATATATTTATATTTTTATAAAGGCGAAATACTATATTAAAGATTTTATTTCTAATAATCTCCAGATGGAAAAGGATTTATCGTTAACGCAAATACATCTCTTTGACCCTTTGACCACCCACGTAAATCGTTATACTTCTGTCCATCCTATTATTTTTGGGATAAGACCGTGCATTGTGAATTTTATGTAAATGTATAACTAATATATGTTTCTGTATATTGTTGTTTATTTTAATGAAAAACACTTATAATTTTTAATTGTTTTTAAAGAATACTAGTATCGTGGGTCACACATTACTAGTATTCTTGTTAACCCATCCAGCTAAGCTAAATGCTTGTATTAGGAGTGGATTCACGTCCGGGAAACGGCAGTCGGCCCCCGCCCGAAGAGGTACGCGAATGGCGTGAGGCCGCTCGCCGAGTCACCATGGCTCGTTGGTCGTCCCGGCTGGAGGCTTTGCCGCCGTGCAGGCGCTCCAGCTGGTCATCGTCGAGTGAGCAGGGCGGCAGCACGGTACCCTTTCCTTCCGACTGACGCAGGTTCTTTCCGGGCACGGTTGCTTTGGGAAGTACCTGAACTCGGTCGCTAGGAGGGAATTGAGTCCCGTCTGTCACCACTGCGACTGCAGTGAGGACTCGGCTCAGCACACGCTGGCGGTTCGCTCCACCTGGGCGACGCAGCGTCGGGCCCTCACTGCAGTCATTGGAGGGGATCTCTCGCTACTGGCCGTCATACGCTCCATGGCTGGTAGCGACAGGAATTTTACCGCGGTCGCGACCTTCTGTGAGGACGTCATCTCGCAGAAGGAGGCGGCGGAATGGGTCCGGGAGGACGATCTTCACTCGGACCAAATTTGCCGCCGGCGAACCGGGCGGCATGAGGCGCTGGTAAGCGCGCCTCCGCGTCTGAGTGTGGCCGCGGGTGGACTGGACGGGTTTTCGCCTCCACCCGCTATAGTGGCCCCCCGCGAGGAGGCGGCGTCCTCGTGTGCCTGGACGTCGCCTAATTGAGAGGTCTTTTACCCGGAGGTGGCGCCCGCGCTTTTGCGGGCATGCGCCAGGGGGGTCCGGATGTCTTAATAAAAGCTGTTCCTGGATCCCTCCTTTTAAAGGCGCAGTACGGCACACCGTGTGGTTTTAATCGGTTCAATTCCGACACACCGCCCCACCAAAAACCCCGGTGGGGTGACGGCCCGCGGGGGTTTCCACACGCACGAAAAAAAAAAAGGAGTGGATTCACGTGTGTAGTGCACTGGGTGGGGTTCAAACCCGCGACCGCTTGATTCATTGAGGCCGACGTCTTAGGGCATTACGCTACCGACGCTTATAAAATTATTATTATATGCTGAAGATAATGCAAAGTCTCCAAAACAATATGTCTTATAATTTTTTTTCTCGATCTCTTTATCTTATTTCAGCACTTGTTAAGAGTATTAGCACATGCTTCTAATACATAGATTTCAAAGACTTGTAGTCTAATTTGCTTAGGACAAGTGCCATTTGGCTCCGGTTGTGTAAGGTCATGTTATGTACAAAATACAATTCGTGTTACACTTGGCTAACAATATGTATTATGGCGTGAGTGCAATGCACATGACTACATGTTATATTTATGTCTATTGTACTAGCGTAAGCTACTTCAATAGCCACTATGGTCATTTAAGTTAACTTACGCAATGTACGTATACAATTTCCTTCAACAGGTCATTGCAAGGATGAATAAATATTTCTATTTATTTTTGTAAGTTTAGTGCGTTAAATAAGCTAAGCTTACTATGGAGGACATATCACTAGACAAGTTATTTCAAGACCCGTTAAGTTTAGATTATTGTGTAGGTGCTAGAATGTTATAACTATATCGCTTGAATCTTACTGTATAGTATATATTATATAGTATGCAGTGCGTGGGGCACTGCATACAATATTAGCTATTAATAGCTATTTGCATGATGCAAGCCCACGCCTTTCTTTGCATAAGACTTCAGAGACAATACTTCAACTTAATCAAATTCTATGTACAAACATTTGATATACATGTCTTTGTCGAGGAACGGGCGTTGTGCCTCTCCGACACAAAGAGAGGATCCCTGACCAAGCCATGTGATTGTGTCTGGCGGAGCGCGGCTCGAAGATTGATGTTGACAATCAGCTCTGAAGCTTTCATTGTGTGATGCTAGACCAGTAGCTACTTAGTACAGCTTATCTTCGCTCGGTGACGCTGAAGTATTTTAAAGAGATTACAGCTTCTATCATATATACCATAGATGTTTGACCGGAGCTCAAAAAATGAAAAATCAGTTGTAACCACAGTTACTGTTTTGCTACCAGGCGCTTCACGCCCACGCTGGGTATGTGACGTTACAAGTGTAGTAAAAATGCGAAAACTAAACTTTAGAAGTACAAAAAAAATGGAATTGATCAGTATAAAATTTTTTGACAACCATAAAATTTTAAAGTGTGATAATGGTATTGTAACAAACAATAATGGGAAAAGTTAGATATTTTGAAAGGCATAGCTTGCATAGCATATGTAGCGTGCGTATACACATACCATAGTCTAATACGCTCTACTTTACTACTACTCGCTTGGAGGTAAGTAATAAACTACAGACGCAAGACAATGAAGTTTTAGTATCAAACTATTACAACAATATACTTACAAGGACATTGTATGGAGTTTATTATTAGGATGGCTTATTAAATATATGCACAAGGTAGTGTAGTATACACTTTTAAATAAGTCGAACAAAAGCGTTATTTTTTTTTTAAACTTCTTAAAGCGAATAAGTATTTTACAGTCAGTTAGACATTATAAAAAGCTTCGATAATATGCTGATACAAATACTTTAACATCTCTTTTAGAGGAAATACAAAAAATCACAATACTGAATCTACTTACAGATACTGTTATTATATTGAGCTCATGGAACCGCTCATTTCATCGTATTATTCCATTCGACTATTGGTATTATGCTATATTATTCTTATCATTTTTATATAGGTATATCCAATTGTTGTATAAGTTATATTAGAATAAAAAAATCGTAAGTGGTATTATTTATTTTATCAACGATATACTTTTGTACTCACGTGTGTTACGCTTGACACCAACATGTCAGGTCGCTTTATTCCTTGATCAAAGGGTGAACGTCTTAAATCCCTGTGGGGCAGAAAACTAGTCGGGTATCTCCGAAATCCAAACGTGAGTACAACCTTCACCTTTAATAATGTCGGCGAGTACGACAATTTAGCGATTATAAGGCAGTGGATTGAGTACGGAGGCAGGGGTACGCCGCGCTGCGACATTATACACGTGAGCGGAATCGTTTGTATGGGCGACAGTCTGTTGCACTCACATTACACCTACTCATATCGTATTCCTTATTCCTATCAACGCATGAAATAAATCTTGTTTCTTGTTTCTTTTTTCAAATTATGTACCTTAGCTAACTAAAACCGGTAAAGGGAAACAAAAAAAATCTTTTTAACAAAAAATTAAACCGACGAAAAGAACTAAAAAGCAAAAAATAAATAACCCTTTGAAGTCTCAAGTATTGAGCTTATTTACATAAACTATCAAATTTTATATAAACTTATTTTGAGTCGGCGCCGAATAATAAAATGATTAATTACCTACGTCCATTTCTACGTAGGTACATATAAAATTTAGATAATTAATCAGTTTTGTTATCTTAATGACTTAACTCATATTAATCCTTACTAATATTATAAATGCGAAAGTAACTCTGTCTGTCTGTCCCATCCCATCATCAGATTCTGAGTTCCGAGACATGGTACCACCTTTGAGGTATACCCTATCTAACAAAAGAATAATAATCAAAATCGGTTCATAAATAACGGGGAGGGCTGAACATACATAAAAAAAATATATATATATATACAGTCAAATTGAGAACCTCCTTTTTTTCTTCGGTTAATAATTAAAACTAAGTAACAGGGACTTTTACGCAAGTGTCTAATATCACATTGTCATCTAGTTCGTCTATTCTTCACAGTTTGTCCAATAACAAACATCTGGTGTCCAATATATTTTCATAAATCTTGGCTCTGTTGTCAGGTATCACCATTTTACCCAATAGCACGTACCATCTAGACCTGTCGGCGCAGATATTGCAATCATTTGAATAATAAATTACCTGATAAAAACTCAGAGAATATCCGAAAACTGTAGAAAAGCTATGCAAACGATTTATGCCAGCTGACAAGCTCATTTATTTTCGATTTAACGGTGTATGCTCCCTGTCCGCAGAACCGTGAAGGTATTACATTGCACTTGTGTGCTTGTAATTTAAATGGTAATGCGTGTTTTGTATAATATAAAGCATTCTGGATCAACAGTCACCGACGTTAAAGTTATGTGCAGAGTTTTAGATTGTGATTTTTGAATTTTGACACTTTGTATGAGCAAAATATGGATTATTCGAGTAATTTATGTGACAATGTAAAACAGCGGCGTGTGGTGTCTGCTAAAACGGTTAGAATCGAAAATATTTTACACAATAATTGTCGTTCAAACACACAATGTTGCGAAGCAGGAAAAAATAAACAATTATAAAAATGAAACAATTTATATGTTCAGAAATAAATTGAACACATTTGATTTAATTTTTCTTGGGAATTGGTATTGGTGTCGGCAAGCTTGAACAAACAAAACCCTGTCCTTTTGACTTGAAGAATGTATGAGATTTCGTTTTGAAGCTATTGGTCCCAATTCTGTTACTTCACTCGCTAAATTAAAATTAACTAAATTTTCTTCATATCAGATGTAAACCTTGTACACTTCAAAACAAGGTCTTATCTAAAATTGAAACAAGTAGGTAACATATGTCGCTATCGAAATAAGCAATTTATTTGTCGACTAAAGTCTGATACGCTTAAATAAACTTTAATACCACGTAGCGAGAGCCGCTATCCGTTGAATGCCATCTCTTTTGCTCTGTGTTTTTAGTAAGCGTCTTCGTAGGTGTAGATTAAAAACACGTCATCCTTGTTCGTTTTGAACAAGTTTTTATACGGCAATTATACGGCGTTTGAATAAATGGAGACTCTCGCTGCGTGGAAATTAATTGAAAATAAAGTGAAATTTAGTGGCGCTGAGAAATAGATGCTAGTAACAAATAAAGGTATATTTGTTTTACATACACTACATTTTATTACGAAGAACACTAGGTTGATTTCAAATGAAGAAATTAAGTCAGGTTTTAGTTTAGTCGAGTGTACAATAGAATCGGCACCATTGTGTAATTTCGTTAGTAAGCTAGTATGAGTTTGGACATACGATTATGATTATGATGTCTTACTTAGGTTTCATTTCCGGACAGGACAAAAAGTATAGTCTTTTTTTACTCCCGCATTATTAACATTCCTGTGTCGTGGGTGACTTCACAAACATTCCAATAACGGACACAAAGAACACCAGACTCGGGACAACAATTTGTGGATCACACAAATTTTTGTCCCGTGTACGATCTGAACCGACAACACACGGCGCGGCGTAGTGGTGCGGTGACTGCTTAAACCATTGCGCCGTCGTGCAGTCAAAAGTCCTTCCAGGTATTTAAACCTGGGATTTTGCGCTTGTGACTTGGGATTTTTTAATAATTCTCAGTAGCAATTTGTTGTCAGGCAGTATCTTCAGAATAAATTAGAAAACTTCATAGCAAAAAAAAAAAAGAAACTTACTTGACAGAGGGAATAAACAGTGTATATACCTTTAAACACTATTTCACTTTTAATCACTTTTTACAGAAATAAAAACTATTTAATATTTCGATTTTTTTACATTCATCTAAAAATGCTTTAGAGAAAATTTAATCAGTAGCGGTCAAGCTCGAGTGATTACAATACGCGTAAAAAATGCACAATACGGTTAAAGGTCTGCGAGAGTTTGTTCTCCAAAGTATCGTCCTGTCACACCGTAGCGAACCTTATTGAGCACTTTCTCTATATATAAATACTGTGTTAAAATCACAGATGTATTCGTATTGGTTCAAAACACGACAGACGAGTATCTCCAGACAGAAGTGGCAAGTGTGTCTAAAGCATAAGGTGGCGTTCTTTTTATTAAAAATAGGGACAAACCATAACAGATGATAACACAGTTCACTATTGTAAGAAACAGTCTCAAAACCACTGATATAAACTATGAAAATCACTAACTAACAGCAACTGCCAAGTTGTTTGTACCTCTGTTTGCACTCAAGTCCATCGTTCTAAACATATTCCTACCCTTTTATAATCCCACAATTTGTTAATATTTATCAATCGACCAATAGTATTGCGTTATCGGTATAACCAGTCAAAACAATATCTATTAACTTATTTTTATTAAATAGTGAACTGTGTTATCATCTATTATAGTTTGGCCCTATTTTTAATAAAATAAATAAGAGTTTTTGATGTGGCGACAACACTATTTAATAAAAATAAGTTGATAGACATTATTTTGACTGGTTATACCGGTAACGCAAGACTATTGGTCGATTTATAAATATTAACGAATAGTGGGCTTATAAAAGGATTAATAAGTGGAGAACTCTTGACTTGAGTGCAAGCAGAGGTACGAACAACTTGGCAGTTACTATTAGTTAGATTTTCATTGTTTATATCAGTGGTTTTGAGACTGTTTCTAACAAAAGAAACTCAAATACATAGATACATGAACGCTGAAACTTCTTTTTTGGGCGGTCGTGTAATAGCTAGAAACAATCTGCTCTCAAGAACGCGACATTGTAATAGGCGGTCATGCACTTTAGTGATAAAACTCCAGATTGATATTTACGACTTTATAGTAACATTTTTACGGTGTCTATTCCCCCGGCAGCTGTACACAACGGTTAGTTCGCAAAGAATACGTCGGAGTTCCGGCATATTGTTGCAACTTTTCATATTGAACACTTTTTACACTTTTTGCTTTACGCCACGACATTTTATATTTCGAAATAAATGCATTTCTGAAACGATTTCGGTCTGGATTTTAATTTCAGGAAAATAACGTAGCATTGTTGTACATAACGTCCCTTACGAGACATTTTGAAGAAAGTTATTACGACTTCTTTCGGTTTTCAGTAAAAAACATGACTATGGTTTAAGTATCTACGTACAGACCATAAACTTAGTAAGTATACTAAGTTTATACATGCACATGCACACACGTCCACCATTTTTGCAACCAGCTGCACTTATCAAACGCAGGCTGGCACACAGAGCATTCATTTCCTCTACATAAATTATAACTACCACCAACCAGCCAATAATCACTACTGATATCAACTAGACACCTTTTAATTGCAAAATATAAGAGGTAGCTGGTTTACCAATATTTTTGTAAAGAGTGAAGAGTGTATGTCAGAAGTGCCATGTGATTGGTTTTTAGTGTTAAGTTGACAAAAGTCTGTTGACATTTTTGATGGAGTTTTAAAAGATGTTACTGGCAGCTCCGAATGTTCAAAGGGGCGACATCCTCGGAGCCAGCAACGAGTACGCCATAGTGTTCCCGTGATTTCCATTGAATATACTTCCGTTATCTTTCATTTGTGTGTTTCTAAATTAGTATAATATTTTTTTTTTATTTATATTTATAACTTATCTTTTTAAAAAACTTTTAATGCAGGTTCCTGCAAATCAGACCAGGTGATGTTCCCCAAGAAAATGTTACACGTTATTGTACCACTGTTTCCTTTAATCCGTCTAATATTATATATGTGAAAGTTTGGATGGATGGATGGATGGATGGATGGAAGGATGGATGGATGTTTGTTACTCTTTCACGCAAAAACCACTGACTGATTGCAATGAAACTTGCTATGTAGAAGACTGGAGACGTGGCGTGGCCCTGCTAGTATATTACATTGTCTGTATGTCGATTTTTTAGTGTTTCGTATTTTTTTATAGATGTAAGTACATTATTAGAATAATTACTTTTTCGGTAGTGTCATAACACCAAAAAAAATGCCTTTTTTTTCTTTCTTCTTTCTAATGGTTGGGAATCCTAACATTGATTGTAGTAAAATGTTTTTATAGATCAACACACAATGTCACCGCATGCTTTGACCTACTAGTATTATAAACGTGAGAGTTTGTGAGGATATATGAATGTATAGATGTTTGTTTCTCTTTCACGCAAAAACTACTGAACCGTTTGCGATGAAACTTGGTATGTAAATAACTGATTGGATCACCACATAGGCACTTTTTATCCCGATATTCCCACTGCATCGGGACTTACGCGGGTGAAACCGCGGGGCGCAACTAGTATATTGCGAAAGTAAGTTTGTTTGTTTCGCTTTCACGCGTTCACTACTTAACCGATCATCAATCAATTTTGTAAACATCTATCGATATATATTTATATATAATATATATATTATTTATATTTATAATTTTTATATTTATTTATATACACCTAAATGTACACAAAAGAAAACGTACCCACCCAATATGACAACATGAAAATTTATATTGTGTGGATCATATAATCTTTCATGATGTCGTTTGCCAGATCAGAAATTTCTGGTTCAAATCTCACTCCTTACACGATCGATCTGTCCCATTCGGGTCTTGTTACTTAGATTAACAAGAAACCTACTAGTAATATATATCAAGTTACTTAAGTAAATTAGTCTTTTATAAAAAAAAAAACCTTTTTCTTCGGCGATGTGACGTACAAAAACCTACTTTAGTAAGTAGCAACAAGTAGCATATTAGATCGTCACACTTGGAGATCATTACAAAAGAGTTCTTTCTACCTACATGAAATACACAAGACGCAATCTTCGTCCTAATTTTCCATCTTCGATGTGCACACAAAACAAAAACATAATTAGCTAGGATAATACACAGGCATGTTTGTTGAGAATACAATGAGTGTCCACTCCATGCCACTCCTAGCCGGAGCTTGTTATAAGAACAAAATAAATATTCTATTAGCTCTGAGATGGCGGAGAGGCTAAATGAACTATGTACTAGTACTTTTTTATGTTTTGCTCCATCTTTGTATCAGAGAAAATTTATTGTATAAGTAATTAAGTACCTAGTAATTAATTATACAGATATAATAATCCGTATTATGTTACTCTTATCGAAGTAAAAACTCAGTTGGGTTTCTGCAATAAAAACAGATTCATTTATTTCTATCTTCTATCATTAAACAGGAATATTTACAAGATAATATTACACAAGTCAGTTAGAAATAGCCTTACCTGCTATAAAAACAGAAAACAACATTAAAAGTTTCTACTCCAGGTCATTTACAGTTTATTGTTCGTTATTCGTTACCTCAATAAATGATTTCCAACACAATTAGTGTAATCTTGAAAGTTTAATATTTGTAGGTTAGAATGCGGACCACAGAGCAAATTACCATATAGTATTGTTGTGGTTTACTATGGTTGACGACAATCGATAACTCGAGTCTATAACTCTGTCGAAAGCGCGGCAGGTTTAGACTTAAGAAAATGACGTCTCAAGTAAATGGGAGTCGTCGTTTTCTTTATATAGATTAATACGTTACACATAATACCATATGAATGAGGACTCTTTGCGTGACGATAACAATAATATAGCGTGAGTGATATGTACATGTAGGTATGTATGTCCATAACACCTTTTTTCAGGACATGACTTGACTTGACTTGAGGTCGCATGTGCATGAGTATTTGTATAACCCGCAAGAGTTAACTTGATGCTTCACTCAGATGACGTAAACGCGTGGCACTGAATGCAAAAAGGGATCCATTGTGGAAATTCATGTAGGTATGTGTTTAAATTGTTTTACATTCATAAAAATAAATAATTATTTTTTTATCAATAGATTGTGTTCTTGCTTCCACTATCTAAATCAGTCTCGTGGCCTAATTGTATGATTAATTAATTAATAAGGGGCCCGGGATGAGAGCGCGCCTTCCGCTTGGGTCTTGAGTTAACTTCTGCGGGTTGTTTTTGAAAGATGACTATGTTTGTATATGTGTATGTATATATATCCGTATTCTAGAAGTTATAGTACAAGCTATTCTTAGTTTAGGTCTGTATAATGTATGTGTTATGTAAAATCAAGCGTGCATTTAATTGTTTTGTGCACCAAAAACACAGAAATCGCTGATTAAATAAATTTAATATGTCGTTACAAAAGTCCAAATCATCGACCGTCAAATCAACTTATAAATATTATAATATAAAGAATTGTGTAGAAACTTCAAAAATAAAATGTGAATCAAAATTTTAAAGTGAAATTTAATTAGGTGTGAATTAAACGGTCGAAGTTGATGATATCAGCTGCAGACATTGATAGTACCACACACTGGCGGACAAATAAATGGTTCCACTTTTATTGCTAATTACATTACATTTAATTAAACAAACGTATTATTTTTATTGGCACGGATTTAAAATTCCGCGTGATTGAGCTTCTAAGGTAATTTCAGATTATATCTTAAAATGATATCAGGATTAAAATAAAGATAAGTTATTATTACATAACGCTTTCAGGATCAAAACTAACCAAGGGTTATACTATGGGATTTAAGACACCTCGACTTAACTCAAATAAATTTATTTTTATGTAAATGCGTGTTAATTATACAAATGACCAGATCAATGCAATAGACGTATTTATGCGTATAAATAATTTGCATTGAGTGGGAATCGCAACCGCAATCACTGAAGTAGCAGTCATGCTATGTCACCCTACCACATAGGTAGATCGTTAAACCGTCGCGTCGCTCGTATAAAGTATCGCCATTTTTATCATTATAATAAAACGATAAAATATACATGTGTACAGAACGTGACTGAGAAGGTTGTTAAAGCTAGATATTTCGCACACTTAAAAATTTGGTACTCATAATGTTGTAGTTATTGCTATCACTATGGTACTTAAGCCATAAAATGAAGCGAAGATTTGTATCGACTGGAGTTGTTTCATCCATAAAATACATCCTTACAACTTAAGTTATGAACACTATAAAACAAACAACAGATACCATTTGAAAATAAACAATAAATAATTTATTTTATAAATAATGCACATATTTACAAAAATAGGGAGTCTCTTTTAAGTAAAATGTCGTTTAATAAAATAATAAGTTGTTATTGTGAAGAGTTGATTAATAAGTTACTAGATAGTCAAAAATATAACAACAGTCGTGCTCAAATCACACACAAGACAAGCTACGTAGTCCAACGAAATTAGGAAATTTGTGAATAACATTCACATGTAGCATAAAGCAGCAATAAAAGACAGACATCACTCTTAAAACCTCCGAACAATCACCTGTCTGTCTGGTCCGGTCCATCTCCGACATGTAATCAAATACACGCGGGTATTCTGTCGAACAAGCATGTTTTCCGTGGACCTAAACTTTTGTCCCGTCGTGTATTCGTGCAGCTGGCGACACTATTATTAGTTGAAGTGCAGTGGCGTTTCAAAACAAGAGCTGACAGGGGGCGCTAACTTCGTGTTGTGAATACAGCACCTGTTTATTATGTATTCAAGTCTGCATGCTGCCTGCGGCAGAATACGCTTCTCATATAAATTCGTTGCAAATCACTTTTGGTGTTTTACTTGTAGTGCATGAAGCTGATAGTATAGATTAAGGTAACTTCTACAGTGGCTATAATTTTTTATTGGCTATGCATAATGGATAAGATAATGGAAAGGCTGTAGGTATCCTTTCCATTATCCATTATTAATGTATTACGAAGTATATCAATATTTGCATTCTTAGTATAAATAGATATTTGTTTTTTTTTTTTTTTATGGTATCGGGGGCAAACGAGCAGACGGGTCACCTGATGGTAAATGACTATTGCCGCCCATGGGCACCTGTAACTCAAGAGTCACAAGTGCGTTGCCGCCCTTAAAGTGGGAGTAGGAGAAGAGAGGGAGGGGTGAAGAGGGGAGAGGGGAAGGACGGGAATAGGGGATAGGGAAGGATTAGGGCCTCCGGTAACCTCACTCACGCGGTGAAATGCAATGCAAGCATTGCTTTACTACCGGTTTTCTGTGAGGCAGTGGTATCGAGCGGAGTCAAGCCGGCCCATACGTGCTGAAGCATGGCTCTCCCACGTTAGATGGTGGATGATTACTATTTTATTGTGCACTGGGTTTGGTCTTCAATTTCATGGTCTTTCTTTTCTATAATTCTGAGTACTGTGTAGCAGAATACAGCTTTCTTTTGTAAGCAAGCTAAATTCATCTGAAGGAAATGTTCTTTTTTTGGTATGTAGGTAATAGTAATTGAACAGCCACCAAAAACGTAGAAAAACCTCTGGAATATTTACAGATTTAACATAATATATCTCAATCTTTAATTTTTCAGCGTGTTCAGACTTTATTCTTAAAAATATAACTTTTAGGTATCTAGTGCCATCTGTTATGCTGGTATCGTTCAAATTTGTACGTTGATTTTCCTTCTTCAAAATATAAGTAAGAATCTCCGATTTCTGAGCGGATCGACAATTGCTCATAGCTGTAGATAATAGATATAGCCATTTTAAAAATTCATTTCCCTGCCACGATCTAACATATAAAAAAAAAACATCATTAAGTTACTTAGTTACTACTATTAATAGATCACACAAAGTTCTTAGTCTGATTGGTATACATACAATTTTCTAACGTTAAAACTGTTGGACCGCTACCCGCCAGTTCCTTATCTTGATTTTAGGATCCCTTTGTGATGAAGAGATATCACACTTCTTCCATTAGCTCATTCGAATTATGTTACAGTAAGAAAATAATTTGCCAAATCGGTCCAGCCGTTCTCGAGTTATGTGCCAATAAAGACAATTTATTTTTTTATTTAAATACATTTTAAACGTGTTTTAAGGAAGCAAAATTTAGAGTCTGTAATGTGAAAAAGTTCAATGAAATGATATTAAATTTTCACATTACGTTAATAAGTCATGAAATATTAATATGTTTACTAAAAAATGGAAGTAGCGCCATTATTATTCTTCAAAATAATTACATATTATCCTCCCATAGCCTTACACGTGCCACACACCGATAAAACATTTAACAAAAAAATCTTATGCCAGCGTATGCATTTACATATGTTGACTAAAGAGTGTTTGGTTTCCATTGCAGGAACGAGGAATGACTTCGAGGTCATCATTACTAACGTGTCTATTAACGAATTGATGTGTCCTAAAACTCAGCTCTGAAGATAAGCTTACCAGTTAGTTTAATAGTCTACACTTATCTTATACATAATATATATAACGCTGAGTTTGACTGTTTGATGTATTTTTATACAGTTGAAATAATAAACATGTATGAACATTGTACAGCTTTCGCCCTCGGCTCCGTACCTTTTCCTAAAACAATAAAAAATATGTTCAGGCGTTCTCAAGTAATGGGTTTACCAAAAGATTTTATTCGTAATTATATACAAGTCCTAGGTCTCACACTTAGCCCGATGCAAGCCCATTGTCTTTACCGAATGCGTGCTGTTACTGAGAATTTTCTAACAGGCAAAACCCAGAAATAAATGCTATGGTGTAGAACTACTGAATAGCTGTTATTGTACAGTAAGTTCGTTAAAAAATATCTGTTTGTTTTGATTTGATCTTCTCATTACTTCAGCTACTATGTATTTTAGTTAAAACTGACGTGCAAAATAAAATGGACAATTCATCGTTAGTGCGCATACAAACGTTTTCACCATATCAAGTATCTTACAATTAACACAATTATATTACCTTAGTGCTGAATGAATTGCTTCACGTTAACATCTAACACAAAATACCTTAGTACTACTATCATAACTCTAATCCATCGAAGACAATATAGGCTTCATACTACGAGTACTATCATCTTTCCTGTACCTAACATTATCTTGGTGTTGCGGGATCTTTGTATTCTCCAGAAAACAGATCCCACATCAACAAATTTCTTGAATAGACTAAACAGAAACCTACACATTTCTTAAATAGACTAAATACACTGTAAAATTACCCTCCGTTAGATATAATGATGGAATTAAAACTTTTCAAGAAAATTATAATAAAAACTAATTAAATAACAAAAATAAGCGTTGACTGATTGCGTTAATTGAAAAGGTAGTTTGGTTTAGCAATAATTATAGCTATGTTTACTGTACTGTACTAATTTTAGTTTTATTAGTTTAATGTAATTTCTTTTCATTGCTTTAAAGGCTAAAGTATCCCTAATTTAAGATTGTTATATGTATAAAGCTTACCTTTTAAACTTTACTTGCGAATGAGCGAGCTTTTATATAGTTCATATCCACTTCCCTTTTACACTCACTGCCTTAACGTTGTCGAAAATACCTTACGTCCTTACTAGCGCTCTGATTTTATTTTATATTGTATTTGTTAAGGCTTGTAAAATTATACTAATTACACATATCAGAAGCTTTATTTATTCGTCTTTATTCCATTACTCATTACTCATTACTCATTACTTTATTGCATTCCATAATTACATTGATAGGATGTTAAATATAAAGATAGAACTAACTATGGACCCTGTTGGGCACAGTAAAGTTTTCATTAGGAGAGAGGAGGAAGAGAGCTTTTTATAAGAATAAAACTAAGAGTTAACTATATCCTAACTAACTAGTTCCGTAACGAACATAGGTCTTTTAGATATAAATAGAAAATGTAGGTAAAATTTACTAACATTGGTAAACATCTTTTAAATCTGTCCTCACATTTTGCTTATTTACCTTGAAAATACATACAATTAAGTAATACCCTACAATAATAAAATAAATACTGCATTGGGGTAGAAGTAGAAGAACATCTGGCAAAATTAACTTTATTATATGAACGTTGCCAAATAACTTTTAGTATTTACACGCAATATTAGGCCTTAAGAGAGCTATTACATCTTGTAGACAGCAAGTTTTCTTGGCACTTCTCGTTGACCTAGAATTATGACATTTGGCGAGAATCGAGGTCCTTACGGCATAAGCTGCTTATTTCACATGATTTTTATTTTGCCGTTAAAGATTTGACCGTGACTTATGTACCCATGTTTAGAATAGACAATAGAATATTTTTTATTGTACATCATATGAAATAATAACAATGGATCTTAAGTTTATTACTAAAGTTAGCTACAATGGGCGGTCTTATCGTTAAAGGCGATCTCTACCAGACAGCCTTTGGATGGATTTAGTGACAGGAATGACTGAGTAGTAGCAGATGGTATATTACATAGGTATAATAATACTTATAACTGAAAAATATATACATATATTATGTAAGTAATATTATAAGTAATTATAATATACAGAGAGTACATATTAATATTTAGAAAATGGCATTATAACAATGTCAATAACATAATAATACTGATTGAACTATAATTCCTGGTTTTATACCTGGGATTATAGTTCCATCAGGGATTATAGGTTAAAATCGAATGCATGTATGGTTTAAGCTTTCCTTATTTTGATTGGTAATGCCACATATTCACAAATATGTCTACTAACGACAAGCTTTCAAGTACGACAGCTTTACACAGACTTATTGGTAGAATCGTCTGAATAACACTTTGTAAATGTGTTTTGTATTTATATATATGTCTATGTATTTATATAGTATAATATAATATTTTATTTAGTTTATATTATGTATTGTATTTTTAAGCCTTTTTATTTATGTAAGATATGTTTTCAATATTGTTCTTCATTTTCTAAATTTACAATCGCAATTTTAATTATAATTATATGCCTGCCACGTACGTCTATGTATCACCCAAAGGTTGACTGGTAGAAAATGCCTACGGCATTAAGGCCGCCTCGTGCAATTTATCCGCAGGAAGTGTAAATAAATGAATATGAATCTTGTACAAAAAAATTTGAAGACGCTCGAGTTTGTCTAACTGGGCCTCGGAGAGATCTGGATAGCTGACATCTGCTGACCTGATCTGACAATGGTCCTAGGTTTGTTCTCACCTGCATAGCGGCTCATTCTGTGACATAGCCTGATGTCCTTGGTATTGAAGTCGGCCATCTTCAGATATTCTTTCACAACTTCAGCTATTACATCGACCAACTACTCCTTTGCCTGCTCCTGCACTCCATGACGTAACAGCATTTTCCTACGGCTTCGCATCTCCAAGGCATCAACTTGACATGCAAGCACTTCAAATTGGCACTGCAAGGTGATCAGTGTCTCTTTGATGAGGATTTAGAATGTATTAAACTCTGTAGCCAGTGTAGAAGTTGTGTCACAAGAGCCAGGTTTCTTCGGCAGCTCCGCTTCAAAGGTATCCAAAAGTATCCTTGTGTTGAATGATGTAGTGAGGAGTTGTTCGGTGCCGTGCCAATAATTTTTGTAGAAGCTCAACTTTCATTGTTAACGTAATGAAAAATAGAATATTGTTCGAAGTGAAGTGTAGTGAGTAATGAGATAACACCATCCTGGCAGGTACTGTTTATGAACTATATGTTGTATACGTTAATATGTCTATAATGTTAAAATTGACCAAAAATAACTATTTTGAATAGGAGCAAAACATTTACACCTTTTTCCAACTACCCACGAATACCCCTGTTTTTCTCTGTGTGTATGATGTTCATGTATGGGAGATTTATTTTATTACGTACGTACCAGAACCATTGTACTAATTCCCGTTAATGTACATTATAGAACACGAAAGTCTAATATTTGTTGTCTGCAATATTACTTCTTTCCCATAATACTAACTCAAAATTTAAAATGAAAGGAACCGAAAGTTTTTGGCTCCATGTGAATCAAACTGTAAGAGCGAATTTATGTCCATTTCGATGATTAAGTACATAAAACCCTTCATTAAATATACGGTCAGACGAAATAAATCGCATTATCTACTGTACTACGAGCTGTTACGGTCATAAGGTATAAGATTTATACACGATGCTTAAAGAGAAATTCAAATAGATCTTAAAATTTACTGATAGCCTTTTCCTACAAAATGTCAAGGGATTTTAAACCTTAAGATACAATAGAAAAAAACAATCTTAAAGAACCTAAACAAATAAGAAGTCGACTTGTAAATTTAAAATGCGATCGATGAGGAAATTTAAATGGAAATGAAACACATTAAAGTAGGGTGAAGTATTCCTTTATTGTCTTGTAATTGGAATACACCAGGGGACACACCGTATGCGCGGTCGCTGAACTCAAATGTCGTCTAAAGTCATAAAAATTGTAAGAAAGGTTTGAACAAGAACATTTCTCTAAGTTGTTACTAGCCAGATAATAGCTAAGTACCTATACGAAATTCAATTTTTTTTTTATTTTGTCTAAACTCCTAAATTTCGTCACCCTTCTGGGGCTACGAGTGAAGTGGTGTGTCAAATTGAACCGACTATAGCCACACGGCGTTTCGTCACTGGTGGGGTATTAACGAAACTATTCCTGAGAACGGGTGAACCCTTAAACTGCAGGTGGTCACAACATAATCACGTGTGGGGCTCTGCCACCTTAGGCTACCTTAGGCTTGCTTCTAAAAGTGTAACGAGCAACCCTATCCGTTATCGCCAGGCCAGCCATGAAGGTCGGAGATCCTATAATTATAGTGCCTGATTTTGGATTCAAAAGTACGACGTAAAGTAAATTTTCACTCAATAATAATATCTATTTACAATTGAAAAAGCGATGACCATGCCATTCAAATGAGTAACGAGTATATTCGAAAAGGAGCTGAGTTCACGAGATCATATTGTCGCAGAACTAAAGCCATTTGTTTTAGCCAGTTATGTTGTAAAACAAAACACGCAAAAGGAATCTGTTGTAAAATATATTTAGTTAAAAGTCATCCTTTAAAGAGACTAATATTCAAAACTCATAGATAGTATCGCATAGAATCAATCTATTGTCGACCAGTCTCGCAGTTTCTTTTACCTAAATCAAGCAAATTTTAACATTTAAATGTATGAAACAGAAACGTGTTGCAAGAGAATAGTTTTTATTTCGTCTAGATGTATCAAATTATACAGAGTCGTAAAAAAGTCGTATTGTTGCATCCGAGAGATTTACTATTACGACAGATAGGATTCCGATAGCAGCACGAGAAATAGATATAAATGACACTGGACTACATTATTAGGATTTATAATCTTATCTTGAATTTTACGATGACACCATCCAGTAAGTTTAACTACATATACTCGTATGTATATTAAATTCTTGCGAGTTTTACAATAGCAATTTCGTCATAATAAATAACTGTTTAGAACAAGATAACATTCATTTGCATAGGTGTTTCTGCAATCTAAATAATAACTACATGTACGTATTACAGGTTTGCAATTGTGAGGTGCTGGTTTCTATTCCTGTTTCATGCAAATTGCTAATTGATTTTCTGTTAGTAAATTCAGTGCTCCGATGACAATTAAATTTACTCGCTTCTTATTACACGGATCTGCTTATCCTTTAGGGTATATTGTACCGGCTTACTTATATGGCTACAGATAAAGACGTACCTATTCCTAATTGCGTGATTATAGAATAGTTTTATTGAAGTACACGTGTAACAAAATGTTATGTATAAAGTGTAGCGTTCGAATGAAGTGAAATGATATTAATAATGGAATGTAACAGAACACTATCTAAATACACGACTTGCTTGTTACTAGGGTTCTAAAAGATGATTCGGACATATTTTTTCTTTGTAAATATTTATTTTGAGTAGTGTTAGGGTTAGGGGGAAAGGACTTCCCGGCTACAGCCAGTTCTTGTTCAACCAATTTTACAATTTAAACCCCAAAGTTCCCGGTTGACTGCAATAAGCTATTACGTAAGTGAGACTAAATTATAGTCGGCCATATGTGGACATTTAATACGCCTCTGCCTACTCATGCGGGATTATAGGCGTGAATATACGTATGTAGAAAAACCCAGGTCTATACAAATAGATTACATGCTTCCTAAAGTTCGCAAGCTGGAATCGAATCCGCGTCTGACGTTCCAGATAAATGCTATTGTGGAGGAATGGGTGTCATGCTCCTCCAACACAAAGGGAGGATCCTCCGATCAGGCGAGGTGATCATGCCTGGCGGGCCGCGGCCCAACGGTTGATGTTGGGAAGTTGTATATATACTAATCGGCGCGAGAACTCTCATAGCGCGATGCAGGATTAGTAGATGTTTTCTTTTTGCTGTATGTGGAAATCGCCACATCACTCCCCTCCAAGACTGGAGGTCGATATCTTGATGAGTCAGCTGTCTATGCTCTATTAAGGAGCGTGCCAGGGCCAGTAGTGAGTAGTTCCGGTGAGTCGGAACTGAGTGCCGCAAGTTCCAGTGAGTCGGAACTGTATTCCGCTAGTTCCAGTGAGTCGGAACTGAATGCCGCTAGTCCCAGTGAGTCGGGGCTGAAGTCTACTGGTCCCAGTGAGTCGGGGCCGCGTGCGGTGCTGCGGTGAAGTCCCCAGTGAGTCGGGGCGGTTGCTGCGTAGTGGCTGGCTGCTGCGTAGACGGGAGAGAGATGCTCTTCTTGCGTGGACCGTAGGTGCAGTGTGCTGTGCCTAGAGGCTGATGAGGCCGTAGGGGTAACCAGGCTGGAGCGGACGCTGCAGGCGTGTGGTATCCCTGTTGAGGCCGAGGATGCTGGCTGGCTGAGACTTGATTACCGCTCATTGCTGTAGGAGTGTATACGATGGTGGCGATGATGATGCTGCTGATCTGGTCCATGAAGGCTGCTTCCAATCACGTCGGGGTCACCACTGTGGAGGAACGGGTGTCATGTTCCTCCAACACAAAGGGAGGATCCTCCGACCAGGCGAGGTGATCATGCCTGGCGGGCCGCGGCCCAACGGTTGATGTTGGGAAATTGTATATATACTAATCGGCGCAAGAACTCTCATAGCGCGATGCAGGATTAGTAGGTAGTAGATGTTTCTTTTTGCTGTATGTGGAAGTCGCCACACTATAATACTATCGTTGCACTCTGTATAAGTCGTCAAAGCAGATATCAAAGTTCGATCTATAAAGTAACGCACCCAATAAAGCTACGAATCAATTTCTCAGCCAATTGTCAGCACACATGGGTCATAGGCGAGACAATTAACAGGCGTAAATATTTCTGTAATTCTTAGAGTTAATCTAATTATATCTCCACGAATAAAGTTACAAAAGGAGTTCGCGATTTAATTTAGCCATAAAAATTCAGGCCTATCTAGATGAATTTAATAATTCTTTTCTCTATTTTTAAAGGAAGGAATTAAATTTATTACACCACATTTATTACGCTCAACGAAATTGTCTCTGAAAACTGACCCTGATTACGTCCACAAAAATATCATGGGTAATTCGCACGAATTTAAAAAACATAATAATAGTCAAATATTATATTAAGTTTTGATATGTGAATGTATCAATGTGTCTTTTGACGCGACTGTGTCAAAGCTGATGTCGAAGATAAGATTAAGAAATAGCAACACAATCAAGCCTATATTTTGCATTAAATATAACTGTATTTCTTATGATGAGTAGGGTTGAATATACGTACATACATTCAACCCCGTATCAAACTAACATTTTGCCAACTATAATATTGGTCACAGTTACGTAATACGACAAGCCAATTACCGTCAACAAGTAAATTGGGAGTATCTTGGTATATTGGATGAGAAAGTTAGGAAAAAAGGAAAAGCAAGCAGTAGAAGGAAAAGAATATTGCCTATACGGATGGATCGGGCAGATTTTTTTTTTATGGTATAGGGGGCAAACGAGCAGACGGGTCACCTGATGGTAAAAGACTACCGCTGCCCATGGGCACCTGTAACTCAAGAGTCACAAGTGCGTTGCCACCCTTTAAGGTGGGTGTAGGGGAAGAGGGGGAGAGAGGGGAAGAGCGTAGAGGGGGTAGAGTGGAAGGACGGGAATAGGGGAGAGGGAAGGGTTAGGGACCGTAACCTCACTCACGCGGCGAAAAGTATCGAGCGAATTCGAGCAAGCCCATACGTGCCGAAGCATGGCTCTCCCACGTAGAATGTGTAAGCAACAGCTTAAATAGGTCAGGGTCGCATACTCCAATTGCCGATAATTACGCAACAACCGAGTATACTATTACCATATTTTTAATTGTATAAAAAAACAATGCCTATATCGTCTGGCCTCAGGATTTTACATCTTTTTAGGAGCCTATTTATTTAGAAACATGATAGCAGACGGCGGCCCCTAGGCGCCGATGGGCGTCCATTACACGGTAGGTTTTGCTGAAAGTTATCACAAGCAAGATTGTGACTGACGGATAAGCTATCGTCTAATGCAGTGACTGATGGTTGCATGATATTGATTGCCCAAAATCTGGATATTTAGATTTTTACATCATGCAACCGTCAGTCTGATTTTTTATCCAAAATGACACCGTCTCTTTAACAATTAACTCCTCTTTATTAAAAAATTGTGATTTACATTACAAACATGACAATAATTTAATACATTCCACTGCCATTTCATTTAAATATTGAAAAGTGAATGTATGTTTTTCTTGAAAACTCAAACCTTTGAGAACATTATGGCGAACTCACAGGTGTTAAGGTTTAATAACGAAATATTCATTAACAATTAAAGGATTAATAATTTTTACCATGCACATAATTGCACGTCCCGGCATCAAACATGAACCGCTGGTGTGAGAAACCAATAGACCACTCGATCACTAATTTACCTTTCATAATATTATAAAAACATTTATTCCAAAAGCCAGCCCAAATATTTATTACAATGCCAACTAAACAAGGTATTTCACTCGATTAGATTAAAGTTTTTAAAATTTAGAAACGACATTAATTTTCAATAGGTATTTCATTTGTTGTTTATTTAAGTGACTATTAAAAACCTTTATTCAAGTAAACTGCTGCTACCAAGGGTATTTTTTTTATAAATATTCTAAACGTTCAGAGGAGAGCATAAAAAGTAATTTTGAATAAATTATACGAAAAGATGTTCGATAAACACGCACCTTAATCTGACTGAAAGGCACTTGATAACCTTGGTTTTGGGACAAAAACAGCGTGATAAAAAAAGATTTAGTGACGACGAATTCGCAATCCTTAGCAAAATCACTGGTAAATTATTATTTCAAATAATTCTTAGGATGCTTGCTAGTATTTTTATTTTAAAAACTTCTGTATACGTACAAACAAAGGCATGTGTATTTCATATTAAAAAATCAAACATGTTTTGTCTCAATAGGGTTCGTGTTCGTGCTTGCCTCAAAATTGCCTCAAAATGGTAGTTTAATATAATAATTGTTTTTGGGCATCCAGTACCAAAACTCTGAATGTTATATTTAAAATACATATGAGAAGAGCCCAAACAATTTCTTAATTAATTACACCAAGGCCAAATAATATGATTCAAAGGGATACAAAGAAATACAGTAATTCAATAAAATTACATATGTCATATACCTACAGAGTGTTACAAAAAGGTGTGGACATATTTTAGGGTCGGGTAACTGTTTTATGAAAATCTGTGATTTTTTATTCAGAAATATACTATAAAATTTCGAGGATGCTCTTCGCAAAAATAAAAAGGCTAATCGTAAAAATAAACATGAAAATTATTAATATGCTGTTTAAAAATGAGCATCTACAACACATGAAAAAATAGTTTCAGAAAAAAGAAAAAAAAATCAATACTCATTTTTCTCGACTTAATGAATTATGTTTTTTCTTCTGCACATAATACTTAAAATTTAGCATGAATGAATCATGTGCAGCAACTAATGTCAAATTAGAGAGATTCGATACTAAATAATATTTATTCATTCAATTAAACGAGGTACAGCTGATCTCTCTCAAAATATACTAAGTAGTCGACAATATTTGATTCTACACATAAACGATAGAGTTAAACGACGATGTCTGAGTTAAAAAAAACTGTGTGACAAACACCGACGCTATCCCCTACTGTACAGGTTGAACCTTATTAAGACCAGTTACATGGTGTTTGAAAATATAAATTTTATCAGAACAAAGTTTGTCTTACCATTAATATTAAAAAGGATTAAATTACTTTATAATAAATAAATTTCAATGTCGACTTACTAATAAAATTTACAGCTATAAGATTAAATAAGAGAGCCAAGAGACATCTTTCAAATTTGGCTAAAAGCATTCATGTTCAACTTATCAACTTCTTTCTTTTTTATCAAAATCACTTTAGCTACTGTAATTCTATTTTTTATCTTTATTATATTTGAGATGTCGGATTCATTTGTTTCATTAAGTCTTAATAGCGGTTATTAGCTTATATCATTAAGTCTTGAATGTGTTAATTTAACATTGTAGGTATATATTATAAGGAAACTTGAGAGAGAGATATATGCCTATGGCCCCGCCTATCGGGCACTTTGGGGAATAAAGATCGGAAAATCCTTGACGACAATTCCACATTTTTTTATTAAAACTTAGTTAATTAAGGAGAATAGGATCCGCGTTTACCATTGCGTATAAAAACCCTTAAGAATAAAATTTCATTTATGTGTCGAACAGAAGTTTGCAGTACCCGACCTCGTTACAAAAAATGATACGATTCTTCAAGCTAACTCCAAGAAAAATGAAGTGGCAACGCAGCAGCCGTGTGATATATTACACGAACCATTTGGAGCTACTTTTGACCGCTAAATAACTCATAATCTGTTTAATATAGATACTTGAATTTTTGTTTTTTTATTAAAACCCCTTAAGATGAACTAGAACCCCAAATTTCATAAATACAACTTAAACATTGATTGAGATATCATCGTTTAAAAATCGGCATTTTTATCACTGACTGATATATAGATATAGATCAAAAACCTAACCCACTTCCCGATGACCTAGAAAGATAAAATTTGGCATCCAGTTGGGTAATTCTGTGTATGCAAAGGAAAAAATCAGAAAACAGTGAATTTTTTACCTATTTTAACTTTTAACAAACACTTTGAAAATGTACAGAATTACTACCAAAAATTTAGATTTCGTTAGGAAGGACTTATCAATGAATGGGCAGTGTTCAAAAAAATGTACAAAATAGCACAAAAAAGAAAACTATACAACGTAAATGCAGGAAAAATGTTAATTTTACACATCACTTTTGGATGATGAATAATAATAATTTCATTACAAAAAGTAATGATATCCCATCAAAACATAAATGTAAAAGGGGCCAAGTTCAATTAAGAATATACGTGGTTATCGGCAATATAAATACAGTACCATGTAGTACCTAACTTGCGTATAAAATAAAAAAAGATAAGTTGTTGAGCCAAATATAAGAAAACTTGTCAAATCTTCACTTGTCAAACTTGGCAATCATTTAGATCACATTTCTCTTGTCGGCATAGTCGATAACCACGTATATTCTTAATATTAAACTTAGCTCCCATTTTCACATTTATGTTTTTGATGGGATTCATCTTTTCTTAGTCTACACCATCTATAATTTATATCGCCAACGACAATGTCTCAAATAAAACTTGCATTTTGACTCTGCATACATTCGATTAACAGATTTCGATAGAAATAACACATATAAGTGAAAAGTCAAGGTGATTTAAGCCTCCCCTGGCCGCAAACCGTACTCCGGCTAATATAGTGCATTCGTCCAACAGGTATAAAAGCACCCTTATTGTACCCCGATTGAATGTAGATAGTATGTATTTAGACATAACTAGTTAAGATTTGGATTTTCCAATCGTTACTATTTGGGATTGGTTGTTCAAATACAAATATAACTTAGTCGGTCTAAGTTAGTTTTTGCAGATCACGTATACGGTTGGTATGATATACGGGATCGAAAGCTAATTTCGAAATAGATCGCGTCAATGGTCCCACGTCATTATTACTCCTTAATACTTATTCGTACGCAGTAATAAGATCGGGTTAGTATCAGTCGAACGAACTTCAATAAAACCGTGCTATTAATGTGGAATGCTTTAAGAAATTATTGGGTAGGTAAAAATATTCATGTTATACTTCTGACAGACATCACATATGACACAATTGGAGATTTTTGTCACGTCACAATGCGCGAGCTAATCCCCGCATCACAAATACCGGCACGTTTGGCACAGCCTGTACATTGGGTGCATTCATTTGTGTGTAAACTGTATATGACGACAATTTATTATTGTTTAACGCCTACGTTATGTGTTGACTGGTGTTTAAGTATTAATTGTGCCAAAGGCTACTTCATTATTAACTGTTGACATTAAGCCGTCTCTCTGTACCATGTGTTAACCAAAGGGACATACGGAGAATAATACATTATAGTGTTGTAAAACTAAAAAAAAACATTTTTTAACGGCGAACTGGCGAACGCTATCCACCTCCTAGCTTCATCAAGAGACCATCCTTACCAAGCCTAATCTGTTCAACTCATCAAAACGAATCATAATGGTCGAGCCCAAACTCCACTAAACAACTACACTTCCATCTCATGGGTCAAATTCAGATTCAATATCTTTATTACATGAAAATTTATCAACAATTATTCGAAATAGTCGATTTATTGAATAATATTATAAATATAATAATTAAAAATTATACATCAAGACGCAGAGTCACCGCAACAATAGTTTGCTTTGTCAAATGTATAAATATTTAAAAAAATAAAATGGATGACATAATATCATATCTGCCTGTTTCGATCTATAACCGCCCG
The DNA here is from genome assembly GCA_949752705.1 of Callimorpha dominula. Lineage (NCBI taxonomy): Eukaryota > Metazoa > Arthropoda > Insecta > Lepidoptera > Erebidae > Callimorpha > Callimorpha dominula. The sequence goes on from OX456996.1 coordinate 25,816,478, forward strand.
TTGCCAAATGGTTGAGCCTTGTCATTGTCTTGTTATCATATCAGCTCTACGATGCCACATTATAGTAGGTACATATTGACATCCAAACTACAACAACTTACAAAGTTTCATTTAGATACAAATATTTTAGGTAGGTTAAAATTTACTTCCAAGATTTTTTTAACATTGTAAAATGAGTTATAAATAAAGCTTAACCCGAAGCAGAAATATCTCCCACGAACAGTTTTCACTACCGAAGCCGAGTGTAAACAGTGGGGAAGTTTTCTATCGAACTACATATTAGTACTTAGTTTTTTTTTTACATTGACTACACATAGGTTTGTAGAGACGTGCGCCAATATTTTTTTTTTAATTCAACAGGATTAGGGGCATCCTTGAACTTCTCCCACTTAAGGCGATTTCTAGTACTGTCATATTTGTGTACCTAATTGCTTTGAGAAAAATAAGAGTCAGTGACGCCCCTTTCAGACATGTGTTTAGCAATGATGTTTAGTATACTTCCGTAGATTGAAGTAGCTTGACGTTTAGAAATAAACAAGCGCATAACTAATCAATAATAAAAATAATAAATTGTTTTGATTATAACGCTTCAGTTATGCAAATCACAACAATAAGTTAACAAGTGACACAGTATAGTCAGTTATAACCGACCGTACGGCTACACTATCAATTGGTAATTACCATGAATAGAATTCCGCAGTATTCAACAATCACACAGGACACTAACCTTCTAAACTTCACCCGAATGGAACCATGCTCCCCTGTATAGTTGCCTATCACCAATTATAGTCTCACACCTCTATAGTTATAATTGCTTAAACTGATGGCATTTTAATCACATATTCTACAAGACAGCGCTTGTCACAGTATAATTTCCGTACTAGCGATTGCGTCTTGAACCGACGCCCAAGTGCTATTATCAGCTGGGAATAAAACATTGACGACAAATGTTTGACAGCTCGGGACATGTGTTTTAATTATTATTTACTCTGTGTTTTGTATAGGAAAAGAAAAGTGTTGTTTTTGCTATTTCCTCTCCATAAGAACCTTCCTTGTGCCTTAACGAAAATATGAAAAAAAATAGCCGGATTGGTCGAGCCGTTCTCCAGTTTTGCGCTTAGTAACATATTTGGCAATTCATTTTTATTTATATAGATAAAAACGCGCGAGATGTCTTTGGGACACCCGATTGGAACAAATATCCTTTCACTATCAAATAAATTGTATCAAAATACATTATAGTAAATATTGTAAAATATCGAAATTAAATTGCGCCATCTGTGAAAGATTGCCGAATTAATATTATGGATAATTAGTATAAAACCAAAATCAAATTACAGTAGTATGGCGCAGAATTTACAGATGGCGCAAATAAAATAAATTAACTCGCGGTCAGCATTTTTCGTTGCACTAACACTTTTTTCCATCTAGCCCCCATCCGCTTAGCGTCTGAAGTGTAACCTGCGATAAGGAACTTTGTTGCAATAATATTCTAGGACATATTACACAGCTCTTTCTAGACCTAAGCTAAGCAACGCTTGTTAATGAGTTCTAGAACACGGATAGGCATACAAAGATGCGTTTCTTTTCTTAACACATTATACACATAAACACCCAAACCAATGCAGATAATCATGCACACAACTATTATTTGTAATAAGCGGGTATCGAAACCGTAACTACTGACTTGGCAGGCGAATGCAATACTTTATTTATACAATAATAATTAAACTAAAGATGGAATAAGACAATGATAGTTGTGATGGTGTGAAACGAATGAATTTTGCAACAATTAGCAATAATATAATTTATTTCCAGATTATGATGTTGATCCAATAGACAATAGAATTAAGCCGATTAACTTATTATTACTATCAAGAGCCTATAAATACTTGATGAATTATTAGGTAACACTCAAGACCAACAATCTAATTCTTACTTAATGATCAAATACTTGGTATCAAATCAGTTAGGGAACTCCTTAGTCTACATAACTAAATAGACTGATAACTCTTATAACTCCTTAAATTACCTTTAATTTCAGTCTATTAAATCATAACAGCCCTATTGGTATTTTGGTGGAGGGAATTACACCTACAGGTTTCTTGCGTTAGTTACTTGCGTCAATGTAGATGACGTCAAGCCGACGGAAGAAATTCGAGTATTTTAATGTGTAGTCGTACACGTTCACTGGGTATTTTATTATCGAAAGATGCCGTTTTAAGCTACCTTTTTTTTAACTAACTTTACAAAATAGTTAGATGGTGTCTGTTACTGAAAAAAATATTGAATTGAAACGTGTTAATGTGAACAAGTGTCCTAGTCGTCAGCAACTGTAAATTTGAATCACATATCTATAAGCCAATGCTAATTTGTTCATCTACAAAAAAGTACTGTTTCCGAGGAACAGAATCATAACTTTTACGCGAGCAAAGTCTAGGACAAAATCTAGTTATTATTTATCGTGGGAGAGCCATGCCTCAAAACGTATGGGCCGGCGCGACTTGAGTGATACCACGAACTCGTCTCGTCAAGTTTCGTCAAGTGAGAGAGTTTTCTTGGAGGCCCTAACCCCCCTTCCCTACTCTCACCTTACAGGCCGGCAACGCACTTCTGACTCTTAGCAGGTGTCCATGGGCGGCGGTAGTCACTTACTATTGGGTGACCCGTCTGCTCGTTTGGCCTCAGTCCCATAAAAAAAAGAATAGTAAGCATACCTGTGATAACACCTTAACTTGTCAATCAGCATAAGCGTACGGAAGATAAAATTATCAACGCTGTCAGTGCGACCCCACGCGTAGACAAGGTGGTTTGCATCACAATGATTAGCACGGTTCAGTGGAAATGTCACTCCCAGGTTAGATAGACAGCAGCCGGTGGAGACACATGGTGTAATTGCTATAATGTATTGTACTGTATGTATGTATTGTTATAACTCAGTTCTAAGGCGATAGCACTACCTGTTGAATTCTCCTTGTATTTTGTTTTTGATTAGTAGCTTATTATATCAATGGACTCAGAGGTAGCGAAAATGTAATATATTTTGGTTGAAAATACTTATAAATATTTACTTCACGAAATCTTATTTTTATCAAATTGAAATTCAAGGGAACTAGTAGTGTAATCATCACTACATATTATAAAACAAAGTCCCCCGCCGCGTCTGTCTGTCTGTCTGTTCGCGATAAACTGAAAATCTACTGAACGGATTTTCATGCGGTTTCCACTAATAGACAGAGTGATTCATGAGGAAGGTTTAGGTGTATAATTTGTATTCGTGCAAAGCCGGGGCGGGTTGCTAGTTCCAATATAAAGGGGCTAGTCCCCGACCAGACTAGGTGAGCACGCCTGGCTGGGGCCATTGGTTTTTGTATGTTGTAATAATCAGAGCGAAAACTTTTATTACGCGATGCACGTACAGTTGTTATACTATGTAACTTGTCGGTGGATGTCTCAATACCTTTTATTTTTAAAGTATTCCAGTTACTTAAACATTTAAACTCTTTGTGAACGATCCAAGTATATATCCAATAATTATTATTTTAATCATTGATCTTATTCTTCCTTAGGAGTGATCGCCGGCGTATTTTATTAAATGAAATAAAAATAAACAAAGTCTTCTTTACGAAATATTGCAGATCCATAACGTGTTCGCCACTTTAGAAATTAATATAAAGAAAAATATGTTAAAAATTCATTTACCTGTATTAGATGTGTAAATCGGGACATATTTGCGAAAAAAATTACAAGGTACAATACCTTTTTGTTTCGCATTGCACCGATCGTAGCAACGGGTGGACCGTGTACCTGGTAATTTTATCGCAATTAAGTCCCGAATTTTACATCTAATATGTATAGTCGCAAAATTTTAAAAACTTTGGTCTATATTCTGTGTTTTAGATAACAGATTTGGTTTTTACATATGAATTGGCGTTTTGTCGAACTGGCCACTTCAATCTCAAATATCTGACGTTTGGTTACGAATTCCCAATTCGTAAGTTTCTGTATTTATGTTTCGAATTCAGCGATTCCTTTGTTTTCGCACCATTTGATTTTTCTTGGAAAATAAAAATATCCCGTTATTTACGAATACGAGTTCCGCCGTGGCACTATCGCTGCCGAAACAGCTCGAAGACTTAATGATGTTTATGGGGAAGCTACTGGAAAAGAAAACGCTGTACGTTCCAAAGTTTTCGTTCTTGAATTTTTAACCTACAGAACAAACCTCGTGGGTGGCCGGAGACCCTAGTTGACAATAAAGAATTAAAAGGGATCGTAGAAGTAGATCCCTCATTAACCACATCAGAATTAGTGGCAGGCTTCGGTGTTAGTTGTTAAAAAAATTTAACTCACTTAAATCAAATTGGAAAAGTGAAAAACCACATCGCATGAATTGACTGAAGCACACCAACAAACTAAGTATTCAGTTGTAAACTGTAACAGTAAACTGAGTCACAATAAAGAGAAGATTTTGAATCGTATTATTACTTGTGATGGTAAATGGATCCTGTACGACAATCGAAAATGCTCACCACAATAGTTGAACCTAGGAGAACCGGCCAAATCTTGCCTCAGGTGAAAGTTGACTGGTACTGGTGAGTGTCTGGTGGACGCGTATTGGTGTTGTTCACTACAGCTTCCTAAAGTCTGTCCAGACAATTACGGCAGAACTGTATTTTCAACAAATGGTGGAAAAGCTAGGCGCTAAACAACCGAGACTATTACATTGCTCTAGCCCATTGCTACTTCAGGACAACGCTAGACCGAGTGCTTTCACCGAGTGAGTGAGGTTACCGGAAACCCTAACCCTTCCTTCCCCCTCTCCACCTCTTTCACCTTTCCCCTACGTCCACCTTAAAGGCCAATGGGCGGCGGTAGTCATTTACCATCAGGTGAACCGTCTGCTCGTTTGCTCCCTATACCAATAAAAAAAATGTCTACGACACCTATCATACTCCCCGGATAATGCTCCAACAGATCACCATTTGTTCTGGAATTTGGACAATTTCTTGCGAGGAAAAAAATTCAATTCGGACGAGGCAGTCCAAACCGCCTTCAAAGATTTAATTTCTTGCTCTCTAAACATTTTTTCAGCAAGAGAATTAATGAACTTCTTATAGAATCTCGAAAGTGCATAGATAACAGTGGTACTTTGATTAATCTAAAATAATATTATAAAGCTGAAAAGTTTGTTTATTTGGTTGGTTGAACGCGCTAATCTCATGACCTTCTGGTTCGAATTGAAAAATTCCTTTAGTGTTGTATGGCTCATTTATTGAGGAAGGCTGAATAGAAGCGGAGCAGCATCCATAAACGCAGGTGAAATTGCGGGGACGGCTAGTTAAATATATAACTTCATAAAAAATAACGTTTAACTTATTCCATATAAATCGCCAATTTCTTATCGTTACGTACACTCGATATGCCATCCAATTAATAATTTCCAATAAACATAATTATATTGCTTAGATTTCCTTATAACAGTTTTCCCTATAGCTTTATATTAAAAGTGCGTAGCGACTTTTAAGACCTCTGCTAGCCTCTGAGTGGAGTGCTCAAGCTCCGAGGAGTTAGATGATCAATTTTGAAAGTACCTTTACAAAAAGTATTTAAATAAAATCTTCTAAATTTATTAATTTAATACATTTTATTTAGGAACTTTTTATCTAGTCTAGTGGGTTATTACCCACGTGTGTATTCCGGGCTTTATCAAGGGCTGAAGCGACAAGCCGCGTTGGTGTCAGGTGAAACACTATTAAAGAAAATTTTTGTGAATCCTTTTTTAATTTTGATCAGTCTTTAAAAGAAAAATATGAGAATACAAGAAGTTGATGCTTTTTCTTCTTTATTTCCTTTTTTTTATTGTAATGGGATATATCTTCCTTAATTAACCTAATGTGGATGGAAAGTGACGATGAAGGTGGTACACGCCTATTCAAGAGAAACCTATTCACTCTGCTTTTAAACGTTCCAGGATTTTAATTGTTTGGAAAAACAGAAGCAGTCAGTTTATTACGAACTTGGCGACTCGAACCAAAAAGGAGCTGTTTGACAGCTCCTTTTTGCATTTAGTTCGACTTTTTGGTGTGTCGACAATAAAGGATGGAAATTCTGCCTGTTTCTAGTAGTCCGATGAAGGAATGGTGGGGGTTGAATTAAACGGAAGAGAGCTCTCGCGCACTCACCAAAGTCAATCCTATAAAAACCAACAAGCAGGCGACTTTATGATGATGCTCATGAATATGTGATTTCCTATTCGTGAGCACATTGTCGTTTATAAGCTTACGGCCTCTTAGACTCAAGCTGGTATTTAGCTCAGCTATTACAAACGTAACTGCATTACTCCATCTAAGATCGATCGAACTTGGGCTGTATAGAGATTAAGCAGCTGTTCAGAGTTGAAGTACCGAGGGACTTTCGATTATGATTCCCAACTTCTTGGAAGATGTCTGAGCCATAGACTCGATTCTCCGAACCGAAGTTAAGTTTGGACGTGACGGTGACGCTCAAAAGACCTTGGTGGTCAGTACTCAGTAATGGGTACCGGACACGACTATGCATTGGAAACAAAATAAAAATTGAAAAGATTGGCGTCACTCCAATCAATATAAAATAAAATAATTTATTGATTACAGAGCGACATTCGCTAGTTTTTATCTCGTAAAAGTGACCTGTAGGTATATGAATAATTCCCTGTTTTTAATTAGAACAAAAGAATACAGCTATGCATAAAAAAACAATACGAATGCAATACAAACAAAGGATTTTCAGTTATCTACTCACAGACACGTACCTACATTTATATGCAATGCAAATAAAAGTAATCCTCTACAAACAATTGGTGCTTGGCATGCATCTGCCGCATGCACATAATGGGCAGGTATATATTCGTCACTGAACAGTCTGGCCAGACCACGTGTCCCTTGTTTACGGATGGTCCAAAGCAAGAACTTTGTAAGAGTGTAAAAATAAAATTTTCGGAACTTGTATGCATATTAAATTTGTAATTTGGACCTAAATCGCGTTGACACTTCGATCGAATCGTACCTATCGTAGTCACTCGCACCTTATAAATATTTACGCAATTAAGTATCTTGGATAGTTTCGTAGCATAGGATAGAACATGGATGTGAGTTTACGAATGTATGCAAAATGAGAGGGCTGAAGCAACGCGTCGCCGTATGACGAATGAACGAATTATAATGTTCTATAAGTTATTATTTTTCGGGCTAAAATAATACCATTTGATTTAAGTTTATTTTATAATTCTAGCAGTTCTAATAAGTAAAAGTATATTACACATACATTTTCATCCTTTTTATTAGAAAAGGAAAAGATCATAAGGCAACCTTCACATCTAAGAATTCTTCTTGATGTTTTCGAAGATATTTTAAATCCGCAAAGACGCATTAAGTACACCGTACCTACTCATCGTGATTATCAGTTAAATAAATTATATATAGAATTAATATTATGTAGGTACTTTGCCGTACACAATTAATCATTTTAAATTACTAAATAGTAATATATTAATTAGTTTCCCAATACCATAAAAAGTTTTACACTTTCAAATAAATCATTTAAAAGTAATATTTGGTTTAAAAGGCATAAGTGCCGATGCCGTGAAAATATCGGAATAAAAAGTAGCCTATGTGTTAATCCAGGTCTTCAGCTATCTACATACCAAGTTTCATTAGTGCGCTTACGACTGCACTACCCATCAGCCATGCATCCCCTGGTCACGCACTAGAACTCGGGATTCGGGGTGATTTTTTAGTGAGGTTTTCTTCCTCGCAGTCCCGGCGGCTAAGCCAAGACCCTCGTCCCTGATGGGAGTCACGAGACATGACCACGACTCCTTTCGGGATTACGATATGCCGACGGTGGTAAGGAAACTAAATCTTCCCATGCCTACTAGGTGGCAGTGTGAGTGCACGCCGAGCCCGTCCTTCTTCTCCACTGGAGACAGTGGAGAAACTCTGACCCATGGAAGGGTCCCTCCTTCGTGATTTTTTACCGAGGTATTCATCCTCATGGCTCCAAAGAGCAGAGAGCCAACCGAGGAATCTGCAGAAACGCCCGCTCTGTTGGACCAAGCCTCTACCGAGTGGCGGAAGAAAATGACCTCCTCTCCTTACTAGAATATTAGCCGTTGGCGATGACGCCCTCCCCAAAAACGGAGAAGGAAATGTCATCGCCAACGTTTCCAGGGTGCACCACGTGGAGGTTCTAGACAGTACCCCAATTTCTTGGTGCCTAGCCCAACTCAAGTACCATAGAACTGCTATCATATGAGCGCAACAACTTACTGTACGCCTTCCCACGATTACACAATTAAAATAATATTGTATTATTGCTTGCCTTCCAGTTAGAGAACTACCTACTAAAATATATACAAAATAGGGTTTTTCTGCTAATGCGTCTCGAGTGAATTCTGTCTAGATTTTCTAGATTGACATTTATATTTTGACACTGACGTTTGTTTAAGGACTGACACTTTGTCTTTTTAGCAATTTCAAAGCGAAATGTATGAACTTGACAAAAATACAAATATTTTTATTTAGCAACTGTAAATTAAAGTTATTCCTTGTGTTTTTGGATTGACATAATTGGTGTGGAACCTGTAAAATTATCAAATTTGGTTAAATCTAAGGCTTAAATAGCGTTATTTTATATTGCGTTGACATAGAAGCTTTATTTTTTTTATAGCTAAAGGAATTGCAAGCATAAATATTTGATGTTAAATTCAACTTGATGCCTCCCCGGGTTCCTAAGAAAAAGGGTTTTACAAGACAGACGGACAAGAAAGTGATTCAAAAAGGGTTCCTGTTTTTCCATTTAAGAAACGAAACCCTAAAAATGTAATAAATCCGATTATTTGATAAAAACATACAAAAAATGAAAACAAAACCCGAACAACAATGATTTTGTTACAATGTAAGTATCAAAATTATTCAAATATAGACACAAAGTATTTTATTTTGTGTTTTCTAAACTTGGCAAGAAATTATTTTTATGTCTCGACTGAAGCTGTATAGCTAGTTTATATTAAAATACGAAGCGAATATTAATTTAAATAAAATAGGTTACCACCCTATTGTATGGCTTTTTTCACTTACAGATAACATAAAAAGTCACAGAAGAAAATCAGGTCTATTTTTTTAAGTAAAATAAAATCAAATCATAATGGACCCACGGCTTCTCCATTAGGCCCGAATCTAGGGTTTTAACATAATGGTCACATTTGGACGCAAGACTTTTAGTCTCAATATTTTTATTATAAGAGAATTTATTAATCTTTAAGCAAATGAAAAGCAAAAAGGTAATAGAATAATTTCCTGTGCTTAAAATATTATATTTCGCTGAATTCAGGCTATTTACGATTTTTGTATTTCATGATCTTCAGTTTGAGGTTAATTATGTATATAAACTAAACTAGTTTAAATTCTTTATTTATAAATTTTATACCCGTTAATGTTTATAAAAATATTAAAGTAACGTTACCTTATTCGTCATCTATATTCTATAACTTAAGATTACAATTACCGGTGATTCTGTAGAATACCTAGACATTATATAGAATGCATATTATGTGGAGGCAAAGTAAGAAATATAATTTCTTCCATACTTTGACTAGGCATTCTAAACAATACCGAATGTTCAGAAGGAAATGTGATAATTACGCATTAAGGGAGATAGCGGGTGAGCACACGGGATGGACCGTGAATGTTTAGCCTTCAAATATGTTGTTACGTGGTTGATGGAAATGCAGGAGAGCGAGCGGCTCGGGAAGTGGTCGTTTGCAACATACGGTTACTAGCAGTTTACGGTTTGTCGTTAAAAACTTCGCAATGAAGTTGACGTCTTTAGTCAGGACATAATATCTGTATCGTTGCTAATTTACAGTATATGGAAACATTTCATGGATTTGCGTAATGTAATTACAAACATTATTACGATACTCAAAGGTGCTTATGTTTAGATTTTAAGTTAATACAAAATGTAGTACCTCCATATCACCATTAAAAACATAGGTTCTTTAATACGTTATGTGTTATTATTTTCTAATGTTAAGCATTAATAAATGTGTATCCAAAATATTACTTAAAAGTTTTTCTTATCACTGATTGATATTTAACTAAACAACTTATTTTATTTGTCCTTCATTTCTTACTTTACATGATTTTCTCGTGTTATTCTATACAATAACTAGGCATAACATACATTGCCTAGGAAGAGTAAATAATGATAATCCATATACAAAATGACTGGGTATTCTATACAATGAATGAATGAAATGAAGCTTTGGCGGTAACAAATACACAAACTCATAACACTATATTTATGTACATTACCCAAATATTTGTGATATATTTTGAAGTTATATGTAGAGTTGACATACTTCAACCAACTGTGCCGCCAATTATTATTATTTTATTTCGGTATAAATAAATCTCTTATAATGTGTATACAAGTTACACAGCTTAGAAGCGATTTGGTATATTGTGTAATATGTAGTTAAATGATATCAAAATTTATGTATCTTTTACAGTTCAAAATATCCTCAATAAATGAATCTGCACGCACAGGAATTGCTTTGAACACTCCAATGGCTTCCAGATAATATACGAAACGTCGTTTTACAATTGCACCACAGTACATAAACCCTCAGTCGTAAAATGAGATCCGATATTAATTTCAGTACATTCCTTTGTTGCCAGAAGCCTGGCTCTCTATAAACGAGAAATTTAAAAAGTCAATAGGCCGAACGGCATTAAATCAGCCGTAAATAACGCGAGGTTTTTGGCACGAAATGTGGGTCACATGTTCGTTAATGGATGATTGATATTGTTCCAAGTGGAGTTCTATTTTTATTTAACCTTACAACTGAACTAACTTTGTATTCGAAAGTGTTTGTCTATTGGTAGCTTTTTTAATATAAGTTAGTTTGAGTTCGTTATATATGTATAACATTAAGTTAGAGATATACGACCTTGATCTTCTTGATTCTTGAGCTCTTGTTCAAAAGCGATATCCTTTTGTTTCCATTGCCTTACATTCTTCCTACCTTTCCCTTTCAATATACTCCCAATTTCCCCATCTTTAATTCCCAAAGTGTCCGGTTGGCGGCAACAGGATTGCCTCTATTAGTGATTGGGATCAAATTATAGTTGAATACACCTCTGCCTCAGGGATACACAAGCGTGAGTGTATGTATGTATATATAACATGTATCTATACCTCTATACCCCTCTTTTTACATAACTATGTTAGTAAACAAACGCCCCAGCCATACTATTGATAAGCTGTTACCGGTGCGTGGTCTATAAATACGTAACACCAGTGTCTGACTTGTCAACCGCCATCTTTGAAAACGACAATGACACTTTCAGTCAGTTATTACTGCCACTGCCAGTTAATATGCAATGCAAATTATGTTTTACAAATTATTTTTGAACATTCTAGCTAAAATTCTACTCAACAGTAACATGAATAGCACAACCTCAAAGTAAACTTAATTATTCAAAAGTGCATTGGACGAACAGTGGAACTCATCACTAGGAGTGGATATTATGTATGCTATCTTAGCTACACTTTTAAGCAATGAAATGCATGATTAATTGTAGTAGGATACTGATATTACTCGCTTATATTATATTGTACTTTCATTATTTTTGTGTATATAGTCATTCATTTTAGAATAGAATAGAATAGAATAAACTTTATTGTACACCAAAATATATAAATTATTTTAAAAGGAATAGTTCATCTAATGTATATGTACTAAGGGCGGCCTTATCGCTAAAAGCAACCTCTTACAGGCAACCTTTGGATGGACAAAGACGACAATGAATAGTTGAAAACATGGGTAGTTTTGGTGTAAAAAGTGCTGATGTAGGAGATACTTTGTTTAGTTCAAAGAATCATAAAATATTTATGAAGCATACAGCATTTAATATGGTTTAAATAATAATAATAATTGTAGGAGTTGAAAATATACATATATGCAGTCATTCTTAGCAATACTATATAATTGTACACACTAGTACACAAACATGGATAAACATATGTACAGAAACACATACATAAACAAACACATTACATACACATTTATACGTATATAAATATAAAAATAGTGATGATATATAGAGTTCTCTGCTCCGTGAAGTTTACAGACAAGATAAGACAACAGGTATAAAATATGTAATAATATAATATAAAATGTTCTTTGACCATCTTCCTAAAGACAGGCAATGTTTGGGCACGTCTAATAGATAGAGACAGAGCATTCCATAGTCGAACAGCCTCCACAGTAAACGATTTATCGTAGAACTTAGTCGAGTGAGTTGGTACTGCCAGTTCCAGAGATTCAGATGACCTCAAGGATCTTGAATGTGTGTCATTGAGGAACATAAAGCGTTCCTTTAAATAAGTAACTTCCAAGTACAGGGATGAAATAAAATACTATAAAGTTGGAAAAAATATGAGCATTCCGTCGAAGGTGAATTGGGAGCCACTTGAGCATATTTCGAAATTCAGATACATGATCATATTTGCGTAATCCAAATATAAATCTAATACAAAAGTTTTGGAGGCGCTCAAGTTTATCGAGTTGCTCCTTAGTGATCTCGAGGTAACATCAACAAGGTCGAGTATAGGAAGAAGGAGGGATTGTGCTAACGCAATTTTAATGACCGTTGGTAGAAAATTACGCAGTCTTCGCAAGGAACCTGCCGATGCAAACAATTTGCGACTGACCTCACGCAATTGGGGGTCCCAGGATAAGGTATTATCAATCAAAATTCCTAGATTTTTATTTCCTCATTGGTATTGCAGTACCGTTGGATATGATGTCCGGTAGTTCAGTCTAATCAATTCTAACTATCATTCTGGGATTCACTGCCAGTCCATATTGATTGCTCCACCTACACACGCGCGCCAAATCCGTACTTATGATATTAAAAGCTTCGGTCAATTTATGTAACGGTGTTTGCGTATAAATTTGAAAGTCATCTGCATAAAGGTGATAGGATGAGGCTAATGACTTAGAGATGGAATTAATAAAAATTGTGAAAAATAAAGGAGATAAAACGCCACCCTGAGGTACGCCAGCCGTCGTATTACACCAAGAAGAAAAGGAATCTTCAAAGCGCACACGCTGTCTGCGCCCGAACAGGTAACTTTGAAACCAATCATTTACTGTTGGAGATTTTAGTCAAATGACTTCGTTCAAAAAACATATTAGCCATTTTTTATTGGAGTGATCTTAGGTAATTAAATTTACACAGCGATATTTTACTTTAGAGTTTCAAAAGACTATCCTGAAGTTGTCCTGGAGGGCCTGGTGGCCACACAACGGGCAAGTATCCTTGCGGGTGCGAGGTCGCTCCTAGAGGCATGTTGTGTGCTTCTGAAAGGAGCTAAGCTAGCTCAACTAGACAACTTATCTGCATGCAGGATGGACCGACTACGCGTCTAACTGCGGAAACAGAGCCCTCTACCAATACCAACAGCCTATCACCAGGTGAAACCTTTAGGTACACCATTAAATCATGCAAAATAGTTGTAGTCATGAAATATATAAAGAGGATATAATAATCTTTATTAAATATGTATTCAACAATTTTTACTCGTCTTAGAAACACGTTATTTACGTATTTAGAAAGCATTAAAGCCCTCTTAAAGAATACATACATTGTCTGAAAATCCTCCTTTGTATTCTTATAAGAAATAATCTTAATCCGACAGCGTGTAAAATAACATGAATACACACTTCGGCTTTCTATTTTTTTCATAAATCTAAGTGAGCGGTGGTTTTTTGACCACTTATGATGAGGTTTTAAATACTCGCAATGCGGAGTGGGGATAACTATTAATTATTATTATCCCTATGTAACTACCGATACTATTTTTGACAATTTTGATGATGCAATGGTCAGTGTTGGAGGTTCAAGTCCCACATGGGATAATAATTTGTCCCATCCAAAATTAGTTGTCCCGAGTCCGTCTCTATTTTGTGTCCTTTGTTTGAATGTTTGTAATGTCCCCCGCGACAGAGGAATTATTCTTAATGCGGGTGTTGTCTCTTTAAAAATTATAAAAAAAAACCTTTAAGAATATAAAGATCATCGCTTTCACAAATCCAGCCTTATCGTTTTAAAAATATATTATTTGGAACAAATATTTATCACATTGATTGAAAATCGAAATAAAAAGGTGCTGAAGTTTTAAGTTCCAAATTTATCTGATGTTTTTCGTACACCTATAGGACCTATAGTATATTAACCGCTAAAAGTTATTTTGCGATTTTACGTGACTGTACCTTTAACAGAGCCTGTGCCAAAATGGCTGCCAATTTGATTATAAATTCTTTTATTACGGCACCGGCGGTTCAGGCTTTTGTATCAATTGTGCTCATCCTAGCATCCTAGCCTTAGCTTTAATAGCCTCCAAATCTGTTTTTTGGTCATAAAGTTGAACTCATATTTGAATAATGCACATTTTTATTTATTGAATAGAAGATTAATATTTAACTTAACATAATTTATATGTTAATTACGCAAGTGTATGATAGATGTTGAGGTGTATTGTTCCATAACTTATAACATAGATAATAAATACTTCCTGTTTTCTCTGTCTTACCCGAAGAATGACTTTCAGACAATGCCTTAGGGTTTAAATCCGCCTCTGTAATTTATGTACATAAAGGTTAAAAGGATTATTAACCATTTTTTAGTGTGCAAACCAAAAACCATGCGGTATTCCGTCACAAGTGGGTCTATTGCAAGGGACCCGGGTATACCCTAATAAGGAAGCTTCCAGGAACCCCTGCAGACTTTGGCCGCTTCTTGAATAGTTATCCAGCCTTCCCAGCGCTATCTAGACCCGAACTAAGTATGCTTAGTTCTAAGTATGGATAGATAGCTATCCATATGCTTGTACTATGAGTTCTGGAATACGGATAAACATACTCCGATTTTTTTTTAAAGATAGATAAATATTGTCGCAGCCGCTAAATTAAGACGGTGGCGTCATCTATTAACAAATAGCAGAACTACATTAATGAAACTGATAGTCTGTCAATAGAATGGTCTACTGAGTTCTAGAAGTTCCAACAGCGGTCGAGTCAGGTAGTATGAGATTAGATGTGTAAATCGAGACTTAATCGCGCTAATAATTACAAGCTCCTTATGTTTGACATGATCATTAACCAACAAGTTCGCCGTAACCGGAAGGGTTTGGCGACATGTTGAATAGATTATAAAAAGGCCTATGACTCTGTTGTGCATACATGAATCTTGGAGTTCTCCATTGCCGCATACATGCCTTCAAGAAAGTGCATAGTGTGGTATTAATCTTGCAAAACTCCGTCACCCTCAAGATCCCTCAAGATCAAGGACCGTTCAGTCCTTAGCTATCCAGGATGTCGACGGTCTCGGGGTGACGGAGAGTATATAAAGATCAGGCGGGGTATATTCCAGGATGACAGTTCGAGTCCCTTGTGGTTTTGTTTAGCTTTGAATCCTCTTAGCACTTTGCTGAAGGGTTCATGACTAGGCTAGTGTTTGCGGAGAAGAGGTCATACACATCTCTTTTTCATGCACGATTTGAAACTTTTTGCCTGCAGCAAATTCCAATTGATAAGTTACTAGAGGTAACCGAAAACTTTAGTAAATGTATCAGGATATAATTTGGTGTGGATAAATGTGCAGTCATGTATGTAAAAAGAGGCAGGATTGTAGAATCTGATAGGATGGATCTCTCAGATTCCACACACCTTAGATGTCTTTCCGGCAGCGAAACTTTCAAGTATCTAGGTATGTCACAGTCGTTAGGTGTAAATAAATTGTCTATTATTGCAATTTTGCAATGATAGACGAGTTAATATATTAATATAATATTGGTTTATTACTAGACTATGGACTAACTGATTCTATATAACTAAATGTTTTCTTATATACTAAATAACAACCTGGGACATTATACGTAGGTACGTATTTCCTAATAATTACAATTTAATTAAACAATCACGTAGATGCGTGCTAATGTCCATCCACGTTCATGGGTTATGAGATTATTATATCCCGCGCAAATCTGAGGTTCGTGGTTTTTTAAATGCCAAGACCCTCCATAATCTATCAAAAGAGAACTGGCGCAGTACTCAGTATTACAGAGATAGAGATATAATTTCTGATTGTTCTCGTCTTGCCAACGGCGAGTACTTTGCAAAGACATTATCAAGTGGCCAGGATAGTCCATCAGCAACTTGCTCTTAAATATAACCTTGTGGTTGTCGATTTACCGTACTACAGGTATGTGCCCGACCCAGTTCTCGAAAATGTTCGTGCAACATTGTACTGGGACCGATCTATTATCACCGATTATTGACATCACCATTCCCATTCCCATGACAGCAATCTCGTAAAGGCTGAAAAAGATAAAATATTTACGAGGTCTCGGGCCTACATATATTAAAGAAGTGGCCAAGGTCTGCTCGGATTCTCAGAGACTTCCTTCTTCTCATTCTTTCAGGACTATCCATGAGCCTCTTGAGGTCTCCACATTAAAAAGGATATTTGCAGGTATACTTGCGTTTAGGACATGTTTAAAAGTTGAAGTTTTTCTAATATACATTGGTTTTGTATTAATCTACAAGAATACAATACTTCTTAGTACAAAGAGATCCTCAAACAATTGTTTATCATGAAAAATCATGTAGCGATTTGTTCCAACACAATGGCTACAAAATATTGGATCCATACAACGTTTACATTATAAGGCTTTATCCTCCAAACAAAAAAGGCGATTCTTTCCACTAACAAAGAGGCTTTCAAAAGATTTCACTCAAAAAGAGAGTAAATTTGCTCCTGGCAATTTATCTGTATTGTTTTGTACGATATTCGCATAATCTGTTTACTGTTATATAAAAACGACAATTATTATTAAATTAAGTTTATTAACCATAAACCAATAAAATCATTAACTAAACCAAATCCGACGTTTTATTATTATTTTTATTTAGTTTCATTTGTCGCAGCTGGCGAGCTTACGTAGGAGGATCGTAGGTTCGATTATAGTTTAGCGGAAATAATCGTATGCATTTGCTTCATGCATACGCATACGATTTCTTAGTACGCTAGTTGCGACAGTTACGTAGGGCCAAGTGTTATTTCTGGTGTTTTGTAAATTTGTATTTATGTTCATGTACTTTTGTAACTAACTGTCCCACACACATAACTTAAAAAGAAATATATATATATATATTCCTCTGTTACTAGTAACTAGTTATTATTATTATTTGTATTACTTTGTCAATATGACTGAAAACATATAGGAGTTAATGGATAGCAAATACAACATTTTCTAGGCATATTCTTAGATAAAGTCTGACTTTAAGTGTATAAGTCGGGCTTATTAGTATTTGTACAGTGCAAGCTCAACAAAGATAATAGAATTTAGAAATCGTTTGTTTGGTTATGATTCAATTCCATCAAAATGAATTGGAAATAAATTCATTGACGCTGTTTATTCCATTTCTAATCAATTTATATCGGTTTGATTAAATCTTTGATGACTGTTTTGTGATTTTAATGGAATATAAATAAAATAGTTTCATTTGATACGAATAAGAAAAATAAATGTTTAACTTTTATCGAGACGATCTTTATTATAAGAATTTACAAAACATTTTTTTTTATTTACAGGTTCCAATAGCACTTAGTTGGAGGATACTTTTTCGTGTTGAAGAGACATAGCCCCAGGTTTCTCCACAAAATCAAACTTATCCTTAATGAAATTACGTCACAGCACATTTCTGTTTGCAACGAAGCCGACTCCCGATTTTGACACTATCTCCACCCTGTAAAAAATAGACAACCTCATGAAAGAAGAGCATAGTGTTGGTATTTAGCATAAACGAGGAAAAAATATATATATATACTTATATGTATGTTTATCCGCGTTCTAGAACCTATAGCATAAGCTCTGCTTAGTTTGGGCCTAGATAGCGCTGTGCAAATATAATAATTATAACTTAAGACATCTCACACACGGCCATCCGATCCCAAACTAGACAGAGCCTGTATTATGGTAACTAGACAGCTGATAAAGATACTTATATTTTACTAAATACATACATACTATAGATAAATTACACCCAGATACAGAACAAATGATCATGCTCATCATACAAATATTTGTCCAGGGTGGCAATCGAACCTACGACAGAACCACGAACCACTTGACCAACAGGCCAGTCAATATGGGCCAGGTTATTATTAACAAGCCTTCCCCCACAGTTTCAATTGTGCTTTTATGGCCGCACCAAAGGCTAATCGGCTATTTAAGTAGGAGAGCCATGCTTCGGCACGTATAAGCCGGCTCGACCGGAGTGATACCACAGCCTCACAGAAACCCGGCTGTGAAGCAATGCTTGCATTGTATTTTGCCGAGTGAGTGAGGTTACCGGAGGCCGTAACCCTTCCCCCCCCTCTTCCGCCCACCATTCCCTCTCTTTCCCTCTTCTCCTACTCCTACCCTAAAGGTTGGCAACGCAGTTGGTGTTATAAGGAGTAATTTAGGTTACTTTTATTTTGTAAAAAGAATTAGGGTTCCCCACAAAATATATAAATATGTAGCAGAAGCCGGGAACTGCTAATTGTAACTAAGCAGTAATAAAATCAGACAGATTCTTTGTTTGCTTAGTTTGCAGTGCAACATAATTTTATAAAAGAGATGTCTCCTTCTCTTAATTTATCAAAGATTTTATTCAAATAATAAGATAAAAACCATTTTACTCCGAATTCCATAAATCTTAACTTTAATAAAGGCGTTAACCTTGATGCGTAAATCTTCGTCTGGACCAGTTCTATTTAGATCATTGTATATATACTATCGTAATCATTTAGATCATTGTATATATACTATCGTAATCATTTAGATCATTGTATATATACTATCGTAATCATTTAGATCATTGTATATATACTATCGTAGTCATTTAGATCATTGTATATATACTATCGTAATCATTTAGATCATTGTATATATACTATCGTAATCATTTAGATCATTGTATATATACTATCGTAATCATTTAGATCATTGTATATATACTATCGTAATCATTTAGATCATTGTATATATACTATCGTAATCATTTAGATTATTGTATATATACTATCGTAATCATTTAGATCATTGTGTATATACTATCGTAATCATACTATTGTTTGATTGATGTTGGGATTTTATGCTTATTTATTTTTGCTATTATAGTAAGTTGTGGTTTAGAACTGCAGGTAAAAAGATCTATAAGTAAGAAATCTCATACACAACTAACTGATATGACGGATTTTATACACAAAACAAAATTGAGCACTCTATTCTTATTTCTTTTACCGTATAACATCATCTCTAGCCAGCAAATTAGTCACAATTACTGCCACTAATCTAATTAATCATTAACTTACTCTATTCTTAACATATTAATGCAATTAGTACGACTTTTTTTTCATTTATAAGTTTGAATATCACCTGATAGTAAGCACCTGCAACTCAAAAGTCACAAGTACGTGGTGCGCCTTTGAGGTGGGAGTAGAGGAGGGGGGTTAGAGCCTCCGGTAGCCTCACTCACTCGGCGAAACACAACGAAGCATTCCCTCACGCCGGTTTTCTGTGTGAGGCCGTGGTATCATTCAGGTCGAGCAGCACTAAACTTTACTTGAGTTTTAATATATTAAATGAGGAAAAGGGTATATCGAGGGCTACCTACCGATATACTACTACCTTCTAATTTAATCATCAATGCTGTTGGCTTTTCACTAATCGAAAATATTTAGGTTTTAACTTTTTTTTTTTTTAAATAAAAACGTTTATTTGGAACTAAAAAACCAGTAAAATACTAAAACAAAATGGAAACGATGATAGCTGCAAAAGTATAAAACTGTGGCACAGCTACCAACGCCCCCTCCTGGTGGAAGGTAGGTTGTTCCAGACAAAGACTTAGAAAGTAATTAAATGAAATTGTATTAAATGTATGGATATCTGCTTGTGTGTGTGTGTGTGTGTGTGTGTGTGTGTGCGTGCGTACGTGCGTGCGTGCGAGCGTGCGTGTGTGTGTGTGTGTGTGTGTGTGGGTGTGTGTGTGTGTGTTGTGTGTGAACGTGAAATGTAATACTGTCACAAGTTTTTCTGTTGCATCATAATCAAGAGATTTTAGCCAAGTTTCAATTTTCTTTTTTAGTTTATGGCCATTTAGAGAATAAATATTGAGGTTGTGATTGATTTTATTATACACTTTAGAGCTTATGTGTTTAAAATGCCGACTCGCGGCTACGGTTCTACGCGATTTTATATCACATACTCTATCAGAGCGGCGTTTCGTGCTGTGTGTGTTTGGATCGTATGTTAGCTGACTATGCTTGCGAAGTGTAGTACGAAGAATAAATAGCTGTCTGACAGAGAGGACCTTGCAGATAGAATAGAGGATTTTTGTAGGTAATCGGATGGGTTTCCTTGGTATTACCTTAAGGATAGCTCGTTGGCCACGTTCTACGCGGATCAAAGTTGATTTACCCATACCCATTACTGACTGTGCAAGTGCAAAATAGATGGATATTAAGCTATGAAAGTCTACCACGGCTCTAAGTTTCTTAAAAATATATATCAACTTTCTTAAGCGTGCTACTGTATAACTAATTTGCTGTTTCCATTTAAGGTTATTATCGATAATAATAGCAAAGTATCTGACAAACTCAGAGCTGTCCAGTTTGGCACAATTACAATTTGTGTTATAGTCATTATCATTATAGGAACAATTGCGGGCACGAATTACAAATGTAGACAAGAACTGGTGTAATATATATCTGGTAGCTTTTACAATGGAGCTACTTATACTATCAAACCCGACAGCGCATTTATCCTTAAGACCCAAGATGATATTTTCAACTTCGATACTATCTACGCAATGCATCCCCATTGAGTGTAGTGGAGTAGAGCCTGAAGAATTAATAAATAATAAATACAAAAGAGTTAATATAATATTGACTAAGTTAAAAATACTATTAGAAACAAATTAATATAATTTTTATACCTGTGTGAATGAAATTTAATACCATATTGACATAATATAATATAGAATAATTTTATTATTATTTACAATTGTTGAATCCCATTTTTGTGTGTAGAAACCTAGGACAGCAAGTATATCTACAATAGAAATTTAAATGAAAATATTTTAATAGGGTAAATATAAAAATAAATTAATAAGTAAATAAAAATAAATGAAATCGCTTTAGATGAGAATAATATAATATCCCACCACAGGAAACCGACCGACTAGTGCAATAATATAATATAACATGTGTGCAATAATATATCTGATAAACTTTGTCTAGGCACTAATAATAATAATTGTAACAAACTCTTCCTCTCTCCTAACATTGTGCTGTGCCCAACAGGGTCCATAATTGTAACCTAATTATAAGCTTGACATTCTGTATCACATTATGGAACGCAATAAATGTATAAAAAAAAAAAGAATTTGGAGAGACAGACTTTGCATTTTCATACTGATCCGATTGCTGGATTTTAGG
The DNA here is from genome assembly GCA_949752705.1 of Callimorpha dominula. NCBI lineage: Eukaryota > Metazoa > Arthropoda > Insecta > Lepidoptera > Erebidae > Callimorpha > Callimorpha dominula. The sequence continues at coordinate 25,838,074 of OX456996.1, forward strand.
TGCCAATAGTCTGCCCACATTAGCAAAGTAATTATTTACTTTGTCTACAGACTGGGAGGGGTTTTCGCAGCATTTTAATAACTCTAAGGATGATGTACTAATTTGTTCCAAATTACCCACCCGTTTGATTAATTTCCATGTTGCTTTAGGACTACTTCTAGCCTTCTGAAACTCGTTACGTTCGTATTGACGCTTGACCTTTTTTAAGAGGTTATTGTAAAAATTGCGATAACGATAGAATACCAACTTGTTTGACTCGATGTCAGGATGTTTCTTTAGAGTTCTGTGTAAATTGTCTCTATGACGTATGCACCTCAGAAGGCCAGGAGTAATCCACGGCTTAATAATGCGTTTTTTGCTGGGAATGCTCGAAGTATGGGGATGGGATTTAATAGCTGAGGACATTATGGACACAAGGGATTGGGTAGCTGCATTTAGATTTTGGGATTGGAGTATTGAAGAAAAATCTGTGTAACTGATGCATTCAACCACTGCTGGAATATCTATATTAATATTTGAATAATTACCAATGACTTTAGTTTTAATTTTTATGTTACAAAAGAGGATAATAGGAGCGTGGTCTGTAATAAGAGAGTCTAGTACTAGTGTAGTGGCAGTAGTTGGAGAGCGAAGTATTACATGATCGAGGCAGCTTGACTGTCTAGTCGGGAGACTATAAGTAGGGAGCATTCCATGGGAGGCAGTAAGATTAAGGTATTCGTCTGCATACGGATCACAGCTGTCTTGAGAGATGTTAATGTTAAGGTCTCCAATTATGGCAGCAGTTTTATAGTGGGATAGCGTTCCTAAAAGAGCATCAAGACTTCTCAAGAACAAGGTTAAATCTCTATACGAGTACGATGGAGAGCGGTAAAGGGCAATAAAAGCAGCCTTATTGGAAAATTTTATAACCAAACAATTTGCGTCATTAAAATTTGGTATTTCTATGGTGGCGTTAAGACCACTTTTTATATATATATAACTACCCCGTCATTTTGATTTTTAAACGGCGATATGTATGAGTTGTATCCTTTTATAGAGGGGATAGTAGGACATTTGCTCAGCCATACCAACGATATCAGGTAAGTACGCTAGTCGACTCATAAAAAGCACCAAATTATCAAAATTGCAGTTAAGGCTACGTATGTTACTGTGGAGTATCTTCAGGTCATGGTAGGCATCATTCAAATATTGTCCACTCGCTTCTGGTGAGCAAGAGTAGTACTTAGAAATCGACCTTAGTTCAATCTCATTGCTTACTTTGTTTAGATTATCCATCAAATAATAAAATAACAACAGGGGAATAAAAAAGATGATATAGGGAGGGAACGGCAAAACTAAATAATGAGTTCCGTAAAATTAGACTGCCCTTCAAGACGTACAGTAAGGGTTTACTTTTTAAATTTATAAAGTAAATAAGGTTTAGGCTGGATGCATGGAACTTGGACTAGTGAGATTGTGTGTATAAAGACACAGTAATGTATGTTTGTGTGCAGTGCGTTGGATATGTGTGAGCGAGTTACAATAACAATTAATAAAGGACACTTAAGATTAAAAATTGTTTTAAACTTGACATGGAGATAGTAACCATAAACAATGGTAACCATAAGAATTTGCGATAGTCTATAAATAATGACAGCATAACTTATTCTAGTTACGAGGTTATTTAGTCACGAGGGTTTTACTATGTTTGCAAGATCCGCTTCGCTTTTCACTTGAAAGTGTGGGTGAATTATAATTGGAATTATTATTAAAAAAATATTATTACACTAAAAATATTAAAGCATCCTCAAAACACGATAACGAACATATATGTAGATATTTATAAATTTAAATCGCAACTCTTTTAGCCGAAGTGTGGACGGGTCATGAACAAAATAAATTTTGTTTCTTCAAAACACTTACACCGCAACTGTTTTGGGAGAACGGAAGCTTAAACTTGAGCTTCAACGAAATTGGGTCAGCATAAATAATAATCTCTCGCAACATTTTCCTGGGAAATCACAAAAGTATTTTAACGAACGCTATTTCTATGACGGCATCACTCTTCACGGGCCAATAATCTGTAATAAATTGCAAGAAAAAATAGGAAAACTGAGGTTCCCTATACCTATACTTTATTAGAAGTAAAATACTCTCGAAATGGAAACAGATTTCACGCACTTTGTCAACTTTCAATCTTCATTTCATCGACTTTGCCCTCTACCAGCAGTAGAGGTCAAAGTAGATGAAGATTGTATGGCATCATACTAAAACAAGTGAATATATATTTTTTTATTGCGCACAGATTAACAATCGCGCAGATTGCAGGTACTTAGTTTATAATATAATAATAACAACTTCACACATCTCACACACGGCCAAACTAGGCACTGATCCCTAATTAGGCAAGGCTCTGCTTGTACTATAGTGACCAGACATCTGATAAATACTTATATATTTCTAAATAAATACATATCACTACATATTATAAAACAAAGTCCCCCGCCGCGTCTGTCTGTCTGTTCGCGATAAACTGAAAAACTACTGAACGGATTTTCATGCGGTTTTTACTAATAGACAGAGTGATTCGTGAGGAAGGTTTTGGTGTATAATTTGTACCCGTGAAAAACCGGGGCGGGTTGCTAGTTACAAGTAAATTACACCTAGACACAGAACAAAAATTATCATGCTCATCACACAATTATTTGTCCTGGGTGGGAATCGAACCCACGACCTCTTGCTCAGCAGTCAGGGTTACTAGACCATGCCCTGGTAAATACTTCTGTCTATTCTTTGGACTAACCTTAAAGTGCAGCAGCCAAGTGTAAAAACATTTTTTTTTGTTTAAAGGAACGGGCGTTTGTCTTTCAATACACCTGATGGAAAGTGAAGAAATAAATATTTTTGCCTACTCCTACTCCTTGGGATTACCGTAAATATACTAACAATGTATGTGCAGTAAAGTGCGTAAGAAATCACAAAGGTAGCCATTATATTCACTATTCGATAGAGGACAATGACCCAGCGAAAGTGGAAACTATAGAACAATAGAGCACAGAAAATCACATCTAAATGTAAACAGTTGTAGTATAACGATGAAACACAGTGGTGATTTACTTTGATTGAGCAATTGTTAGATTTGCCTGTAAAGATTTTATCAAAAAATTATTCAATTCTATGCCTCTGTCGGTGTGTTTTGGTTATTCATATTTATTATGTATTTATTATTTTTTCGTGCAATATGTAACCTATTTCACTTGACTTAATTAACTTAATTTTAGTATAAAATCATCACCATCTTCTGCCTACGATCCGCTGCCGACAAGTCTGCCTATACTTGTCCCAATTTTATTTGGGGTCGGCGTAATATGTTTTATTCTTCAATTCTTCTCTATCATTTGTAATTTAATAGCTTAATCCCTTTCTAGCTATATCTTCTTTCACATAGTCCATCCATCTTTTCTTTGGTCGTCCTCTTCCAGTTTTTGTATATAATAATAGAATAATAACATAGGACGTAGGACGCTTCACTCTATGAAACAAGGCTCCTTTTGGTTCCAAAACTAGTCGGGCATCCGCGAAATATACACATGAGAAAAACCGTATCTAAGTATATCCTTAATTAATATGGATACCACTCACGAAAGTTTTTATTCGAATAAAGGACAAACAAACTCTTAGGTACTATCTGTGATTTACACAAATATCTCTTCACATAGGATTGTAACTTACAGCACTCGACCTGGGGATCATTGTCTACGCTATCCGAGTAATCAACTGTGAACCAATACGGCAGTTGACTGGCAAATCAAATCCGTTAGAAACTTGTTTGAAATAATAACGTAACGGCATACTTTGCTGTCTTATAGTGGTTAGTTTTACTCTTAAAAATAAAAACAGACTTTTTATAAAGACTTATTTAACAACTAGCTGTGCCCGCGACTTCGTTTGCGTTTTTTTTTGGAAAACAGAAATTTGTCGCTTATTGCATACCTCTTTGTAGTACCTCTTTCTACAGGCAGGATTTTTTATACTGTATTGGCGGTGAAACAACCTGGAGCGTACAAAAAAGGTTGTTTTGGTTGCTTACACGTGAAATAACAATTTGGCGGTGGTAACCTAACTCATTTGTTTTTCGTGTGGAAACTCACCTCACCGGGCTATTGGTGAGGCCGTATATTAGGCTTAAACCAACTAAAACCACATGGTGTGCCTCACGGCACCATTTATGAGATGACCGTCGGTACGGCGACGTTTTGCCTCCAATGATCCACCCAGCGCTGGCTAGCGGACGGCAACTGGGCGATGTCCAGACACCCTCTTCACGGGAGACTCTGCTTCAGGTGAAGAACATAAAACTCATCTCATACACCCACGGCCACTCTTAGCGTACGCATGAGAGCGCGAGTGAAAAGGTTCCACCTGGAAGTTTTTCTACCGAATCCACACCGTCACCTCCTCCTTGCGCGAGATGTTCTCCTCGCAGAAAATCGTCATAAAACAGCTGTGACGACCTAACATCTCGATTCGTCCGACCAATTGAGAGACTCTTGCTGTAGTCAGCCAGTCCGTGCTGCTTCCTAGAAACTATGGGCCCCCTCGGTATACCTAACAGATAAATGTTTGCTTCTGAGCTTTGTTTAGTCACGGTGAAACTTAAGATTTCACACTACTGTAACCGAACGGAAAATAAATGGTTTGAAAGTGTAAAAAAAACTTCACCGCTTACATGTCAATATTTCAACTTAGATGTAATTTTTTCGGCGATAGTGTCTGCCATGCATTTGTATAGTAAAATACTGTAATACTAAGAAAGCGTTAAGTTAAACTAACAACTAAGTCACAGATGCTTTAAATAAAAATTCTATTCATTTAAAGTTTTTCCCATACAATTACAAAATTTAATTTATTTTGCCTTTTGAATAACAACAAAATTACGTTTTAATGGAAACGTACACTTTAAGGCTTTCTTTGTAGAACAAAAAAAAGTATTCTAATGAGCATTTGAAGTAATATCTGACAGAAAATAAAATTAATTTATGTGAGTTAACTAAGAGAATATTAAATTTGATAACAAAGATAGGTATAATTGTGAAGAACGAGTTTTCATTATTTCTCTTAAGGTTACAAAAGAAGGAAAAAAAAGCGAACATTTCGTCAAAATGAACTAAGTTTCGGTAACAGTATCAAAAAATAAGACTTTCGACTCAATACTCAGTACTCAGTCCTTAATTAAAATTTTAAATATAATACCAACTGTCACTCTCCGAATCATTTTGATCAATCCTAAGGTTGCCTGGAAGAGATTGCATCGAGCAATAAGGCCGCCCTTTGTACATTATCTATTCAATGTAATTATGTAGATGTTTCTTCCACTGTATTGCTAATGTACAAAGAAAGTGTTTTCTATCTATCTATCTATCTATCTACTAGTCACAGTGATTATCACTTTTTTTATTGTTTGGATTCCCCACGTGTCTTCATGTCACCAAAACTAACGGTAAAGTGCTAGATGAAATCGAACCGACTAAAACTGGGGTTTTAATGTGGGGTTTTAACGTAACACCGTTGGCGGTGTTCCGTCACAAGTGGGTCTATTGCAAAGGATTCGGGTATACCCTAAAAAGGAGGCCGCACCGTGGAATATCACCACCCCCACCAAAATGGCAAATTTCCTGCCCAGGATCACAATAGATGAGCTCGCGATATTGGTAAATTATATCACAGGCATGAAGAAAAGTCCACAATGAGTCGAAAATAACACGAGAAAGCTACTCCACGTCAATAACTTAATATTTTGATCACGATTTGGACACATGACTTTGTTAAGATTACAGTCGTGAATGGATTTTGTTGCGCCTCGGAATATCAATTGGGATTCCTCAAGAAATCGAAATCATTAAAATATCCAGACCAGACCGTCTGCGTCTTCGTCCGTCTGCTCATTTCCACATGTTCAAACCTCTACTAATAACAATGATATAAGTCTCTAAGATCAGCCGAACAACACGTAAGTTACATCATGAAAGAAAATTAATAAATATAAACGCTATTCTTGTAGTAATAATCGGTACTATTTTCGTCCACGTAAAAGTTAGTAGTAAATATGAAACTCTGTTATCTGGTATTATCCAATTATCCAAGAAGCCCACGTGTCAAGAAAAGAACTTAATATTTGTTTAAAAACATTATTCTAATAGTTCTCTGACATAATTTTTTCTTTTTTCACGTGTTCCATAATTATCATAGAAAGTCCCATAGCTTCAACATCCGGGTCGATGTAGCGAAGATAATGTGTTATCGCCGCTTGGATGACCCCGTTCTGTCCACAATAGAAACTAGCGATGAGTTATGAAGTTACAGCAGTATTACACACGGTCAAGAAGCATTGCCAATATTCATTTAAATGTTTTTTTCCAAATAGTATAGACCATCAATACCGATGGATTGCTGGAGAAGAACCTAGGGTTAGGGATACCATTAGACTCGGATGGGGACCGTAATTGAGACTGCAGTAGCTCGCAGAGGCCGGGGTCACGTATCTAAATGTCCTGTATTTCCTATGACTAGAGATGCTGATGAACTAAATGACAGGAACAATAGCTGGCCGCCGACTGACTGACTAAAAGCCCAATTAGTAAATTTCAGTCATGACTTTTACGACTCTTTTACGATTTTTTTTTGTATGGGATAGGGGGCATGCCCCTCTCCTCAACTACGTATTTGTTTATACTGCCCCCACCCCACCAATGCAATCGTTATAAAAGTAGGGTCAGTATACCTGCATCCCGTTCCCCGCACCAAGGTCCCGAGACGAAAGGACCTTTATACAGCAGGTCTTAACTCTAAAGCCATGGCAGCGGTACTAATTAAGGCTAGTTACCCGTATGCCTATCGGTCACAGGGAATCGCCACTCGTGAAACCACACTCGCATCGACCCTCGTTCGCAACCGGCACACTTCCTATTATCCAGATAGGTACCGGAGCTGTAAGGCACACTCACTTCCTGCATATTTGCATATGCTCGCGCTAACACCGCTATGTTCGTCAGAGAAGCCAACTACCAGTTTCCAGCTGGTACCAGAGCTGTGGGCACGCTCACTTCCCGATCGGGTGTCCGGATCAGTTTCTAGTCACCTTTCTACTTGCTTAGAAGGCAAGTGCCCGAGCTGCATCGGTCCGACATGATTTCTGCTAAAGGACGCTCCAAGCCCCGCAGCGGAAAACCAAGGAACCCTTCGCCTTAGACCGGTTAATTCCGCTGCTCGCTGCGCGTAATAGATTCTACAAAACCATATGTAAATCTTGGTGCCAATATGACATTATTATACAAAGCCAAAGTGGCCGGTACTTGTATTTTAAGTATGTCTACATTTAAGAAAATAAGATACGGTTGTAGGGTATGTTGGTTTTATTTGGTTAAAGAACCATCTGTTGAAAGGTTATAAATACGGGTGTCTGGGTCCCATATCGGGCATTCTATCGTAAATCGTGGAACTAAAAGGATCTAGCGACTACTAAGTAATCTGTTATACTTTAACAATTAGAAGGACCTAGCGACTACTAAGTTATGTAAGCTGTTATATCTTTTCTAATATATTTTGTTGTTGGTGATCTATAATGGAACTATTGTCCTATATTATAAAATAGGAGAATTATGTTGTGATGATTTGTTACTGTGTGATACTGTTCTAATTAGTATTCTACTGCCGTATGTCATATATAATTAATATGCTTATAGGATTATGTACTTTTACGAATATATGATATACATAATTATTATAAGCTATGTTAACAAGTGCCTTGTAAAGAGAACATGTTGAAAAAGAGTGTCCTTGGAGTTTCTTGCCTGTTCTTCTCTAAAGGATCTACGTATTGGAACAGGCAGCTAGCTTCACGACCGACTTACCGACTAATTCCTACTAAGATTTTTCAAAAGTACCTACAATGGATTTACTTTAAATAAATAATTTGATCTTTGATTTATTGTTTCTAATTATTATTCCTGTTACCGCCATCCACAAACCATTAAGTTTGTTAATAACCTCAGTGACTGTTTCTAGATAATTGAATGCAAGGAATATACTATTAAATAATGTCATTCTAATTGAGGATATAAGCCTATTCTATCACGCGCGAGATCGGAGACTCTACCGACATATAGTGGAGCAGACGAATCTATCTACTCCGGGCGCCTAGTAGATAGAGATAGGGGGCAAACGAGCAGAGACCAGTCACCCGATGGTAAGTTACCACCTGCAACTCAAGGATCACAACTGCGTTGCCAGCCTTTAAGAAAGTGAGGGAAGAGGGGAAGTGGGGGAAGAGGGGAAGAGGCATTCCTCTTGTGTGCCAATGGGTTAGGGCCTCCGGTAACCTCACTCGTTCGGCGAAATACAACGAAGCATTGCTTCACTGCCGGTTTTCTGTGGGCCGTGGTTCGGTATGTGTCGGAGTTGGTTGTCAATTAAGATTGTGGGTAGTCAAGAGAATTTCTTATGTTTTGTTTTTTTTATTAACTTAAGAGATTTTACTATCAATTATTGTCTAATAAATCGGAATACAATTTATTGAGTACTCTGTGTACGCACTAATTGATTTTGGCAGCTTATTTCGATATTTATAACCGACGGTTTTGTTCAAAACAATTGATGACATGTTTGTCTGATTCTAAATGATTTACTTTGTGAAACATTCATTACGACAATTATTCTTGTAATATTTGATTACTTTATAATGTAATTCTTGTTAGATTTAGCATATTTTAGTGTTTTGTATCAAGTAAACACGTGACGTACTTCCGTGCGCCATTGGACAGAGTTGTCGTGGAAGGGTTGCAAGGTGGGGGGGGGGCATCATCCTATAAAAGAGCTACAGTCAGTCGCCAAGTACCTCGCCAAGCACTGGAAGCAGACCACTGACAGGACGAGAGTGCCGCAAGTACGTTGGTCGCCCGCGGGTTGCTCACTCGCAGGGGCTCGATCTCGCTTGCAGCGCCACCCTTCGGCATTGACGACCCGGATTTTACCAAGGAACCCATACGGGGCCAACCCAGCGACCCGCCTGTATTAGCAGGTGGCGATGAAAGTCACTGCAACAGACCTACGATCTGGATAAGTTACCCCGAGACCCCATAAAGGGTCTACGAGATGAATCTTGATTGATTGCTACAGTCGGTCGATCCTCGGATTCGACGCAATAAAGAGATCCTTGCTCCCGACAAAACTGTCAGTTTATTTGGTACAACGCTGCTGTATATTAACATAGCTGTTATTGGCTTGCTAATAGCGAGTAATACACTATGTGTTTGGGTGGCTTATGCCGATATACGAACTGTAACCGTGAGGGTTTGTTCGATTAGCTGTACTGATTATAATTACTATTTGTATTTTGTTTTGTTTTAATTTTAGTGTAAGTGTAATAAAACCTTGTAATTGTATACAGTCTTGTTTATCCTTATAAAATGGGAACTCCAAATCCTGACGATATACCCCTCGGCGCCCCTTATCCTATATATATAAATAATAATAACTTCACACGGACCTGGTAGCACTGGTCGTAGTCACAAGTTGACTGATGAAACCAGATCACATTGTTAGGTGTGGTTCGAGATTGTATAAAGTTTGTACCAAATAAGTTGGCTAAACAGCCCCTGGGTATAAAAGAAAAGAGTTGGATCCAAATGGCAAAATAATAATAAGTATCTTTAGATTCAAGCGTTACTTTCTAAGTCACTGTATGTACCCCCAACATAGGGACATTTCCCGCCCTAACGTGCGGTCATTCACCCCACAAGCCTCCGACACAGTCTCGTCGTAAGCCTCCGCGGTTTGGCAATAAAGGTTTGTAAGGGACTGTTTATAAATACATGGGTGTTAGTTACACATAATATATGTTTGCACAAAGTTTGTTTGTCCTAAATCTTTGTGTCCTTCATACTTATAATATGTAATAGGGTGAATATTCCTGCCATTGTTCCAGCAGAAAAAACAACGAAGACTAACAAAGTAATTATTTCCACAACATATAGGTCATTGAAAATATATATACGAGGTGTGGATTAGGTTCCCATAGATTTACACCACTCAAGCGTACGTTAATCAATTTTTGTTATGCATATTTTATGAAGTGATTATTTATTTTTTTCTTTTATTTTACATTCTAAGTTAAGCGTAATATCGATTAGTCTAGTTGTTATAAATATATTATTATTATTATGTTGGGAAACGGAATAGCAATAATAAGTGATTTATAAGTTATAACTATGCTAGTTATTTGCTATGCTAGCAAATATTGGTATTTCAATACAAATTTAACGCAAATTTTGACGGTAATTAACTAATGATAAACATAAGAAATCTGACAAAGAAAATCCTAACAATGAAAACATTTTTAGTTTAAATAATGTCGGTTTAAATTGTTATAATTTTTCACGGATTTACATTTTTTTTGTCTTTTTTTACTACAGCAATAGTTTACATAAAAATAAGTATTATATAAGTATAAATATAACATTTAAGTGCAACTAAGATACCATATATAGTGGGAGTGGCCCCGGTAATGTGTTGACATCGACTTTCGCACTTCAGGATTTAGAGAATAACCCCTATTTTTATTCCAATCTTGTCATGTCGACATTTTATCGAACCCTAAATCGCATTGTATGTATTATGACTTACGGCACGGTGTTATATACACCCTTATGAATTAATTATTACTGAATTATTGAGAGTTCCGTCTTTTTCTCTCTTAAACTTACTTGAACTAAGGGCTTCCATTAACTGCGTTAGAATAATACGACTTGATTTACATAAACTCACATACAATCCAGCAGCACACGCACCACCTCATAAATCCTCGACAACTAAGTGTTAAAGTGCTTTATTATTATCCACTATTATTAAGACGCTACGAAGAAATATATCTTACCTAAGCCTAAAAAAAGTGTGAATAAAAATGCTCAAAGTGATGGATGGTCTAAGTCCGCTTACCGACGCTACCGCCATCTATCAACGAGTAGATGACGATGTTTGATCTGTCACGAGGCTCACGCAGCCCGTGAATAAAACACACCCTGTACATCATCGATCATTGATATAATGTGTTCACAAGTGAAATGATTTGAAACATGGTGTTTTTTTTCCAGATTAGAGATTGCCATTAAAGGTGATCATTCATTCTAGTAGCTCTAACTCAATCTCTGGCTGATGGAGTTGCGTTTTAGAGAGAAGATGAGTGTTAAGCTTATCTTCATACTATAGAGTAGTTGACTTACTTTTAGCAGTAAGAGGGTGACAACAAGTGTTAACGTAATCTAAGCATTACCTATATGACTTCCAAGATTTGTTTAGATAGTTAGTTAGCTAGTTAGTTACATGTAAACCTAATAAAAGCGTGGTAATAAAAAATAGTACATCACCGAAGTCAGGTACAGGGACCAAGACACCGGTAGTTAGGGCTCGAAAGACAGGAACCACCTCACTAAACGGGCCGTGTCGAGGAGAACAGCCTTCTGCATCAGTCCCTTGAAACAGCCAATTCAATATATGAAAGGTAGCGATAGGTAAGAAGGGAAGGCGATGAAAGGAAAGGAGCTTATTCCGATGAAATGGGGAGTGTAATATAACATACAACATAAATTCAGTAAAATTACTACAAACATAATCTAAAACAATATTACTGTCTTTTTTTTCACAGCTTTGAGACATCTAAGGGCACACCCTTCTCAACCTTCCATCTGTAACTTTTAACATTAATTTATATTAAGCTAATATTACACGGTTATTTACTTTCCACAGTAGCTAACACGGTATTCACAACCAATAATAATAACCAATAAATGTATTACCGTAATAAATGATATTACAGTTATTTTACGTGTGAAATTGTATGTGTATAATATTATTACTTGACTGGCCTGTTGGACTAGTGGTTAATGGTTTGATTCCCACCTAGGTCGAATAATGATGTGTGATGAGCGATTAGTGTGATGAGTGATAGTGTGATGAGCATGATCATTTGTCCTGTGTCTCTGTGTAATTTATCTATAATATGTGTGTATTTAGTAATATATAAGAATGTTTATTAGCAGTCTGGTTACCATAGTACAGGCTCTGCCTAGTTTGAGATCAAACGGCCGTGTGTGAGGTGTGTCAAGTTATTATTATTATCATATACGTATATATTGTTTCTTTGCTATGCTTTCATGCCTTATCTATTCATCCGATTACCTTCAAATTTGGCATACCCCTTCAGGGGTACTGAAACGGACACACATAGGGTACTTTTCATCAAAAAACAAGTACCTACTATTCCTGAGAGATACTTGAAGTGATTGACAAAATATATATTAAAGCTAGGAAAGCCGCGGCGAAAAGCTATTTTAAAATAAAGTTTTTGGCCACAAGTATTACCTGTTTACTGCCTAAGCATGTACATACATACATATAAATTTGTTCTGTAACCTAAATACCTTTCCGAAAAAGACCTCTATATTTAATCCAACAAAGGATTTCCCGGATTATAAATGGGACTCTGCCTAGCTTCTAAAAATTTATGTGCGACAATAAACATTGCTCTTTTGCAATTCATTCTTCAGGTTTCTGAAGAATTGTTGAAAACATTAATTATTAGGTAAGCTTATTTAATGGAAATTAAGTGATTTCTGTGGGATCTAATTTTGTCCGGACGGCGGAGAAGCGCCATGCGCCTCATCGCATGGGTGGGCAATGTGTGGATGGCTAATGACTTATCTTCGCAGCATCAGCGGTTAACATTAAAAATAAGGCGATGTAAAGAGCACAGCTCCTGAGTTTGATTATAAATTATAGAATAGCCTGATAGTTTGCTACTCCAGATGTCATCTTTGAAACATTGAGTTATAGTATTACAATAATATTGCCGAAGGTTCCACTCCCAAAGATTGAAACTAGGTACTGGAGTAATATGGAGACTCAACTTACTTAATACAATGTCTCTATGTTTTTAATAGTTACAAAACGAGGAGATGCTTTAAAGATTATTTTTAAAAGTAGTTGTAATGTTTTTTTCTAAAAAGAAACGGCTCCTTTCATCCTCAGTCAAATACTAAACATATATTACACAATCCGTGACGATCCGCCGTGTTAAATACAGATACATTAAAAAAATATACATTTGCTAGTAGTAGATGAATGTTTTGTTCGATAAATGAACAACAAACAAAGACCAAATGTATTTTGAAATATCTCTTGAAGGATTTAAACAATTATGATCACTTATCACAAAGTTACGTGACGGACCGACACTAGTGACTAATCACGTAGCTTATTATCTTTTAGACGCTAATAGTAAAGTTAATGTCTGAGATATATTACTCACGTTATACATATTTATGTGTATCGTTGGATGATGACATAAACAGAATCAGCTACAAATGAATACGGTTGTTAACTATCTATTTGATCAATTTCCGTTACTTAAACGTTAAAGCGGTTTATTGTGTAGAAACTTGTATGAAATATCAAACTGTGACGTCATACTTTGATACTGTGTAATCCTTAGCAACAAGAAACTTGAAAATAATAGCGAATGTAGAACTGTTAAACAATTTATTTTAACCAGAGGGACCTGCCCTACTATTTAGTCATAAACGTCTACAGTACAAAATTACACGCACATACAATTTCGATTATAATAAAATCTTGCTATTACAGAGATAAGTTTATTCAACTAAGGTGTCGCGTAAGCGTAAGGACTCCTTCTGGTCAGCGCGCATACCACAGCAGTGCATGCTTGACTGCAACGCCTATTATTCACGCTAACTAAAAAGGAATAATAGGTGGAATTGTTCTGACAAAATACACACATACACATATATACATATACATAGAATAACATAGTATAAAGGTTAGAGTTGAATTCACGCGTTATTGCACGTAACATATTCAGTCTAAACGACTTACATATGTAAATGAAATATCTCCGAGCTGCTCATAATTACAATCAACACATTAGAGTGGAAATAAAACGCATTTATATTGTGAAGGATTATTGCGAACAAGTAACTGATTTTTTTTAAAACTGCTTCGTTTTAATAGTTTCATACGTACGACGTACGTATTACTCGGGTTGGGGTGTCCGACGCGTTGTTGTCACGTTCTGTCAATCATGTTATACCTATGTGTTAATGCGGAGATATTTCACGACAAAGAAATCTTGACGACGTTTTAAGAATTGCTGTGGAGCGAAGAATTAAGTCCTAGCACAGTTATATAATTGGCGAATGGTGGTTGACCATTCCCCGTGAATTAGGGACTACAGGATCATCATCAGATTTTATTTATTTCTTATAATATTACGTACAATGGAAGAATATTGGTTGCCGGTATGTAAGACTGTTTCCTAGTATTCACATTTTATAGTAGTCGGTGCGGGAGCGTACATCTGAATAATTTAATAAAATACACGAATTGAAGCGCTTCGCTCACCACCTTCATTTTAACTCTAAGCAATATATTATATTCTAAAACGGCCGGTATATATAATGGTAGTCAGATGAATAGACTGTTGTACTTAAGCGAATAATGATTATAATTAATCAACTAAAATTTCCTTAAGAGGCTATTATACGAGAAAATATTATTGTAGACGACCACAGACTTGCTCAGCGAAGAACAGGCTTACAGAATGTATATAACAATGGAACACTTACTGAAATCACTGAAACTGCTCACTCAGTTATTGAGGAAATCCATAAAAAGTAACTTAAAAAGTTTTTGAAGTTAGTTTTTATGGATTTTCGTAGTAACAGAATGAAAATTTCCAAAATAAAAAAATATGTACGATTTTAAATCTTTAATCTTATGAGAAACGGGGGTAAAAATATCTGGAAATACAAACGGTCGTAACTTGAAAACGGATAGTTTGTTTTAATTTTTTTTTTTAACTGCTTGCTAGAGTCATGCCCTTTTAGTGATTTCATTAACTGTGCCATTGTCATATACACTCTGTACAACTGTATGAAAGTAATTGAACCTTTTATTGTATACTAGCAGCGCCTCGCGGTTTCACCCGCGTAAGTCCCGATCTCGTAGGATTGTCGGGATAAAAAGTAGCCTATGCGTTAATCCAAATCTCCAGCTATCTACATACGATGTTTCATCGCAATCGGTCCAGTACTTTTTGAGCCAATTCGTTACAAACATACTTACATATAAATTTTTCCTCTTTATAATATTATATTAGTATAGATGTGAGATGAAACCTGTTATTAATCGTTTAGGGTACCTGTACCTGTGGATTTCCTTTGATTTAAAGATAGAAAATTATAAAGTAATGGTGGTAATGGATACAACAATGTGCAAGACGTAAGCGTGCTCACGAGAGCAAGTATTGTAAACAAGAGCATTACAGCACTCTGGACCACCCTTACCCTACCAACAAGTGGGTCTAGTTGAATTTATACCATACAGCACAAATCTTGAAATGTTCCGTAGAAAAATTGTGCGTTTTAAAGTTCTGGCGCAAAAAACAAATAAACAGTACGAAAAGTCTTACAATTTCTGAAATATACATTACTACTGATCCTAATATGGCCGATATGTTATTTTTTATACATTTAATTTATTCTATTGTTTATGTTTTCCATTGAATCTTTTAACTATTAGAGCTTCTAAAAGAAATATTTGGATCTCAAAAGGTGTAAAGAAATGTTAACGAAAAAAAAGATAATTATTATGGACGTATAGAAGAAAGACGCCACTGGCTACTAAGATAAAATATATAGACTACTCTAAGTTATTGAGAAAAAATATCAGATTGACAGAAAGAGCCCAAAATACCTACAAAATTAATACTAATCATAAACAAATCTAAATTGAATTCTCTAGCAAATGCTATTCAAACCCTAAATATAAATAATACCATTGTTAGTGACCCAACCGTCATAGTTAATAGTTTTAATAATTATTTCATAGATAAAGTAGCGTCAATTCCTTTAGTTGAAGGTTCCGAACTCATACAAAGAGTTGAATACAAATATATTTGTCTAATTTATTGTTAAGCAAATGCTAATACACATACAATACTTTCATTTGTTATTTTTTTTTTGTTAAATTAAAAAAAAAAAGAAAAAAAACTATCGTCATTTTCTTATGATACATGTACCTACCTACATTATTACTATTATTTATTAAATTAATTGCACTAAATTTGATGAATAGATATTGTTGTTGTAATTTACTGTAACTGATATCGATGTAAAATAATTACATTTGTATGTCTAAAATTAATGGACCAAGCATGTTGAAAGTAATTTTATACCTACTGTAACATGTAACGTGTCGGTCACAATCCCAAATTCTATAACTAAGACTGGGACTGAGTATTTTCAGACTGAGGATGTGAAAGTCAGAGAAATCTAATGACGATGAAACGAATTCACTAAAGAGGCAAATTTTTTGCTATAAAAACCCGGTAGATTTTGAAGAAAAACACGTCATATTATTTGTGTCCATCTCGTCTACCGTGCGTAGCAACCCTTTTTCAGAATAGAAATACTTTCATTATATTTTGAAAAGTACACAGTACAGTAAAATCACATATATTATATTATGTAACATTACCGGCAAACGCCAATATATATAATAACAAAGAAATATCTTAACAATGGGACGTAACGCTAGATTTACAGCGCCTGTATTTTTATTTATTATTAGAATGTTTGAGATATGTTGTTTATAGTTGTATAGGGCTAGTTTTGGTGATATAAGGTACATAAATAATTTCCTGCTCCCATAATCATGGGCAAGCAGTGGAACACCAGGGTGGTTTTTAGTCGGTAAGAGTCCGACAGACCCCTTCGCCCGCCCCCCAAGGGCGGAGGACATCCATGAGGATCTTCTACCTCGTCGTCAAAAAAAAAAAACAAAAAAAAGGTACATAAATAATATTGTAATATATTCAGTTGAATTCGTACATGTTATCATAGTTTTGGTGCCTACCTTAGCTACCTTTTTATTGGCTTTCAGTCTTTTCGTTCTATCTGTTATGTTACTCATTGACACCGAATATATAAAGACGTTCCTACCAGGTATTCTAACCTAGCAATCTTGTTTAGGTGACCTAAGGGCTGGGCTTAGGTTACTGAAATACGACTTGCTCCATAACATGCTCCATAATAATAACCTACTACTTCCAAGTACCTATCTAAAAACATTTGTTTCGGTATACACTGTAAGGACCTGTTCAGATGACAGGCGTTGAGTGCGCGTTAACAAGAACACGCATTTTGTTCAAGTGGTTCACATGCTTGTTACACGCGTTTTGATCTGATGCGCGCTCATTTAACGCCCGAGAAACGTTCGCCATGTGAACACTATCCAAAAACCCAACAGCCCGTCACCCGAACACAGTCTAAATCGTTATGTATTCTTTTTTTATGGGATAGGTGTCACCTGACGGTAAGTGACTACCGCCTCCCATGAGACACCTGCAACTCAAGAGTCACACAAGTGCGTTGCCAAAGGTGCATTTTTATAATACTGCTTAGATTACACTATAGTGACTATTAAACTTTCTCGAAAATCACTCTTAAATAAAATGAGAAGCTGTCGAAGAGGAATAGAAAAGAATTACATGAACATCAAATTGAAAGACAAAGTCAAAAGTTATCTAATAAGGACAAGAACAAAGGCGAGACATGCGGTCGAACAGGTCCTGACACAGAAATGGAAATGGTCAGGTCATAGTCAGAGTGCTATGGATGAAAGATGGTCAGAAATAACAAATTGGTATCCAATATACAAAATAAGAAGGAAGGGTAGACCAGTTAAAGGATGGAGTGACGACATCGCACAAATAGCTAGAAACTTATGGCCAAATAATTGGCCAAATGGCCAAAAAATTACTACTATTTTACATAAAAAATAAAATAACATGAATTAGTTTGATGTTCTTGTGGCGCACGTTGTGGTAAAATTCTCTAGTCGCTAAGCATCAGTGTTGCCCTTAAAGTTTTTCTCCAAAAAGCAAAATGCTCACTTTGCATGCTACAATGAAAGGTAGCCAAAATCTATAATAATGACCTGTAATATTTTACAGAGAGAAAAAGTTAAAACCAACTGAATAATATTGTAGGAAAGTATAAGAGTATGCTACATCAAACATTTATAATATTGTAATTTTAAACTTAAAACTGTTATGAAATAAATACTTTTCATCCTAAAAGAAAAAGCAACGTTCAAAACATACTCCGCTAAATCAAACAACTTTTTGTTATTCTTACAAAAATACTGAATTGAAACCACGAGTTTCCTTCGAATAATAAACGGCGGCGGCGCTTTGAAGTCTGAATTAATGATTTCAAATCTTATTATTGTTACTTTAAAACGTGCAATTACTATAGAAAATATAATTTAATGCAATAAGCAATATGCCTTCATAGAAATGCATATTGCACTTTCAATAAATATAATGAATGGTTTCAATTCACATTATTATCGGCTTTTATACTTGCAATTTCTATAAATACAATTTCCTGTAACAGCAATTGCAAAAACAATTACCAATTTATTTTGCAGTTTCATTTTTCGGGTATTGAAATAGGAATTTCTTTTCAGGGGAAATGATTGGTGCCGGTATTTTTACAACAAATTTTGGGGGTGCAATAAAATTTGGCACGGGAAGAGAGATGACAGCAGTGAAATGTGCAAACAAAACACCCTAATTGCGTGTTTTCAGGAAAAAATCTAGGTGTTGAGTGGTATTTTAGGAGAATTTTACATAATATGTTTAGGGATTACTATCTTTCGAAAAGAAATAACCTATGATGCGATGCTCTATAAATATTGCATTAAAGCTACATATCCAAAATAAAACTTAATATTATTATAATATAAACATTTAACGAAGATACCTTTGAGTTTACACAAATGGGGTTCAACGCGGTGTCATCATTGCTTAGGAACAATAGTCCGACTCTATATATCCGCTAACAAAATATAGTAGCAAAACCACTACCTCTCGCTGGCTAAAGATCCTTAGCTATGAGGAAACCGAGAGCCTATTATAAGTCCCCTCTTAGAGTTATAATGTAACTTCATAAATAATGTTTTATTTACTTCAACATCGTAGAGTGTGCACTGATATATTCATCTCCTCGCACACACGCACGTACGTACGCACGCACACACATACACACAGAGAGAGAGAGAGAGAGAGAGAGAGAGAGAGAGAGAGAGAGAGACTACATGCACTTTATATAATTATAACACTGCTTTCTTTTTACCTAATAAGGGTACACCTGCTTAAAGCATCATTAAGTCTAAAGTTAGGAGGGGCTGGTAATTTGTCATACAGGTCTCAATACAGATACCAGTCTCTCATTCAGACTCACATTTAACATAAATAACTAGGTTAAGAATTGTTAGTTGTAACCATATCTGTGTGAAAGAGAAAAATAAAGTAGTTATTATTATTACTTAAATCGACACCCTTACCTTTAAACAAAAAAAAACGACATTTAAAATTTACTCTTTACTACATCAATTCCTTTGAAATATTTGTAGCCGGTGTCGGATAGGCTGATCAAAGCTATCAAGTTAACAGCGGTGTCAAATCAATTCGAGTTTCTGAAACGTCGATCAACGAAAAAATTATTAAAGCTTGATCAATTTCATTGAACATTAGAATCGCATAAGATTCTGCAGTATTTGGGTTTTGACGAAGGTACTGTTAACTGATCCGATAATCAATCAAAGTGCCTGATCATGCTTTCAGCAATTCAATTGTGTACTTGACAAGAGATTTGACATACGATTAGTTCATTTTTGTGTTGAGGAACCGGGCGTTAGAGTTATATAATTTATCTTTTAATATTTTACACATTAAATGACAGATTTACAAAGATTTTACACAAAAATCAAATTGGCAAAGAGTTTGCTCTCTTTACACATATTAAAAAGAAACAGACGTCTTTTGATTTTCAAGAATTCCTTCGTATCTCATTCTGCCCTTTGATCGCTTAATTTTGAACCATCTTTAATTAGATTCATTCATTCAACTAAACAACATGTTACTCCAAGTTGTGTTATTTGCCTAAAAGAATTTGGGCCGACAGAGTGATATCCATACTATATTAATTTATATTCAACTGAATGGTTATGCTTATAATGATGATGACTTCTTGTTTAAAACCTTGAACACGTCTTACAGTTTCCATTGCTTTGCTGTAAATATTTATGTTTTATCTTCCTTTTTTTCGTGTAATAGGCTTGGGAGCAACTTCAATGAATAAAACGATTTTATGTTTATTTTTCACCAAATTCGTACCAAATAGAGCTCTCTCAGAGGGTGAATTTGCGTTTCATAATAGCGTCCCGTAGACGGGAAACGGTTGACACATAAAAGTGGTTCGGCTTTCGCGCTCCTCGCGTTATATTATTTTACATTTCATTATTGCTATCAGATTTGATTTTTAAGGCTACTTTCTGATTTATTTGCTTATAAACTAGACAACAAGACACAAGGTTAGCTCTTTTACAACATTACTTCTATAAGTATTTTAACGTACAGTCGTAGTCTTAGTGGTCAAACGGGGTTTCTTTGCAGTTAAGATCAATCAAATAGTCTCGTAATCTAATGTGCTATTGCCCACTTAACCTATTATACTAGGTGCAGGACTTATTTACAACTAGCAACCCGCCTCGGCTTCGTACAGGGAAGCAAAGCATATATTGATTTTTTCCGACATCTTCAACAATCATCGCCATATTTCAGTCATTTTACAAAAAAAATCTTAATGACTAAACTAAACCTTCCTCATGAATCACTCGTCACACCGTCTATTGGTGAAAACCGTAAGAAAATCGGTAAGGTAGTTTTTGGGTTTATTGCGAATAGACAGACAGTCAAACGCGGAGGGGGACTTTGTTTTTTAATATGCAGTGATTGAAGAACTTATAAATATCTCCAAGAACGCAATAAACACTGTTGTAGGCTTACTGGCTGAACAAAAATATAGAAAGGAAAACAGATGAACCATGAACACAATAAGAAGAAGTACGTACCTTTTCACACAGTGACTTTATTAATGGTTTTGTTTTCGATCTCAAGATACTTTTCGATCTATAAGCGAGTATTGGAAATTTTTATTATTACTTGATTGAGGTCAAGAAAAACATTGCAAAGAATCTAGAGGTCCCCGTAATGTTCTTTAAGCTTTGTTAAATCTGCCAACCCACACTAGGCAGTCGTTAGACTTGGGCCTATATTAAGTCGAAGCATGTGGCGTGCTGGCCAGTACCTATAAATATTTATTATATATTTATTCTTAAATGATTTAAATGACGTCATTACCTCAATTTCACCTCAAACATAATATATGTTCTTCTTATGGGTGACATTAACATAAACATATCCGCAGAAAATCTTAATCAACAAGCCTATGAGTATCTCAATTTAACTGCGGCTCATGGCCTGATGCTTTCACATCTATTACCCACACACGGCAAATCCTGTCTGGATCATGTTCTTATAAAGTCAAATCTTCGATCGACGACATTAGTCATAGACACTTATATCACTGATCACAAACCTACTTTAATCAATATAGAGTTGAGCCGTTCACTTCCGAAATTCTCATCAAGTAACATTAAAATTGATCATCCAATGGTCATCACAGAAATTGCAACAGCTGACCTAAGTGAAATTTTAAATATTACAGACGCAAACGTGGCTGTCGAATTTCTAACTAACAAAATTGTCTCCACTATCACTAAAAACTCCAAACCGATACAAATTCCATCTAAACATCGTATAATTAAGCCCTTGATTACTAAGGGTTTGCTCCGATGTATTCGCAATAGGGACAATTGATGTCAGAAATCTAAAAATGACCCTGGTAATTATGTTCTCAAAGTGACATACGTAAGATATAGGAACTTTTGTAGTAAACTATTAAAAAATCTAAAAACAGATTTTGAGAAAACGGAATTCCTTAAGACTTATAGAATCCTAAGGCTACATAGAAAGTTATTAAATGAATTACTTCTACACATTGAAACATCTCATCACCTTTAGAACTTCTAAATATAGCTTCAGATAACATCAAATCGTTAAATAGAGTTAATGATTTCTTTGCCAACACTGGTAAAAGATTAGCGGAAACCCTGAGCTCTGCCACTTCATCTTCTGGCCCCGTGTCTGAAGCTGGGTCATCTGGCTCCTTAGTACTTTTAACGACAGATAATGCCGAGAAAGATTGATTCTTGGGCTTCGAACAGATGCGGCAGCGGGTTGGGATGGTATATCAACAAGGATCTTAAAATGTTGTCGGCCATCATTGGTACCCGTTATAACGCATATATGCAACTGTTCCATATCAACATGCTGCTTTCCTGAAGTATTTAAGAGGGCAATAGTTCATTCAATTTTTAAAGGTGGGGACAGACATAGTGTTAATAATTATAGGCCCATATCCCTTTTACCAGTTATATCTAAAATACTGAAAAAAAATTATTAACAATCGTTTAGTGGACTATCTGGAATCACAAAAAAATCTTAGAACCTAATCAGTACGGACTTAGAAAATGAAAGTCTACTGAAGACGCCATTGCCTCGCTTGTGGATCATACTGTAGCTAAGCTGGATGAAAGCAAAAAATGTCTAGGTATCATTCTTGATATCTCGAAGGCTTTTGACACTGTGTTTGTTCCGCGCCCGCTCTCCAAATTGGAAAACATTGGTATTCGTGGTCTAACTCATAAATTATTCCATGACTACCTAAATGACAGAAGTCAACGTGTTACAATAAGTGGCCTATTGAGTGACACTAAATCTCTATCTTTTGGGGTCACGCAGGGTTCAATTTTGGGGCCAACCCTGTTTTTAATTTACATTAATAGCCTCTGCAAGCACACACTGGCAAACTGTTCCATCTTTACCTACGCAGATGATACGGCCTTGATTTTACACGGTAACGACTGGACAGAGACGTACATGTACGCAGAAAAAGCTATTAAGGCGGTGATGACTTGGTGCTAAATATGTGAGAGACCGGGTACCCATAACACGAATTGAATCTTACTTTGGGTACCAGTGTCGCAACACAATACTTACTGTGTAATATTTCTCAGTAATCCAGTCTATTTTGTTTTAGCTGTAAGTGGTTTATTGTACAACTTATTGAAATAAAGATATTATTATTATTATATTATTATTATAAATTATACAGGGCTTAAATTATACTTTTTACCTTAATAAAAATAGTGTAGGTATGTATTTAATTATTGTAATTTTCAACGAAAAACAAATACTTTGCTGCGTGTCACTTTTCATTTACAAGAAAATGTAATAAAATATGAATTCCAGCCAATTACTGCGTTGAAAGTCTTTTAGAACTATTTCTCCAGGGAATTCCAAGCAATCAATTTTATAGACTGTTATAGTCCTCCATCATATAATTGAAGACAATAATTTCACGCGCGGCTTCGCTCGCGTGTAGATATTTATATATTTTGCGCAGAACCCTATTTCTTCTCAAAAATAAAAGTAACCTAAGTTACACCTTATAATACCAGCTATCTGCCAGTGAAATTCCCGTGGAAATCGATCAACGCGTCCGGATATAAGCGGGAACAAACAGACAGACAAAAATTTTAAAAACTAATTTTTTGGCATACGCATCGTGCAAACAACTGTATGAGCTTAAAAATCTATTATTTTGTCATTACAAACAGACACTTCAATTTTATTTATTTGCATTGATGTCATCCTAAAGTATCTTAATTTTAGTTAGATAGCTACGTGCTAATTTAAAAAGAACTTTTACCTTCACCTTCGAGAATAATCGGCTCGGGGAGTATATTCTTTCGTAAAAAGAAAAAAAATAGAATTAAAGAATTATTCTCGAATAAAAACTTTCGTGAGTGGTATTCATATTAGTTTCATTCATTCATTCAGTTAAAAAAAAAGAAAAGAATTATTCAAAGAAGTTATAGACAAGACCAAGTTACCTCAAAGTTTATGAGAAAAAAGGTTATTTAAATGGAACAGTAAGTAGCTACTGGTTTCTGAATGCTTAGGTAAAACTATTTGAAAGAATATTTGGAAAGCGATTGATTTATGTTTTTATAAATGAATGTTTGTAACACTTCAAACAGAATTCACTAATCATATAAGTAGTAATGTTTACTATAAAGTAAATAGTAAACTTTCTGTGTGTATAGATTAATGAGATGATTTTACTTATAAGTTTTTGTTTTTCGCCTGTGGCAAATAAGCATACGGCCCTATGTACCTAAATGTTTAAAGCACAAATACATTTCTGTTAAGGATTATAACAACAAATTAAGTCTGTAAGTAAAGTGGTGCGACCATTAGACCATAGTCAGGGTAATAAATGACAAAGTAACTAATGTAACATAACATAAGCTAACATAATTTACGTTCAAGCCAATTTATCCTAACCCTGAAATCTATGGGGTTATAGGTTTGTTAGAAAGTTGACCTTTTAGGGTCGAGGACCGTTTTGTTGGCTTAATAAAAGGCGCTAATGGCTCGTATCCGATCCTAAGGCTGGTCGGTAAAGCTTTTGTGCTGGAGCCTTTAGTATCTGTTATTTTGGGGATTGGTGCGCTTGATTTACGTCAGGTTTGGAACATATTTTGTTGTACGTTATATGTTACGCATCTTATAATAGAAATGTTAAATATTTTATCAATTTGCATAGCTAAGTAATATGCTCTAGCTTTTAAATTTATCCTATATCATCATATATATTAGATTTAAGATTTGTAATTATTTCGTGTATCCGAATTAATTTGGGCACCTATCTTTTGTCGATTTGCTTGCTACAAAAACAAAATTGCTGACGAAAGCATTCCTGTCGCAGCAGTTTATATTGTTTTGAAAGAAAATGCAAAACCAAAGAAAAAACAGATTGTGGATCTTACTTTAATAGGCGTCATACTATGTTAAGTAAAGAAATAGACCTTGATAACCAATTATTCAAAAACTTTACAAGAATGTCCAAGAGCGACTTCGAATCCCTTTTAAACAAAATTGGACAAAAAAAAACAAAAACCGGACAAGTGCGAGTCTGACTCGGGAACCGAGGGTTCCGTAAGCAAACAAGCTAGTATGTAGATAGTACGTGCATCTCGGGAATCAACTCTCGAAGATTTTTGACCGGCTTTTCCGAAAGAAAAACTTAACTTTGCAGTTCTAAGAATATTCTCTCATACATCAATATACGACAAAGTGAAGTCTCCAACTAAGCCGGTGGAATTAGACAAAAAGGGGCAAATTTTTCACTTAATTACGCAAGGTTTTGACATAGTAAAACTGGTTCGTTAGTATACCAGGAACATGGTCCGGAATTTCATTCCATTTTTGACGTTCGGAACATTTGATTGTGAAATTAATGTTTTATAGGTAGTCATTTACCATCAGGTGACCCGTCTGCTCGTTAGCCCCCTATACCAAAAAAAAAATTTATTAAAATTTGTTTAAATGTTTTTTGCTATTTGACAAACAGACAGATATAACAACAAATTAACGACTTTCGGATCTTTTCCTTTACTCGTGAGGTGAGACCTTACTTCTCACCAAATTTCATGACTAGGTCAATGGGAAGTTTTTTATAGATTTTGATTTACTTGCAAAATGTTCAAATTTGATCAAATCTAAGGCTTAAATGGCCGTACTTGATGCGTCCACGGGTTCTTGAGAAAAAGGTCTTGACAGACAGACAGACGGACAACAAAGTGATCCTATAAGGGTTCCTTTTTTCTTTTTGAGGAAAGGAACCCTAAAAAAAGAACGAGATGACAACGAAGCTAGCCTGCAACCGGCCGGCAACACAAAGAAATACATCGGCCAGTACATGTGGCTATATGGCTGGGCCATACTTAAAATATTGTTGTATATTGCAAGGCTTACTGTAATTATTGGCAATGTTGCTGGCAGCCATACATTATAGTAAAAATATTGCCTGTTTAGAGGCACTTTTAGAGATATATGTCAAGCGAATCAAAGTGTAAACAAGATGCAACGCGAAGGTAACCAGACTTTAAGAATAAAAAAAAAGTCGATTAAACCGTTAGCCGGGACTGATCCTACAACCTGTTACTGTCCATCTGTTTTGGTGATGTTGGTTATGAAGGTCCTATACTGTCACAGACAAAAGTAACAAAAACAGCTCGTTGTTATTCTGTGGCCCCAAGAAACAGTTATAGTAATTCCTATGTAATCTTCAATATTATATTATGGTGCTTAAGAATCGAGGATGCGTAAAGTAGATATTTTACGGCATTTACGGCAACCGAGTCCGACCTTGGTTCCAAAAGTCATATTTACAATACATTTATCAAATTAAACAATTGTTTAATTTCTGGCACGATACGTATCCTAGGTCTTTGCGATCGTCAGAGAACCTGAGATTAAAAATGCCTGGACACTCCACCAAGTTTATGGATAATTCCTACTCTATTAAAGCGGCTTTGGAATGCCCTGACAGTGGAAATCAGACGCGCACAATCACTACCTGTTTTTAAAAAACTAGTCAAGAACTACTACCTATCACTAGGTGATGTCAGCACATAATTTCCCTTTTGCCCCTTCCTTAAAGTCACTGTGCCGCTGTATCCTATATTATATATTACCTATCGTTTATATTCCCACATGTACTTATGTTTTTATATGTTTAAAGTTTACTTGTATGTATACTAGTAAGATATTTTACGTCACTAAATAATTTAATAACGTGCACCATACTGCCCTAATTTATCTCCATTTCTTTTTCTCTATCTCATGGATGCCTGTAAGAGATTGCCATAGAGCGAAAAGGCCGCCAATTGTATTAACCGTAATTTTAAGAAATTCTGCTTTTTAATGTTCCTGGTGTACAATAAAGAGTTATATTATTTTTATTATGTACGAGTTGAACCCAGAGAAAGTACAAGCAGTTTAATTAATTTATTTATTTATTAATGCTTCATGCACAGATTGTACAAAGGCGGACTTAGTGCCTAAGGCATTCTCTGCCAGTCAACCTTGGGGTGATTCAGAAATAAAAGTTTACCATCAGACCTGAGAGCCATTTCAACTGCGCCTGTTTTGAGATGTGTAAAACCTCTCCTTTTGTAACGAGTGCGCTGTGTTCTTGGCCGTTGTCTTTCAGCTCACGGGTTAGGCTGTTGAATGGGATGACGGTGGTCTTCGAACCAAACACCAAAAAACATCCACCTTTTCTGGAAATTATTTTATAAGGTATTCTTTCTATTCTTGCACGTTCTCTTCCATTATATTCGGGTATTGTTTGCTTGGAAGGCAGCGTCAAACGCAGTTTTGCGTTGACTATGCTCATTACTATGATAGATTTAGAGACGGCGAATCTATCCGCCCAAGATTGATTTTAAATAGTACCTGGGGAACGAGAGATTAAAACTGCAGATAAACAAACTCGACCTGGGCTCACGCCTCGGCAGCATATTAGCCTAAGGCAACTAAACAACTCCTAAAGAAAAACAACTTTATGCATACTTTTTTGCTTACAGATTAACGTGAGCACTTATAGATTAGTCTTATAATTCCATAAGTAAATAGGGTAGAAAGAGCTCCACGTGTAGCGGATTATAATAGCAACGCAAGAATCAAACAATTATAAGAAACATCGCATAAGGTGCGTAGAAAGAACGTGATCAAAATGAAAATGAAAATTGATTTCTTGAAAATGGAAAAGGGAGAGTTTTGTTCCAATGTATTTTCATTTGTTTAATGGAATGAAAAATGAATGTCTTCATTATTGCTTCCTTGACTATAAATTTAATATAATCAAGTTTATTTAGTGTTATATTTATTTTTAAGTACTTGGCCTATTTGCACTACAAACTCAATTATCTATTACTGAGTATTTATTCTGGTTCCAACAACAGTTTATTATTTCCAATTTTGTGATGTTTCAGTTTTCATTTTAGAATTTGTACTGTTTCTCCACTTCTCTGAATCAATATATAAGTAATACGTATTTGTGTAAGGTTCCAATATCAGATATTTTACGTATGTAAAATATATATTTATTTTCGACATCTAGTATTTTCATATCTAGCGAATCAATCTAGCTAAACGTGGTAATATTTGCTTTTTATTTGGAAGGATTATTGTGGAACATTCATCGTTTTAATGCAAAGTTGGAAAGATTTAAATGGAAATCAATCTAAAAATAGGTACTAACCAAAGTACGGCTAGGTCCTACATTACTAGCTAAAGATTTTGAACTATTTATTATGTCCCATGTGAAGTTTTTGCAGATTGCTGATTTATCCCGATGCGTAATTTCTATTGACGATAATTCTCTCTATTCCTATTGTTGTGTGGTGGTCATCAATCAATCATTCAAATCAATCATTTATTATTTATTTTATTTATCTCTTTACACCTTTAATGTAATATACAATCAAAAAACAATACAAACATTCAGGCATGTCAATTGGCGGTCTTATCGCTCACGGCGATCTCTTCCAGATAACCTTTGTACGGATATTAACAAATATATTTCAGGGTAGTCTGTGGTGTACTGAGATAGGCTAATATATGTTTTAATATATACTTAGTATACTATACTTATAGTACCATAAACATACTACATAAATAAATAAATATGTACCTATATATATACATATATAAGATAT
The DNA here is from genome assembly GCA_949752705.1 of Callimorpha dominula. Classification (NCBI taxonomy): domain Eukaryota; kingdom Metazoa; phylum Arthropoda; class Insecta; order Lepidoptera; family Erebidae; genus Callimorpha; species Callimorpha dominula. The sequence continues at coordinate 25,866,727 of OX456996.1, forward strand.
ATATATATATATATATAGCAGATTACGTAGTTTGGAAGAGAAAACTTTGAAAGTTTTAAACAATTTACCAGTGAATAATGTAGTAGAGAATTGTGTATGTCAATTTATAAGTGAGCACTACGACAAGGCAAAATAAGTCCACAAGAACAACATAAAGTTTGAGCTTTGTATATAGAGAGAAAGAACAGAAAATAGTTGTATTAGTATGCAATTTTATAGTTTTATTTTAGTACGAAAACAGTTAGTACATAATCAATGAAACGTTAAACAAAATTAAAATTATAGGCACGAATAGGGAATATGCATGTACTTTTTTATCTTTTATTGACTTGTTCCATCATTCTACCCTAATAAAAAATATAAATAACCTTGGCAATGTTAAAATTAATTTTTAAAATAACATTGAAAACATCGATAAACATCAGTTGCGTGCAGGCAGGCGTTTGCTACGCACCTATCCTTATCGCGATTATCGGTTTGCTGTGGAAGTTTTTAGAGTTACCCCCTTTATTCTTTAACTAATAATTATGGAGGAGCAGAACGATAATGATGAGGACAATATAAATATGAGTGATGAAACGGATGACGATGTTATTGAAGAATGCGAGCGAACGTTGAAAAGTATCTCAGATTTGGGTGGACAAGAAAATGGAAGACCGAAAAGGGTACGTGAAAAAAGTGAGGGTAGTAGTGAAGACGGTTTCATGACCGTAACAAGACGGAAGCCAAAACGTTTGGTAAGGAGTGACTCAATTATTAGTAAAAATGACAACTATAATAACCGAATGGATTTCAGAACGGAAGAAAGGTATAATGTATCTGTAACGTCATTACAAATTTTACCAAAACAAATGGCGATGGCCAGACTTTTGAAGTCCGAAAATATATGTAATATTTCAAATATAAGATACAAAAGCCCTTTTAAAATGATTATTCAATTTGAAAAAAATGAACATGCTAATGTTCTTATGCATAACACGAAGTTTCAGGAACTAGGCTATAAATGTTCTTCGATGTCAGAAGCAGTATCTTACGGTCTAATAAAAGGTGTTGATCTAGACATATCGGAAAGTGAAATATTGGAAAATTTACGGTCTACAGCTGAAATATTAGCCATCAGAAGATTGAAACGATACAACTCTGAAGGAAAATGGGTAGAAAGTGAGTCTGTTCGCATTTGTTTCAAAGGATCTACTTACCCATCATATGGATACGCATATGATTGCCGGTTTAAGGTAGAAGCCTTTGTATTTCCAGTATTCCAATGCTCTGGATGTTGGAAGTTCGGACACTTTATCAAATTCTGCCCCACCAAGAAGATTTTATGTCCTAAATGTGGACAAAATCATGTCAATTGTGAGACGCAGGATTATGTTTGCCTTAATTGTAAAGGACCTCACATGACCATAGACAAAACATGTCCCATGTATTTAAAGGAAAGGAAAATCAGAGAAATAATGTCACAAGAAAATATCTCATACAGGAGAGCTTCTATGATATTCTCAGATCAAGTAAAAAGCAAAAAGAAAGGAAAAGAACTTATAAATATGCAGGAAAAATCACAAAATGAAGAAGAATGTTCAAGTTTAACAATGGATATACCTAATTGTAGCTCTGGTTATGTGAAGAGTACACAAGACATGGAGTTGAAAGAAAATAATAAAGAAACAGAGCATAGCGAGAAGAGATCAAAAAGCCCGGTGATAGGATGCATTTTCTCTAACAAAAAGACAGGAAGTAAGGTTCAAAATAGATGTACGAGTAATAGCAACTGTACCACAAACCAGCATCAGATACAAGAGAACACTCAGGAAAAATATATACAAGATGGGAAATATTCAAAACCTGAAGAGAAAAAAAAAGATAAGAGTTTGCTTAACAAGTTATGGTGTAAAATACAGAGCATCATTATGACCAGAAATTCCTTAGAGGAGAAGATTATTGCAGTTATAAAATGTATTTTAGAAGAAAGTAAGCTCCTTCTTAAGAACTTTATAACGGAAGGTAATTGGTTAGAGAGTCTTTTTAGTATTAGTCATGGATAATTCAATAACTTTTTTTATTAATATTGTACAATGGAACTCTCAAAGTCTTAAGCCTAAGGTAATAGCATTTGACGCACTGTTAAGTCGTGAAAAAGTACATATAGCCATCATAAGTGAATCTTGGCTAGATGCAAATTGTTATCTTAATATTAGTCAATACAACATATTTAGACAAGATAGATTTGATGCTTATGGTGGGGTGGCTATATTAATTCATAAGTCTATTCAAGCCAGGCAATGTCCCATACTTCTAAATAATTCTGATATAGAGATTTTACAGATTAAATTACTCAATTGTAGAAATTTAGAAAATATCTTCGGAGTATATTGTCCGTCATCAGTTCGTACAAACCAAGCACATTGGAACCAATTATTTTCTCTATCTCCAGCTAAAACTATTATTGCTGGAGATTTCAATGCACATCACACAAATTGGTCCTATAAATCAGATCAAAGAGGGGCTCAATTGCTGGATTCAATATTGGAACATAATTACATGTCATTGAATGATGGGAGCCACACCCGAATTAAACTAGTCAATAATAATTTACAAAAATCGTCACCTGGTATTACTTTTGTATCGTCAGATATCGCAACTGAGTTCTCTTGGAACGTACTTAGTGAGAGCCTCAGCAGTGACCACTCAGTCATTAAATATACTATGAGTTATAGCGATACTCCTCAGTTGATTAGGAGACGCAATTTCAAGAAAGCTAATTGGTCTGCCTATCAAAAATCGCTAATAAAACCATTTACTGATAGATTAGATAATTGTGTAGATTTGCAGACTATTTACAGTTATTTCATTGAACAAATTAAAAAATCAGCCGATAAATTTATTCCATATATAAAAATTTGTAATAACCCAAACAGCAATTTTAAACCAAAACAATATTGGAATTTAGAGCTATCTAAAGTGGTTGCTGAACGTAGGCTCGCGCTGAGTAGGTTTCGCAGAAATCCCACTCCTCAAAATTATGATGACTTGCAGAACAGAATTAATAGGGCAAATATACTTATAAGAAATGCTAAAAATAACTACTGGAAAAAAATTTGTTCAGAGTTAGATGAGACGACTTCTGTTTCAGAAATGTGGAGTCGCATGAGGTGGTTTAAGGGTTTTAGGAAAAACAAATATTATCCTTCTGAAGAACAACAGGAGGAATTGTTGTGTTCTCTTGCACCTGACACGGTTCTAGAAATGAGACCAGATTTTATATCACAGAATCAATTACTTGAGTCAAATGTAACCTATTCAGAATTAATTAACTGTCTTAAAGGGAAAGATACTGCACCTGGTCAGGACGAAATAACATATTCTATGTTGTTTCATCTTCCAAAGATCGCCAAAGTATATTTATTGAACATATTTAATATGATTTTAAAATATGGTTATCCCCAAAAGCCTGGCAAAACATCAGCATAGTACCTATACCTAAATATACAAATGAACCTGGAGGCGAGCCTAAACTCAGGCCTATATCACTCATATCTTGTGTTTGCAAAAGCTTTCATAACATATTAGCCAGACGGCTTGAATGGCATGTAGAGCATAATCACATAATATCCACATTTACTACTGGTTTTAGAAAATCACAATCTTGTTTAGACTGTTTAGTACGCCTGGTTACTAATATACAAATAGGCTTCTCAAATAATATACCCACTGTAGCTTGTTTTTTAGACATAGAGAATGCTTATAATAATATTTCAATAATTCAGACTGTTAAAATTTTGGATGTTTTTTTGTCAGTATTTTTGGTATTTTTTGAGTGGAAGAAGATTGTCGTTTAAGGAAAAAGCTAGTGCTCACACGTATAGTTCCACAAGATTTACCAGTAAAGGGTTGGCTCAAGGAGACCCAATATCGCCATTAATTTTTAATATTGTAACTAGTAAAATTTGTCATATGATTCAAAATGTCTATGTAGCTCAATATGCAGACGACTTTGTTTTTTACACTAGTCATTGTAATTTTCAGACCTGTGAGACCAATTTACAACAGGCTTTAAATAGTATGGTTGAATTGCTAGAAGAGCTAGGATTGCACCTATCGGCAAACAAGTCGAGTGTATGTGTTTTTAAAAGAGGACGCAAATCTTTAATATTAAACTTAAAGTAGATGATCGTTTCTTCAAATCTTCACATTGTGTCAAGTACTTGGGTATGTGGTTAGACCAACCTTTGTTATGGCACAAACATATTTATGAAATATTAGAAAAGACTGTTAAATTTTTAAACCTGTTTAAAGTTCTAGCCAGTGGATCATGGGGAATTCATCAAAAACATATGCGGAGATTATATTTGTCCTTAATAAGAAGCCGGCTGGATTTTGGGTCCTTTTGATATGACAATAGCGCCAAAAGTAACATTTCAAAACTGGACAAAGTTCAAAATCAGGCTCTTCGGATTATAGGTGGCTTTATAAAAACTACTCCAATTCATGTCATGGAAGCCGAGCTGTGCATTCCTCCTTTAGAGGTGAGAAGGAAATACCTAGCACTAAAATACTGTCTAAAAAGTAATTCATGGACAAACAATGTTACCTTAACCCTATTAGAAACTCTTCAAGTTTTAAGCGTTAACAGTTACTGGGAAAAAAAGAAAATACCTTTATTAGCCTCTTGCTATAAAAAAATTAAGGAAACTAAAATTAGTTCGTCTTACCCCTTAGAAATGTTTAACCTAGACGTATGGATCAGTTATATAGATATAAATAATATAGTTATTCCTACACTAAACTCTGTCAATCTTGCCAAAAGGTCTTATGAATCTAATCTTTTGAAATATGATATTCTCAGGGAATTAGAGACCAATTACTGGGATTGGCAGAAGATATACACAGATGGATCTAAAACTGATGAAAATTTGGGTGCGGCTTTCTACAATCCAATTAGAATTGTCAGAAAATGTTTTAAGATTAATCAACCTGTATGCGTCATGACGCTGGAACTCATTGCAATCTCAGAAGCGTTGTCATATGCAGACCAGTGTCAATTTCCGAAAGTGGTAATTTTAACTGACAGTAAAAGTGCCTTACTCCATTTAGTTAAATGTACAAAAGGAAAAAGAGGTTTACCGATTGCTTACACAGTTTTACAAAAAAATTATGAAATAGTAAGTAAAAGCACTATTTTGAAATTGCAGTGGGTTCCAGCGCATATCGGCTTAAAGGGTAATGAGGAGGCTGATGGATTTTCAAAATTGGGATCTCGTCAAGGAGATCATTTCAAAATTACACCATTTTATACAGAAATCTTAAATACCTATAATGTACAATGTTTTAATTGTTGGAGTGAATATTTCGACCAACGGTCAAAGGAGAAAGGAATTTGGTACAAAATTATTCAGAGTCAACCTCCTCGATGCCCCTGGTTTGCGGAGTCTGACCTTAATAGAACCTCAGTTGTTATGGCACTAAGGTTGCGTTCCGGTCATATTCCATCAAGGAAATTTGGATACTTAATGAAAATAAATGATTCGCCCAACTGTATAACGTGTAACATAATTGACGATGTCCAACATGTCCTGATGGAGTGTGAACGGAATCGTGATGCCAGGGAAAAAATGGTCTTGGATTTTAAAATAGAAATGCAAAACATAGGCTCATTCATGAGTATATTGTCAACACCTCTTTCAGACGCCGCAAGTAGACTGTATGAAATTTGTAGGAATTTGTAATCTATGCTTTGTCACAATAGGACTGACTTATCTCGGATAAAAGTCCTGTAAATAAATAAAGAGAAAAAAAAAAAAAAAAAAACATCGATAAAATTTGATCTGTTTGAACGCCGCCATATTTCGCGGGCCTTGGATGACGTCACGTTCCACGCTTAGTGTTTGTTTCATAAACTTACTTGAAGTGTTGCAGTAATTTTATACCGACTTCCCGTTGTAATTACTATTTATTGTAATTAATAGACGATGGATAAAGTTAAAAAACCATTTTATAGGTATTACCTTGTTCCTAAGTGTAAAAACACTATAAGAATTACAATACAGTATTTTTTCCTGTACAAAATAATAATGTAAAATACGAAAACAATGGTGTACATTAATGAGAAGAGATGAAGTATCTTCTGTATCGTGTTTATATTGTTGTGAAGATCACTTTAATGTAAGCATATTACAATTTAATTGCTAATATAATGTGAATTAGCCAGCAGTAATTTATATTATTTTTATATGTTTGTTTTAAATATCAAGCCGAAGGCAACTTGCTTGTCTACTTAAACTAGGTAACAAAAGTCCAATAAAACTTCATGAATATAACTAACACTATATAATAACACTAACTAACTATACATATCATACCTATCCTTTAGATTATAATATAACAAGTATTATAATAATTACCTTGGGGCTTTCACTCCTTTAACCTCAGCGGACGTAAAATCTGGATTTTATGGAAAATATATAGTCATCATGAATGCACCTATTTTCGGTAGATTGTCCGATTGTGCTTTGACAAAACTACATTCAGTCATTGTCCTAGATGATTTCTAATATCACTAGAATGCTTAAATTGCACTATCTTTCTCCGTAACACAAGAATATAGGCGCCGATAAATGACAGAACGTGGAATGCCACGTCATGTTTTGTTTCGACCAATGGTGAAGCGTTTTGCAAAGTTGAATTTCGCGCCCTTATTTTGCATATTTTAATAAATATTTTTTGCAATTAAACACGAACTAAATTAGAAAATAATTGTTTAGGCATAATATCTGGACAATAAAGATTCAAGGGAAAATTAATCAAGTAAATTTAAACAACATGCATATTCCCTATTCCGTTACAACCTTCAGGTGTCTACAAAATAAACTGCAGTTGCGCTATTCCTACATAGGCCAAACAAAGCGGACTATTGCTGAAACGGACAAAAAACATATCGCTGCTGTTAAGAACCGACAGATTAGCAAAGCCAGACAGCCTCTGGCCACGGCCGGTGCTCCCTGGTCGAAACGTCCGGCAATTCAGAGGTATGTAATATTACGCGTTAATTCCCGTGTAAATACATAATGTTGTCGCCACATCAAAAACTCTTATTTATTTTATTAAAAATAGGGACAAATTATAATATATCCCTATTAACACACAGTTCACTATTTAATAAAAATAAGTTAACAGACATTATGTTGACCGCCTTCTCAATAACTGCATTCGATTTATTTTAAATCTTCGCAAGTATGACCACGTGTCTGCTTTACGTTCCGAATTAAAATGGCTCCCTATTCGTCAACGTCGTAATCTGCGAGCACTAACTGCTCTGTTCTCTTTTCTTAACTCTCCATCTCCACCATCTTATTTAGCTCCCTACCTTCGATTTTTGTCCTCAAACCATGACAGAAATCTACGTTCTACAAACAATAATCTTCTCTTATGCCCCTCTCATAACTCCGACTTCGTGAACTCTTCGTTCTATGTCCAATCAGTTCTTCTCTGGAATGCGCTCCCTCTCGAGATCAGGATGTCCACAAACCGCTTTATATTTAAAAGGAGGGTACGTGATCTCCTCCACAACGAGTTGGCGCAACTGTCACAGTGCTAGTACATGAATCTCAGACTTGATATTCATAGTATATGTATGTATGTGTATATGTATGTGTGTGTATATGTATGTATGCATGTTTGTATAGGTATTAGTATATTATGTATCAGTATAATGTGTATATTCAGGTAATGACTTGTTAAATTTAATTATTATAAGAAGTTAAAAATTCGTACTGTTTACCATATCTTTGCACCTACCACTGTTTATTTCTGCTTCACCCCAAGGTTGACTGGCAGAGAATGCCTAAGGCATTAAGTTCGCCTTTGTACAATTTGTGCATGAAGTTTTTAATAAATAAATAAATATTGGTCGATTGATAAATACTAATGAATAGCAAGGTTATAAAGTGGTAGGAATAAGTGGAGAACGATGAATTGAGTGCGAACAGAGGTACGAACAACTATGCAGTTACTGTTAGTTAGTGATTTTCATAGTTTATATCAGTGGTTTTGAGATTGTTTCTTACAATAATTATATCATATTGTGAAGCTGACTGCGCTGCGGGTGTGTTAATAATAATTATTAAGCATCACTTCCACCAAGGTACAGATAATGTAAGTATGATATTAAAGACATTAAAATATGAAGCAATTTATTAAAATCCAACATTGTCCTTAAGTTTGCCGTATCTCATTACTTCCCAGAATCCGTTCCTTATTAGCGACACTATCAAATGATATTACAATAATTTGAATATTGCTTAAAGTTATAATAGGCTTCGAAGCTTTTAAAGGATATATGCGAATTGACAGATATTTTACTTATTTATACACATACATCATATATCGTTTTGTCTAAAAAGACCGAGTTTTCACCGCTGCCAAAGCTTGGAGGACCCTTACGCCTGTAAAAAGAATACTAAGGGTTCGACCACTAGATTTATAAGCCTTCAATTTTGATTGGTTTTTGTTCCATCATCTTAATTTTTAGAATTTTACTCACGTGTTAAGGACAACCATACCATTTTTATTTCCTCCCAAGTTTAGTATCATATTATTCAGAAAAAACAGTACTAAACCTGTTGCCGTCTCTCACTATACTTGAGGGATCGACAATACACGAATGACGCAATGGTTAAAGTGGCCTCGCCACGCCATTACGCCACACCAAGTGTTGTGGGGTTTGATTCTCACACGGGACAAACATTAGTGTTATCCTTAAATTGTTGTCCGGAGTCTGGATGTTCTTTGTAAAGTCCTCTGCGACACAGGAATCAATCCCAATGTGGAAGACGTCTTTTCTAATAATAAATTTTAAACCTTGAAGGCTTAAGACCTTTAAGAATATTATATAGTCGGTTTAGATTCAACATATTACCTGGCCGTTTACACGCGTAAATACAAAACAAAGCGGTCCGCCGGTGTCTCTCATCAGTTAGGTCATTGCGGAGCAGAATGTATGATGTATACTATTGCCTTTTACATGACAAACTTGATGCTCTTCCTCTTCAAAACGATAACCTAAGTTGCAAAGACTAGGTAATTAAACCAAAAAAAAAACACTCACTTTTAGATATAGAAAAAAATAAAAGCAGGCTCAAATCCAACCTAAAATTGAAATATTCGATGAAATTTTAACAATTTAGCAAATTTTCAAGCCCGACATGAAGCGGGAAATATCGGTAGCCATTAGGATAATACGGGACGAGAGATCGACTCGCCAAATTTAATAAAACTTTCTCTTTTGCCGACGACGGCTTATAAATCTAGTGGCCGAACCCTTAGTATTCTTCTCACAAGCGTAAGGGACCCTCCAAAGATATACAACTTAGCACTGGTGACAGCTCGGTCTTTTTAGACAAAACCGTGTATAAGTAAGTAAGCTGTCAGCTGTGTAGCTGTAATAGTAAAAAATCCAAATATATTGATATACTAATTACGTACCCTGACGCAGGTATCCTATTTGATCTTCGATACCACCCTAATGTTAAGACGTATGTTTATTATTATTTAGATACAAATAAATATTTTTCTTTGTTCTTTCTTTCTTTCTTAATAAAATAAAAGAAATCTGAATGAAATACTTTATACTGATACTAGGTGCTGGCACCACACACAGGCAATCACACGGGAACCATCATTTTGTGGGGAAAAAGTAGCCTATATCTGTCCCTCGGGTATAACCTATCTCCTTGACAAATTTCATTACGATTCGTTCAGCCGTTTTTTCGTCAAAAGGTTACAAACAAAGAAAACAGACGTAGTTTCGCATTTATAATATTAGTATGGAAGTAGATATGGATTATTTAGAATTGTTGAAGTGAAATCAGGCCGATTTTTTAAAAGAAAATTATACACATTAATAGTAACCGAACTTGTTGTTTTGCGAGTATGACAGAACTACGCGATTCTATGATCAGAGGACAGAACTTATAATATCTTTAGATGCGACTTTTGAGATTAGTATATGTTCGGTACTTTAGTACACATTATGTTAGTGTTTAAATTGTGGATATTCTTTTTTAGTTTACGTTTATCGCTAGAAGTTTTGGACACTAGTCTGTGTCAGGTAACATATTTAATTACTCAAGTGGGCAACAAAGAATGTAGATGTTACGAAATATTTTTTTTCAAAAGTTTTAACATTGTTGAATCAATCAAATTGTCCAAAAAACATAGCAGACATAAAAAATATTTCGTAACATCTACAGTCTACTACGTTTACTGCCATAATTTAGTACATAACTTAATAAATTAGGGTGAGCTCATACCGAGACGTGACGTGACAATAAATACAATATAGAACTTTTTATTACAGGCCTGTTTGTCCAGTGGTTGGTGATCTTGACTGCAGAGCCAGAGGTCGTGAATTCGATTCACACTAGAACTAATAAGTGTGTGATGAGTACGATCATTTGTTCTGTGTTAATCTCAACAGATTATGCTCCCAGATATTCTTAACCTGCGGCTTAGTAATTTTAAAATAAAAGTACGTAGTAAGAAGTACGAACAAAAGTAAGTAGTAAGTTCGAAATAAACCATTTTTTTTTTGAAAAAGTGTCGCATTCATAACCTTAAAAGTGTCGCATTCATAACCTTAAAAGTGTCGCATTCATAACCTTAAAAGTGTCGCATTCATAACCTTAAAAGTGTCGCATTCATAACCTTAAATTGGCTACCGGTTCGCGATTGTTTCTTGGATTTTTTTTTCAGTTTTTCCGATTAATTACAATATAGTAGTGCTCATATTTGATAAATAAATCCGTTTTAATCTCAACACTGGGTGTAATTTATTTATAATATGTATGTATTTAGTAATATATAAGTATGTTTATCAGAACTCTGGTTTCATTCATTCATTCATTTCATTTATTCAAGAACAATTTTTACATTGTGTGTAAATATACAATAATAATAGAAAAATTAATTAAATAAAAACAACGATTGAATTAAGATTAAAATAAAAGAATAATTAGTAGTCATGTCAAAAAGAGAAAAAAAAACGTAAAAACAAATGTCAGTAATTAATTATATACATAATTATAGGTTACAATAGTACAGGCTGGTGGAGCGCCAATATATTTATAAAATGCATACATAATCGCACCATAATATATTTCGTTATATTATAAATTTCATAGTCTTTATAGTAAACCACATTCTGTTTGTCGAATGCAATTAGTGCTGGTACTGCTGTAATATTGCCAATGTACTCGACGATCTCAAGAGATGGCGTTAGCAGTCTTCAAATAATGTAAACGCGCTGCACCTGATTGGTGCAAGAAAAAACGGACATACCCTGCTCTCATCGCTTTTCGCTAAGAAGACGCCTTTTAATATAAAAAAATTTTCGTGAAAAGAAGCTGATTTTCCGTTAGTCCTATAGCCGTGTAGTGTTTGGACTCGCTTGTAACCTTTACAAGGTGTATGTGGAGTGCTCCAGTCTACGATCGTGACCGGCCGGTCAATACCTTGCAAGAGACCGTAGAAACCTCGCCGCTGCTCGCTGCCTTCTGGAGGATCGGGACTTGGTCGGTGTTGCAGGTTAGTGCTGGCATGATTGTTTTTGATCGATAGAAGTGGTTTACTTCCCTACACCTCGTACGCTAACTGTTGAGCAATCACACCCTGGTTGGGCTATTTACACGCCTGACCACAGGCTCTGCCTAGTTTGGAGTCAGACAGTCGGGTGTAAAGTATGTCAAGTTATTGTTATTATTACCTACACAAAAATTTACTCGGCTTTTAAACCTACTTTTTTTTTTTATCTTAAAAGATGATCCCTTCGCCGGAGCCTCTTTCAACATGGTCGCGTTGCGTCTCGATGTGAACTGACCCTTAAAGGCCGATTGCATTAGACAATTACGAAATCAAATCATTTATTTATCTCCTCTCTTACATACAACGTAATAATAGAAGGTATATATAGGAAGGGATATACTGTCAAGGTTGTAAGTTTTATGAAAAGACGTAGAAATATGACTGCTGTAAAAGAAATTCACTTCCTCAATTCTATTTTGGAAAAAAGTTTGATACGTAAAATTATTATCGGTGTAATATCTTTGATTACATGAACAGGAAAATAAGTGTGGATGGACTTCTAAATATTGTTTTTATATGTGACATGATACACAGAGCAATCTAGACGAAAACTAAGCATAGCAGAACAATGCAAATAGACCTATTCAAACACACAATTACTTGACCCAAGTGGAAATCGAACCCGTGTCCCATCACTTTGCAGTCAAATCTTTTACCGCCGTGCTACATGCCGCGCGTCGGCCGAGAATAAAGTTCTTTAGAAAGACCTTACAATACCCGGTTCTGGACTGTTTTTTTATTCCAGCTAACGCAATACTGAAGAAAACCCTTTCTTACTGTAAACACTTAGATTAATGGAAAAGTTCAATTCTCTTTATCTTATCTTTTATTAATTAAGTTCGATTTGTACGTACATTACTTAAACAAAAATTAATTGAAGATTAATTTAATAGATATTTAAAATGAGTCAATATTTACATATTGAAGAGTTGCCGTAATAATTTTTGACGTAACAATAATTATATAGTATAATTCGATGGAGCCGGCTACACGCACGAAAAAACATGACTCATGCGGCGCTACCTAAAATATTTCTTTTTTTTTTTTTTTTTAATGTGGGTAGTTGGAATAGAGGTGTAAAAATTTTGATCAGTCTTAAATTAATTAATTTTAATCATATTTTAACAGTATTACAATTTAATGAATAATAAAATATATTGTTTATAAACAATACCTGCCAGGATAGTGTTATCTCAGTCCTCACTACACCTCACAAACAACAAAAGTACAACATTTGTCTCTGCAATGGAAGTTGAGCACTTACAGAAATCACTAGCACAGCTCACTACAGCATTCAACACCAGGATGGAAGGCTTTGAAGCACAGCTGCGAAAGCCATCTAACTCCTCAGACACAACGTCTGTATTAGCTACGGAGTTCAACAGCTTCAAAGTTTTCATGAAGGAGACATTGACCACATTGCAGTGCCAAATTGAAGTACTTGCACGCCAAGTTGATGCTCTGGAGATGCGCAGTCGCAGAAAGATGCTGCTGTTTCATGGAGTTCAGGAACAAACACAGGAGCAGCTCGCCAATGTAGTATCTGATGTAGTCAAGGGTCTCCTGAAGTTGTCTGACTTCTCTACAAAGGACATCAGGCGTTGCCACAGGATGGGTCGGCCCACAGGTGAGAATAAACCTAGGGCCATCGCTGTCAAACTGGAGAGTGCCACTGTCAGGGATCGGATATGGTTTGCCAAGACCAAGCTCAAAGGTTCCGGTATAACCGTATCCGAATTCTTGACTAAACAGCGGCATGAGACGTTTATGGCGACCAGAGAGCGGTTTGGTATTGGTCGGTGTTGGACCCGGGAAGGCGTGATTTACATCATTGAGCCCAGCGGGGCTAAGCACCGTGTGATCTCGGTTGCTGAGCTGAACAAAGTGCCGGGGATTATTGTCGACAAAGAAGTTGTAACGCCGAATGTTGTTGTGAAACCTGCTAGCAAACCAAAGCGTGGTGCTAGCAAAAAGTGATCTTCTGCACAGTAACATAACGCTCCGTTTTCAAACCCACTTCTTTTTCGGGTATCCATTAAGCTTTTATAATACCAGCGCGGTAAACTTTGCTAACTCGTATTTATTTACTTTTGTACAGGTACAGGTACTTGCAGATTGTTTTTCCACTCACTTATCTAACCTGTCAAAAGAATTGACACTGACAGACGCTTCAATTTCGTTTTAAAATCCGCATCTATATAAAATGCTGGCTCCACTGTTTGGATAACGAATATTTGGCCTCAACTGGATTACTTGTCTAAATTCATTATTTTTCGTTTCTATTATTATATTAAACTTAGTTTTACATACATTATTATAATATATAAAAATTTATCGTGAAGTCTCACAAACAATGGTTATCGAACATGTTAATCTTATTTTTTTTTTCTGTCTTGTTTAAAACCTTACTCAACTATAAACTAGCCTAATTGCGTATTACCCGAACTGGTTAGTTCACTATTCTGTCTACGCATTTTAACAAATGATCACGTTGTATGTACTTATTTTTAATTTTTAAAGATAAACACAACTGGCAGGTGGATAAGGTAACTTTTATTGATATATATTCTTAGAGTTAAGTTAATTTATATTATCTTGTTTTTATTGTATTTATTAATATTATTATACATATATTGCTATGTCCGATAGCAGTGACACCGAAAGTTATTTTTCAGCGAGCAGTAATGACGATAGTTTCGTTAGTATTCCGTCACTGACTGACAATTTAGAAGTACAATTTTCTGATGTTCCTAAGAATTTTAATGTGATTCATATCAATGCTCAGAGTATTCCGGCACACTTCACGGATATGCTGGCGAGTTTTAGTTGTAAAAATTTACACGCTATCCTTGTTTCTGAGTCTTGGCTGAAACCATGTCTCCCCTCCTCGTTATACTCCCTACCTGGGTTTGAGCTTATAAGAAATGATCGCGTGCTTGGTGGCGGGGGTGGTGTAGCTATATATCTCCGGACTCAAATTCCTTACAATATTATTAAAATGTCGCCACAACCCTCTCCACCAAATGCGGGTGAACACCTCTTTATAGAAGTCGAGCTCAACCATACTAAAATCCTTCTCGGTGTATACTATAGTCCTTCCCTGCGCATTAACTTCTTTCAGTCCTTCGAAAACCTATTGGAGAACCTAATTCCATCCTATAAACACACAATTATCATGGGCGACTTCAATACTTGCCTTTTAAAAAATGACTTTCGATCTTCCTCTCTTATTTCAATATTTCAATCAACCAATCTTTGGTCTCTCCACCTCAGTGCCACTCATCATTTTCCAAATTCTATTCCATCTCTTCTTGACCTTATCCTCGTTTCATCTAGGGACCACGTCGCCAAGTACGGTCAGTGCTCAGCCGACGCGTTCTCATATCATGATCTTTTATTCCTTTCCTACAAAGTCCGCCCTCCTAAATCTAAACCAAAAATCCTCATGCAGCGCAATTTTGGTGGCATGGACGTAAATGATTTGCGCGAGGATGTGAATAGTATCGACTGGTCACCACTGTTAGCTACAGAGTCTGTAGATAATAAAGTGGACTTTTTTAATACCTCTATCCTAAAACTGTACGATAAGCACGCCCCCATACGACCTGTTAAATTAAAGCACGCGCCTTCGCCATGGCTAACAAGCGAGATAAAGGCACTTTTGTCTAGGAAAGCTACAGCCAAATATAAATTTTAAGATAAGACCGACACTAATAAAGAAAAATATGTATCTATTCGAAATCGCTGCAATAAGGTGTGTAGAGATGCACAACGCCAACATATTCACAACTCTGTTCAAAACGGAGACCCAGCTAAAGTTTTGAAATTTCTTAAGACACTTGGAGTTGGAAAATCACGGCCTAATGTCACCCCAAAAAGTTTAAATATTGATTTATTTAATCAACACTTCACTGCCCTGTCCAATTTTGATAGGACTATTAAGGCAATTACACTGAACAATCTTTCTTCCATTCCAGCGCCTAGTTATAACCCTTTTATTTTTAATCAATTCTCGGCTTGTGATGTTAAGAAGAGCATTTTGGGGATCGTATCCAATGCCGTTGGAAGTGACTTTGTTAGCCGTAATATGATCCTTCCCATCCTTGACGAAATTCTTCCCGTCATGACCCATATCCTTAATCACTCATTATCAAGCGGAGTTTGCCCAACTGCTTGGAAAGATGCCCAAGTCACTCCTATACCAAAAAAACCAAATCCTGCTTCCCACTCTGATTACCGTCCGATCTCTATATTGCCTTTCCTTTCTAAAGTCCTCGAACGCCTCGTCCATAATCAACTTAGTTCATTTCTTACCAAAAATAGCCTTCTTAACTCCCATCAATCCGGTTTCCGTCCCGGTCATAGTACTGTCACAGCCCTGGTGAATATTACGGATGATATAAGAACCGGAATGGAAAATGGAAATCTTACTGTTCTTGCTCTCCTTGACTTTTCCAACGCTTTTAACACAGTAGATTTCGACATTCTGCTTGGCATACTAAGCTCTCTTAACATATCTCCAACGGTAATTGATTGGCTTCGTAGTTACCTGTGCGGCCGCCGTCAGCGCATATGCATCGAAAACACTAATTCATCTTGGTGCAACATATCTGTCGGCGTACCACAGGGTGGCGTTGTATCTCCTCTTCTTTTCGCAATGTTTATAAATTCAATCTCACATCAACTTCTCTCTCACTACCACCTTTATGCAGACGACCTCCAGATATATTCTCAAGCACCTGTAGAAAAATTGTCTGAAGCAGTTGACAACATTAATAATGATTTGACTCGAATCCGTGATTGGAGTGTGTCACATGGGCTTACTGTAAATCCAACCAAGACCCAAGTTATTATTGTTGGCAGCTCTAGGAAGAACTCAAGGATTGTCTGGTCCCAACTTCCGCAGGTTATTTTTGATGGCGTCCCAGTTCCAATCAGTGAAAAAGTAAAAAATCTGGGGATCTTTATTGACCCTGAATTATCTTGGGGCCCACAGCTGCAGGAAGTAAGCCGTAAAATGTTTGCATCTGCGGGATCATTGAGACGGCTGCGCAACTTTCTTCCTACTGTCACCAAAATTGCACTTGCAAACTCGCTACTACTCCCAATACTTGATTATGCAGATGTCAGCTATCCAGATCTCACCGAGGCCCAATTAGACAAACTCGAGCGACTCCAAAATTTTTGTATAAGATTTATATTTGGTTTACGCAAGTATGATCACGTCTCAGAATTTCGTCAAAAGCTTGAGTGGTTACCCATACGCCTTTGCCGGAATGCTCATATCCTTTCTTTATTATATAATATATTGTTTAACCCTTCCACACCTTCATATCTTAAGGGACGCTTTGAGTTCCTTCATGACACACATTCGAGATTCTTAAGATCATCAGAAAACTTAGAGTTAAAAATGCCTTTGCACTCCACAGCGTTCTTCGACAAATCTTTTACCGTTGTTGCAACAAGGTTGTGGAATGCATTACCTATAGAAATAAGAAAGGCTCAAACTGTAAACGCCTTCAAAGCAATGGTGAAAAGTCACTACTTAACCTTATAGCTCCATCAAGAGGTATACTGATATCATGTGACACTCTTATCGTTATAATATTTATTTGCAGAATATTGGTATGTATTCTCTCAGTATTTAATTATTCATGTTATTGCTTCGGTATATATGAAAGTATATGTATATATAGATATATATTTGTATATTTATATATGTATATTGTATGCTTATGTATAAGACTAGGTATATGTATATATGTAGTACACCGACAACTACCACTTAATTCTGCCACAAAATCCATCCTAAGGTTGTCTGGTAGAGATCGCTCTTAGCGATAAGACCGCCCATTGTACATAACATTAATATTAAGATCAATCACTGTAGTTCAATGTATTATGGTGTACAATAAAGAATATTCTATTCTATTCTATTCTATTCTATTTTACTCCACCAAAAATGCAAACAAAGTTAGTCTAAATATAGACGGCTACCAGCGACTAACATAAACATTTTTAACATTCAAATTTCACACAAAGTCCACCAATTATTCGAAATCATCATATTAAATGTGCTATTTACGCTTTTATTTTTTAAGCCTTCCCCCGAAAGCTTTGCGAAAAGATTTAAGTAAGTAACCATGCTGGGCTTCGGAAAGAAGATAAAGGTGTTCAAGTAATCCATTATTCTGTTGTTTATCAGGATATATCGGTACTCTACAATTCATATTTAGGCCAGCCATAGACAATATGTATTACGTACACCACTAATACCGGCTTTTCTGTATTTACTACAATATGATTTTGCCACATTCCGTCATTTTAACACTGTTTAATAGACCGTTTACGTTTCGGTCAGCGACTGTTCTGATTTTCTTACAAAAAGAAATTTTACAATTTGTTTGGGTGGTTTGTGATTCCCCGTTGCAAGTTTCAGTATGCTGGAGAATTTCTTGTCAAAATGTGTTATTTTTAAGGTCATGTTACAGTTGCTCATTTATTACAAACCAAAAAAAACACAATTACACTAGATAGGGAACAATAACACGGGAATTTGCTGATTCCAAGCTTCGTTAAATGCAGTATAGTTATACATACATATTATATAAACCTAAAATGATTATCATATCCAATTTTTATAAATGATATAAGCAATCGTTACTCTTTCCGATACGCTTCTTTAAAATATCGAGACGAAACCCGAAATACAATAGTATTACGCTTATATATCACGCTTGGTGTTGCTGTCTCATGCAATTATTATTAAGTGGAACAGCTGCACGCATAAGACCTAGGGTAATCGGGCTTATGCAGCATGACGCACAACGTACGTTCTAGTATTAGAGCCCAGAGAAATAGTCTTAATTATCGCGTCGAGATAATTAAATAAGTTTCAGGGTGTTATTGCGCTTTTTAATACAGAATTTTGTTTTTAATGTGTTATGCTCTAAACATCAAAATGGTATAATAGTATAGGGGAAATTATAGTCTTGTGGAGACTGTTCGAGTGTACTTAATAGACGGAGGAAGGAACTATAATAATGATATAGATGCTATTAACATATTTTCTTGTGGTGGACACCTAAAAATATAGTCTCTGAGCTTACAGAATATTACATGGTACAAATATATTTGAACCAAAACAAAAGAAAATAAAATAAAATTACATAACGGTATCTTCTATAAGCTCTGGTAATTGGTCACTAACAAAACACAAACTCAGCAAATATTACATTTCCTGGGGTTCGTTCGAAGCGAGTTCCCTTTATTTCATTTGGGGCTTACTCAATATTATATGGTTCAAACTTATTATAAGTTCAGTGGAGAAGAAAATTTTAAATCGAAAGCAAATTTATTTGCTTATTTCCAAAACAAAATGGAGAAAACGTAATCTTGCTTTTTAACGACTTTCATAATAAACGTCCAAGTTCAAAAAATAGATATATATTATTATTATGTGTTTATGATTCATTTCGTGTTCTTCTCTTTCTTATTAAATTACACCTTTCCTGTTTTTATGTTGTTACTATTTCCACTATTCAGTATTTTTTGGGGTTTGAAGGAACAAACGTTGTTGTTTGCCTACAATATTACTAAGACAACTAAGATTATAAATGTGAATTTGACTTTGTTAGTTACCTGTTCACATAAACTTTTGAACAAAGCTTAATCTATATCAACCATGACGTAAAGGCTATTCTATTTAGGCAAGTAACACTATTTCGTATTTATTAACGTCAAACGAAGAAGCCCTCCGGTGCTCCACAGCTACGCGATTTTATTTCCAACATAATTGAAGGGAGAACACAAGGTAATTATGTTCCGTTAATGAAGAAACTCTTCAGCTTGGTCACCGTAGCAGGGCTACATCACTCGATCGAGGTCGCGTTTTATATACCTACCAATTTAGCTTACCGTCTACGGGAAAAGTGACAGTAGGGGCGACAACGCGTAGCTGAGAGCACGCACGCACGGCAGAACGGTCTTCTCCGTAAATAAAAACAAAATGTCAAATCGAACTTATTATGAAGTGGAGATGTTTTGTTATTGCTAAATGTATTTATTATGTTAAATTGCGTTATTGCTAGATGTTAGTGATCTGTAAAATCCTTTAAAAATAAGTTGCAAAAATGATTTTAGCTATTACTTTTTTGTCAATATAATATAAAAATACTTTAGATGTTTATTCTTTACTCGCCATTGCCGCGTGGCTTCACTAATAATAAATAATAGTTATCTTCTCAACAAAAAAATAAATGTTACCTATATATATATATATATATATTCTATACAATGTTGTACTAAATCAGGTTTTGAGTGATTGGCCATAGTGATGTTGTAATAAATGTAGTCTATTAAACCGTCAATAATAAACCCATAATTTCTACGAAAGGTGACGAAATTAGTAGGTGTGGACTGTAACTTGTATAGTAAGCAAGGCGAACTGACGGCTGCTTCTTTCACACAATATGTAACATAGTTAGAAATATAGTGAAAATAATAATAAGAGCTACTGAAATGTTAAACTTATTGAGAGTTTTTATTTGAGTAGGTAGTTATTTGTTATTTAATACTTTTGTGTAACATAATATGTAATACAAAAGTATTAAATTATAAGAGTATCTTTCTTTAGTATACGCAACAGCCATTACTAGCAACCCGCCCCAGCTTCGCACGGGTAGCAGAGACATCTTCAACAATCATAATCATATTTCAACCAATTTACACAAAACCTTAACAAAATTACATACCTAAACCTTCCTCATAAATAGCTCTATCTATTGATGAAAACCGCATGAAAATCCGTTGAGTAGTTTTTGAGTTTATCGTGAATAGATAGAGAGACAAACGTGGCGGTGCAAAATGTAGTCATAGTGATGTATATGTCTACAGCATCAACATTTTATGTTACTATTGAAGGTTTAAGGATATTTTAATTTCCTATAAAAATTAAAGATATAAATTTCATAGGGGAAATAATTTTATTAATCATTATATAAAACTAATAAATATTATTATCAAGTGTGTGTTCTGATATGCACTGCGAGCACTATAAGAACTGACGTCAATTTAGTATACTGCTAAGCCGTTCCTTTATAATTAGCTTTACTGGTTACTGTTTAATACGGAACGCAGTCCAGTACTGCCATCTATGTTTTATGGCGCTGTTTTGACGTGAAAATAATTATCATATAATTATAGGTACAAGTTATCTGTTCAACAAGAAAAAAATTGTTTGAATGTAGATATATTTAAAAATTTTATATTCAAGTCAATTGACAATAACTCGCATAATAAAAGTAAGTTTACTTTTTATTAAAAGAAAATATTGTTTTTTAAGTAACCGAATGCATAATAACTTTATAACCAAATTATTTAAATGGGGCTATGTACGGTAAAAGTGATGAACATATTTCAAAAAATAATTGTTTATTATTTAACTGGAAAAAAAATGTAGTTGATCACATGATCAAAGCACTGAGAAGCACCTTTCCTCGAAAACGCCAGTGCTCACAGTACAAAAATGGCGACGATTTATGACGTCATATACTTCCCTAGGATACTGCGGCAGTATACTGACAGTCCATAACGGAACGAAATTATCCTCAGTATAAGAGCACTGAACAGTGCTCGCAGTGTATATCGGGATATACCCCAAATAAATAATTTATTTCATTATTTGTGTACTTTGTACAACCCTAGAGTGTCCGGCAGTTCGGCTACACGCACAGACGAAGGTCGCGCGGTGGGCAAGGCGTTCTCAACTTTCGAAAAGCGTAAATAAGATATATTTCTGGTCGCAGCTAACGCCAGGTATTATTATTTAAATGTTGTAGGCTATTATAACGTAGGTATTTTGAGTTTTGTATGAGAGTGATGTATCTGTTACGAAGTAACTATTATCTTATCTGTGACCGTAGTCAGTAGATTTTTCTGTTACCAAAGAACTGAATACTGGTAACTGAAAGGTTAGGAAATAGTGTGTAGCGGCTATCCAACATGAGCTCTCCAGCTCTTGTAGGATCATTAGACGTGTTAGTAAGTGTGTTGAAGATTAAATATGTCCTATACAATATAATTTATATAAGATATTTAGGATATTCATTACTATTATAAGTCGCAAAATAATGAAAGAAGTAGAGAAATATATAGTAAGTTTTACAATATTATTCTGTTTAAATACGGCTGATATTACGGTTTGGAATTAGTTTAAAAAAAAATGGAGTGAAATGCGAAGTAGAATTGCTGGTAGTCTTGGGTTCAAAATTAGAGTAATGAGGTACTGCAGTAGTTTTTAATTAGTAATATAATTATATACTAATCAGCGGAGAATTTTCGTTGCGAATCAATAGTTACCATGTAGTTCGGCTTATCTTCGCTGGATGATGCTGAAGTATATTTTGCTGTACGTGAATGTCACCACATTACTATAAGTCACTAGTATACTACTATAGGTTACTGATAAACATATTTAGATATTTATTTGTAAACTGACATATTTTGTAATTTAAGAGAAACCCCCATGTAGAAAAAAAATAATAGAAACAGCCAGTATCTAACCTAAGCATCAAAAAGACATATTCGTGTATGCAAATATTTTTACTCAGTGGATATCAAACCCACTCACGTTGTAGTGGAACGCTATATCAGCACTACTGCGATACTCCTAAACACAATTTAAACAACTGAAATATAAATAAAGTACCTACTTAAAATCACTACCCACCTAACTACACATTTAAAAACGCGACGTTAGATACCAATGTTAGTTAAAACTAGCTAATTTGTAATAGAGCAATTACTAGGTAGTGAAACAATTTACTAATGAAACCATTAATGTTGAAATGATTAAATTTGCGCACAAACTGGAGCAGACTGCATTTAGTTAATGAAATGTATTGCAGTGCGAATCAGCTGTTACTTGAATTTAGCGGAACACACCTGCACTTTACGGAATATTTTACCATACTCTCTGGTAATATGAGCTTTATTTTACAGCGATTAGGTCGAGTTTAGATTGTACTCCTTTTTAGAGTATTTCTGTTGACAGTCAACAAACGGCATGTCTTCCTTTTATTATTCTTGCAACAAGCATCATAATATTTTCCGTCTACTTTATTCTTCGCGACTCGAGAGACAGGGAGAGAGTGTCGCGAGACCTATCGTACCCTTTTTAAAGTTTCAATTAAGAAGGTCCGGGAGTCCTACTTCCTTACACGAAAAGGATATGAAAGAGAGGTAACATATCTATACTTATAATAAAAATGTAACAGGTCCAATTCTGTACATTGAAGATATTTTGAAAATTTCTATGATCGATAATGAAGCCAAAACTGTAATTTTTTTATTATTGTCTGTCTGTCTGTCTGTCTGTATCATGGCCGCGCATCACGCTGAAACTACTGAACGAATTCAAATGAAACTTGGCATGATTTGAGTTCATACTACGAGGTAGGACATAGGATACTTTTTATCCCGAAATTCATGACGGTTTCCTTGAGAGGGGGGATCAAAATAAAAATGTGTACTGCGTTGTAATTCATTAATGCGTAGTCCGATTGCAATCATTATATTTTTGTTGGAAAGGAGGCACTTCGTAGATTGTAACGTAATCTTTTTTTTTCTATATCTATGTGTATAATAAATCTATAGACATCGAGTTTGTGTTTGGTTGCTTCACGTAAAAAGTACAAAATAATTCAGGAAACGTATTATGCACAAGTATTGTGTGTAACTCGGTGTAGCATTTAGTATTTGATTGATCACAATTAGTTCTCTCTATCCATAGAAAAAATAATGTTATAAGTTATAAACACCGCACAGCGACATCTATTGGTCCAAAGTAGTACTAACTATACAATACTTACAACGTTAAAATAAATGTTCATTTCTTTTTTTAGATATTTATTATTAGCAAAGAACACACGCATCTATACTTATAATAAAACTGTTACAGGTCCAATTCTGTACATTGAAGATATTTTGATGATGAGATGTAGTGGCGAGGTGACCACTTAAATTATTGCGCCATCTGTGTATAATATAAACATAATAGATACTGATAGATAGAAAGTTTAAGTGAATATGTGTAGTGCAATATATACGCTAATATTATAAAGAGGATAGATTTGATTTCCTATTTGTTTAATTGTAATGCCTATCCATTACCGAAATAACTACTGGACCGATTTAAATAGAAAGCTACATTATAATACATTTATTTACATATTTTATTCTAGTAATTATAAGAATTCAGCCTGAAATAACGGCATTCGTGATGCAAGCCAGCAGATAAAGCGCTTTCGAGCTGCTTTATCCGCGTGCGCTGACTAAGTGGTCATTCATACATAAAAAATATGTAGTACAAAAGTGTTGGTCTTCAGTAGGTCTAAAAAAAAATCCGCGGTAACGTATACGTATCCCTTATAAATAAGGCACAATAACGCATTTTCTGTCGAAAATAATATAAAAATTTAAACGTGAACTTCAATCGTCATTATAAGGCATAGCATATTAACCTTTACAAAAAGATAGGCAGTCATGGGACTGCCGACAGAAGAAACTTAAAACGACGTGCCACATTCCGTTATAAGTTCAAATCCGATTTGATAAAATAAACATTACTTTTGGATTGTTATCTATAGGAAGGATTTTACTAGAGAAATTATTTTTATCAACATACCTATTAATTTAGTAATAAAATTTTCACATTTTCACAAAAATAATGATTATTATCTTTGTAATGCAAAATGTTTATAGTAAATGTATATTATTTTTTTAGCATTAGGAATATTTCTGTGTGTCGCTTCACCAATGTATAAACAACAGACACAAAAAACACCCAGGGTCGGGACAACTATTTGTAGATCACACAAATTTTGTCCCGTGTGGCTACAATGTGTGGCTGAATACACTATTTCAGGATGCGGTACAGTGTCACTGACAGCCTGTATAGTCATTGATATACGTATCAATGACTATACAGGCTGTCAGTGACAGGTTATAGAAATACTAAAAGATAAGAATTGAATAGGTTCTGATATAACTATAATTATAGTAATGACGTTATAAGAAATGTAAAAGTACTAATTCTGAGAAGAACTTTTTAAAATAAATGTTTATAAAAAAAATTTTTAAAGTATTTCCAGCTCTCAAAAGAACTTTTTAATTTTAAGATATGTTCAAGTTGTCGTTCTAAAAAAAACTCTTTAACATAAATGTAGCTCTAAAAAGAACTTTATCAGATAGATTTAGCTCTCAAAAGAACTTTTTCAATCGAATGTTCAATTTTTCTTACGAAAAATCACTATTTTGTTCTGGTGCGTTGCGAAAGGAGCAAACCGCGCGAGTGAGCTGTGCGAATACCTTATACATAGACGTCAACTCCCCAGGTGGTACGGGAGTACCACAATCACGGCGCAGGGACTCGGCAGCAGAACACGCGATCGAGCGTCACTCTGATTTAACGTATTAAATCGTCATTACTATAACAATCACAACGTCATTACTATAATTATAGTTATATCAGAACCTATTCAATTCTTATCTTTTAGTATTTCTATAACCTGTATACCGTACCTGTAAACGCTTTACCACTTGATTTTACCTAATTTAATGGTTTCAATAGATACCTACTAATATACCTAGATGAAGGTTGGAATTTTCTAAATAGAACTCCCAGTGTAGGACAGTCAAAATGCGTCTCCCTGCACAAAATATTAGGACCTCGAAAAAACGCGTGAGGGAATCGAGTATTGAGCGGTCACAACGTTCCACTGCACAACGTTTTAGGACGTTGCGAATCAAGCACCGGCCGCCCGTGCATAGTGGCTCAGGGTACAAAGAGAAAGATAACAACTGACGACATCTACAGGGCGCAGTTGAATTTTAGCTAACAGTAATAGGTTGGCTTTCAGTTACGATCCAAACTACTGTAAATTTGCAGGAATGAGTAAGATTTGCCCTAAGTGCCATACAAAACATGGATAGATGAAGCGTGCGATGTGTATTGTGCATCCAGCAAAGTGATTCTTCCCAATATTTAGGAACTACCACAACAGATACAAAATATTTTGATACACATTCGTCGATTGTATGAACATTTTTTGAAAACGTACAATAGTCTCTTTCAGATGACTTCGTTTAGGAATAAAATAAGTTAAGAAATTAAGGAAGGTAACTTCATGCCCACTTTTAAGGTCGGAAGGGCAGGTTTACCGCCTCATAAGCAGCCTTTTCCCGCAATCAAACTTAAAGTCACAAACTGATTTTCACGCGGGCGAAACCACGGGCACAGCTAGTTCTGAATATAACAATCAGGTATACTTTACTAAACCTACCTAAACATTGACATGTGGTCGGTTGGCAGTTTTAACACCGTCGATGTCAAAATTGATTACTTTTGAGGGCTATCAAACTTTTTTCTTTTGCATCGAACAGCTGTTAAAAGTAAGGTCTATTTAATATACTAATTGAATCATATATTCTTTGAAGTCTATGTGTTTGATTTGTCAACTATTATGGCATTTATATTCAAAATTCCCTATCGAATGAAATACGGAACAAAGGACATTGCCGAATCTGGCCCCAGAATAAACAAACGTGGCTTACACCATAATTATTTATCAATTTTAATGAATTACAGGCAAATATTTTTATCAAGCAGACTAGCGGGAATTCTAAATTAATATTTAAGAATATTGTAACGATTTTTATTTGTCTACATTTTCAACCAATACCAACCGGTTGAGGATGGCCTACTCAATCCAAATCAAACTGAAAGAAATCGATTACTAAGTAATGTAATCGTCTTATTACCTATAATTAAATTTTGGTTCTGATTACATATTTAAAGCTAACATATAACTGGTTTTAAAAACAGCGATTAAATTGCTTACAAATAAGTACATAACTAAAAAAATCCGAAATAACAATAGCATCGTTATGAAAATAACTATCGTATATTATTTAAATTAAATAGCATTTTTTTAGACTTCAGGTCCACATCTAAAACTTTTACTTAAGAGGAGTACAAAACAAACAATGATTAATGGTTATGTCACGACATTGGTCAATTTCGGAATCGATTTTCAAACAATCAATATTAATGATTAACATAGTTATTTTTTCCCTAACAAATAAATAAATACCATAATTCAATTCTATTATCCATATCTATGATATTGGGTAAGATCGAAATAAATTTTTCCCGAAATGTATATTATCGATTCACATTTATTTAGGACTTTTGCACGAAATCGAAATTGATTTTTGTCACAATCAATATTATCAATTCCCATCCCTAATGCTTACTTCAAGTGGCTGTTACTTCAATATTTCGGTGTGTACTTTTGTTTCCCTCTGATTTTTTTGGATATTTCTTTTATTACTCGACTATTCTAACGGACTTTGATTACTTGCAATATCAACATAATCTGGAAGTGTTTTCTGGACTTTGTGTATTATTTTCATGATAACCTGGTTTTGATAACGGATATACGACTTAAGCATACGAAATGGACTGTGTATATTGTGCTGATTGCGGATCTGCTGGTAGTTCCATGGTTTTACGAGATGAGCAAATTCTTCTCTGTATAAAGAGCGTTCTCCTTTCTCAAAGGCCGGCAACGCACTTGTGACTCTTGAGTTGCAGGTGTCCATTGGCGACGGCAGTCACTTACCATCAGGTGACCCGTCTGCTCGTTTGCCCCCTATAATATAAAAAAAAAAACAATGGGCTGCTCCGCATTTGGTAAGCACATTATGATAAGCGAAGTTTTCGATCATATACATCAATATTTTGCGTTACCAACATAACAGAAAAAGCATAATATTATTTGGATTATGGCTACATAACATTTATGAGATAAATAAATTATTATTACTACATAATTGTAAGTGAACAGTTTAATTTTTTTTAGGTGCAAGCTCATGATCTTTATATGCGCTGCATGTAGAACTTTGGCCCAAGAGACTACTCACGCTTCAACTACAAGCAATTTTGGTAGAAGTTGTGAACTCTGCTATAGGATGTTGGAACCTCATAATCATTTGCATTAACTACTTACCTTAAGAACGGATACTCCACATCACCTTAGCATAAAAATATAATTATAGAAAGGCTTGCAACATTGGAGGTACATTAAATGACATATTTATTTATTTGGCCAACTACAACAACCTGAGATTCTATGTAATTACATAGAATTAAGAGAGAATTAAGATTTTACATTTATTGTTACTAGATAGTTTTTCATAACAATGTGATTTATTGGTGTTTTTGTTTTATTTATAAAATGTACATACCAAATTGTGCCAAATCAGTGTTAATTGTGGTAAAAGCTTCCGACAAGTTATGCAATGGTGCTTGCGTATAGATCTGAAGATCATCTGCATAAAGGTGATAAGATGAAAGTAATGATTTAGAGATGTAATTTATAAAATTTGTGAAAAGTAAAGGAGATAGAACGCCATAGAATGTATTTAATGGGATTATTTATCCATGAAGTGTATTCTCGTGTTAATCCGATAAGCAGCAGAATTAAGCGAATAAGTAACGTCTTCCTACATCCATCCACGCAGCTGTGGTTAACCTTCTGATACACGTGTTTGTTGTAAAGAAGGTTTTGTTTAAAACAAATGTATATTGTACGTTTGCTGTGGTAAAAGGTGCTTCCTTGGTAAATAATTTAAGAAGGAATAATTAAGGAAAAGCTTTTGTTGATGCCCTTATTCAGTTACATGGAGGTAATTACCTTTTTATATACATAAAACAGATATTATTATAGTACAGATGATTAATATGTACATATCAGAACTGTTACTGATATTGATACATAGAAATGTTTCTATGTATCAGTTTCAGGTATGTACACTCACGCCTATCTAGGCAGCCTGTGTGTGTGCCTGGGTAGGCAGAGGCGTATTAAGCACCTATATTTTGCTAACTATAATTTGGGACTTATGTAATAGAGGGGAAGCCTCTTGCCATCAACCGGCTACGATTTATGGAACTTTAACGACCACCGCGTTCTTAAGAACATCCAAGGGGTACAGTAACCGCTTGGGCCCTAATCGACTCATTGAGGGCCCTTGAGCTAATTTTAAGTTTACACTTACGTGTAAATTAATTACTTATATTTCTTTAATTTTAAGTAAATTAAAAGTTTAGAGTAGACTTTGCTGCACACAACTATATAATACTTGGTAATAAAACCCCATCTGAAAACAAGCATTTTATATTTTACTGTCACAAAAACTATTGTTCTTGTAACATGCAAATATTTTGGTATGAGAACCACTCAATTGAAAATTTATAGCTGAAAATAGTAATATATAACGACACGTGTGATAAGTTTTGTGAGGCCTAGAATACCATCGGGTGAAACACCCAAGCATAAATACTTAACAATGTTGGTGGACACATGGTTATAAATCCTACGTGGCGGAATATACACTCGACTATACAAGCTAACACAGTTAAAAGCTCCAACACTATTTGTGGTATTTGTCATCAAACCCTGTGCTAGATCCGGTAATTGAGAATTCGTGTTCAAGTGTAGGCGTAGTAAACGTCCACATAACAACATTGAGAACGAAGTGTCAGTGTTTTCTTTCACAATATAGTCCGAATATCTGTATTGGGGTCTATATTTCTCACTGAAAAAAGATAATTTTGGAATTGAAAAATGTGATCGAAGTGTTGAAATATGTATTAAAAGGCTTATTGGATTTAAAACTCCAAACCCGACGTTTCGATCGAATTGCATCGATTGTGGTCACGAGTAGACTGTGACCACGCGGTTGGGTAACCAAGAGGTATTATTCTTTTTAAATATTATTGCGATTCCCGAGTTACACATTTAGTATGTATCAAAGTCGAGAAAATTTAAAAATAATTTAGGCTAATGTAGACATTATTATGACTAATTATTTGAATTAAGAATGAGCTATTATAAGAATGGACCATTATGAATAATTCGGTCAGTAGTCGCTCAAAAAGACATACGTACGTCGGCATCGCTCCCATTGCAAGTCTTCTAAGTTTCTCAAACTTTTTTCTACCTTAGTGTTTCTGAAGCATTCAATTACTTAAAATTCGGTTCGGTACCGAAGCTAGGGACGGTGTTCAATGTTCCCTATGTTACAATCGCGTCGATTTTCCGTGTGCATAACTGAGGCAGGATATCGCTGACTTGGAGATAGAAAAGCTACCTGGAAGTGTGCCACCTGTAGGACTGGAGTAGCAAGTCCCAACCCCCAATCGGATAAATCAAGTGACCTGGAGAGTATCAATAAGGAGTTAGTCAAACTGTCGAAACAAATGTCTGCACTGCCTCAGTTAATTGCAAATGTCAAGATGATTCACGCAAAAACTACTAAACCGATTACGATAAAACTTGGCATGTAGATACACTTTTTATTCCGACCTTTAGTAGCAGCGCCCCGCGGATTCACCCGCGTAAGTCCCGATCCCGTGGAAATATTGGGATAAAAAGTAACCTATATGGTAATCCAGGTCTCCAGCTATCTACATAGCAAGTTTCATTTCAATCGGTTAACTAGTTTTGGCGTGAAAGAGAAACAAACATCATCCATCCATCCATCCAAACTTTCACATTTATAATATTAGTGGGATTAGTGGGATGGAATTTTTTGATAGCAAATTGTAAAAGTCAGGCGAGAAAAGAACAACTGGTTACGGTTTAAATTAAAGGTTATTGTGTTATATTGTTGTATATTTAGTAATTTAAATTAAACTCTTAAAGTCGTGAGTTGATATTAATACGTTAAAGGAACTCTTGTAACTCTTTTTAACCAAATTTCGTGAATGGAGGAATGGGAACTTTGGGATAGCTAGTTTATATTATATTATTATGTTTCGAAGTAGAAAAATACAAAGTCACAACAAAGAACACTTTGATCATTTTTTCATTAACAAAATAACCCAAACTTGTTAATCACAATTTAATACAAAATGGACCCGAACAAGGACTGCTCCAACCGCTACGATCGCTCACGATCAATAATTATCTTTTAAAAAAAGTATCACTAACTTCAATGTGCTTTTTAGTGGAAAGTAGATGTATTGTATTTTGTTTAAATATAACATGGGTAGGCCTACTAAACGCACTGCTCCAATGAGACAGCGATGTTTCGGAGCAAACGAAAATATTATTATCATCAAAGTAAAGAATTTTTAGATATTTGTTGATTTTTTAAAAACCACTTGACTGATTTCGATATCGATTTAATGAGACCACCTGGGAGGTATACCCTTTGATACAAAAAAATGATTTTCCAAATTGGTTCAAGCGACCTCGAGTAATCGGTGAACATACATAAAAAAAAAAGATTCCGACGAATTGAGAACCTTCTATTTTTAAGGCGTTTAAATAGCACCTAATATGGAATTTCACTTCCTTTTATAAAAATTTGAAGGTAGATCGACGACTCTGAGGGTGGTTTGCTTATAATATGTAGAAGAGGGTACAATACGTGTTATAAATACCTACATAATGTTGTGTGTTGGTAGTGGATGACAAAGCTAGGGTCTGCAAACTGTAACTCACATCCTTAATATTGTGAGTATTTACCGATAATCCGGCAATCGGTGAAAATATATTACAATTATATACATAATATATACATATTCTCAAGCCCTATTCCCATTCGGGGTAGGCAGCAACGATAAAGCGAAACTTGCCAAGATCCTGACAGCGCTTCCTGTTCCTCTTCTACATGCATCATACTTATCACAATGACTACAAAGATGGTCTTTTTTAACAAATTGTGGTCGGATCTTCAAGTTTCTTATATTTCAACCATAACTGTATTATATGTTTTTCTTTCTTTTATTGCGTGATAGTTACCTTGTTCTTAAACTTAGTATTGTGAGCAAATAACTATGTTGGTCTTTTATTTTGTATATATTTTTTTAAATTATATATATTAACACGCTTTTATTGGCTTCACTTGTAGCTAACAATATAAACAAAAAAAGAGTGGCCGTGAGTTTGTTTGCCCGATTTTTTCTCACAATGTTCAACCATTTAGAAATGGGCGGTATATAGATAGACACAGGCAGATATAATATTATGTTATCCATTTTTTAAAATAATTTTACATTTGTCAAAGCAAACTATTGTTGCGGTGACCCTGTGTGTGTTGATCTATAATTTTTAATTTTAATAATTATATTTTATAAATTTACTACTTCGAACAACTGATGATCAATTTTATGAAATAAAGCTTTTGAATTTGAAATGTTGGAAGATAATTTTACCTGCTTCTAATGGTCGCATTGAAACGACAATTTGTATATTGGATGATATAAAAAATAAAATTTAAATGTTGGAGCTCATCTGATGATCAAACCAGGAGATGGCTTGATGATGTAAACCCCTCGAATTTGGGCTCGTGCTTAGTTTTGACGAGCCCAACAGTTTGGGCTTGGTAGCAGCGACGGTCTGACGACGATGAACTTTTTAATTCGGTTCGCACTTAAGGTGTGTTTTTTTGGTTTTTAAAACTGTAATTTATTATAGTTAACAGGTTCACTTACACATTTACTAGATATTGTGTTTATTTTATAAAAAAAAAACTTAAAAAAAAAAATGTGTTTTAAATATTCTACAATATTTCCTTACTTAAAAATCTCTCCTTGATATAATATTTAAGAACCAAATGCTTAACTTGAAGAGGCTCCGTAACTTAGATAGCTTTTACCCTCACCCGAAAATTCATTTTACAAAAGTAGAAAAAAGTAAATAAAAACCCATCAATGTGAGTTGATGGTTTAAAGTTTTAAATTAAATACATGTGCATGTACTTGAAGTTCTAAGTGAGTGAGTGCTGAATGTATTGAGTTCATTCATTAACCGACTTTAAAAAAGGAGGAGGTTCTCAATTCGTCGGAATCTTTTTTTTTTATTTATGTTCACTGATTATTTGAAGACGCCTAAACCAATTTGGAAAATTCTTTTTTTGTTTAAAAGGGGTCCAATTTAAATATTACCGAAATCAGTCGAGCGGTTTTTGAAAAATCAACAAATACCTAAAAATTGTATACATCGATGATATGTATTTTCGTTTGCTCCGGAACCTCGCTGTCTCAGTGGAGCAGTGCTTTTAGTTGGCATACCCATATTATACTTAAACAAAATACATCTACTTTCCACTAAAAATTTCGGAATAAAATTAATATTTAACTTAAAAAAATTATGAGGTTCCCTCCCGGTGTCTACCTTTTGTCAGAAATGAGACTCCTCAATCGGTGCATTTCTGCTAAAGCTCGTTCATTGTGGGGTTTACTTAACAGTTTAGAGGATTCAAATTCAGATAGAGCTATTTCTTCTAAAGTTTTGAATCTGCTGAAAGCCACGTATTGTCCCTTCGCGGTTTTAAAAATAATTTATACTAAAAAAGTTTTCGGTTCTGGGTGTAAAATTGCAAAATATGTGACGTCTCACAGTGAGGGGAGGTTCCACAAATGTGACCACCTGTTACAAGGCCGAGGTGGGGGGGGGGGATATCCAAAATTTGTGTGACGTTATTTATGGATGATTACAATTTATCCTGATCTATGCATATTGAAGTCGGTGATACGTTTTGTAAAATCGTATTATTTTTTTTAACAAGAGGGTGGTTGGCGATGACGACATTTATTTCATTAACATTGTATATAGTAGTAAAATTAGCAAAATTAAAATTAGAGCGGCTCGTGGCTTAGTGGTAACCGAGTAGGTTAGCACATTACAAAGTTCAGTAATGCTAGCCAGGTCAGTCTAGGATGGGTGACCATTCTTAACACATTGAGACCACTTCGTGCCCCGGAGAGCACGTTAAACCGTCGGTCCCGGATGCTATACAAACATCTGTGGCGTTCGTTATATGTAGTTGGAGCCCTAAAAGTCCAACTACTTGATCTAACTACAGAACTTCGATATCGCCTAGTACTTGGGTTGTGGAGGTCTGATGGCAGTCGCTTCACGTAAAATATCAAAGCTCGGCCGTATCGTAGTTTGACTGAAAGCCGTCCCCAACTTTGTTGTGAAAAGGCGCGGAAGATGATGATAGTAATAAAATTAGCAGTGTTAACAAATACTTCTTCTAATAATTTAAATTGTCGTACCTAAATCAAACTTATGTAATTCTGATGACAAAACTATACCTTGGCATTTACAACAAAGGCGGCGGTAGCGTAATGGCTAAGGCGTCGGACTTGCGATCAAGTGGTTGCGGATTCGAACTCCACCCAGTGCACTACCGACGTGAACCTACTCCTAACATAAGCACTTAGCTTTGCTAGAGATGTTAACAAGAATACTAGTAATGCGTGACCCACGTTGCTAGTATTGCAACTAGTCTGATGATGGGATCATTAAGTGGATAGTGGAACTTTCAGTGGCTGGTAAAGTAAGTAGCACATATAAAGTATATCAATCGACTTTGGGCTCATATGATTCGTTCTCACGAGTCTGACAGATTGGGTTTAAAAAAGATGGTCTCATGATGAAGGAGGTTGGTAGAGAATCTCTTTTTCAAATTTAATTCGAATAGCCGTTATAGCATGTGTTTTCAATTTCACTAACTATAATGATTAAAAAAGTATTTTATATTTACAATTGATGTGTTACTACCTAAACCTAACTTTTTATTAGCACAAACATAAAAAAGCTGAGTGTCTATTACCTAGATGGTCGCATAAAACTTTTATTGCTTGTATCTAAATTAGATGTTTAAATTTATTACCTACGCAGGTAGGTACTGACAGGGTTTCAAGCTGTATTCTTCATCCCTTAATGTTCCATTTTTAGAGGTCCAATATCTTCTTCAAACTTGACTACAACCAATTCAATGAAAAAAAATATTATGTAATTCGGTTCACAAATGACGAAGATATCGCGTAACATACATACACAATAAAAACATTAAGGTGAATTGAGAACCTCGTCCTTTTTGAAGTCGGTTAAAAAATCATCACGAAATAATACGAGTTATATGCTGGTACACCGAGCGCATTTGATAGTAAGTCAATGCTTATAAAAGCATTGACTTACTATCAAATGCGCTTGTTACTGACCATAACTAACTAAAAAATAGTGCCTACCTTGTACTACCAAGTAAACCCTCTCTCATTCAACAATCCAGGCAGTATATATTTTATTCACTCGAAACTGATTACTAAGTAATAAATATCTGTAGAACCAAGTTGAATTCAAACAAAAGAACATTTCTAATATAAAATACACTCGTGCATCGTCCAGTAACTACTAGTAGACAAGTTTGGTGATGCCATACACAGAACTAAATCTGCGCTTGTAAAACAATTCACACAGGAACGGACCTACCGTTGGGAAATCAACTTCGTCGAAACTAACATTAAATGTTGGTTTTATACTGTTTTTATTTTAATGCATTTTTAGTGGTTTACTGGCAAGGATAACTACTACAGTCATTTACTTTTTTCTGTATAAAGTAATTTTTTTTACTCATCTGAAATATACTATGGGATATACTTCAGCGAAGACTTAAGAAGTGAGTGTGATGAAATTAAACGGAATCAACGAAATAATTAAGCCTGTAGTATGAACTGCAGGCTTAATATTATCATTGGCTCGTGTTGGACTTTCTGCACATTAAAGTCCTGTCTCAAACTATTCAGTAAATAAATAATTAGTAAATAAAGTAGGAATGATTCTTAGTGCCGGAGCTGTTTAAAAGATAGAAGAGAACGAACATCCACCGAACTATTATGACCACCAACTTAACATAGAGGAACGAATTGAGACTTTCTGAATACATTTTTATTATTGAATACAGGAATAAGCGTTTGTCTTCCAACTCACCTGACGGAAAGTGACGATGTAGACGAAGATGGTACACGCCTGTCCAAGAGAAACTTATTCAATCTATTCTTGAACTTTCGAGGATAATAATTGTCTGATAAAGTAAGACGCTGCCAGTTCATTTCAGACTTTGACGACTCGAACCAAAAAGAAGATGTTTAAGCGTTTAGTTCGACTTTCTGGTGTTTCGACAATGAAAGGATAGACCCTTTGTCTGCGTCTAGTAGTCCAATACAGATATAGGTCATACAGTTGATTAATCAATCATACTTCAATGGGGATAGTGGATTAACAAATCCAAAAATAAAGAAATCAATTAATAGTTTAACCTTTAGGTTAAAATCGTTGCTAGTGCTATTCATGTTTTTGAAGTGAAAACTTCTTTAGACACGTTGTGCACTCTCGCACTCAGGCACTTTGTGCTAAGGGGAAAAAGCACTGAACTCGTGACAGTCACGCTAATAATACATATGTAGATCCACTAGAGGGCGCTATTCTAAAAAGAGGTGAAAATTTATAACGCCTTTAGTGCTCAATAGCGAAAACCTTTATTCAAAATATGGGTCCGCGTCACCAACATACTAATGTTGTTGACGCGACGCGTCCTTTTAAGTTTTCGTTTACACCTGTGTATTTCGGGGATTCCCGCAATTCGTATAAAAGCATTATTTTTTAATTCGCGCACTTTTTTACAAATAAAGTGTCAAGAAACTTTTGATAATGCTAAAAGTCCTTTAAATCACTCTTATTGATATTGTTTCACCTGCATGCTACTACTTTTTCTAACGACACAAAATTAGCACCTACAATTATACCTGTAACTGTTTATGTGATTGTTCTATTTTTATATTCAGTGAGCGTAATAGTAATTCTCAGTTTTTGGTAAACAATCAATCAAATCCTTGATTTGTTTACAATAGCTTACATTAACGTGTTAGTGGATTTCATCAACAGCCTACACATGAACCGTGTGTATTTAAAAATAAATAATAAAATTACGTTTGGTAAGACAGTTCGTGTCTACAATCTAAATATAATTATGACAACGGTTATTCATATCTAGCAACTTATTATAAAGCACTTCGTAAGTGGGAGCGCCAGCCCATGCTTCAGCACGTATGGGCCGGCTAGATCGGAGTAATACCACGGCCTCACAGAAACAGTTAAGCAATGCTAGGCCCTAACCCTTTTCTCTCCCCCTTTCCCCCTCCCTTATTCCTCCTACTCTCACCCTAAAAGCCGGCAACGCACTCGAGTTGCAGGTGCCCATGGGCAACGGTAGTCACTTACCATCTGATGACCCGTTTGCTCGATTGCCCCCGTATCGCATAAAAGAAAAAAGAACTATTTGGACCCAAACTAAGGATAGCTTGAATTTAGAGTTCTAGGACAGGGATAAACACACTTCGGTTGATTTTCTGGGTCATTCGTCATCTCGTCCCAAAACAAACTCGGCACATTGGTACGAGTTGACGAATTTCAAAATTAATATTTTTTTACATTCGTCATCTCTATTTTAGAAATTCTTTAAAATTTTAGTTGATTTAGTGCAGTCAAGAAGAAAACTTTTCAAGGTATTAAAATAAAAGACAAGAATCGTTTATCTTTAGTTCCTATCAAAACTTAACCAAGAATGGGACGAGATGACGAATGAAAATA
This sequence comes from Callimorpha dominula, assembly GCA_949752705.1. NCBI lineage: Eukaryota > Metazoa > Arthropoda > Insecta > Lepidoptera > Erebidae > Callimorpha > Callimorpha dominula. The sequence goes on from OX456996.1 coordinate 25,903,875, forward strand.
ATATTAATTTTGAAATTCGTCAACATAGACTCATAATAATGCATAAATAATTAAACCATTACAATATAAACAATACAGATAAATTAGCCACAGTCAAATGTACAATAATAATAATAAAAATAAAATATAATTATTCAGTGTACCTGCTACGTGCTGAATGTCAATCAGCCGATGCCTCCATGTGCAACTCGACAGCATCTATTTCAGCATGCTGTTAGCACTCCCTCGCACACGCAGCACCAGCGCATCGCATCTCTTGTTTTGCATACAAGCAATCAACGCGCGCTTCCGCAAACATGCCGGATGCGCTACAGTATTGAGGGAGTCCCACCAGCATGACACTGGACATTGGGACGAGATAACGAACGACCAGATTTTCTTTATTAAATACATATATTAGGTATATACATTGTATGTCTACATCCAGACTAATGAAAATGGATATATTATTGCATACAATTTTTGCACAAATTGGGAATTGAAGCCACGATCTCTAACGTTGCAGTTAAATGCTCTACCGTCGTTGCGCCACATAGAGCAGCAAATCAGTTAAGATTAGAAATTTCTTTTGTACTATATTCAACATCACAATAGACTCAAGTGATCGGGTAATCGCTACCTACCTACTACTTACCCTTTTTTTAATTACCATTAAATCAAACGCCACATATAATGAATCTTCTAAAATTTATCAATCTCAAATTGTAATAGTTATTAACCCAAAGCTATACAAAATTTAAAATTGAACAGTTTTTATGAACCATCAGTGGCAAAATGCCAGCGGTTATGAAAACTCGTAAATAATAGTTCATAAATCAAACATAATTTGAATTTTAAAAACTGCCTGTCTCTAGCTAAAGGCTGTTTAGGAATGTTGAGTATTTGAAACACAAAATTATTGTAGACTGAACTATTGTAGTGTTTGAAAAAGTAAATGTGAAAACAATGTCTATCAAATTTACCTTAAGATTTTTGTGCTGGGTACGTCCCTTATAGGATAGTTTCTGTAATATTTCTTAGTATTATTAGTGCTATTAAAAGTAAAACATAAGAACTAGAATGTGTAAAATGTAGTCATTGAAAATACATTGTTGAATAAACAATCATAATGGCGTAACAGGCGTCGCAGTGGATATGTGAGTTTGATTGATTAGCGTAAAACCGGGTCGCGCGCAGTACAGTCGTTTACTTGCTATCAAACAGTAGCTGAGAATTCCTCGTGCGAAGTCGAAAATTATGTCGAAGTTTTACTTCCTGTCAATCAGCGGACGATTGCATATTTGTATCCATATTTCGGCACGAGTGGACCGGTTCGACCGGAGTGTTACCACGGCCTCACAGAAAACCAGCAGTGAAGCAATGATTACATTGCTTTTTGCCGAGTGACTGAGGTTACCGGAGGCCCTAACCCTTTACTCACCCCCTCTTCCACCCTTCCCCTACTCCTACTTTAAACGCACTTGTGACTCTTGAGTTGCAGGTGCCCATGGGCGACGTTAGTAATTTTTTTTTTAATTTTAAAACACTTCCTGCAGATACATTGCATGAGGCGGACTTAATTTACCATCAGGTGACCCGTCTGCTCGTTTGCCTCCTATAACAAATAAAAAAAATAGGTACCTGCCATACCTAATAAGTAAAATCTCTGTCAAGATAGTTTAGTTTGAATTCCCTGTCTATTGCATTTCATTGGAGTTTGTTCAATTTAAATTGTAATGTCAAAAATATGTACATAACTTAAAAATAATCATCATTAATCAGCGTCTAAAATGACAGCTATAAGACTATCAGACAGTCATATCGGCGATTGGCTTTATTTTTGTCATCACATTGTTACACAATAAGTATAAATAAAAAAATGTAAATATCCGCGTCTTAAAAATCCATTTAACGGTTACGAATAAGCAAATGCTCTTCGAACGACGCAACAGAATTTCTTGAATTATAGCCAAGAACACACTTGATTAAGTTAATTTTTATATAGCTTTTCCTTTTTTTTATTGTTCAAAATAATTACAAGTACCTAACTTTAGCTACATGTAAGCTACTCACTTAAACCATAACGGTTTTTATAATAATAACGGTAATTATAGCTAGTAGAAAATATTACTTATAAACCCCTTTCTGTTTGCGTCAGGGGTTAAAAATATAAAACTTCGAGCGATACTAAGGTACTTAGGTACAAAAAGTACAAAGTCTCAACAATTTATCAGATAAATACCTACTATAATGGTTATCCTTATCCACTCATTTATTTTTCTATATGCTACTCGCACGCATAGATTTTTGTGCACCATTTCCCGGTCTCGTGTAAACCATAAACAAATTCTTATTAAATCAGTAGGTAAACAATAAACAGAGCGTTGTGGATCAATGCATGGAAGATGAATTACGATTAGGATTTGGCGTGTTCCCGACAGAAACAAACGATGAACAGGAGAAGTGTGACACCCTGATGTCTCGGAGGGGAGAAAAGTCAACGCAATACTGATTGTTATTAATTGAGAACTGAGGGACAACAAAGAGAACCATTAATTTCGTCAGTTGTAACCAACTGAGAATTATATTTGCCTTTCCACTTTTTGACAGATTTTGTTTTATATCAGAAATTTAGCTTAAATTTAAAAAATAAATCCATTCATGCCTTCTGTGAAAATAAATGAATCAAAACTTTCTTGTTTTAAAACAACTGCCTACGACAAGACGGACCCTGTAATTTTTTTTGAGTATGAAATACTTATCATTATTTAGACAGAAATGTGATTCATCATTATTTGTATGGTCAGGTAATAATTGCAGATGGAGTGTGTAAGGTGATCGATAAACATAAAGCGGTCATATCGACGATATCCTAAAAAAGGTTAGCGCCCAAAAAACCGGTGACCCTGTATGAAATGGCTAATGGCCGTGGAGGAACGTTGTGAGGCATGAAAGGTAGACGTAGATTATTTATCTTTTGAATCCCTCTCCAATACAAATAATTTTAATTCTTTGTATCTTACTAATATTATTAAGGTGAAAGGTTGTGAGTACGCATAGATGGATGGATGTTTATTACTCTTTCACGCAAAAACGTGTAAACGAATCTGTATGAAATTTGGCACAGAAATAGGTTATATTTGGAATAGTATGTATGTATGAAAATTTTAATCCGCTGAAACTCAGAGAGAGAAAATCTTTCGATTTTCCTATACATGACAGTCATTCCGCAAAATATACCATTCGTCGTATGAGTTCAGACCGTACTCAACCGAACTAGTAAACGACACAAATTCATTATTCCACCTAAAACTTATAGGTGATCAAATCTTGTTTTGTTAACTTCTACTGTTACTTGTTTAGTTGGATATAGTTCAAGGAGAGAATCCGTTAAGTCGAAAACATAACCGCCTTTATTATCATAATAGGAGTTGGTAGAGACATTTGAAACGTTTGGTACAGAGACATTTATCACATGAAAGTTAACAATTATGACAATGTTACCATCATTACCTTAAATATTTATGACCATGTTCACCATTTTGAACGCTTGTAATTTTTTTTTTTATTTTTCATATTACGAAAGTTTTATAACGAGCTGATTTCGAAGACAATGTTGAGAACAGGACAAAGTGGAAGGAAAAGACACGAAATATAAGTTAACTTCCACATAAGACGAAGGTGGATGAGAAAGCTTAGGATTAAATGTCAATAGATTTAGTGTTATTCCTATCAAGACCTCAACTGACATTACCCCATTCAACGCACACAAAACGGGTTCAATATTCAATCGATTAAAACGCGTTCCGTCACATATGGCCATATATTTTGAAAAAAAAATAAATAACGGATAAGTGCGAGTCTGTCTCGCGCACCAACGGTTTCGTAAGCAAACAGACTTGTATATAGATAGTGCGTCCGATTCTCGAAGATTTTATCTTGTTTTTCCGAAAGACAAGCTTAATTTAGCATTTTTAAAAAAATACTCTCCCATACAACGATATATGACAAAGTCAACTTTCCAACCGCAAAATATAAGTTTGTAATCATATTTTTAATGTCGGTCGTCGATTTTTTGCCTTTAATTGTGCTGTGACACCTCGCTTTTGACTAAATTTCACGATTCTAGGTCAATGAAAAGAACCCTATAATGTTGTCAATAAAAAAAAGGAAACAGATTTACTCCCTGCCTTCGACATCGCTTCATTGATATCAACAATTTAATTAATTACGGTTGCATTTCGACATCTGGGCTGTGGGCGAAAACGGCCGGTTATTGATCACACACACACACACACACACACACACACACTAACAGATAGTGATTGCTTTTTGCAACACCGTATTATTTATATTTTTTCTACAACGCTACTTATCGTTGCTGTGATTGATCTATAATTATGTAGATTTATAATTTCAAGTATTTTTAAGGAATTCTATGAAAAAAAAGTTGACTTTGACTTGTATAGGTTTTAATTTACCTGCGAATTCTTATAGAATAGAATAGAATATTCTGTATTGTACACCATAATACATTAAACTACAATGATTAATCTTAATATTAATGTTATGTACAATGGGCGATCTTATCGCTAAGAGCGATCTCTACCAGACAACCTTAGGATGGATCTAGTGGCTTATCATTCTTTAAAATATAGGATTTAAATCTCATGATTGCGTTGCCTTAGAAGCTTGATTTTTTCACAACTTCAAGGAACTGCAGACATAAATATTTGATGCTCATTTCAATTTGATACCTCCTTGCATTCCTGAGAAAAAAGGGTCTTGAAAATCTGACAGATAGACGACGGTCAGACATACAGGCGTTTAACGAAGTGATCCTATAAGGTTCCAGTATTTCCATTTGAGATACGGAACCCTAAAAAAATTCATCAGCATGGGCCGACTCAGGGGTAGGGCGGGGTCAGGGAGGTCAGCTGGCGACTGACACCGTCGCGGTAGGATCTCTCCTTGATAAAGAGCCTCGTTGGGGTCCAAAACCAGGGCATACCTGAAATACACAAGCGAGTAAACCCATATATCTTTAATGAATATGAAATTTTTATTTTAGTGTTAATTAATATCATGAAATATATTTATTTATTATTCATTGTTTTATTGTCTTGGGATATTATTAATTAGCATGAAACAGTTTGAAAAGGCGTGATTAAACTTGGTTTTTTTTTTCTATATTACAGCTTACCCCAATATGTTGTAAATTTAACTGATGATGTATTTCGTCCCGATTTTTTCATGTTTGGTGTATTAATAAGTACACGTTATGATACTCCGAAAGTAACTAATTATAATAAACTATTTATGAACTCATTAAATGAATGAAGAAATCATTAAATGAAAGAAAAAACCTTCTGCGCTAATAAAACTTACAAACATACATAATTATTGTATGTTGTATTATTGTTGTAATCTCATTTTAAAACCCATTATTTTGATACCCTACTTGATAAGTTTGGAGGACGAACGGCATATCAGTCATCAAAATCGATTTAGCGGTTTAGTAGTTACCATGAAACATGGGGATGTCCGTCCCGTACATAATCGTACATATCAAACACAAAACCTTCCGTTTTTGGCTACGCCGCAGTGGGGTACGCCGCAGGTACGCCGCAAAATTTAACACCACTATATTACAAAAAAGAGATTTAATTTTCTCAAATGACATTAGATGTTAGAGGGTAGCCACCATCCATCGTAATACAATCCATCCAAAATATTTTTTTATCGAAATATTTTTTTATAGTAAAGGTGAGCAACGATCCGTGGCGAATGTTATTGCCGTTCACATGTAGTCGAGCACTGAAATGGGCTCCCAATTTTAGGGTATATTATTATATAATACCTACATAAAATTTCCCTTTACATGCTATCGGGATACTCATTCATCCTCATTGTTCCTAGTCATTAAACTTATCCTTTTTTGTACAGGCGATAAATCACTTCGGACTAAAACCGTAGAACCGTAGAGTGGAACTAGACTGGAATTCAAAAGTTTTATTTTTTTCTTTCACATCTTTTCAGTCGTAGTATTAAAGTATTTATAAGACCGTTTCATCGCATATTTTTTGTATTAAATTGGTTGTTGCTTTATTTATTGTGAATGTTTTCAAGCTAACCTAAATTGTTTTATATATTTACTTTTTCGATTGATCGTCGAAGGGTCGTCACTGAAGAAGGTGGTTAGGATAGATTCGATGCGAAAGGCGGAGGACCGGGTGCTATGGCGCTCATTGGGGAGGCCAATTCTCAGCAGTGGACTGCAATAGGCTGACGGTACGATTAATGGATCTATTTATTTTCATTTAAAAAAATAAGTACTATCCCTATACTGCTGCTTTTATTTAAATGTTAACAAAGTTCCTGAATTATTCTTTCTTTGACTTTGAGAATAACGTCCTATTAAATAATCAACTTAGCTATTTCAAGCATGAATATACATTTGGGAGCACGGTTAAACGTGGTATAATAAACTAATATCATAAAATTTAATAATGTAGGTAAAATGTGGTATATAATACATCTCCACCTACCCCATTTTTGGGGAAATACAGTCGTATATAAAAATAAGTTGTCGAAGCGTTCGAAGTTCAAAATCGTTATAACTTCTATTAAAGTTGGTGTAAAAATATGATAAAGGCAGCTTGTTATAACTTGAGAAGCAATTTAATGAGTTTTTTTACATATGTAGGTATGTATATATAACGTCACACGTACGACAGACATCCTTACTGCTACTGTATTGTAATACTACATAAATGTTTGATGCCACATGTCTTTATCATCGTAGAAGCCTCTGTCTGCGTCACTATTGTTTGTCCTTCGTTTAGTAGGTTATTTTTCGGTCTATCTTTCTGTTCGTCAAGACAATTTTTCTCAGGAACGCGTGGAGGTATTAAGTTGAAATTAACATCAATGCTCTCTCCCTCAATCAACGTCCCATTAAACTGTAGAAAAATCAAGCTTCTAAGTCAACGCAATCAAAAGTTACGGCCATTTAAATCTTATATTTCAACCACTTTATACATTTATCAAGTAAATTTAAACATAGGTATGGTGGGCCGCGGCCCGCCAGGCATGATCACCTCGCCTGGTCGGAGGATCCTCGCTTTGTGTTGGAGGAACATGTCACCCGTTCCTCCACAGGTTCATCCTGTTGATCTAGAATCATGAAATTTTATAACAAGCAAGGTAAACAAAGGAACTCAACTTACAGCACAAGTAAATAAAAAAATCCGAAAGTTGTTAATTTGTACATCAAAAAAAAAAAAAATTTTTTATTTTTAAAAACTTATATTTTCGGCTTAGACATATTGTCTGTGTGGGATCGATGGAGGATCGAGTATTTTTGGACGCGTTAAGTAGGTCTTTCAATAACAACAGGGAAAAATCTTCGAGAATCGATTCCCGATATTGAAGAACTATTTACGTACAAATTTGTACGGAACCTCGCATTCGTCCGGTTTTTTTATAGAACCAGTAAGGGAATGTATAGTTGGTAAAGTAAGACATATAGGTAATATCTAGCAGTAAGCTGTAAGAAGATAACAATGTACACTCACGAAATCATAATATAACATTTTACAGTAGGTACAGAACAGTACAATGTAAAATTTTGTTAGCTATCTAATTTTACATCACACTAAGCTCAGAAATTTAAATGTCATAACATGAAGCTATCACAAATGTACTTATATAATTACTCAATTGTATTATACTATACTACTATTTTGAATAACAGTTTTAACGGTAGAACAATTCATTCTATAGTTTTAGTAATCCTGTTATTGAAAATATTGTGCGAATAGGAAAAATTTAAAAACATCTGCATTTATTACTGACTCGAATGCTATAAAACACTGCATCTATTGTCGAGTGTGCAGTAACTGGCAATGATCACTGCTATATCAGTCTTCTACAGTTCTACACGATACTGTTACAGCACATTAATGTTAACATGTTTCCCATGTCACCAAGTATTCATTCCCACTGTCACAGTATTAAAAAATGTAGTCCACTTTTTATGTGGGCAGTATTAAATTTTGTATCATTATATAACAAACACTCGATTGTCCTTATAAAATTTCTATTTCCTGACCAAGTTTAAACTTTTCCTTATCCTAAATAAGTAACTTAGGTGAAACGAGTCAATTCCCTAAATCACAACTGTAAAGTTACATAAAAACAGCACTCTAGAGCCGTCGTGGACAAATCGATGCAGTCAAGAAGTCAGCAAGTTTAGACATAAAGTTAGATAATGTGCGCTTAGAGGAACAATGTCTTAGATAAGTACTGTCACCAACAGCTTTACGTACAACAACTTGGTATTTAGATAACTGACACATTCTGGGGAGCGATGGAAATCGTGACTAATATTATGAATATGAATTTGATCATTTGTTTGTTACGCTTTCACGCCCTAACGGTTTTTGTAAAACCGATCACGTCCAGGCTACAGATAAGGACATAAAGTATAATTAAAAAAGGACCTACTTTACCAAAGGTAATAGATTAATTGTCAAAATCTGCATTAATGCTGCCGAAACCTAGTTAAAAAATTCTACAGACCTTTTTGGTGTAAAATAAAGCTTTTAAATCTAGTCTATCAAAAAATACGCCCATTTATGTTCATATTATGTTACTATCGAACTCATTTATCAAAACCGATTCAGAATCATGTTCATAAATCTGCATTTATAATGCATTTAATCTTATAATAATAGTTCGGATGAACCAAACATTGTACATTAATTTAATGATAAGTAATTCCATACAACAAATATTGATAATGAGCTCAAAGCTGCTGCCGGCAATGTGTTCTCAATATGGTTCGCAATTTAATAGCAATAATCATAAATTAAATTCAGGGAAACGTGTATTTTGGCCTAAACTCATTACATAACACACTAATAACCATTTACATACCGAGTTACCAGTGTAGAATATCTTATTATAATTGCTCAATGTTAACGATTTTTCTTATTTGAAGCACGACACCTACAATTAAAAAAAAAAAAAATTATGAAATCTATTCTAAGTGCTTCCGGCCGTTCTATCTCATCGATTTGCTTATTTTTTATTTTGAAATGAAAGATATTGAAGCACAGATTTGTCAGCAAGTGTTGGAAATCACCTAACTTGCACCCTTTTTATTTCAAGTTATACTTAAACGCGATTTCCTCCTCTACAGTTATTATGTTTTCATAGCTTTCTTTCTCTATATCTCTGGTTCTAATTGAGGTACGTGGGTTTGTTTTCATTTGAGCTTGTGCCCACTTAAATCGGTAAAGTTGGAGGGAAACTAGGTGTGAACATTTAACTGAAACTTAATGCTGCAGAGCAGTATGTGCGCTTCACGGTATAAGTGTAGGAAACTATAAAAGACCGTTCCCTCTCGTGGACCAGACTTCGAGTCTTGTAATTTTTGTAAGAAGATTTTGTTTTGTTATACTTTTGTTGTTATTACTATGGTCAGAAACACAGACCACCTGCCTGTTAGTAATGATTACAATTACTAAATAACTCTCATAAACAAAATACTGTAGATGCAATACATAAACCATTACATACGTCCTTTTCGTGTCACCTGTATTTATGTAAACAGCGTGCGTCGAATAACTACATTGTTTTTCTACTCTTCTGTGATTGGCTAATTCGTAAATGTAAGCTCTTTTAAGGTATAATTACTTCTGTGACTGAATCTGTACATATAACTGGTCTAAGTTTATTATTCATATAAACCATCCATCCATATAAGCCATCGCCCCGACCCAGCCTTCACACGCCCTATACAGGTTGTTGTGATGACCACAATGTTATTCATATTCGTATTCTACAACGAATCGGAAGTTTTACTCTGCATCTCTGGACTTCTACAGCTACAGCACAACCTGCCTTACAGATATAAAAGGCTGAAAGCCTAAGACCTGAATATTGTTATTGGTAGAAGGTATATAATATAATAAAAATAATTCTCAAATTGTTTATTTTGCTAAAAATATATTAAAAAATGAAATTCAAAACATAACTACTAAGCAAAAGTACCAGTTAATAATTAATCTTTATTAATTAATTTAATTACACCTAAAACAAATTTCTTTCAAAAATTTAGTATTACAATACATAATATACGGAGAATTTAGAAATTTCTGCAAAACTATGTTTCCTTTAAACAAATACTGTTGCTAGAAATACAAATGTTACGAAGTTTTAATATAATCATACCTCGTCTTCAACTAACAAAATTCATAATTATTTCTTAGAAAACTTGTTCTTATTATGCCTTTGCATATATTCAAATTTAACACGTAGGATGTATGGTACAAGTGTCGGGGAGATATCATTAAAGCAGAAATGGGCACAACACACAATTACACTCAAATTTACAGATAACCCTTTATAGACATATATAGTTGACTGGCCTGTTGGTCTAGTGGTTAGTGACCCTGACTCCTAAGCCGTGGTAAGGTCGTGGGTTCGATTCCCACCCAGGACAAATAATTGTGTGATAAGCACGATAATTTGTTCTGTGTCTGGGTGTAATTTATCTATAATATGTATGTATTTAGAAATATATAAGTATGTTTATCAGCAGTCTGGTTACCATAGTACAGGCTCTGCCTAGTTTGGGATCAGACGGCCGTGTGTGAGATGTGTGGAGTTGTTATTATTATTATTATAGTTTAGCGACGCAGGATAATACATTTCTATAATACAAATGTTTAACCCTAGAAAAACCAAGATTAACACCAATACATGTTTTTTATGGTATAGGGGGCAAACGAGCAGACGGGTCACCTGATGGTAAATGACTACCGTCACCAATGGACACCTGCAACTCAAGAGTCCCAAGTGCGTTGCCGGCCTTTGAGGTGGGAGTAAGCTCTTTTCTTGAAGGTATGAATTTCAGACTGATTGTGAGAGGTAAAAAGTTTTTGGGGATCAAAGATTTGTAGCGTTGATTATTCTCTAACTTTACAATGCTGATACAAAAAAACAATAGAATTAAAGCACTAAAAATTAAAGCGGGCTTAATGAAGGTTGAATCAGATATTGCGTACTCGCTAGCAAGAAGCAAAATTGTGTACTATTATTTAGTTTATGGCAAAGCGTTCAACTAAACTGTATATATTCCTTCAGAGTAAATTAAGTTTATATTCGAATGTCACTTACACCTGTACTTTGGAAGCTGGCCGGCTAAACGCACTCTGCGGCGATTCCGTGGGCATTCCACGATAAACTCTGAAATATATGGAAAACCGCTTCAGCTTCTTTTTTAAGCGTGTCAAAGACGTCACAAATTCAATATTTTCATATTAAGTAAAAGGGACCTATGTTATGCCTTCTAAAATCCTTAACTATTCATTACAGACTTAAGCCAAGTGCCTCCATTAGTTCCTGTACACCGCCAAGCGCGGTTGGATTCCATTGACTGGCTCGCGCAAGTGATAACTATTTCATACTCTATTTATACTAATTTTACGGTTTGAATTACTTCAGCAGTTTCTTGATTCGAAATTGTACGATTCGTAACTGTCTCTATGTGGTTGCTCTGAATGTCCCGAACATTCGAACAATCGAACAACCACGTAGCGACTCTCATATGCTGAAATACAACCAGAATATTCCTGAACTCCACAGGTAAGGACCAAGCGATGACTCATTTCCATTTTATTTTCATTTGGCGGCCCCATAATGGCCAGAAACGATATGTTATTGGCTGGCAGTAGTTACTTAAGCAAGCAAAACCGACGGTCACCGTGATACCTGATTGTTTCATATTGTCGTGAATTAAGAAATTTTCCTTAGTACAGTCATTATTAAATAAGTAGAGAAAGTTACGGCCCATATCTTTTGTAAGTATGTGTATGTTACATTGCTATGCGATATAGCTTGTTACATTATTTGTGTATACTACTTTTATAGGTAATCAAATTGCCTTTCTTAATATTGGTACAGTAATATTCAGTAAAACAAAATGGAAATGTATAACAATTGTTTTTAGAGTTCCGTGCCAATAAAAAAAACTTAACCCTTCTGGGATCACTCGTTCAGCTGTCCGTCTGTCCCGGCCAATTTGCTCCGAAACTACTGGACCGATTAAGTTTAAATAAGTTTTAAAAAAGTATCATTATGTCAATTTCTGTGACCCAAACACAAATGTGCAACGTAAATAAAGGAATTTTGAATATGCCTTGTGGGGGCCAAATAAAAAAGATTCAAGAGCTTCTTGTGAGGGTTTCAAATATAATAGGTAGTTTTAAAGTTATTTAAGAAAATTTCAGAAAATTTACCATTCCCGCCTTCTTATCAACGGAACTACTGAGCCTAAAATTTTGAAAAAATACAAAAAAATGTTATTTACTTGTTGATTACAGGAAAACCTAGAAGAAGTTTATGGTCTTAAAATAACAAGATAGATTTCTCAATATTGTGCGTACAAATTTTTATTTGTAATCATGCATGCATGCATTGCATCGTACGGAACCCTCTCCACGGGAGTTCTACCTCCACATGGCTGGTTTTTATTAATAAGACAATCAGTACACCAGTAACAATGAGAAAATAACATTATTCACATACACATGGATGTACCAGTAATAATAGGTATAATTAAACACTTTTTTGCTGATATTACGCTCTCATACACTCTTATAAATGCGGTAGGCTGTTCTTAATATGAATGGATTTCTTTTGATGAATTGAGCTCCATTTGTAAAAACCCGAACTTGGAGTAAATGGGCGTAAAAGTACTTTTATGCAGAAGTGATTTCAATAATAATATATGTTCAGAAAACAGACTGATAGAAATAAATAATGTTTTTGTTATTAAACCCATTGAACTAATAAATTTAGTACTCTGGATGGTAGATAAAAGTCTTAGATGTCCATAACACCACCAAAAATAGATTTTGATTTATTCTAGTAACAGAACTTCCATTGCCGTCATCAATAAACAACAGAGACCTACATTCAGCGTCCTCTATCTACAAGTGTAAAAACATTTTCCCGTAACGCGTATGCTTCAATGATTTTTTTTATAGTGGCAGTGTCAATATTAGACATCTGCATTCATTTATTAAGCAGAATAACTTGGCCATCGCACGGCAACATAATCATATAAGAATAATCTACTATTTTCCATAGTCCTAATTGACCATAGCGCTAGCGAGACTATGCATACACAATTATTGCCGTATGCGATTACGTAGTGCTATTTATTAAAGAAATAAAGATGAAAAATTTTGACACGGTCAGTATAAAATGTTGTTAGTTCACAAGTAGTTCACAGTTCCAATTACATAACAATGAGAGAACTCACAACTTTTTGCGGTAGAAGAATAAGAGTTACATTTTTGCTGGGATCTCATTTCTTCTTGTAAGTTATATATATTAAAAGAAACATCGTTAGTCAATAACACTGTACCTCTATCCACTATTTACCTGCCTACCTATCTCATTGTATGTCTTGCAAACGTAACTTTTTAATTGTATGTGTATTTTCTTGCTTTATAGACTAAACCTTAGTTGTGTTCAAAATTTGAAGCTTGAAATTTTGATCATCGGTGAGTAAGTCAGTGACAAAATTAAGGAACTTTGTTTTGCAATAGTTCTGAAACTACAGGTTCAAATTAAATGTTGTTTGGGAGTTTGCCAAAATTCAGGCTTCTAGCCTTCTTCTAGCTTTATCCACAACAAAGTTACAGGGTATCGAATTTGTCCTAAATCGCTTCGAGGAAAGGTTGGTATGGCTGTGGCTGTGCTTGGGTTATATTTAGCTTGAGTTGGCGACTCGATTATTACCATTGTAATAGTTTCGTCAAACGCAGTCTCATAGTAAGGATTAAATTAAACGTGAATTCCATCCCTTGATCCTGAGCATTGAGATAAACATATGGAGTTGCAATCACTTAGAGAAATTTTGTTTGGTTTTGTGAAAACTTAAAACTAATCGACGCTACAGCGCTAAAACAATCTTCATTTGTCTAACCAAACACTGGGAATGCGCAGCACTGCAGCGCACTGGGGTGTCAAATTTTTCACGATCAGAAGGTCGCAAGCGCCGTGATTTTCATGGCGCTTATGCATTTCGTTCATCGAACCTATGCTGGATAAGCTCCTATAGACTAAATTGAAAAACAGAAAGGACATTTAACTTAAATAAGAACTCAAGTGTGAAAGTAAACAAAAAATATATTGAATTTGTTTATTAATTTAAAACTTACATTTTATTAAAAAAAAAGACAATAAATAAATAAATGGTTAACTTTGACTGGTCTTTACTAATGTAATGTTACAAATCAAATCATTTATTTCAATTGAACCAATTATAGGTATTTTTGAATTGTCAGGAGCAGTAGTCAGTCTGATTAAGTCTGTAAATATCAGGTGAAGGAGTGGTAGTAGAGATTTGGTGCCACAGTGAAAAATACTCGGACTTATCCCCTACATTAATGTCACTTTTTTTTCGCTGGCCGGCACTTTGACTTTTGGGTCCAAACTAGTATGAAACGTGAATGATCTCCTTTAGGTTGAATTAAATTATTTCAATTTTCATTAACATAATTATGTCTTTCACATCGTTTTGTAAATAGATGCAATTTTTTTCTGACATACATAATATTTTAATAAATATACTGACCAGACATCGTCAGCATGTTAATTTCCTTAAATAGGTCCCTAAGGGATTCACCACTACATAGAGTATTAATGGTTCTGATAGATATTTTCTGAATTTTGAATAAAGATTCTATATTTGCAACACGCCCCCACAATAAAATACCGTAGGAAATGACACTGATACTCGTGCAGTTTCTATATCTGTCAATTGGAGAACTTTCTTTATAGCATGTTTATGTCATGTTAAGTGAATGCCTCAATGTAATCTAGAATCTAGCATTATCCCTAGAAAGACAGTTACATTCACAAAATCAGAGATCAGTAATCGGTAGGATTCCAAAAAATTAGGAGCCCTCAAATAAAATAAGTTTGGTAAATTTTTAACGCTTTGTTACCAAATAGAATAGATAATTATTAAAATTGTATGTGTACATACAATTTGAAGCTTTTTAAATTAACTTAATATTTTACCTACTCCTAACGCCGAATTCGTTCTGCAACGTTTGAATCTATGATAATTAGTTCCTGATTACAGTTCTCCTTAGTGAAAGCGAGACAGCGCGAGGTGCCATTCATTGATAGAAGCGAGATAGAGCTATTGTTTTAATGGCGAAAAATATGCACATGGCTTTTATGAATTTTATTGTTTTCTCTTATTTTACTGCAATCTGAGACAAAATCATGTTATAATGAGTACTCATTTTTGTTTTTACTTACCAGAATATAATATAATGATGAAAAAATAACTAACAAGTATATTTTTACGTTTTCTAACAAATACAAAACGCTCGCTGCTAGCTACACGTGCACCAGTGTACATTGAACCACAGTTGAAGTGCGTATGAGCTCGTTGTAGCTCCGGAACCACAACTAAGTTTGACAAATTTAGTGTTCCAAACGCCATATCTAGAACGTAGTACATTTATATCGATGTGCGGAAGTGATATTATTTGTTTGTTACGCTTTCACGTCTTAACTACTCAAACGATCATCATCAAGGACATAAGATACCTTTAGTTTATTGATACACGTTACCAGGAGTACAGAAAAGGACATAAGATACCTTTAATTTATGGATACACGTTACCAGGAGTACAGAAAAGGACATAAGATACCTTTAATTTATGGATACACGTTACCAGGAGTACAGAAAAGGACATAAGATACCTTTAATTTAGAAAGTACTGTTCTTGATGGATAGAAAAATAACTTTTATCGGACTTAACTTTTCTTTTCAAAGTTTTGGTGAAAAAACTATTACGTGGTTTGGACAGTAATATACTTAATGCATACTTCCATAGTTATATTTTAAATGCGAAAGTAACTCTGTTTGTTTGCTTGTAACCTTTTCACGACTAAACGGCTGAACGGATTCTAAGGAAAATTGGCAAGGAGATAGATTATATCCTGGGGAAGGTCTTAGACTATTTTTTATCTCAGAAAAATGTAGAATTCCCGTGCGATAAATTTGACTTTAAACGCGAACAAAGTCGCGGGCTTTTAATGCAAAAAGCTTTTAATGAGAACCTATATCCGCAAGTAAATGAGAGTGTGTAAATAAATTAACAATGAATACGTTATATTGGTTCACTTGTGAGGCAGTAAAAATAAAATAAAAAGTTATTTTGTGGATGTAGTATACAAATAAAACTTGGCACATAAACTCTTATTAGGCAATTGAGAAGCAGTGGTGATTGTTAGGGCATCGTTCGAAAGAAACATCTTCAGGCATACTTCAAAACAAACTCGCGTTCTTAGAACGCGAATAATATAATATCCCACCACAGGAAACTGACCGAATAGTGCAATAATATAATACAACATGTGTGCAATAATATATCTGATAAACTTTGTCTAGGCACTAATAATAATATTTGTAACAAACTCTTCCTCTCTCCTAACATTGTGCTGTGCCCGACAGGGTCCATAATTGTAACCTAATTAAAAGCTTGACATCTGTATCACATTATGGAACGCAATTAATGTATTGAGTATTGAAAAAAAAAAACGCCGTATATAACGCACAAAGACGAATCAAATACTTGAAGCATTGATTCATAAAAATAAATGAACGTTAAGTTATTGAAGTATCTAAAGCTCAGACACGCATACGACTTACTACGACTACGACGAAAAGGATGGATGGCAACGGGAAGACCGATAAAATAATCAAGAAGCGGTTTAAAGATTGTTATAGGAAGGTCTTTTGGAGCATCAGCAAGACAATATTTTGGATTTTATAATTGGTTGACGATGTTAAAACCCACAAAGAGTTTTATCGTTACGCTTAATTATCAAGTAAGTGACATGATTATTAAGTTTGACGATGAAGTCTGTTAATTGTAAATGTCTAGCATGTTTCAAATCTTATTCTGATTCTCATTGTTCTGCCCAAAACATCTAGTGCACTGAAAACTTTATAAATCTAAGGTTGACTGTTAATTGTGGTAGACTGTAATCAAATGTTTGGAATAAAAAGACATATTAGTTCTAAGGTTAGGTCGCCCGTCGGCAAATCAAGATTCTGAGATCTTGGAAACTGTATCGATCTCTCAACGTTTAATGTCTAGGTAACTACTAACTGGTAAATAACAGGTACACTGAGGTTATGGGTTAAATTTCCCGGTTAGGCGGTATCCCAATCCATGATTCCAATTCTAGTTTTCTGGATCTATGCTGGTACCAGCTATTAAAGGGCATCTAAATTAAGCCACCGAAACGTGAGTTTCACTCATCTCTACCGACCTCTTTTTAATAAAAGCGCGATGCCCATATAAACCAATTTAGAATTCTCGAACAACTGTTTATGTCTCGAATAACAATTTTAAAACCATTTGATAAATATGCAATCTGGTCTGAAGCACTTTTATTTGTTAGATGTTATCTCTCCATAGTCGAATTAATGTCTTGGGATATTGGTCTTGAACTTGAAACATTACGTAGTTCTCAAAGAACATCTGGAACAGTACTTGGATGGGGAAACATAACAGTAAACGACCCATTCGCTATATTGTTATATAAAAGCCCTGGATCACGAACATGTTTCATTTATTTCAAATATAGTTGTAACTTAAATAGGTGTCGATCTCAAAAAGGTACATAATTACCACGATGTACCTATATGTACACAGTTATATAGTTCAATTTGTAATCGAAATAGGATTTAATTTGCAAATAAAATCAAATTCATAGTTAATCGATATAGTGTAGTTTAGTACACAGACCTAACAAATAAATAAATAAAATGTGCGATTAGCACATGAAAATATACTGTAAAAAGTAATCAACATCTTCTTATTTTATTTGTGTAAGTTTATTTGAATTGCTGTATCATATGTATAAGTAAATAGTAAAATTACATTTACGATATAAATTGCCATAATTTAATGTTACAGAAGTTATTACCTCACGACTATGAAGGTAGTACCTTGTAATATTCTAACAAAAAGTACTTTATTTGATAGTATTATGCATTATTTTGTTCGATAAATTAATAGAGCAAAGTACAAAAAGATTTTCCATACACAATAGACGTATTATTGGATCGCAAAGATGTCTAAATCGTGAACAGAGGGCTTAAGTTGTTCGAACTGGATTTACTCAGTTTAAACGGGTTGAAAGCGGATTTATCCGGTTATTTCATTGAAATGGGTTGGCGGGATTTGACAGGTAGAGTGGCTGGAGTTGTACCTTCTAGTGGCACACTGTATGTAAGTAACATCCAATATTCTAACAAAATGTAAGAAAAATTCTCAGACTTTCAGTTAAATAGCTTTTTGCATTTTAAATAAGTATTTTGCGCAGTCGGAGCTTTTAAATTTTATATCTGTGTTAAAAGCGGTCGACTTTTAGCTTCGCTTTACGTTTTATAAAATGCTATCTTTGTAGCCCACATACTGTATATAATATTTCATATATTTATTTGATTTTTCATTTATGCACATGCATCTTAGTTCGACGGCTCGGCTTTCCAGCGAGAGATAATTAGTCCCAGTTACAGGTGTGCGGGTGTGCGACCCAGAGCTGTTCGAGCTATTGCTAACGCAATAACGTTATCCTTGTTCTTGCCTATCTTTCACTTTTAATGTAATGTACTCCCATGTACTTCCATTTTTGAAGTGAAAACTTCTTTAGGCACGTTGGGAACTTTTGGTATGGGGAAAAATCACTAAACTCGCGTGACCGTCACGCTCGGATACATATATACAGCTCGGATACATGTGTGACTGTGTGTGTGTGAACTTATATGTATTTATTATTGTTTTACAGTTAGTGAACTGTAGCAGTGGCTCAGACTTATGGCTTCAAGAAACTTCCAGATCCTATCAGTAGTGATTGTTTGTATTTCCTGCGGTTGCATGATCTGTAACCCTAGGTTAATACTCCGGTGCCTCTTGACAGAATCTGCAGATTGTGTTCTCGCCCAACTTTAGGTTGAACATAATATGTTTGTTCAGTTTGCAGTGTCCGGTGAGGACTCTTGTTACTACACAGGTTTTGTATCTTTTGAGCTCCAAAAGGGGCGGCAATAGGCTTGCCTCCTATTTATATATAATATAATGTGAGAAGAACTAAATTATAGTTCGCAAATGTGGGTTTTAATCGCCTCTGCCTACCCACTTAAAGGTTACAGGCATGAGTGTATGTAGGTATGTACTCTTATAGAATACGACGACAGAAGTTTTTAAATGTTTGTGTTTATTATATCACCGAATCCTACAGTTAAGAGCTAAATGTTATATTTCGCCGTTCATTATCCGCGGGTCAGCCATTCAGTCAATTTCATAATTTTGTAACTTTTCTTATGCAGCTTCTTATCTTTATAGACACAGCAGATTAAAGTGTCAAAGCTCAAAATAAATCACGTTGTGATATTTATTAGAACAGTTATACGAAGTGTTAGGTTTGCGAACACCTTAAATCTACTTTATTAAAATTATAATAAGTACTTACTACGCACAAGCCTGCAAATATCGTTGAAATAATGTTTTTTTCATAAAAATATAATTGGGTAACATAATCACTTACCATCAGATGGCCCGTCTGCTCGTTTCCCACCTACTCAAAAAAAAAAAACTAAAAAAGGAGAAGTATTGTTTTAACGAGTTCATTCATTTTTCAAAGGGCTAGTGGAGACTTGTGTTAAATTATAATATTTGTGTTGTGTTGCTCACAACTTATCATAAGAATTTATTTCCTACAAGTAAAACACGCAGGAACAGGTACACATACCATAAAAGAAATTACAATCATAAATGTACATCTACAGGTTGTTATTTATCTGTCCGGCTCCAGGCTTAAATGACACAAAGGTGTGTGGAACACACTGTCAGTGGTTGGAAAAGTATCAATCTGGGAGTGTGTTTGGGCTCGTCCATCAACTTGTCGTCCGTGATCGATGGAGAGGGTTTCGTGAATTACGTGAGTTGTGGATACATATGGCTAGGGCTGCCAGCATTTTGTGACATACTCAATGTATTACATGGAGAGAAATATACATTTACAATACATTGTAATACATGCTACAAATAGTTTAATTTTGATCATATGTACCTAATATATAAGTCACCGTAAGATTTTGAACATCGTTAGTATACAAACTGACTCGCGAAATTATTAACTGACGAAAAATTATGAACTGCACCCACCCGTTTACATATTAATGTATTATTTCTCGTTAGTTTATATCCATCAATGTCAAACCGTCAAATTGGGAACTGATATCTAATTGGCAGGTAACAAAACGCAACTTGCGCGCTGATTAGTTATTGAACGTAAGTGTTCCAAGCCTCCATATTGAGTTGGTTAGGTTAAAAAAAAAAGGTATTTGTATAAAAGTATTTTATTTTATCGACCAATCAGGGGCGCGGTTTATAATTTTACGGGTATATATATAATGAACCTTGCAGATTCGTTTACAATTTGACGATTTGACATTGAGAGAGATTTGAGATTATAAATTAATGAGAAAAATACGAAATAGAATGTTTACAAAAGGCACGAGAGAAACTTTTGATTTAACAAACCAAATGAAATAACTTTTATAAATGTTCAAGCTTCAAAATGGCATAATCGCACGTCATCAAAATGGCATAATCGGACGTCATCAAAATGGCATAATCGCACGTCATCTACAAACGGCTTAAAGAGCAATACATAACTCCAAGACGAATCCCTGACCCATTACAGTGGATTAATAAAATTACAACATTCAAGCTAAACTTTTAATGCTTTACATCAAAATGAAACCCATTACTTAATTCATTTTATTATTTCATGTACTTTCTAATGTGCGTACTTTTGGCACTGGCACTAAATGGCGTGGAAAAGGTCCATTAAAACTTTTTACCATCCATTTGACAAAACTGTTTTCGCAAAGCTGAATTCGTTTCGAAATACCGTAGTTGTCAACAAAATGCGATCCCACGCACTGATATCAGTTTACGGTTATGTGGCGTAACTGACAAACATCTATGGGGTTGTCTTCTTCTCTTGTTGAATCATTATATTAATACGTGAAGAGAATTCTTTGAACCCCCTTTTTAAGAAAGTTTCGCGAACGAAGTGACGTGAATTTTAGAATATTTACAGTTTATATATAGAAGAAGTGCAGAAAGCTAAAATTTTTAAACAATATGTCTTACAACTTTAAAAATTACGTGAAAACGTTTAATGAAATTACACGCGTCCAGTATATGTGATTACCTGTCATGGTAAGTAAGTCTATACAATGACAGCTCAAGTTATACTGGCCAATGAAAAACCTATGGTCGCAATTCAACCACCACGCGATCTCTAGTATAATATAGTCCTACTAATATTATAAACATGAAAGTTTGTAAGGATGTATGGATGTGTGGAGGTATGGATGTATGGATGTATGGATGTTTGTTACTCTTTCACGCCAAAACTACCTAACCGATTGCGATGAAACTTGGTATGTAGATAGCTGGAGACCTGGATTAACATATAGGCTACTTTTTATCCCGATATTCAAACGGGATCGGGACTTACGCGGGGAAACCGGGGGGCGCTACTAGTTATATATAAAATATAGTTAAAATATTATCGATTAAGTTTTTTTTTTTTTATGACATAATATGGCATAAAGGGAGCAAACGAGCAGACGGGTCACCTGATGGTAAATGACTACCGACTGCCGGTTTTTTGTAAGGCCGTGGTATCGAGCGAAGTCGAGCCGGCCCATACGTGCCGAAGCATGGCTCTCCCATGTTGCTAAGTCCCGAATTACCTACACATTTAATATAATATAGTTACTTCAAGGCAATATTTTACAGTATTATTTTCCTTTTACGAAAAAATGGAGGTTCTCAATTCGACCGAATATAAACTAATTTTAAGTCGACGCCAAACAACAAACTGATTAATTATCTAAATTTTACAAGTACATGACTGGAGAAATGGACATGACTCTACGTAGGTAATTAATCATTTTATTATTTGGCGCCGACTCAAGATAAATTTATATAAAATTTAATAGTTTATGTAAATAAGCTCAATACTTAAGACCTAAAAGGTTTATTTATTTTTTGATTTTTCCTTGTTTTCCTCGGGCGTCGGTTGAATTTTTTGTTAAATAGATTTTTGTTATTGTTATTAAAACCCCAACGCATAAAGGAGGGTGTTTATAAGTATAACGCACACTCGTTTGTGTGTTTGTGTAATTTTCTCAAATAATTATTTCACCGTCTTAAATTGTTCAATGAATAAATTTTGCATCAGTTGCAGGAGTTCTGTGACACAGCACTACTCGTATTAGCCGTGAGATGAATAGGTACTGCTAAACATAGGTCTCTTGCAACACTAACAAAAAGCAGTCTTGAGCAGCTTTAATTCAACATTTCATTGCAATTTTTTTTGCTATTTAAAATGATTAATTACTTCCGTAGGTACATATAAAATTTTGATAATTAATCAGTTTGTTGTTTGGCGCCGACTCAAAATAAGTTTATATAAACTTTTATAGTTTATGTAAATAAGCTCAATACCTCAGACTTAAGGTTTATTTATTTTTTGCTTTTTAGTTCCTTTCGTCAGTTTAATTTTTTGTTAAAAAGATTTTATAAGTTGTGTCGGTGTAACCGCATCGCTACCGGCTCCGCCCGCACCCTTCATTCCTTGTACGACATTCTATTATTGTAATGATTCGCAATAGCATAATTTTAATATCATTGGTTTATTTACTTTCCTTAAATATTTTTTTGATTGGACACAATGTCTTCATGTTAAGTTTCAATTATAAATGTATTTTGTTACATCTTTCGTTCTAAAATAAGGCAAATTGCCACTAAGTTCCTGTTTTTTACTTTTAAATCAATATTTTTTGATTGGATACAATATTTTATTTACATCTTGCGTTCCTAACTAGTTTTAGGGCCTTAGTTTTTATTTTGTATATTTTATTTTTTTATGTTTTATCTCTTATATATAAGAGAAAAATACTTTTTTAATTCATTGTATTGTTGAAACGAAGTTCTGGCAGTATAATTAGAGTTTCAAATTTTGTTTCAACATTTTAAAAGACCATAATTTATTTTTTACCATTTAAGACATTTTATTTCAACCAAACATTACATTACCAACTGACCCACTGCATTTCTAGATCTAATCATAATTATAAATTTAATCTTACATCTCGAATTGCAGTACCCAAATAAATAAATTTACTGCATACAGCATATTATTTCCATCTACGCGTACATTTTTCTTCCTTAGTTACAGCGTTTTAAAGGTATATGATTTAAATAACTGTTTGCTGTAACTAGCCAAACACGTACTTTTAGTAACTTTGGATAAAAAGTTTACATTGCAAATGGTGACTGGCAGTTAAATAAACCGAAATTAATAAAGTTTTTTGGCTCTGGTGAACAATTGCAATATGTCTACTTACAGCAAATATGCTTTCCTACGTCGATATTTACTGGGTGACAGGAAAAGTATTTTACTATTGGATTTTTATAATAACTATTAGGCTACCGAGCGTGCAGGATGCAAAAAAAAATCCATAGCAAAACTCGGGTAAAGCGTGGACTATATTCCCTAATTGGGTTTTTGTAGCGGTGGCGGTGTAGCACGGTTGGAAATTTCTTTTGTGTTGTGACTGAAAGCGGTTACATTTATGAATGTTATATTACCTACTAATGTTATAAACGTGAAAGTTGTATAGATGTATGGATGCTTGTTGCTCTTTCACGCAAAAACTACTAAATCGGTTGCGATGAAACTTCGTATGTAGATAGCTGGAGACCTGGATTAATACATAGGCTCCTTTTTATTCCAATACTCCTACGGCATCGGGACTTACGCGGGTGAAACCGCGGGGCGCAGCTAGTACAATATATTTTTCTACAAATTTAATTATGTTTTATCAATTTGCCTAACTATAACTGCTTATATAGCAGTATAGTTAGGCAATGATTCCTTCGTAATTTATTAAAGATATGCATGGTTTTACTTATGTGTGTATATCTTCGAACTAATTCTTCGGCTAGTTTCGTACCCTACGGGGGTACTTTATCACGGGATTAAGCGTACAAGCGTACTGTATCAGTATTTGTTCATTTTACCTAACTAAATATATTATACATAATTATGTCTAATTCTTACGCTCTTAAGCTTACCAAAGAATTATACATAAAGGTATCATTAGATTCATCTCAGCACTGCTCCGACACTGTATCAGAATATATTAATTTTTGATTATTATATTTAACGCAGTCATATATGTCCTATATCAATACAGCTTGCTTTTGAATTATCTTTTATTGTATAGAAAATTGAACATGGAAAATTTAATGTTTAAATTATTACATATCCTTTAACTAGCCATAGGTAAGAGGGCTCGGTTTCTCCGGCAACAGCTAGTTCGAGTTCCAGGTATACGACCCTGACATTCTCTCTTCTCTTACGTGTGTGGGACTAAATTATAGTTGACAAAATGTGTGTGTTTAATACGCCTCTGCATGTTGTGTTAACTAGCCATTCGAGACGAAGAAGGAATTAGACAGCTATTACTGGTTTTATATAAAATAAAGCCTATACTGCAAATGGACCATACCTTGCGAATTTAAATGTGTAATTTCAATTTCAAATGCTTTGAAAGTATTCAATAGAAGATTTTAAGGTGATTATTAATTGCATATTGATGCTTTATTCGGAACGAAGAAATCCAATAACTTACTAGTGATTTCCCTGCAATTCCATCCATGGTTATGGTCATTGATCCGCTTGTAGGGGTGGTAGCGTGATTTTAATGAGCACCTTCACGAGTTGTCGAATGCAAATATATATATTTTGAATTCAACAGGTAGGTACATAGAGTTCAACCAAAATAACCAAATCAAACCAAAATAGAAAAGAAACAAAACTTTAGTTTGCTTATAGTCCGACCAAGAAACTTGACCCGATAACCGCTACAATCATAGACTGTGAAGCTGAGTGGTGGTCGAAACGTCATCTAAGACCTGTAGCTGAAAGCGGTGCATGGTCATCGTGGAAACCTTTGGCTAAGTTTTATGTTTAATAGTAACTGTCCCTTGGCTGGGATGATAATATATAGATATATTATTTACAAAGAGATAGGCGACCACGATAAAGAACCTGTTATTTTTGGTAATGATGTAGAAGTAATAATAATATTCTAGCTTTATAATAATATAATAATAATACTCCAATCTGTCCCATTGATAACCTCTAGAATCTAGAGGCTATCAATGAGACAGATTGGAGAGAGAGAGGAGTCTAGATAGATAGATACTCGTAGATAGCCTCATCTCAGTAATTTTTTGCTGGTGTAGTCTGGTTGGCAATTGTCACAAATCATCGAAAATCTTACGGCCAATTCTAAATATTTTTTTCATTTCTTATGTTTACATTGCTAATGGTTATGCTGCACTACGATGACACTACGATTGTACACTTTTTTAGATACTTCGTTAACTCATTACATTGATATAGCATAGGATGAGTTTAAACTTGGAACCTTTAATTAATGGTAAAAATAATTTACGATTTTACATTTAGTAGAAGTTAGTTAGGTAATGAGAGTTTGTGTCTACAACACAGTTTACAAATAGTGTGGATTTGTCAAATTTACGTGAAGTGGCTTATATTTCAATAAAGGTTATCAATATGACATTTTTACTGCTTTCTAATTAAAATTGGGATTAAGCAGGGGTAGATATTTAATATTTTATCTATATACATTTAACAATTTTACTGAATATTTTTTTGGCTCTTCGAGCTGAAGTTTACAAGAGGATAGAAACTTGTATAGATAATATCAATAGAGGATTGAAAATATCAATCCTGTAAGTCTAGAATCCCTTCAAAAATATATAGTCAATGATTTCAGTGTCAAGGCTCACACTATTTGCATTTGGACCAAGGAACAAACGTAGAAAAATTTTAAAATTAAATTTTTACCACAGTACCAATATAAACATCGACTGTTGGTATAAAGACTGAACGAGTCTGTGCACGTGATATGTGTAAACAGTTAGATTCGATTTCTAAGATAAATATTTGAATAACATTCATGTATTTGTTATACGGCAACGACAATGTAGTTAAGAATCTTTGTTTTTATATTTATGCATAGCTTTGCAGACCACACTACAGCAAGAAGTTCCTTGGGCACTTTAGGATGTTTTATTGTCAAAAACATAGGAAGCTCCATAACCGGTTGGATTTACATTACTCGTTTTTAGGTTCGATTTTCTATAGAGGCTCAGCACACATAAACTATTTTAGACTTTCGCCTAGTAACCTGAGTAAACTTTTTACACCTTATATGGTACGCGTACATGTCAAATAATGTATGTACATAATGACTTAATATCTAAGGCATTCTCTATCAATCCACTTAAGACAGTCAATATAGTTTGTTGCGTGAAAGTTCATTCATTCTTATTGTAACCAAGACACCTTCAGCCCTCTCTCCGGCCTCACAGAAAACAGGCAGTGAAGCAATGCTACCGCTGATGCTGTTACCGGAGGCCCTAACCCTTCCCTCTCCCCCTCTCCTCTATTCCCGCCCTTATCCTCTCCCCCCCCTCTTTCCCCCCTCTCCCCCCTCTATCCCTGCTCCCACCTTAAAGTTCGGCAACGGACTTGTGACTCTTGAGTTGCAGTTGCCTACGGGCGGCGGTAGTCATTTACCATCAGGTGACCCGTCTGCTCGTTTGCCCCTATTCCATAAAAAATATATTGATGTTAGCTTTGATGATTGAGGTTCGCTGGAAAACTACGATAAACTTTTCTTTCTTCTGATATGTACTGTAAAACTCCGGACTTAGAATTTATAACTAGCATATCTACTTTAAAAATACAAAATGGAAACATTTATGAAACTTGATACTAATATCTTTGTTTAAATTTAAAATTTGGAAGTGGGCAAATAATAGTTTCTTTAAAACTTTAAAGTGCTTTCTCAGTGATCAATCATACATTTGAAACTATCCTAAGGCTCTAAAGAAATGAGAAAATATCAAAAATTTAAACGTCGATACTAAAAGTTTTTTAACAGAAATTGTTTGTGTATTACGCGGACTTGTAGCTAATTTTCCAGAAACCATGGCGGGCGAAATGAATTACTTTTTAAATCGGTTCTTTTACTTCTTCACGTGCTACATTCCAACCCCTTCACCCTTTAATAATATACGTAGTAGCGAGTGATTCCAATGGAAATTTGAGATATTTATTTTATTACACGTTTCGTTTAATGAACATTTGTATGCAAGTATTTAACTTAGAAAAAGCTTTGTTGGAACATGTTTTTGTTCATAAAAATTCCGAACGCTTTTTTAATAATCTTTGAAATATAAAATGTTTGACTTGAAAAAGCTTTTTCGTTAACAAAACATGGGGTTTCAAAGGATAAAGTAATATTGTTAGTATTGGATTATTATTGTTTTGAGTGCCTAGTGCTACCTCGACCATTTCTGTTCTTTTGTAGCGCACTTCTGGTTTACAGTTCATTGCTCCGACTTATGGCTTCGAGAAACCTCCAGATCCTATCAACAGTGATTGTTTGTATTTCCTGCGGTTGCATGATGTGTAAATACTTCGGTGCCGCATTAGTGGGCCACAAGAGCATAAAATATGCATTGCAGTCTCTTCTGTTTCTTGACAGAATCTGCAGATTGTGTTCTCACCCAATTTTAGGTTGAACATATGTTTGTTCAGGTTGCAGTGTCCGGTGAGGACTCTTGTTACACAGGTTTTGTATCTTTTGAGCTCCAGAATTGGATTGAATAGAAAAACTCAGTATGATTTATGTAAAGGTGGTGGTTGATTTTTAATCAATGAGAACAACAAAGAAAAAGATTTTACTTGGACGAGCGTAATTTTAGGGTTCTGTTTCTCAAAAGATTTTGATTTATAAAATTATTATAAATCAAAACCATTACTATACCATTACATTACAGTACATGGGTACTTCCCATTAACGTATAACCATGAAATAAAGGAAAAAATTCGAAAGAGATTAATTTATTGTCACATAAAACATATTTTTTGCGATTACGAACTTATATTTTGCGCTTGAAAAACTCGTTTTTTGAGAAATGGTAAATTCTAATAAGAGGACTCTACTAGAGAGCTCGAATAGTCATTGCATAGATCGTCATCGGGAAAGGTTTGAGTATCCTCCTAAGAGAAGCAGGACGGGGATAGTGGCATACGCCTCGACTGGTTTTGACAGAAGCGGGCTAAAACACATAAACACGACACGACGTCGTGCCAGTGAAGGCATCGTCAAAGTTTGCGACGTCGTCTTGTCGTGGAAAGCTACGATCGCGATACTAGATTTTACGGCACGACGTTGGAGCGTGTTACGATGTGTTTGTGTGTTTTAGCCCTAAGGCCTATCACGGGTTTAGAACTACTCTATTGATGGATGTACCTGGACTCCCGGCTAATGACGACGGAAAATCCATTTAACTTGAGTACAACACAAACATCGTTAAGAAGATGCCTGATGGGGTTCCAACTTTAATAAAAAATATTTTTGGATCTAGATAAAAAATTTGCACCAATGAGAAATTCAATCAAATGAGATAGACATTAAAGATAATGGATGTATTGAATACTAACTAATATTATACATGCGAATGTGAGTTTGTTATGCTTTCACGGCGTAACTGTTGCATAATGTTGCATACAGTTTGTCAGGGGTACAGAACAGGACACAGGTAGGAAAAATGCTTTAATATTTTGTGTGTGTGTAAAAAATAATGCTAAAATACAGGTACATTAGACACACACTGATGTGTTAGTCAATAGACATAAAAAAGTAGTTAAATAACTTGAAGGGTAAAGAAACATTTTATATTTCTCTACGCGTCAAAATTGTTAAGGCCTATAAAAAACGCTATACCTCACCAATAATTATAAAGGTGAAAGTTTGTGAAGATGGATGAATGGATGGATGTTTGTAACTTTTTTGAGGATCTGAATGATTTTTGGCAGAGAGGTAGATTATAGTTTCTTATAGCACATAGACTAGGAAAAATTGACGGTTCCCCTAAGATACATTTTACCAAAATTTCCACACATATGGAGTCGCGGGCAACAGCTAGTATTAAATAGGGGCAAGTATACGTCTGTAACGTTTGTTTATTTATTTATACGTTTGTAACACACCACGACTCCACGTACTCGAGACGACTCACTGTCTTGTATCTGATATTACCACGTATTGTGAAAAGTTTTGATACTTATGATTCGAGACTGGAGAACCCCTTAATTTTTTTTTCTTAAAACGGATTTTAAAGTTTACAATAGCACACCACTACTTTTTTTATTTCTTTCTTTATCCGGCAAACATATTTTAGAATAAATAAAATAGGGTTCTTCCCAAAAACAATCAGTGGTCCCACAGGGGCAGGGGTCAAAGAACCAACAAGTTATTGTCGAGTCCCAGTACTAATCCCCGTCGTCTGCGAAATGTTACGAACCCCTGACTCAGGTGTCTGAACACCTATAGTTCCACGTTAGGGATTTATTTGGATAAATTGCCTGTCTTTAGACATGTGAGAGATTTTCTTTTGGGAATAGTTTGGAAATAAATGGTTGGGTACGAAACATGTAAAAGGCTGCCTAAATCTTATGGTGCTAACTAAAGAAATCAATTACGAGTACTTAGCTTAAAGACGGGTCTGACCATCGAAATTACGCTAGTAATAATAACTCAGTGGGTCTGACACATAAATCGCCTAAAGATAAGCTGTTATTACACAATTGTCCAAAAACGGACTGTAATGTTTTCAGGGTTTTTGTAGGTATGTGAGTTTTTCTATTCCACCATATCTTTTAAATGCCTTAACAGATTTGACTACAAGGGGTTAGAATAAAAAAAAAAACAATATTGTTGTTCTTCGACGCTACAATTTTTTATTAGTCACTTGTTTGTCTGTTAATACTCGCAACAACGCGATGGCGCACATGTTTTACCAATCTTCCACGCCCCTCCCGATCTGACGATCTTACTCCCCGATAGGAATAGAAGATAATAGTTGTGGATTTTAATTACCACCATCAGTAGGCTGAAGGCTCAGTCAGTAGAAATTTGAGCAGAAGTATGTTGTTTTATTTACCTCGGAGTCATTCGATCATAGATAAATTAACGATACGTTAGATTTTTGTTGTGAGTAAGGTTTCTACCACTTAACTAGAAAGTGTTGAACTGGTCGTACTAGAAAGATTAAAAAAGAAATTGATTTACGCTCGCTCTGACAGAGCGCTGTTACATTCAAGTGACATCTCCAATGTTTTAACAATTTAATCAGCGTGAAGTCAGTTACTACAAAGTATGCAGTTGTAAACTTTGTATTCCTAAAATGAGACATCCCCTGTATCTACATTAAACAGCGGCAGGTACTTAGTACATGTATGGAAGTATGGAAGTTGGCGGAGACAAGAGTAGAGGATGACCAAAGAAAAGATGGATGGACTGCGTGAAAGAAGATATGGCTAGAAAGTAATGGCTAGATAGTAAACAGTGAACTGATGAATGATAGAGGTGAAATATGGAAAAGGGTTTGAAGATGATGAGATACTGAGTAAACGCTGAGAATATGCATCGATAAACAGATAAGTACTAAAGCGTACGCAAAAACCCGTATTCGTGTAACTTGGTAACCAATTAAAAAAATCTTGTTTAAATATTAACGTGCTCATTGTGTTAAAATATAATTGAAAAATAACGCTCTTACATGATGAGTAATGGTAACTGTAGGGACACAATATAATATTTTGCATTAAACACAGTTTGAGAACACATCATAATTTTACTTGCATACTCATAACTAGTCATAATTAGGTAACCCTGATCATTCTATTACCTAGCAGTGTTACTTTCTTAGTTGAATACAGGGGATGAAAAATAATACTTATTTCGCAATATTTTTTTTTAACAATATTAGCTATGTGTTGACGCTGACCGGTTTAAGTGGACAAAACCTCAAATAAAAGAGCTCGTTCCGAGAGTTGTGTCCTTGTTTTACATATTGTATCATAATTTAACGTACACTCATTTTCGAACTTAAGACTAAACTAAAACAATTTCAGTGTATACAGAAATTAAATAACTTACAGTCGTTTTTTTCTTAAGATGAATTGATTCAATGTGCACAGAATAATTCAAGAAGTATTATTTATAATTAATTTGTGTGAAGTTATAATTGTAACATGAATAATCTGATCCTGATTATATCGTATAGTGCGTTTGCCTGCTCTTTTAATTTTCCTGCTCTAGATAGAACCTATCGAACCCGGATACCGTAAAGCCCCAAGCTTTATACGTGGTGGAGTACGCCGCAGTTGTTTTAGAAGACGTACTCCACGCGTTACAATACGTATATTATTCTTCTTAAAATATATTTAAACATACATCTTTTCCATTCTAATATGACTTTATATATAATAGAGATTAAGTTAAATTTCTGTCTTAGAATTTGTGTGAAATTAGTACAATTATCTTTTTTGTTTCATTAAAGATCGATCTCCACATTTTATTTTGACAACATTTGCACCGCACAGGTCATTACAAAAAAAAAAATAATACAACAGTCAGCCTAGGTATTTTAAAAAACAATCTCTTCTAAGGAAATTTGGATTAATAAAAATATTTATGATTAGAACAGACATACAGACAATAAATCAAGTACGTAGGTGTACTTTAAAATTTTGTAAACATATAGTGACATCTCACTTGAACAAAAACTCTCATCCATCCGATGTGTGACCTATTTATGTGAAAGATAGTTCATATGCGGTGCAAATTTCTAAAATATGACCCACAATAGGTATTGGCATCCGTAATGGAAATTGCAGCCATTTGAAGAAGCGTGAGAGGATAGTACGAGCAAACCATCTCTTTAACTTTAGATTTTTTAAACTCAGCATTACCTAAGTATGACTGGCCTGTTGGTCTAGTAGTAAGTGAACCAGACTGCTAAGCCCAGAGGTCGTGGGTTCGATTCCCACTCAGGACAAATAATTGTGTGATGTGCACGATAATTTGTTCTGTGTTTGGGTGTAATTTAAATATATAAGTATGTTTATCAGCAGTCTGGTTACCATAGTATAGGCTCTGACTAGTTTGGGATCAGACGGCCCTGTGTGAGATGTGTGGAGTTATTATTATTGTTATAGAATTCAAAAAAAGAAAAAAAGAAGTCGTTAGCTTTATGTCAAATAACATCTAAAAGTAATATAATTTGAAACAAATTCATAAGTTGCTACATAACAGCTGGCAAAAAGATTGATGTAGTCAACCTTGTGTACGTAGTCATTTGAGGCTTTATATATACACTAAAGCGTCAATATGGAAGTAACATGTCATTTAGGTTGATAGCAAGAGAGTGCCGACAATTTCGCATATTTGCATTTTCATTGGACGATATCAACTTGTCGGCCAGCCTGTCATCGCTTGTCGACCGGTGATTGATCACCACTTTTTGTCCGTCGTTTGTGTAGAGTAGAGAGTGTAGAGAGACCCTTATATCTGTTGAGTCGGGATACCTTAAATAACTCTAACTCTGAATAAAAAAATACTAATTATGTATAAGTTTAATTCTATTTTAAATTCTTTACATTGCCATTAAAATGTACTTATCTGATAGGGAAATATCCATTTATAAAAGGGTAATTCAGGGATACAATGTTCACCAAAACTCAGGACTCAATAATAATAAAATTTGACTTCCTTCATAGATTGTCCTTCTGCTGAAGATAAGTCTGCTCTCAGTATGTTTAAGAACAGTTAAGCCACGATCCGCTACGCTAATACGCAACGGTAGACTTCACAATTCTTGGCGAACATTATTGAGAATTCTTTAAATGCAGGTTTATTGGTTTATCACGCCGTGTTTTTTTTGATCATTAGGTTACTCATATAACATCAGGATTTTATCCATATAAATTGCAAAAATATGGTCACTATAATTTCTTCCTGCATATAAAATGGGTATTTTTGTATTTCCGATACGATGCCTTCGATGTGCCGCTTGTATAATGTGGGTCACACTATAACCTGGTTACGGTGGATATAATGAAAATACATATTATAAATATACATTTTTGCTTTGTTCAATACGAGGGAGGAAATTAAATTGGAATATGAAATGCTGATATTTATTATTTAATCGTTCGAATGATGATAACGTTTTACTGTGTATGATAAAGAAATATTCTGTAAAACGTTTAGCTAACGTTGGGATGAAGTATATTTGTTCAGTAAAGTAACTAGCCGTAGGAGGACGTAACCTTTCGAAACTAAACTATGTCAACTTACTTCATTCTTACTGTTTTGTGGTATTAAAGTGTTAAATAATACTAGCTTTATTAACTTAATCGTATCAGTGACTACGATTTATATTACGATATTTTTTAAAGTACATATATCAAGAACTAATTCATAACGCATCTAATTGCAAAATTAAGTCTGTAAAAATGATTGTCAAGATCACAAATTTTCCTGTTGGAAAGTGGCAACTTTGATACCTTTCTATTATCTCGTTTAAATTAGAGAAGTCACTTTTTTACGGCAATTGCAGCGAGTATTGTAAAGTAAATACTTTGTACTATATTTTAAATATTATAAAATTTAACATATACTTAGTAAGACGAAGTATTTACTGTGGCAATGGATATGAGTTAGACTGGTTTTCTTGCCTGCTGTTTCTAAAGCAAATGGTTCTTGTTTGAATAGACGCCTTTATCTACCAACTATTTCTATCCTCCTTGAAAAGGTAACCGTGATGAGAGAGATTTACTCGAAACTATAAATAATAGACTAACCTCTTGTAGAAGCACACGTTTACACATGTTTCATACATATGTTTAGCCTTTGTCGACTTCAGAAACTTGATTCCCATATCAGTGTCTGATTGCGGTTTATAACTTCGTCCCGATACAAGACATTAAAATTATTTGAGTATAGAATATCTGTAAGGCCATACAAAATTTAAAAGCCCTTTCACAAACCTCCAGGGGAATTTTACAAACATTATATTTTGCTACTACCATTCTCTCTGGCTTATGGTTTGGATCTCAGTTTCCTCATACTTACGTGATTTAATATCAAACACTCATAAACAAAGAACTACTTATAGTATTCTCGCAATTTTAGAGGCGATTTTTCCATTCCTTCTTACCCTAAGTACCTAATTAGACTAAAATTTTAAAGAAATAATTAACCAAATAACCTCATTCAATTTTTATTTAAACAACATATTATTTCAATAGAGGTAAATTCTGGTATATTGAGGACAAATATTTTTATCAAGCGTGTTTTAATTCAAGATTTATGTTATTAAGAAGCAAAACAATTGTAAGTTATTAGAATGCTCTTAGAGAGACGCCTTTTATATCCAGTACTGCTATTATAGACATTATGTTAGTATGATATGCTTAGAAACTGATTCCATTACGATTGAGAAGGGTAAAGCCTAGCAGGTAAAGGAATCCCTTGAATATTGTAGATTCCATCAGATCCTCAATTATGGAAAGTACTACGATTCATGAATCGTTCGGGTTCTTAATATTCAACATGAGAAAGATTAAAGATAAACTGTTAAATAAATCATACGTAGGATGAAAAGGAATTTACCGTTTAAATAAAGACACGTCTGCTTCCGAAAGTACATCTTAACTTTAGAAAAAAAAAAGATCAATAGCACAGCTAAATAAAAGGCGTTAGAGAAAATTGTTATAATATTTTACGATCGGTGGTGTAATCATTTCTATCGCCTAGTACTTGGGTTGTGGAGGTTTAATGGCAGTCTCTCCACGTAAAATATCAAAGTTCGGGTGTATCGTAGTTAGACTGAAAGCCGATCCCAACTAAGTTGGGAAAAAGGCGCGGAAGATGATGATGATGATGATGTAATCTTTTCTTTAGGAAAATGCTTTCCTTGGCGTAGTTGCACATTTTTTCAAAAAAACACGTAAGTATTGTAAGTTTGTCAGTACATTTCAATGTATGTAATATATTATGCGGATATTTATTTTGTTTTATTCAATAGCTACAGATACAGACAACAGATCAAGATTTACACAGAATGGCCTTAATAATAAACAGGGAGTAAAACCGAAGTCCAGTTACAACTTTCAAAACAAACAATACTTCGTTTCCCATATAGGTTAAGGTTGTTTTTAAATGTAAAGTTCTAAAGACTGAATTATAAGTGAAATATAGAGAAAACAACTAAATTAAGAAATATGAATAAAACTTAAATTAACTACGAAGGTCAGATAAGGTTGTAATGTAATGCAGCAAGCAAGATTTGAAAACACTCCATTTGTCGTGAAAAACGTCTGTGTGTCTGCAAATAATTATTCTGAGATACATTTTTATTGCTTGTGGGAATACTTAACAGCTGTGGAATACGCACAGATCGAGTTGGTATTTTAATGTGTATATATTCAACAAGATGGACATACATTGAATAATTTGTATATATATTTATAAGTAATTCTTCCATCTTTTATGTTCCACAGTTGCTAGAGAGAATCTTAGAAGTCGGTGAACATATTCCGGTATTTTACGTCGTAACCCATATTTTAAACACGAAGCTCTAATAAGTCGCCCCTGGATCGCCTCTGTATGATATGTATGTACATTATAAATTGGTGACTATACAGATGAGCAATATTCTACTATACTCTTCAGCAAGGAGCAATACAAAATTATCACAGAATTCACCTGCCTAAATGGTTTAGCAGTCAGAAGTATAAATGATAGCATACGGTTAGCTTTACTGCATATTAAATCGTAGTGAGGTCTAAAAGATAGAGAGGAATCAAATATCACACCCAGGTCACGCACCTCTGTAACGCTACCAAAGTAAATAGCTATAGTAAATAGCTCTCTTAAAGTGGTAATTATATTGTATTAAACCCTTTTTCTTTTTGTAAATGTAATACTGATACTTTTTTTTATATTCAATGATAGGAATTTCATTCCTATCACACTAGATAACCATAGTATCGATATCTGTTTGGAGAATTTCCCAGTCACTATGGTCAGATATTCGTCTAAATTTTTTTATATCATCAGCATAAGCTGATAAATTCACTTTTAAGTAAATTTAATAAATCGTGTACAAATATTAAAAACAAAAGTAGACCTAAATTGGACTCCTGAGGAACGCCTGACGTTGCCAAGTACGAACACAATCATAACCACTGAGTTCATAACCACTGAGTATGACTAATTGGTAGCGAATCAGTAAGTAGAATGTGAGCCATCGGTACAGGTTTCCATATTTAGAGATTATTATGGTCTACACGTTCAAAAACTTTGAAGAAATCTCTATATACCGAATCGACTTGTTAGAGATTCACAAATATAATTTGTGTAATAGAGGAGTTCTTCTTTTTGTTTGAAAACCCTTTCATACTTTCTAGGGGGTCCCATGGTTCTCAGGTCAGGATCTGATGATGGGATCCTGGAGAAATCGAGAGAACTCTTCAAATTTTATATGCACACTTGAAGCGATTTGGGTATTTTGAGGTGCATTGAAGTTAGTGATACTTTTTTTTTAAATACTAAGGACTTAATACGTGTTTAAAGTGGTAATATATGTGTTTATAAATAAAGCTTTCAAATATTTTAGCGAACAATTAAGAACACAGATAGGACGGTACTTTGAAACATCTACGAAACAAATAAGTGCTTTCCATCGACAGCCTTAGTATATATATATATACAACAACTATAATTTCATTCATAAGTCCGCTCTGTTACAAAATATTAGTTATCGGAATGTTTTTAAGTTAAATTTATCAGTTTCCAAAAAAAAATCTCGGTGTGTATTTGTATTTCCTTAGGCATCTGAGAAGTGTTTTACTTTATAACAATATTTTGGAAATTAAAATATTTAAATTATGTATTTTGATAACTTTCAATTCTCTATGTAAATATATTATATTTCCATGCGAAACTATGAGCGGATTATCAACACAAATACTACATAACCCCATATTCAACATAAACCCCCATTATTTATATCGCAAGGGTGATTTATATAAGGAAGTGATTCTTAACAAGGGAAGTAAGTGGACTCCATCTGATACTACACGCTGACACGGCCGGCTACCGACAATATGTCTGACACCCGAAATCATGGTTTATGGGCGGCCCCTTACGAGGCGCGGCATAATTCACATACGATTAGCTGTCGACTAAGCATGTTTGTGTACAGATTTATGTTTGTGGATACGTATATTAGTTATTAGTCCAACTTAAATAAACAAACGGTTTTTTTATTAACGTTAAACGATACTTGTCTTAGTATGTTAGCTGAATATGTTAAATTGATAACCACTTTTTTATTTTTTACCACTGTTCGAGCGTCGATCAAATGAGCTTCTCTAAACTTAATATCAAGTGATCTATAACAGAAATAATTTCCAACTTACAAATATTTGCAAGGATAAAGAAATGTTGATAAGTATTTATATTACAAACTGTCACTGCAGCAGTATTTCAGCGGAATAAACCTAAAAGGTGACAGAACTTCCACGTTAAATAGTATCTAGCGCATAATATCAGGGTTATATCACTTGGTGGGCATTGTTTTATTAATTAATTGCACTGTTGAGAAATTACTCCAAGACTCCAACTTATGATACTCACTGTATGTCCACCGCCTACAAGATTGTAATGGATTGTTTTGGTCTATTAAAGAGTAAAGAAAATATCCCATTGTGTAAAGAAAACTAAAATCAAATGCTCTTACTACGAAGATCAAAGCGTATTGTTGATTGGTCACCAATGCCTCTCGTGTGTTCCCAACTCTGTTGTGTTCACAATAATGGTCTGAAATCTGTTATATTAAAACTTTGACACCAGCACATTTAAAAGTTTCCTATTTCTCAAAAATCAATCAGGTTTAGGTTCTGTTTTGGCTGTAAGAAGATCTGTGTAAGTCTAGCTATTTACTGTATATTATAATAAACAGCAAGTCCAATTTGTGGGTGACTCCAGTTCGGACAAAACATTAGTGGAAAGCAGTAGGTACCCAAAAGTCGCAGTCGCCCAAAAAAAAGAGCCAATTCGCACTGATCTGGCTGCATCGCGACAAGGTTTTCTACTAAAAAGGTAACTTATCCAAAAATAAAAGTTAAAAAATAACAATTACCTGTTTGGTAATTAAAAAAAATCAATCTTTAGAATCTCCTAAAATTAATATATTTAAAAACGTTAAAATTATTTTCTCATATTTATTTCTACAAATAAAATTGAGAAATCAATTTAAATGCTTTATTTTATTTGTTGAATTGATTAAACTTTAATTCTGCTTCTCTGATAGATGGGCATTTGCACGTGGTATTTTATCGTACCGACTGTACCTACTTTTTTTATTAAAATAGACAACTCCCGCATTAGGAATTACTCCTGTGATAGATACAACCGACGGACACAAAGAACACCCAGACTCAGGTGGGAATTGAACCCACGACCTGTAGCATAGCAGTAGCACTAACCACAAAGAAAAAATATCACCCCGCTTAGAGCATTCGTAAATTTAGTAGTCTCAAACATATTTCTTTCTTTGGTTCTAGTTTATTTATATTTACCTATTATTATGGCAAACTAGTCGCAAGCTTTCGCCTGTTAATACATGTTGCATACTTACTTAGTAGTTCAATAGTTACTCAAGGAACCATTACCTATAGTAGGACTATCTCCGGCTGTTTTATCATTATCCGCATATCGGTAGATTTCTTCATAGACTAGTTTTGAGCCGCCATAAGCAGACGGCTTTAACAACCCAGTTAAAGACTCTAGACGCAGGGACCTTTTTAGTCTATCTAGTGAGGAGTAAATAGACCACCGTACGACCTACGAAATCCATGTAGCTGCTGCAAGGTATAAGACTGGAGGATGTCTTTTGTACTTCTTTATAAACATCCACAGGAATAACATAATCATAGTACTAAATACACGTCTTCTAGTTATCTTTAAGCAAAATATCTCGATATTGTGGTAACACTAATGACGGACAACCCCGGCAGATATCTTGTTCCATTTCTTTACGACTCTTTAAACAAAAACAATCAGATAATGCTATCCCTGGCACTCTTTTCCGGGTGTTTTGGTTCACGCCGGTATGTAAAACAAAAAATACTAATGTATATTATTTTGGAGATGTGATTTATGTTGGCTTCGGCTTCGAGAGATGCGAGATGATTTTTTTAACAGACCAGCAATTTATTCAAAGTTTTTACAAGCATTCACTTAGCTTCGAAGCTAAATAAATTTCCTTTGTCTTATAAGTAAGTACCTACATTAGGTGTGATTGTCTATGTCTACCTTACTGTTTACTTGTCTACTTACGCTGGTTACAGTTTATATAGTCAGGGTCCTTTTATGTCATTAGCTGTATGTATTATGATATTATAGATATTCACCTTGTAAATAGTATACTGTATATAGGGACTATCCGAAGGTAGTTTTACCGACTTTTACGGTGAATAACATACTCGTAAATTACCAGCGCTCAAAAATATAATTTCCAGGGTGATTGCTTGCTGCTACCCTGACGGTGAATATTGTGGCTCTGCACCTTGACGACATGGACCGTTTGACGTTGCTTGTCGTGTTATATGCTTCCAGTCAGTGCTATTTCAGTGAGGTCACGACCACGGCTCCTTACAAACTCTCGTGACTAATCGAAGTCCCCTGGAGGAAAGCTTTATACATTTGGCATAAATGTATATGTGTAACCGTAAATTTTTAGAATAGAATAAAAATAGTCTGGAATAACCTATATGCTATTCCAGACTATAGTCTACGTCTGTGCCAAATTTCATCCAGATCCGTTCAGCCGTTCAGTAACAAATATCCATCCATCCATCCTCACAAACTTTCGCCTTTATAATATTGGTAAGACGGTGTTCTAAAACTCAGAAACTATAAAAATGTATTTAGATCTAAAACAGCTTTCGGCAAGTTTAATAATTTAGATAGTAACTTCTGAGGCCTAAATATATATTGACCAAATTTAATATCGACCACAGTTCGAGTTAAGGTTCAATCGCATCAGTATTAATTGCTACCATCCTGTAACTAATAACTCATTTCAGAGGCAGTATCTGCCGCAATAATAAGGTACTGTATTTTGTATAGAACTTCCAGGCATGGCAATAAATTAGAACATGAAAGTCGTTTACGAGAAGAATGTGCCCTATATAATTCCGTCGCCATCTACAACAACATCATTAAAGTAACTTTACCTAAATTCATTACCCGCTTGTAATAAAATTTAATTACGACTTTAAGCGTGTGTTCTCGGTACACAACACTCGTTCTAAATGGATTTGATGTCAGTTTGGGACTGAGATATAAAATATATTCACAAAAAAATACAAAAAACTCGTAAATTCGAGTCTATATCTCATTTATTCAAATCCACTCATTATCTCTCCCAAGGGTACGCCATGTTAAAATACTCACCTTTACTGGCATGGACATTGGGCTGATAAATAAATAAACACCACGGAACACATTTTCACGAACGTAATTTTATTACAACTTGTGACATTATGACAATTTTACGAATATTTACACGATATGTACAGTTTTTTACATCTTAATTACTGGTATACAAACAGTAAACCTTACATTCGCTATGCGATAAAAAAATTACATTTTAGTAAATTCATCGTTAGGTACAACCCTAGGCCGAATCGACTCCATAAAATGTGAAACTTTTTAAAATAAATGAAACACTAAATTGATCCATTTACACTTACATGTTTAATATTAAACTTGAACTGGTATAAAAGTGAAGGGCGTGTGCGCACGAGTTCAACCGCGCGACAGGGCTCACGTCTCACGGCAATACTCGAGCGCTCTCACTCGCACACACTGATTTGGGACTCTAATCGATGGATACAATTAGCGTGTCTTCCTCCAGCATGGCGCTGGAGGCCTCGCGACGGCGAGAGGCCCGCACTCAGAGTCGAGTATTTGACAATCCATTGGTGGCTATG
The DNA here is from genome assembly GCA_949752705.1 of Callimorpha dominula. NCBI lineage: Eukaryota > Metazoa > Arthropoda > Insecta > Lepidoptera > Erebidae > Callimorpha > Callimorpha dominula. The sequence goes on from OX456996.1 coordinate 25,945,014, forward strand.
AGGGGAGTCAAGGTTGCAGGTCGAGTTTCAAGGGGTACCGCTTCACTGGCAGCCACTGATTTAGAAGTCAACGCTGTCGATGCTTCAGAACGCGACGCACCACCAGCAGCAACTGACAGCGCTCCACGTGACTCTATGGCTCGAGCCTGTGCTCTGGCCGCACCTCCACCGCGTTTTCTCGGAATCACACTATTCTCTACGTGCAAGGTCGCATTAACATCTTTACCAGCAGCGCATGTGCATGCTTTCAGGAAACTTTTCTTGAAATTATCAGACAGGAAAGCGTATAGTATCGGATTCATAGCCGAGTTGCTGTAGCTGAAGCAAGCTGCCACAAGAAAAACAGTGATAGTAATCCGACTAGCACACTCGTTTGGTGGAGAATAGATTAATGCAACCTGAAACGCCCAATATGGTAACCAACACAGTACATACACTGCTATAACGGTCAATACCAGCTTCGTGACCTTTCTATGTGACCGCTTCTTCTCCTTTGATTTATTTTTGGGGCCAACTGTCTTCAGTTTTCGAATAACAAGGCAGTAAAACACAAAGATAAGCGTAAGTGGGGCCGCAAAACCTAGGGCGAAAGAGTACAGTGTAAAAGACGTTTGTCCTTTGGTAAACTCTTGCTCCGGCCAGACGATGTTGCATGATAGACCATTTTCAGTAGGTATCAAAGTAGTATACATGAATATTGGAGTCATGACAAGAGCCGATGCAGACCAAGCGGCTGCTGACACCAAACGTGATACAAATGGCGTCCGAAGTCGTGGTGCAGCTATAGGGTGACACACTGCTATGTATCTATCAGCACTCATAATACACAGGAATATACTGCTAGTGAACTGGTTAATTCCTGTCGATATCATATAAGCCTTGCACATGAAGCGTCCAAACGGCCAAGCGCGAATTGACATTGTAGTGATGAGGAATGGTATTCCGATAAGAAAGCATTCATCTGCAATGGCCAGGTTCACAATATACATGTTGGTAACAGTCTGCATCTTGGAGTAGCGAAGGACTACATAGATAACTAAAGTATTCCCGAGCAAGCCAACCACACAGACTAGAGCGTAGAGAACTTGGGTGACAACATAAACCACGGGCAAGTTGATATTGGGGCAGTTCTCATAAGTTCCGTTGTAAGTACCATTCTCATCGTAAGAGTAGTTGCCGTGGTACATTTCTATGTCTTCAACAAGTTCCATTTTTGCGATTATGTAGATTAAAGGCTCCTCGTAGAAATCATTTACCTGTAAAAAAAAAAAAAACATCAAAGTAAGCCAGAATAGTCAAAAGTGATGTGTTAATACTGTTGCGATAAATAATAAACTAAATTTAAGCTAACATTTTAACAGATACATAACTGATTGTGAACATCAGGTCACAGTAATTAAGATAATAAAAGAGGTCTGTGCACGATTGAAATTAGATCACTGGGGGCGGGGTTACCATAAACAAATGCACTGAAATAATATTACCAGATCTGAATAGAAAACCATAATATTGAAGATATGGAGAAGCTGAACATATGCAATATTAGCAGCGCATCGCGGTTTCACCCGCGTAAGTCCCGAACCCGTGGGAATATCGGGATAAAAAATAGCCTATGCGTTAATCCAGTTTCATCGCAATCGGCTCAGTGGTTTTTGCGTGAAAGAGTAACAAACATTCATTCATCCATCCATCCAAACTTTCACATTTATAATATTAGTTGGATTAGCGGGATTAAGGAATTTGACATCACAATCGTATTTTTTTTCAAATTCAAATTCAAATTCAAAAAATCTTTATTTCATAAAATTGACCATCAATTATTCGAAATCGTCGATTTAATAAATAATTATTAAAATTAAAATTATAGATCAACACACACAGAGTCACCGCAACAATAGTTTGCTTCGTCAAATGTAAAATGATTAAAGAAAACAAAATGGATAACATAATAACACATCTGCCTGTTTCGATCTATAACCGCCCGTTTCCAAATGGTTGAGCCTTGTGAGAAGAAATCGGGCAAACAAACTCACGGCCACTCTTTTAAAAAAGAAAAACCAGACAGTTTCAAAATTTTAATTTTTATTTTTCAACGTTTTTATTTTTTTAATCGTGAGGAGAGAGAATAGTGTTACCAAAGCAAAAGGTATCGTGTATTATGATACGATTTCATAATCATCGGTTTACTAGATTTTGTTGTGACCTAGTATAACAAATAGTGCCACATTAATATTCATAGTCCCCTTGTGTATCAATAACAAAATATATAATTAAGCATTGGTTCCGAAAATATAAAAATAAGATAAAATATTGGATATATAAATTTTATAACGCATTAAAAAAAGCAATAGGAATATCTTGAGAATTTTAGGATTATATGTATGTATGTACTTATATGTTATATTTATATTGTATATGTGTAAGTATATGTATTATTATTATAGTTGTAGTATACATGTAGGTATGTATTTAGTTACTTATGTATGTTCTATATTTTTATGTCAATTATCTTTACGTACACACGACTTTGCCTCTTATTTATCCTAATATCCTCTTTTCACTCCGAAGGTTTGCTGGAAGAGAACTCAAGTATGGGTTAAGCATTACATATTTTACTATAATTTTATATTTTTATTTTATAAGAAATACGTAATACACACATTATATTATTGTTTTTAATGTGCCATCTAAAGCAATACAACATTACATAAATTCAAACACAAATAAAACAAAAAATATAAGAATTAGCTATTTATTGAGGCTCTCTTCCTCCTCTCTCCTAATGAAAACTTTGCTGTGCCCAACAGGGTCCATAGTTAGTTCTATCTTTATATTTAACATCCTATCAATGTAATTATGGAATGCAATAAAGTAATGAGTAATGAGTAAGCTCGTCTTTGTACATACCATTTACCTTATGTATAATTTGTGATCGTTTTTGTGCACAAAAAAGAATAATAATAAGATAGTGTAGTGATTTGTTACTTTACTAACAAGTGTAAAACCCTTTATCAATCAATTTGTTGTCAAGGTAACTGGTATCTGGGTAAAGTAGTAAAATAAACGATATCTTTATTGTATATCAATACAAACGAATAGTTAATTATTATATCAGGTCACTTATAGATATTCTGTAGAGAACTAATCCAAAGGACTATAAAACATCTCTGCTTGCAGCAGTTAGAACAAGGGACAAATTACATATTGTAAATTCGTTTGAACACACAGCGTTTATGTAGCCTAAAATATGATCCATATTGAAATATAACTACGAATCGAGTTTATTGGTCAGACATATTAATGGTAGAAAATTTAATACTCATTCAGAATTCAATACCAAAGGATCTACGAAACGATTTATTACTGTTTTCAGGTCCAATATGATTTAGCCTTGAGGGTCGAGTGATTATTTTCTAAAGCCCCTTTTGCTGCCTTTGCAAAAGCATCCGAATTTAAATAATCTATTGGTATATCATCGAATGGGCTTTTTATGGAATGTCGGTGAAATGCCTATGTCATTCAAAATAAAGCCAAGGTACACAAAGCGTTTGCGTGCTTACGTTTCACTTACATTTTCTGTTAGCAAACAATTATTTCTCGAGCTGATGCTGGACTGGGACACATCTGTAACAAAGAGGAGCTATTGTTAACTTAACTTGCTGAGGATCAAAGATATAACCCATAGTGATCCTATTTAGCTTACAAACTTTTACCCCACAAACATTGTTTGACAAAAGACAAAGCGAATAAATGCTTCAACATTTTATTGTTCAACAAAATACTCGTTTGGCTTGGACACGGTAATAAAATGTTAAGTTTGTCTGTTTTATTAGACCTAAATATGTTTTTTTTTGCGTTTGTGCATGTAATAAACATTTCTTTTACACCAATATGTGCCGTAAAACCAACATTTATTTTTAAAGGTACTTTTATTATCCCAAAAAAAATAAAGCTTGGTGTTGAACTGTACTTTCCGTCGCATTTTTGCGGTGTTTGTAATTAGCTTTTTTTTTATTTGGCTAAATCTAACGTCATCTCAGTATAACTAAACATTTGTTTTAGCACCTTTGTTATTTTAGCTTAAGATTTGACTTAATGTTATACAGATAAATATATAAAAGCGTGTCGGTGCGGGTAGGCCCCGAAAGATGTATACTGCCCAGATCGGTGGTATACTAAAGAGGGGCCAAGTTAAAAGTGCCCGTAAACGGCGAGCGACTACGAAAGGTCTAATGAATATGGTCTTCCATATTTGTTTGGCGCAAGTTGTATGTCACGATCATGGTAAATGGCGCTCTAGCATCTCGGCCTACCCCGGAATAAGGCGTATGTATGTAAAAAAACTGAAAAAGTTTTTGTTTTGGAATGACTAATCAAAACGGGGCCACACGATCATTATATTATACGTAATTGTATAAATATCTACACGGATAGTGGTGACTACAAATACCGAAGTAGCTTTTTTACGTAATCAAAAACCAAAAATCTCGACCGAATAATAAAAAAAAAAAACCATAAATATCTTTGTCATAACAACTAGATAAGCTGTATTTGAGGACAGGAATAGCCTATGTTTTGCTTGAAGCTTACTGCAGGAAAGTCATCAGAATAATCTGACAGTCGCATAACTGAAATGTTTACTCAAGTATGATTAATGCTCAGGAAAAAAATATCTCGGGGCTTGCAACACAGTAGTTGCGGGATATTTATGTTGGAAATTGGTTGCTGATATCGGTATAATTACTCCATAATAATAACTCCCCACATCTCACACATGGCCGTCTGATCCCAAACTAGGCAGGGCCTGTACTATGGTAACGAGACTGCTGATAAACATACTTATATATTTCTAAATACATACTTATTATAGATAAATTACACCCAGACACAGAACAAATGATCGTGCTCATCACACAATTATTTGTCCTGGGTGGGAATCGAACCCACGACCTCTGGCTTAGCAGTCAGGGTCACTAACCACTAGACCAACAGGCCAGTCAGGTATCGGTATTGACGGTGTTTTAAATAATGATTTAACGAACACCCTCACGAATAACCTAGCGCAGCGCAAATCTAAAAGTTTATAGATTGAAGTTTGAAAGAAAATGTATAATTTATGCAATACACCTTTTATGGTATATGAGGTTCTCCACGAAGGCAGTTATCACATTAATTAAAATCACTATGTAGTATCATAAACAGCATATCTTCGAAGCTAGAGGGCTAGGACTTCGGCAATAGCCTGTTCAAGTTACAACTAAGTGACCCTGACCCTTTTTTCCCCCTTCTCGAGCTATTGCTTATTATATTTAATCCGTCTGTATAAGCAACATCCTTTTGCTTCTATTACCTTCCCCTCTTGCTTACCTTTCCCTTTCAATAAACTACAATTTTCCCCATCTTTCATTACAGGGGGGATATCGGGGATATCCCCGAAGGCTTTACATACGTAAAGCTTCATGGAAAGGGTTGCCAACGCGCGAGTTTAAGAGAAGGTGTAAAAAATATCAACAGTCACCGTTAACCGTTAGACTTCATCGTAAATACTATATGTCGTCTATGTCAAAAAAAAACCTTACTAACAGCGGAGCCATAAATATGCTCGTAACTGATATCATAAAAAACTACAACCACTTAACAAATACCTCGGCTAAAGTAATCTGGAGTGGAGTTCTTTAAATAGCCGAGTCTCCTGAGAAGCTGGACGTTTGTTTTGTATTATAACTGTGGACGAATAGGTTTATTATTGACTGTCGCTGTTTTGTTTGTTTGAAAGGTGCAGCATAGAAATCAAAGCAAAACCGTTTTAAGCGTATAATACCCCTTGTTTATGCTTACTCTCTGTATGTAAATAATGGTTCACTAGTGTTGTATCGCGTTATATATGATTACCAAAGCCGGCATAGGTGGCTTTCACGCTGACTGTATAAATCTATGTTATATAAATGTGAATAAAGGTGGCCATTTGAAGGTACGTAACAGTTGATTTATATCGTCATGAAGGATTATCAATGCTTCAGAATTTACGACAATTTTGTCGAAGGTCTGTGAAGTCTGACACTCTGTAGTATACCAAAGTTATTCTTTGGTCTACTATAGTGCCAGACTTCTTTAAAAGAATGACATAGCGGACCCTATCGTTTCTAAAAAGACTATGAAGAGTATTCAAACCGTGTGACATCACTATGTGTCGCTGCCGTTGAAAATATGATTGTAATGCCAGGTGTCGCAGGTTGATTTCCGCTCTGTGCAAATATTTGTATGCAATATTTCAACTTGTAATGGTCTGTTTTTTCATGTGTTTACAAACAAATATTTATCATAGATCATGTTTTAGAATACATTGCACAAGCTTGGTCACCTTCAAATAATTTATACAGAATGTTACATAAACGTGTGGTCATATTTTAAACAGGATGTTACATAAACGTGTAGTCATATTTTAGGAAAGTTTGTGATTTTTAATACAGAAACCTTATTTTCAAACTGACAAATTGAACTTGAAAATTGACAGCTAAAGCTAATATTTCAGAGCGCTGACATGCGCCCATAGTTTCATGCTATGGGTATTTAATAACAATAACTTCACACATCTCACACACGGCCGTCTGATCCCAAACTAGACAGAGCCTGTATTATGGTAACCAGACTGCTAATAAACATACTTATATATTTCGGATTACATATATATGATAGATAAATTACACCCAGACACAGAACATGATCATGCTCATCAATCATCACACAATTATTTGTCCTGGGTGGGAATCGAAACCACGACCTCTGGCTCAGCAGCCAGGTCACTAACCACTAGACCAACAGGTTAGTCAAAAGAATGTTGATAATATGCCCAGATTTTTCTTAAAATGTCTGCATTCAGAAACAAAACCATTAAAATTTACATGTACATGTAACTTCATAATGTGTTGTTAAGAATTGTGCACCTACAGTAGGAAAAGCATTTATCGAAGAAAAAAAAACAAAATTTAATTGTTTTTTTTTTAAATAAACTATTTGTCGGCTATACATAACGCTCCTAAAATTTGACCACACCTTTTTGTAACAGCCTGTATAAGGATTGAACCCATGTGAATATAAATTACTGTATAAAGTAACATCTACTGCTTCAAGAATAGTCTTGAAAATAATGTTGTAACGGTGTTTGTAATGTGTTTTCGAATATTCGTCTGAATCATAAATAAAATATAGTGTGTAATTGAAAAAAAAAATTTTAGTTTCATTTTCTCGTTGTGTAGGCTTCAAATAAATATAAGAACTTTATACGAATTGTAAGAAATTTATTGAACAACTAATAACGAGTTCAGCTACTATTTATATTTACGTACTCCAAAATTAACTTCTGTATTGAATCGACTTGAATACAAAAATTGCTTTTCCAATGTATTTGGAATAACATACGTCTCATAAATTAAAATAACGTACAATTTCTTTATAACTCATCATAGCGTGCATTCCGTGAAAGTTAAATTATAAATCTGATGTTATGAAATAGCTAATATTTTATTTTTTAAAATATCAAAATATTCAAACGATTCCATCAAATTCTGGAGATTTTATAACTTTATTTATTTATCTAATAAGGCATGACAGACAAAAGAAATTGGGGATAAAAACGATCAAAAATCAAACTACTTTTTACGTGCGCGGTACATTGTGAACCATTTAAACATCGATCCGTTAGAGTATATGAGTGTGAATGGCTAGTGCAGTTCACCAGTATTGTGTTGCAATCAAACTCAATCATCATTGTGTGAGATGCATTGAGTTAGAATGCTTTGATATGAATTTTATGGTCGTAATGCCACGAAGTATAGCTTCTTGAAAACTACATAAGTTTTCTCGTACTTTCAAAAAAAAGCTTCATTGGCAGTTACACAGGTCTTAGTGTAAAATAAGTGCTGAACACATGCCTCCTCAGAACGCCTCTGGACCAAAGCTGCATATCTCTTCAAAAGCTCCTCATCGCTCGAAAGCTTGCGTCCCTTTAGTTGTTTGGATGGTGTCCCAGCAATTTGATTCCAGCTTGATGCACATAGTCCATAGTTTTGCCGGCTCGATGTGCAGGGGCGTTATCTTGATGCAAAAGCCTAAGCCCAAGATTTATCGAGTCCGGAGTTTGGTCGTTCATTTTTTAACGCAAGGCATTTTCTAATACTTGATACATGACATTATGCTTCTCCTCTTTGATAACTTGCGTTGTGAACACGATAGTAGTGATCTTCTATCATATATACAGTACTGTACCCCAAAATGTCGCACCACACACACCCTAGGTGGTTTAATATACCTGCTCACCGCAGTAGTTACGGTAAAAATGCTGTTATGACAAGACTACTTCGCATCTATACCGGAAACTTTGAATGAATAGATATATTTCAATTATCTAAGGTGTCTCGGATACAAATCGTGAATATACTCACTCGTAAATAGATAAAATACAATTATAATAATAATAATTCTTTATTGACAGTAATTGTGTTATAATAATGTCAGGATTCTCTGACTCCTGCACTAGTAAATACTGTGTTGCAGGAGCCATTATGTTTTGTTTTGTTCGTTTAGTTTATTTTAATTTGATTTAATTTAGCTTAATATAATTTAATGGAATTTAATTTCATTAAATTAATTTGATTTGATATGATTTAATTTAATTTGATTTAATATGATTTGTTTTGTTTAATTCATTTAATATGAATTAGTTTAATTTAGTTGATGTAATTTAATTTGAATGGCATTGATTTTATTTCATTTAGATTAGTTGAATTATTTTTAATTTATTCAATTCGATTTGATTCAATTTAATTTAATGTTATATGTATATTTATTTTATTTTTATTATTATTACTGCAATGTTATAAGACTCTTTATTTTCTAGTTTTAAATGGCGAATGTCGTCAAACTCTGTAATTGGCTTATGAATTTAATTTAATGTAAATTATTTATGTATAATGTAAAAGAGCTGTTGAGTTGATTATCAATAAATAAACATTCCTCTATTCACCATGTAGCAGTAACAGTCTTACCTTTAGTAAGCACAACCGTAGGCAATATTCCTCTCTTAGTGAAAAATACATCTTTATGGATCGGGACATTTTCATAGACGTCGGCGGTGTTTCATCTTCAAACACTGACATTTTACTCTGGGATTTAGTAGGAAAGTCGAGATAATACAGCCAGGTTTGATCACATGTAACAATCAAGTTCACGTAGTTACACCGGCCGCCTTCAAAATTTTTTAATATATGTATCACGAGAACAAGTCACACGCTGCTCCTTCAGAGGGAACAAAGATTTTGTACTTTCAAATGATTGTGGTGAATCCGATGAACATTTGGTGCTCCTAACTTTTTCCTTGTCCTCTTCTTCTCTTTTCCTCGATCTGTCGATGTGTCACACGTCGGAATTCCTTCAATAATTTTCATACATTATCAATGTTCTTATCGGTAGTTACTTCTATCAGCCTGCCGGACCTTGCATCATTCTCCATAATAGAATTGCCGGGATCGAATTGAATATACCACCCTTTTATGCTCCTTAGAGATAGACAAGTTTCCCTCAGTGCACTGCTAATTTCTTTGAAACGTTTTTACTCAGTTAAGCCACGCTTAAAGTTATACAAAATTATTACATGAATATCATAGTGAGAAAAGCCTGCCATTTTCATTTATAAAATTTATTTAAAAATGGAAACAAATGATTCCTTGCCACCAATTTTTTTTTTATAATTCTCAATGTTTATGGATACAACTTCAAATCACAAGATGATATATGTATAAGACGAATGTGTTAATATGATATCTAGTTTGCATACGACCAGAGTGATAACTCACAGAAAACCGGCCTCAAAGCAACGCTTCGTTGTGTTTTGATGAGTGAGTGAGGTTACCAGAGATCCCAACAAAGTATGATGTATTTCAAATTCGGGTATCTCGGAATCGGCTCTAAAGATTTTGATGAAATTTGTAAACAGATACTGTTTTGCATTTAAAGTCCAAATAGTTGAAAAAAAATTATTTCCAAAAAGTTTCTGAGCGAAGCTCGGTTTCCCGGGTACTTTCTTTTTACATTGCCAAATTTACCAATTATGGACAGGACAACCGGTCAACGGTTCGAAATTTTTAAAACATCATTATAATAACAAAAATCTCAAACTGGGTCACTGTAAAATAATTGGCGTGAAACCAAAACTTTTTGACAATGTCGACAAAATTTGAAAAGACTTTTTGACGCGGAATAAAGCTTATTGTGTTTTGAAGGCTTTGTGTATGAAAATAATTTATCCCTAATATTTTTTGCTTTGAAGTTATGTCAATATGTCTGCGTTTTTCCATCAGATTGACAGAACACAGAGGCAGCATAAAATACCTTATCAAAAGATCGTTGATTCTTTTTAGGATACAGGAAACATCAAGTCAGAAGGAGCCTTGCCTCTCGTTTTATCAAATCAAATAAAACTAGAGAGGTTCAGTTACTTCTGGTACTACTGGTAAAACTAACAAGTTTGAAAATCGTAATAATAAATGTGAACTGAGTGATTATAAATATATTGAACACGTATGTGGTGAGGTCTTAAGCATTCGTCTGTTACCTAGGGTCCTGATTTCGCGCTCACTGTTAGTATTGGTGCTAGCTCAGTGCTAATTTGGAAGCACAAATATGTCCATTTGATTTGGTCTGGTTATTTATATATGGTATATAATATGAATGTATTTACAAAATAAATCTAAATATCTTATCCGTGTTGTAGATCCCATAATACAACCTATAATTTGGGTATGTTGCATCATAGTAATATGCACCAGAATATTTTAGTTTTTATTTTAGGCTCTTAGTGTTAATCTAATAAAGAAAAAAATATAATATTTAAAATGACTTTGATTATTTTTTTTTCTTTACTGTTATATAAGAAGGTAAAAAAACAAAACCTCTTATATCTTTATTAGTTGTCCGAAAATAATAATGATAATTATTATTTTATTTCTTAACAAACTTAGTACATGTTACAGAAAATAGTTTAACAAATTCAAATTCAACATCTTTATTACATAAGGTTGAAAAAGCTTAACGATTATTTGAAATCGTTTTAAAAAAATATATTAACAGTTATAGATCAACACTACTAGCTAGTAGCTACCCAGCCACGTGTTGCTGTGGCTAGTTAACTCGCAATAAAAAAAAAAACCATCGTCTCTCAAATTGGACCAAACCGCACACACTGTGCAAAATGTCATTAGAATTGGTGCATTATTTTAGGAGTTTCTGGCGAACAAACAACGTGACACGATTTTTTATATATATAGATTACCTATTATAATATAATAAGTGAATAGGTAATCAGTACGTGTGTGAAATGTTTATGAGCGTGTGTGGACTGGTAGGTGATTTATGAGGAGTTTGTGTGATGTGTGTAGTACGTGTGAGGGTTCGTGTATAGTGTGAGTTAATCGAGTGGTCTACACAGTAAATAATGATAACTCTATAAATTGGTTATCATAAATCGGTAAACAGCAATGTGATTGAGTATATTGATTTATGTCGAATTCGAGGTACAAAAATAGAAGTATCATTGTGTCCTATTTTATTGCGTGGGTATTAGGTGGGATCAAAGTCATTTTTCTATATGAACCTTGAGCAGCATGTTATTTCGTTTGATTACTACAAACACTGAGTGTCAATAATTTTTTTTGCTTTCAAAATCATTTATTTCAATTAAACCATTATGGTTATTTTTGAATTGTCAGGAGTAGTAGTCAGTCAGACTAAGTCAGTCGTGAAGCTAGTTGCCTGTTCCAATTCGTAGATCCAGTGGAGTTCAATTCGCACACTAGTCAACTTTTTTTTAAATATATATGCTGTACAATACTACAAAGAGCACAAAAAGAAGTACAGTCTACCTCAAATCGATCTCAGTACAATGAAACCAAAAGAAAATGCCAATTATCGCTCGCATGTGGGTCACAATTATCTGCAATCATTTAAAATGTGTTAAATAACCAAATTACGTCCTAGAATTCTGTTGTATATTAAGATTCGGTATTATATCGATTAATTGGTAGATGCTTGCTGAAATCGGTTAAACTGAGCATATCAGTAGTTTGACATCGGCTTTTGTTACTTCGCTTGCTTTTATGGTTTAATCATTGCAGAGAATCGTTTGGACTAATCTGTTGTAGCTTTAACGAATACTCATTCCTCTACAGAGTGTGCTCCAATTGTCGTTGTTTTCTTTTACTCACCAAAAGGCTTCATCAGCGTTAGGAAGTGCTCTTTGTGACTGTTACTGTGCGCTTTTTACTTTCTCACGACGATGGCTTTGCGTCTTTATTCTTTGTGAGTTTATATATTCTTTGTTTCTAAATATACGCTTCTTTTTTGTACACTTTCAGTTCACACTTTGATATTGTGTTGTTCACTATCTTACACCAGAAACGTAAACATGCGACAGATTATTTTGTACTTAAACATGTTCAAACATTTCAAACAAACGATATTTTTTGTCAAAAAAACATTATACATTGACGTTTTTTATAAAGACTTCTTCAATTTTATTCTCAAAGATACTTACAAATGTTTCTTATTTTATTAGATACTTTCATAATTATCAAACCACAACACGATTATATCCGTATCACGGTGAAATACGAACATATACATGTAACAACACATTCTGTTGACTGTAGGGAAGCGTACCGTAAAAATATACATATGGTGTGCATATGCTATAGAAAAAGAATTTGATCTAAATAACTTGTACGGTAACTTCGCTGTTAAGAATGTAACTATCTTTAGACTTAAGTTAATTTGCAGTTAATTTTGGTTCTAAAATTATATTATGCCTTTAGTAATTGGAATGTTAAAAAGTTTTGTACACCATTCTAACTGTCGTGACACTTTGCTATCTTCATCCGATTATAATCAAATTACTTAATGGTACGTTTAATGATATGGCATGATAGATTGAGCGACCTAATACAGTTATTTGTATAGGTATTCGTTTCAACCTACGTCTGACCTCGTCCATGTCTGGCCGAACACTGTGTTGCTCCCCTAGGACGTGTTCTATATTCGAAAATTATTGCGTATGCGTACGCTCATAGTTAATTATGTTATGTGATCTTTACTCGTTCGCGTAAATAACGAAAACCAGCCTGCAATAGATATAAACTAGATTACAAATTCTTCACTTACACAAGGGCAAGAGTTTTAGTTTCTAGTCAACCATCGATAAATAAAAATCTATTTTACTTCCATCATCAACGGATACAAAACTCGAACTGAACTACAACAATGCAATACTCGCAACATATAGTGTGGCGAGCATGGCGCTTCTTTGGGGTAGAGTAGGGTAATTGTATTTCCTTATATGGCTAACAATTACAACAGTCAGACGAGGAACTATATGTTGATAGACTTGACTTTCATGTCTTCTTTTCTGGGTAGAAAAGTGCCAAATATCAATTAGGATATTTTACTGGTGTCAGCTTGAATTGACTTTGATAATAGCATTGCCAGATTAACTGTTTCTGATTGCAAGACATTCATATTTTTTAACCTTTATAGACTAAAGCAATCGCTCATAAACCTCGTTGCTTTTGGAAAATAAACGAATGGCACAAAATGTTCGCATACTGAGTCAAATAACAATAAAACCTGAACAATACTGTCAGTTTAACGCTATTCGTAAAGTCCTATATTAAAATAATCACTTCCAGATACAAGTGTTTACGAGACTATGACAGACAAGGTACGCGTTTGTTGCCGATTCAATATTTTGTTTTTATATTAATAAAGTTTATAACTGGAAATAAATTACGTGTTGCAGAACGATATGTATATAATAGTCATACTTTCGGGTCGTATCGTACAACCCCTGAATAAGGTGAAATGCCGATCATTTAAGAAAAAGTTGTTGTCAAATTTATAGTAGGTAATTATACCCTAACGAGAATTTCCTATCGTCTGAACAAGATAATTAAAAGTATTATAAAAATAAAATAAATAAGTCTATAAATTAAGGAATCCTAGATTAAATTTATTTAAAGGTTACACGGCAGAAAACTTGACCTTGCGACAAGAAAAATTGCTGACAGACGATTACAGCTATGCTTAATCTTGTCTTTATACATTTGGTCCTTACGAAGTTCATATGAAATTAATAGGAAGTTCAATGTCACCTTAAACAACACATGAACATTAATTGAACACCTGTGCGGCTTTTTAGTCGTACCTGAGTATAAAAAAGAAATTGACTTGATGAAACCTTTTCCAGACAATATGTAAATATTATTACCCTCTATACGCTTTGAAATTTATTTATTGGTTATCGAAAAAGCACTAAAATAGAATTTATGTTATAGACACGAAGAGTACGTAGCAAATCACAACGGCGAAGAATATATGCCGTCACGTCACGCGTCGGGGACTTGAGTGATAAATTCAAATTTGCTCGATTTTAAAACATATTCGATCGACTTTATTCAAATTATTCCAAGGTGTATTGAATGGCAATTTGAATTTATATTCAATTGAATAAACAATAACAAATCATTGTCATTGCTAGAACTGTTTGCATTGATATCAACAAGACAATACCTACATGCATATTATTTTATCATTTTCGTTAGATACTATTAACGAAGTTCTTATATACCACGTTACATAACTAACAACATTAGACGCATATGTCTATTTAATCGTCCCAGGTCATGCTTATACGGATAAGCACTAGCGTTTGGAAGTCAGAGAGCATTTAACGATGTCATTACATCATAAAATATTGCTTGACAAGAAACTAAAATGAAAGTGAGGGTAAAAACAGTGTTTAAATTAATCAATAATTTTAAACACTAAAATTGTTTGTTACAATCAATTTTTAATGACCATAATCACGGGATTCGTAGGTGTTTCAAATATTTACATTTACGATATTATGACTATGATGTTTTTAGACTGTATCAAGTATGGTACCTACTTTACATACACGTTTGCTAAAATTAAATATGAGGCTAGCGTCCATATTTTAATTCTAGCCTGGATCACCGACATTTTTGTACTAACGACGGCCTATAGCAGTATTGAATAGTATTTGACGACTTCTCTAAATTAAAGCAATCATGATGCGATCACTTGTGTTCTATAGTAGATATGTAATTTTTATCAGAGTCTCATACGAACAACCACTCACCAAAAAATTATTTATTTTTCCAATTATCCTCTATAATTACCTAAAATAAGCCTTGAATGGAATACGTGCCCTCAGCTCAGCAGGCATCGGAAAGAAAAATACAGACTAGAATTTAGCTCGCGGTGAGCACTTTCTTTCTTTAATTTATTTAGATGTGCAGAATACAATCGTAAACTAAACATTAATACTAAATACATTGTTTTGATTTGAAGAAAGAGACAAGAAACAATAGTTAACGCTAACATTAAGAAGTAAAATGAAAGCAACACCTACCTAATAATTAATGATTAAACGAACTTACCTGTACGTGAAGTTCTATCATAATTATACGAAGTGCTTCGTTCGAAGAGATGAGTAACTGTAATTAATGTTTTATTAGTTATCTATGTATACTTGTAGTAGTTAGTAGTAGGCCCAGTTGTCATCACTCCACTGTGTTTGAGAGAGGGTAGTTGAAAATTTTCTTGCCGTTCTTTAGCAAGCCACCTACCGTGCTCCGTCCTTCATTTAGTTTAGAGCTTTCAGTAAATCCGTCATTTTGGTATTTCCGAGATTGGGATGCGTTGTCTGTACGATTATCGCTAGGGGCTGGGTGGGCATATATTACTCATCTCTTCGAACGAAGCACTTCGTATAATTATGATAGAACTTCACGTACAGGTAAGTTCGTTTAATCATTAATTATACTCGTGCTTCGTTCTCGAGATGAGTAACTGTAATTAATGTTTTATTAGTTATCTATGTATACTTGTAGACTTTGAGAGTAGGATTCGAGGAAATATCAATAAAAACAATAAAATTTATTTGTTTAGTTTGACTAATTAATTTATTTGTTAATCATGAAATTACATGCCACAGAACATGTAAGTGATTCTTTATATAAGTATATATATATATATATATATATATATATATATATATTAAATTTTTCACAATTATTATTGTTATTTGAATCTTAATCAAAATCCTTAAAAATAAATACATATTAGTATTCATCTTAGGTTAGGCATTTGTTTGTCGTGATGATGACATATAGGTAATTAATATTGATTTAGTGGTCTAAAATCAATCTGGCAAGTGAGGCACCTTGATTAGTAACGACTGTCCTATCATAAAACCTGGCGAATGTGGAAGATGTACCGCTCCAACCTGCGGTTTTGCGGATCACGTCAACGCTGAGACCTAGATGACGCGCGCGGGATGTACTAGCGTGCCGTGTGCTGTGTGCGCTGAATATTGACACATCTATTCCGCATTCTTCTAGTGTAGATTTTATCCACCGACTTATTGATTGTGGACTGACCATTGCATGAGGCTTTCTATGACTTATAAAGAGGTAATTAAAGTTACCTCTTAGTGACCTTGTTGTTTCTAGGTAAGCTAGTAAGGTTCTTGCAGGGCAGATTTCCGGTTTTTGGTTAAAAAATGGTAAATATAAGGTTGGTTGATTATTACCGGCCCGAGAGGTCTTAATGAGATCTGGTATTTTAATAATAATCTGTGAATCTGATATTATTAGATTTTGTATGCATATTTTGGACAATGTTTGTACCCTATGAGCTGTTGTAAGTGCCAGCAGCGTTGCGCATTTTTTAGACAATTGTCCCAAAGAGAGTTCCTCGTTTGGATACCACTTAGAGAGTTCTCCTAGAACGACAGACGTATCCCAGGTGACGTCGTATTTGGGGCCAGGAGGTTTTAGCCGGAATACTCCTTTGAAAAACCTTTTCACTCTATCGTCGTGTGATAAATTGGAACCAATTAACATTGATAACGCTGACCTATAAGTGTTTAGGGTTCCATATTGGCACCCTAAATTAAATAATTGTGTGAAAAAAGACAATATTGAGGGAATAGTTTCTTCGAAAAAGTTGAGGTTATTCTCTCTAGCGTAGTTAAACCAACGCTTGAGGCAAACATCATATTGATTCATCGAATTGGGAGACAACGATGCGAGCATAATGTCTATGGAATCTAAGGGGACGTCTCGCCGCAGTAGTGCCGTCCGCAGAGCACCCCGGCAGCCAGGGTAAGATTCGACTGGATGTTGCCGCGGCTGGAATGAGAAACGAGGACGTTTTTACCGGGACTAAATGTTATAATATCGCTAATAAGTAACCCTAAGAAAACTGGAAACCAAGGTTGTGTTTCCCATAGAGGAACAACAACAATGCCCGTTGCTTTGTCAAGTATAATTTTCCTAAGAGTTTTTAGAACTACTGATATAGGCGGGAAAGAATAGAAGAAAAAACCTGACCAAACAAGAGTAAATGCATTTATTGCAAAAGCATCCGGATCTCTATGCCATGAAACGTATTTAGTGCATTTTTTATTTATTCGGCTAGCGAAAAGGTCGATCTCCGGTTGGCCAAACGCAGTAGTTAGTTTGTTAAAAGCGGAATCTGCCAGCTCCCACTCTATATCCGGATGGTTTCGTCTAGACTCACCATCTGCCGTATTGTCCGCAGAACGAACGTAGGACGCATAAATGAAGATTTTCTTTGTTTCACACCATTGCCAGATACTTCTTGTAACCTCTGTAAGGTGTGGGAACTGTACACCACCCATTCTGTTTATATATGACACTGCTGTTGTATTGTCGATTCTAAGAAGTATCTGGCAATTTGAGTAATTTTTAGCAAAAATCTTGAGTGCAATAAAACCTGCTAGCAATTCTAGATAGTTAATATGTTTTTTGCTCTCCTCATTGGACCACCGACCACTAGCTGTTTCATTGTGACATACTGCGCCCCACCCCGTCGTTGAGGCGTCAGAGAATATTTCGATGGTAAATCTGTCTTCTAGAATTCTGTGAACTGAACCTTCTATTGCATTAACCCACCACCGTAAATCATTTTGTACATAACTCGGAATGTTCATTAATGATTCATAGTCATTGTTTTGAGCTAGGTTTAAATATTTAGATCTTTCTAAATTTTTGGTATACAGCCACCCATACTCAATGGCAGGACAAGCTGAGATTAGAAGTCCAATGAGTTGAGCAAACTGTCTAATTGTGCATAATGTTTTGTTTATAAATTTTAATAGTTCTTCTTTAATGCGTTTTCTTTTTTCGTCTGGCAGTGAAACTTGAAATCTGCGAGAGTCGAGAACATAACCAAGGTATTTGCACCTATTTGATGGCCTAAGTGTACTTTTTTCCTCGTTAATTATAAAACCCAGGGAGCATAATAATTTTTTAGTTACAAATACATTTTCAGCACATTCTCGATAAGAGTTTCCTATCAGATTCAGGTCATCTAAGTAAATTGTAGACATATACCCACCAGATCTTAGAAGTTTTACAATGGGTTTTGTAATTTTAGTGAATACGTATGGAGCCGTACTCAAACCAAACGGTAAGACGTTATATTCGTATAGTTTGTTGTCCCATTCAAATCTAAGGTACTTTCTACTATCCGGATGAATTTTAATAAAGTGATAAGAGTCTTTAATATCTATTGTTGCCATGTAACAATTGTGAGACATGAGTTTCAAAGTTGTACGAAAGTCTTCTATTTTAAAGTGTGAAGTCTTTATAAATTTGTTAAGTTGTTTGAGATTGAGTATTAACCTCATTTTACCGTTTGGTTTGGGACGTAAGAATATACTGGAAATAAACTCATTTTGGCAGGGTTTACACAATGATATTGCCCCGTAAGACTCAAGCTTAGCGATCGATTCATTTATTAGCAATTTTTCGAAGTCTAAGTACTTATGAGTGGGAGCTGGACATGTTTGCCTTACAGGTTTAAAAAATGTTATCTTATAACCCGGGTTGATCCACGAAAGTAATGTGCGATCCCCAGTGATCATGGACCACGCCTCATAAAAATATGCTAGCTGACCGGCATATTTTACCTGATCTAGTACCTCCTGCGCGTGGACCTCGGCGGCGGCGGCGGCGGTCTGCGCAACGACTGAGTGCGCATGCCGCGCGGCTCCGAGGTTGGGGGATGCGCTGGCTGTGCGGGCGTCGTCGGTGTTGCAGGCGTGTTCCGTTTGCCCAGTGTCGCTGGTTGCCTGCGGCCCGCGACAGGGGGTCTCCAGTTTTTTGTCGGCGCAGGTTTAAAGTGATTTTTCAGGTCGGTGCCAGATTTCGATACAGCCTTAGCCGTTTTCAAGGAGTCTGTTAGGTTTTCTCCAAATAAGGACTTATCGATTTTAGTATTAAGCAACGGGTCTTTCATGTCCTTTTTCAGCGAAGAGACAGCGAGAGTCCTTCGCGACACCGAATCGTTGTATTGTGCGTCGCATAAGAGGCGAGCTGTATCCATGAGACGTTTAATTTGTGTATTGTCCTTGTCTTTGGCCTCCAGTGCATGAGACAGTGCCTCTCCTAAGCAGGAAATAGCTGCAGCCAATCTTTTTTGGCGATATTCAATTAGCTTATCACGTTTTAATACGGTTTCATTAATAGCGGCTTTCAATTCAGCATTTAAAGCAGGAGCTCCGATCATCTTACAGTTTCCTGGTAAAAGGTACTTTTCACAGAGTTCCTTGCGGGTCTCTTTGTTTAAACCGTTGGTGGCTATATGATTAAACCGAGCAGCTAACTCCGGCCGAATATCCTTTCCATATTCTTCTGTAACCGTCGGGTCGTCACCTAGAATTTCTAGGATGTCTTTATCGAGCCCTGGCTCTTCTACAGGCAGTGGGCTCATTCCGCAAGAGGGTGGCCTCTGGCACTGGCAGAAGAGGCAGTGCTTGCGGCGGTGGCAATAGTGTCGGGGGAGACAACATCTGAGACAACAGCTTTTCAGTTTGTGGCTGGTCCTCTTGTGTATTAAGAACCGAATCAATGTCCGAATTATCTAACGGAGGACTCCGAGATTCCCCGTCTGAAAAAAGCCGTGAGACTATTTCAGGAATAGATAAGATTAAGTGTGTTAAAAACACGTAGATATGAACTTAAATGTGAACGCTCGGATAGTCCCTCGGGCGTCCTTGTGCGTTCATTTTCGTTCACGGTATAAGTTTACGCTCGGATAGCCCCACAGGCGTCCTTGTGCGTTACCAGCAAATCGAGGAAGTCCTCGAAAAAATAGGTAAGTATGTACAACAACGATTTGACAATATGATGCATGAGAGTGCGGGTTATGCGCGGATAGTCCCTCAGACGTCCTTGTGCATACCCTTTACCCACACATGTAAATAGCACCTTAACATTACTAGGTAGGTACTTACCACTATGGTTATTCAGGGACTGCGATGAGCATTCCGACGATGAAGAAATAATCCGTTTACGGCGACTTTTACACTCTTTTAACATTTTTTCAATTTTTCGTAACTTTCTCGCGACATTATGGTCTTCGTTGTGCTTTCTTTTAGGCATTCCGAAGATTAGAATTTTAACGTAAGTGAGAACCGAGAAGCGCGCGTGCGGAGTGATTGACACTGAGAATACGAATGAAGGACGGAGCACGGTAGGTGGCTTGCTAAAGAACGGCAAGAAAATTTTCAACTACCCTCTCTCAAACACAGTGGAGTGATGACAACTGGGCCTACTACTAACTACTACAAGTATACATAGATAACTAATAAAACATTAATTACAGTTACTCATCTCGAGAACGAAGCACGAGTATAATACAAACATCAGTTTTATATGACTCGAGTACTCCCACAGGGATGAGAAGCATCCAAATCCAGACTGCTACGGAGAATGACTGACATATCTGACATGCCTGTGAAAATACTAATAAATTCATCTGTTAAATCAATCAACAATACCAATAAATTGTGATAAAAAATGACGGCCCGTCCTTGTCATTAAATCATAATAGGAAATCAGAAATATGGAAATAGATTTGAGAAATCAAGGTGCATCAATATTTTAGTGTATAATTTTATAGAAATAAATTAATAAGAAATTTATCCATCGCTTCTAATTTCTGGACTTTAAATTTGCAGAGTCTAACGATATATTATTTGAGGCAAAAATTATTTCTCCCATGCTTTGACAGACTTTTCTCTGATAAATTACAATTGGCCGTCACGCGTAGGCTCTTGTAGAATTTATAATGCAATCATATGTCGCGAATTTTGTTTCCATTTCTTTACGAGGTGAGTGGCAAATTGAAAATTCTGAATAGTACTTTGTTTTAAGATTTTGCATAATGTATAGATAGATGACTGTTTTTAGAGAATCGTTGAAAGTCAAGTAGAAATATTGATTTCGAAGTTAGGATTGAGTGTTTTGATTTGATATAGATAAACTTGACAACGAGGAATCAGGACTTAGCATTGTAATGATTCGCTTTAAACTATTAAATTATGGAAAATAGCTCATGGACCGAAGTATAAATATTCTCACATATCTATATCTAGGTTTAATTTTTGTCCATGTATGTATCATTACATAATATAAAATTAGCCCCCCGCCGCATGTGTCTGTTTTTCTGTCAGTCTTGATGTGATAAACTTCAAAAATACCCATGGATTTTCATACTATTTTCACCAAAGGATAGAGTGATTCATGAAAAAGGTTTAGTTGTATAATTTACTAGGATTTGGTATATATAATCTGAAATATGATGACGATTGTTGATGACGATTGTTGAATGACGGAAAAAATCGTACCGACTGATAGTGATGTAGTACGAAAATAATGTATTATCGGGTTTTAAGAGGAATCTCTTAAAAACATATAATAAAAGCTAATCAAAATTATGTCTATCTTCTAAGCTAACATACAATAACAAAAAAAATTTGACACATAATATCCTCTGCTACCCGTACGAAGCCGGAGCAGGTTGTTAGTATATATCATAAATAGAAACACCAATACAAACAGATATTATGCATGCATATAATATTCGTATCTAAAACAAGACCTCCGTCATTGTAGTCAAACGCTGTACCGCGTCGCCGCTACAAACATAGGTCTTCATTAATACGTGTCTTTTTCTAAAGCTTTACCACTCAAATATTCTGAGCTGCATATAAACAAAGACATAGAATTTATAACTAGACTGAATTCATAAGTGCATGTACGTATATCAAAGCTTAAACGAGATTGATGTAGGTGTCAATGTTGAATATATTGCGTGGCAGCCCTACTTTGTCTAGATACAAATCGTAAGTCTAGCCATATTATGTAGAGGGTATTTATTGTTCATGAATTTTTAAATTTCATTGGTTTCAGTTTTTACCTTAAATTGATTTAGATTATAGATTTAGAGCCGTTGGTGGGGGCTAGTCATTTCCGAACTGCTATTACTTACATATAGCTGTAGTAGTAGTTAATAGTTTAGAACAATACGTTACATTGCCTCACATTTAACCTTCGCAAATTATAAGCAATATAACCAGAGATTTGTAAAAAACATGTTAAAAAAGAGTGTCCTTGGAGTTTCTTGCCTGTTCTTCTCCACTGGATCTACGAATTGGAACAGGCAACTAGCTTCACGACTGACTTGGTCTGACTGACTACTACTCCTGACAATTCAAAAATACCCATAATGGTTTAATTGAAATAAATGATTTTGATTTTGATTGATTTTATTTTATGGAGTTTGTGGAGGAACGAGTGTCATGTTCCTCCAACACAAAGGGAGGATCCTCCGACCAGGCGAGGTGATCATGCCTGGCGGGCCGCGGCCCAACGGTTGATGTTGGGAAGTTGTATATATACTAATCGGCGCGAGAACTCTCATAGCGCGATGCAGGATTAGTAGGTTTGTAGATGTTTCTTGTTGCTGTATGTGGAAGTCGCCACATCACTCCCCTCCAAGACCGGAGGTCGATATCTTGATGAGTCAGCTGTCTATGCTCTATTTAGGAGCGTGCCAGGGCCAGTAGTGAGTTGTTCCGGTGAGTCGGAACTGAGTGCCGCAAGTTCCAGTGAGTCGGAACTGTATTCCGCTAGTTCCAGTGAGTCGGAACTGAATGCCGCTAGTCCCAGTGAGTAGGGGCTGAAGTCCGCTGGTCCCAGTGAGTCGGGGCCGCGTGCGGTGCTGCGTGCGGTGCTGCGGTGAAGTCCCCAGTGAGTCGGGGCGGTTGCTGCGTAGTGGCTGGCTGCTGCGTAGACGGGAGAGAGATGCTCTTCTTACGTGGACCGTAGGGGCAGTGTGCTGTGCCTAGACGCTGATGAGGCCGTAGGGGTAACCAGGCTGGAGCGGTCGCTGCAGGCGTGTGGTATCACTGTTGAGGCCGAGGATGCTGGCTGGCTGAGACTTGATTACCGCTCATTGCTGTAGGAGTGTATACGATGGTGGCGATGATGATGCTGAAAATCTGCTTCGTGAAGGCTGCTTCCAATCACGTCGGGGTCACCACTGTGGAGGAACGAGTGTCATGTTCCTCCAACACAAAGGGAGGATCCTCCGACCAGGCGAGGTGATCATGCCTGGCGGACCGCGGCCCAACGGTTGATGTTGGGAAGTTGTATATATACTAATCGGCGCGAGAACTCTCATAGCGCGATGCAGGATTAGTAGGTTTGTAGATGTTTCTTGTTGCTGTATGTGGAAGTCGCCACAAGTTCGTAGATAAACTAGAACGGTTGCAGAACCTATTTATCCGCTTCATATTTGGTTTAAGGAAATATGATCATGTCTCCGATTTCCGCAAACACCTTAAGTGGTTACCTATTCGGCGGCGTCAAGATGTCCATATTCTTTAATTACTGCTTGCTAAAGCTTGTCGCACTTCATCTTCTCTTCTCCTTCGAACGCCTTCTCATAGTTCAGCTCTCTATGACAACTCTTTTACCGTTTCTGCGGTACGATTGTGGAATTCCCTTCCCCATTCAATACGCGACAGCCCTTCTTTAAACATTTTTAAGAGAAGAATCAAGAATTATTTTCTTTCTCAGCAATAATCAGACTGATATTAGGTTATATGTAAGTATGTATGTACATGTTATATTTATATTGTACATGTGTAAGTATATGTATTAATATTATAGTTATAGTATATAATATGTAGGTTTACCTCTGTATTTAGTCACTTATGTAATATGTTCTATATTTGTATTCTAATTATCTTTTACGTACACACGACTTTGCCTCTTATTTTCTTAATATCCTCTTTTCACTCCGAAGGTTTGCTGGTAGAGAACTCAAGTATGGGTTAAGCTCGCCTTTGTACATGCCATTATCCTTATGTATATTGTGTGATTGTGTTTTGTGTACAATAAAGAATAATAATAATAACTTTTATAATTTTAAGTTCTTACCGATAAAACTTACCATGTTTTTATTATTACGATATGTTTTCCAGAAGATACGTAATACCGTAAGTATTGTCTACCAGTCAACCTTCTGATGATACAGAGACGTCTCTACATTTATAAAGTATTATTCAGATGATTCTGCCAATATGATAGTTTGTTATAGGTTATAGGATTCACTTTGGTGAGTGTGCGAAAGCTCTCTTCGAATTAATTGAACCCTCACCATTTTTTCACCGGACTAATAGACGCAGACAAAGGTTCCATCCTTTCGTTGTTGAAACGCCGAAAAGTCGAACTAAATGCTTTGACAGCTCTTTTTGGTCCGAGTCGCCAAGGTCTGGAATGAGGTGCTAGCGTCTATTTTTCCAGAAAATTACAATCCTGAAACTTTCAAGAGTAGAGTGAATAGGTTTCTCTTCTTCGTCTTCATCATCACTTTCCATTAGGTGAGTTTGAAGACAACGCCTACTCCTTTATTGCGTCAAAAAAAAGTCTGTGTAAAGCTGTCGCACTTTAACTTTGAAACTTTGTCGGTTAGTGGACATTCTGATTGCTAGTAGGAGAACATTCCAGAGGTTTGTTCTGTTCTACCTTTTTCCAAATCGTTATTTTTTAATATAGTCATTCGTTTTTTTTCATGTTAGGTGTAGGTTGATGGATGTGCGAGGATATTTCTATGATTATGATAAATAAGTTCATTGTTTTATGGTTTTGACGGAGTGTATTAACTTGTCGTGTCAGTGTTTTATTGTAATACCGTTTGTTAGTATTAAATAAAATAAAATAAATTTGATATCCATATTGAATAGCATTATAAATGATATACCTAAGAGATGTGTAAATCTGAAAGTACGTCTGTAAGAGAATGTCTTTGTTCTATTGGCTAGTGTTGGATATATACTGACCTAGTAATGCGAGGCTTCAAACGAATCATAACGAGGAAATCTGTAACAAAAAATTATTGTCTTAGAAACTAGTGAATATTTAATATTAATCTGTCTTTATAAGTTAAGTAGACTTTCTTAGATGAGAAGGAATAAATGCTGTAAAGAGCAAATCATATATTAACACCGTCCACACTCGCTTCTTTCTTTTCAGTAACGACTTTGATATTGATAATGTTTTGTATAACATATATATATATAGCCTATCCTGATCACCATAGGGTTCCGGTTATCATCTTGATACGATATAGGGTGTCATAGGACGAAAATAGTCTTCATTACCACCAAGATATTCAAAGCCCGAAAAGTCCAACCACTACACTATCTACGTGACGTCACTCTTTGCACACAAGCATTTAATTTAATTGGAGGGGTTAATAAAAATATCAATGTGTCACTTGACTAATATTATATTACTTAATATTAGATAAGAAGCGAATAGTATACCTGACAGCCAGCAGTCAATATTACGGCGCAAGGAAGAGTCCCTGTTCTACAATGTTGACTATTTTTAAATATACTCAGAGGCAAGAAGACAAATAAAGATTTGGCTCAAATAAGTTCGTAGAGTTAAATCTTATAGGTTTCAATAAAATCAATAAAAAATAAAAGTTTAGTTATAGTTGGCAGCTCTGGAACAGCAGCAAAAATAAATCAATTTAGGATACCACCGATTATTATCATTGATGGCCCTACTAAAGTAAAATATCTGATTAATCTGGGTATTTGGAAAGTTAATTATTATTGTTTTTTATCTAAATTAGGGCCCAGCGAGAAAATATTTTGCTACTGGGAAACATTGAGAAGGCTGTAAATTTTTTTTAATATCGCTGCAACTAAATTTTCGCTATTAAAAATTAGTATTTTTAGCTTTTCAGCTTAGACTATGTAGACGTTTCCTTTTTAGATCTCGCCAATAATTTAAGCATCTTCAAACTGTCTGTAACTTGTGTCTGTACTCTTCAAATGTAATGATAATGTTTCTCAGAAGCTCAGAAGACCAAAACACATCTTGCGGTCACTACTCACTGTATGATTTACATTTCAATATTTTATCATTGAACATCACAGGGGATGTGAGGAAGAGTTGACGAAGTACAATTTCGGCAAATATGTAAGAATCCTTTACAAGAACTGTAGACACTAGACAGTGTTAGAATATTTTCAACAATAGGTATGAAATTGTTATCTCCACAAACTCTCTCGAGACATATTAGTGTTTTAAGTACTCCAGATTTTTCAATCATAATATATTATTAATTATTGTCATATCTATTTACATTTCTTTTATGCGGACATTATCGGATATATCTAGATTCCATTGAATCAACTTTTTTGGTATTAAATACCTATAGTTCCATTAATGTCAGCTCTCTATGTATCAAATTCAAGCTCAAGTTACCAGTTAAAAAAAAACAAAACTATTTTGAAAACCACCAATTTTTCAAAAATATTATCACTATACGTCACTCATAGTGTCTTCTGTTTTATCCTGAAATATGACTAAAACACTTTGTGTAGTAAGATGTCAAACAAGCTAGTTGCCAGTGATAAAAAAATTGTGACACATTTTAATGAGTTAATTGACATACATGAACTCCTTGAAACATGTTTAGACTTTATTATATTATAATTTTTTTTTGACTTTATTATATTTTATTATTTTTTTTAAACTAGCCGTTCCCTGCAGTTTCACCCGCGTTAATGGTCACTAGAGTCGTAGCGTGATATTACATAATCTATAACCTGCCTCAATGAATACTCTATCCAAAACAAATATATTTTTTTCGAATCTGAGTTATAGTTCCAGAGATAAGCGCGGTTAAACAAATAAACAATCAAACAAAAAACTCTTCAGCTTCATTATAATAAGCATAAATTTAGCCGCTACCTCCATATAAAAATGGTAAGGAGGCGATATTTCATTTACATTTTATGATCCTGAAAGATACTGTTACGAGCACTACCGTAGATAGCAAGGCAAGAAGATAGCAAGCCTGTCATGGTTTTTACAAATACATTTGCAATTATTAAAGGTGTATGTCCATATCGGCCTATGAATCAAAAGCTAAATTATGCAAACGACAAATAATATATTGTTTTTAGATAACATACCCAATTATTACAATCTTACGGACAGAATTCAATCTTAACATTTAAAAAGTGTTATCACGACTTCAAACGTTTCAGCGCCTCTTTAACACCAGTGTTGTCAGTCCTACAGTTTCAATAAAGGGTTACGGGTATTCCTTATAAGATGGTCCTGGTGTTTAGTTTGTGTTTCAAGTATATATCTAATTATTTTATGTAATGTATGATTGATGATCATTTTAATAATACTTTTGAATGTTGTTGAGAATATAAAATCATGAAGTAAAGTCAAAATAAAAATAATTATTTAAATAAATGCTAATAATTTTGTCAGTTGTTTTGATTATAGGGCTGGGAACACTAGGCGGCACTTGACATTTTGACAGTCAGTCAACAATGTTGACAAAACTATTATTATGTTTGAACATTATTGTGCTTATTTCAATTTAACTTGTGAAGTTTTCGTTAGACAATTTTAAAAACAATGGGTTGAAAACGGATTCGGACTCGTGTTGACGAGTCGATTCTTCAGAATGGAATGGATTGGTAAGTTGAATCTTTTGTAATAATACCACACGACCGAATTTTCATTCTACCCATATCTGGTTTTTGCAGAGCTATCTCATATTCTATTAGGTTACAATACCTGCCTAATATAACATCTACGTTTTGAAATGCTTGATTTTGACTTGATTTGTTTGCTTGATATGATCTCATTTGCACAACATGTTGGACAGAGGCTAGAGCAACAGAACCTGTTCCCAATGTTCCTCATTTGTGCTATAGATGTGCTCTTTGCCAAGTTTAATAATGATGACTTTGGATTCATTCTCATCAAGTAATAGCGATAAGACAGATACTAAACATTACATTACAACATACTCTTTCGATTAGAGGTGTGTATCTGATTAATGTTCTTAGTCAAAATAATGTGTTTTATTTATATTTAAATTATTTCCTTTTACTTTGAGGTTCGAGCATCACATTTAATTTACCATCCTTGTTAGCAAAGAGCTGATAGTGGTGCAAATACTATTCAACTGCATCTACCTCAATGGCTTCTGCAAGTACCACCTCCCATATGAATTGTGGTTTACATACTATAATATTAACATGATTAGGATATGAGACACCACATTGTACTTGACATAATTCTACAAAAAATTACAGCAACAGGTTACACCGCTAGTGGTGAGTAATAATTTAATTAATTCAAATAAATAGTACTTTCTTATTAATCTATATACTAATATTATAAACCTGAAGAGTTTGTTTGTTTGTTTGCTCGCTTGAACGCGCTAATCTCAGGAACTACTGTTCTTGGATAGCCCATTTACCCAGGAAGGAGCGGAGCAGTGACCATAAACGCAGGTGAAACTGCGGGGACGGCTAGTAAATTATAATATGGCAGATTACTACCATATTATACTACTAAGTCAAATCAGTATCTTTTTACTAATTGTCAAAACCTGAGGTTGGTCCCTTTTTATATGAAACAACTAGACATCACTACATGTTCAGTATTGTTCAGTGTTGTTGAATCGCTTACTTTGAATATGGATTTATTCAGTAAAATAAAGATTATCATTAGTTTAAGAAGAATAAGATGTTACATTGCCTGACTGTTGTGAAATTGAAATCATTTATTTTGAATATAGGAATCTTCCCAATATTAGAAGATTTACACTTTTATTACTTTAATAAAATAATTAAAATCATTATATATTATTTCAGGCAACTGCAACTGACTGTAAATGTGATGGCTGCTATTAATTAATTGGTCTTGAGTGGACAACTGCTACTGATAAGTGATTCTGTAAAATAAATAATAAATGTGTTTGCTCTAAACAAAATATTATTATTTTCTTAACTTCTGTATTGTTTTTTTTCCTCCTCTGCTGTTGTGAGGTCTGCTCCAGAACCTAATCCATTGGTCAGGAGGCAAACCAGGTAGCAGGTGCAGATGGCTTAGACCTGAAGGTCTTAGTGGCCCCTCGCACCCAACTTGAACTCTATCTTACTATTGATGGTAATAAAAGACAGGTATTATAAAAAGTTGTTTAGGTTCTACCTATTCCAACCTAAACACTAAATGCCCACCTAAGGAGGGTGAACAACATGATATTGAAATATTTCACATAGCAAAAAGGCTGATAAGTAGTCAACACTAACCATTTATTATATTCGTTATCAATTTCGTAGAATGAATTTGCAGTTGTTTTTAAGCTAAAAATACAGGGTAAAATATTACTTTTGTATATACATTTCCTTAAAATAAGTGACATTATTATACTAACATTGTGACATTATTATAACCTCAAAATCTGAATATATTTTCAATAATTATGAAATTATTGAAAGTGTAACTGACTTTCATTTAATATAAATCAAATGTAGTGTACATTAACCACACGGTAAGCATTTTATTATGTCTGCTGGTTCTTAGGCCAATAATGTACGGCAGGTGAACATTGTCTTTTCAAAAATTGTAAACATTCGTATAATGTATTATGTAGATATCAAATTAATATATTTTTGCTTACAAATTGTAATATAATTTACAAAATTTTGTATTCAGGTCATATTGCGCGCACCTTCACAAAATGCTAATAAGTTATTAAATGAAAAAAAATATTCCCTGGCGTCGATTAAAATCTCATCTTGTACAACTTTCTTTACTTGCCGTAATGCGTGAAACATTTAAATTTCAAATAACTCCTTGTTTTGTCCAAAGTCATTAGTAAGCGGCCCTCACTTTCCTTTTCGATCACCTATTGCCGCTGCGGCTGTTGGTTTTACGTTTAAACACAAATTAATAGATTCTACGTTGGGAAGATAATTTAAACAGTTAAAGGTATTCTATACGTACATTCCGTTGTTTTTATGCCCTTGAGTTTATATTTTATAGCAAAGCGGGCTGAATGAGGGAAAAGTATGGAGTTTTTTATTATCCGTGAATGTTGTGTTTGTGGATATCTTAAAAGTATATCATTGTGCACAAATAATCCCTTGCCTACTAACAGTTGTTAAAGTTGTTCAAGTCAAAGATGCAGTTGCAGATGCTTTAAAACCTTATACATTCCTTTATTGAAGAATCCCATAAGGTAGTACAAATAAGTAGGTACTCTCGCAACGCCAGTAGAAGTGCTAACACTTTCCCTCCTTCACGAAGCTCTTGCGACCATACCTACTCATTAGCAGGAATTACGATACTACTCTACTAATAATTTTTTTCTATGTCGAAGAATCCCAGTCGATTTGTTTTTAATTGAGCAGGTATCTATTGTGCTTTACTTTATTACAATTTTATTATAAAATTCTTATCAAAAATAAACTAATGTAAGACAGTAATTGGACAATAGCACTTCAAATGTTGCAGTCCTAGGAAACCTTAATTTCTACATCGGGTAAAAAGTCATCGTAGCTATGGTTCTCAACTCCTATTTTTGTACCGAACCAGTTGTATATTGATTGCAAACTTTATTTTAATGAATAGCCCCCAAAACAAGAAGTCTCATTCAACAGGCGCCATTGTGGTTGCACTATGAATAACATTATTCAAATTCACTTCTCTCATTATTTCGTGTCGCAGTCAACAGAGAGGGAGAAATAATATATATTTTGCATTTATGTCTGGATTGAATGGTTAGTTAAACACGTGTGACGGTTAGACTAACATTTTGGTTGTTTCAATAAAACGTTCTAACAATGTTTACTATATGCAGGTAGACCCCGATAACTACATCGCTAAGCTAATTTATACTAGGTACCGGAACTTTTGTAACAACCTGCTAAAGGAGGTTAAACGTAAATTTGACCAGCTTGAGCTTCAGAAAGCAAAGGGTAATCTAAAGGCCACTTGGAATATCCTGAAATCAATAAGTCATTTAAACAGTAAATCTGAAAACGGACGGGAGATCTTATGAATATGCGTGGAGATCAACGATCCTCAGTCCATTACATAAACAATTATTTTATTAATTATAAATGTCGGAGCCAACCTTACCCGGAATATACAAAGTAATTAAAGCCACGTACTACATGACTTCCATCTAAATAACTTAATTAATTCACAAGGTTACTCCCTGGGGTTATTGGACACTGATTTCTCCGAAATCGACACAATTATTTCTAGTTTAAAAAATAACTGTGCTGTCGGCTACGATGACATACCAGTAACAGTTATTAAATCAGCCCGACATGTACTAACACTAGCCATCACTCATGTCTGCCATCTTTGTTTGTCTAAAGGAGTATTCCCCGACGTCTTCAAGCTGGCCCTTGTATACCCCATTTTCAAAGTGTGTAGTGCTAGAGACCGTATTGAAAACTATAGGCCGATATCTATATTAACTGTCCTGTCAAAAGTGCTTGAAAAAGTCCTAAATAAAAGGTTACTATACTACCTAGAACACAATAATGCTCTAGCCCCTAATCAGTATGGTTTCAGGAAAAACAAATCAACTGAAGATGCCGTCTTAGACTTGACCAACTCTATTGTTGAAAATCTAGACACCAGAACTAAAACAATAGGCATTTTCTTAGACTTGGCCAAGGCTTTCGATACGGTCTCTACACATATCCTCTTGCAAAGTTTGGTGACTTTAGGAGTGAGAGACATTGCCTTAATTATTTTCCGCGACTATCTTAGTAACCGCAGTCAACGAGTCAAGGTGAAAAATTGCATAAGTAACGCTGAGAACCTCACTTGTGGCATACCACAAGGCAGCGTGCTTGGTCTCACGCTTTTCCTCATTTATGTCGATACACTCTGTATGCTAATACCAAATTGTAAACTACTAGCATATGCCGACGATACTGCCCTTATTATAAGTGGAGAGTCCTGGAGTAGTGCAATCCAACCCGCGGAAAATGCGCTTAAAATTGTTATGGATTGGCTTAATACCAATTTACTCACCTTAAATGTGACCAAAACTCGATACATAACTTTTACAGCAAACTACACAACTCAGCCAAGGACGACCTTTTTAAAAGCACACAGCTGCTCAACAATGTCACCTGACAGCTGTCAGTGTCCTTTACTTTAGAGAAATTTAAAAGTTAGGTACATGGGTGTGCAAATAGACTCTACCAAATTAATGTTTCCTATAAAAAAACTTAGAAATGTCGTTGACACTTTGCAACTAAAAAACATATATTTTGCATTAGTACAGTCTCTCATTACATACTGCATAGTAGTCTGGGGAGGAACTTTTAAAACGTCTATGCTTCGACTCGAAAGAGCACAGCGTGCTGTCATAAAAGTAAACTGCAAATAAACCTTTCCGTTACCCCACCATACAACTATACAAAGACATCTCAGTACTAACCGTGAGGCAGCTCTGTATACTTCAAACTATCCTACGTAAAGATACATTACTCTCTTATGTTCGCCCACAGGCTGACAAACGCCGAAAGTTGCACGTTTGTCCGGCTTCTAGAATCAAAACTTCCGTGGCGGGCCGACACTTTCAAAATCTTTACAACAAATTAAATGAAAAATACGATATATTTTCTTTACCCAAACACGAATGCAAAAAAATGCTAATAGAAGGCCTTCAATTACTTACCTACGAAGAGACTGAGAGACTTCTTGAAAGTGAACCCTGAGCCATCAGGTACACGCACACACTTCACTACACAACATACACACGCACACACTTCACTACACAACATACACTTGCACACACACCCTTACTCACCCATCCACTCACGTATATATACACATACTCACACTATTATTTTGTTTCTATTTCCAACAATTATATTAATTAATCTTTTTAATTTTAATGGTAAGACAAACTTTGTTATGATATGATATGATAATGATATTAAAATTTGTCTATGATAAATTTATTTTGTCAAACACCATGGAACTCGTCTCATTAAGGTCCAACCTGTACAGTAGGGGATGGCGTCGGTGTCTGTCACACAGTTTTTACTAGCTCAGACATCGTCGTTTAACTCTATCGTTTATGTAAAGAATCAAACATTGTACATTACATATTAGATTAAGATAGATCAGCTGTACCTCGTTTAATTGAATGAATAAATATTATTATTATTATTACTATATTGTGGCAACCCTGTGTGCTTTATTGTTGTAGTATGAGAATTATTACAAATCCTTGTATTTTGTGGTGATTTTCCGTTTCAGATCCTATACTTTGAGTGAGATGGAGTGCATATATTCCACTCTTATCGACCTAACGTGATTATAAGAATAAACATCCTATTAACGAATAACGCCGCGTTCCAATAAACAAGAAACGATTCGTTTTGCTAACGGACGGTAAAATTTTCCTTGAAAATTCAATGAAATTTTACCGTCCGTAAGCAAAACGAATCGTTTCTTGTTTATTGGAACGCGGCATTAGTCACCGAACGAATCCCATAAACGAAAAGTTTTCATCATCATCACTCATATTTTGGAGATACCTTAAAGGTCCAAGTCATCTTCTGGGTACGATGAGGCTTCTATTTATTCTAAAAGATAAAAATAGTTCTTCATATTATTATATAGTTATTTCAGAGCGGCTTACTTACACCCGTGATAGTGAGATGACCAGATGGGTTTACTTGTATAGTGCTTTGAACTTGTAGGATATTCATAATGAATAAACCTCTGTCTTCTGTTCATGACATACGAACTTCTAAACACACTAAACACATATTAGATATGTAATTCGGGACTAAGTCGCGATAATATTTAAAAAGTACAATACACTTTACACATCTGTGTCATTGTTCCCAAAATTAACGTCATGTCATGTTCACACTACGCACAGATTACACACATTAGTTGTCTACACGTGTCAACTTACGCATCATAACCCAGCAAGACATTTACCCCAATACTCAAACATACCATTTATTGGTATTGTGACCTTGTACTATATTAGAAGTAATTTACAAGCAAATACAAACTTGTTTGTTTATTTCTTTGTTTACTTACAATACTTTATTTCGTACTTTAAGAAACAACTTTTTGCCTTTCATTTTATTTATTCATTCATCCGCACATCACAATCATTATAGACGAAAATATTCAGTAGCCAAATTAATTGTGTTTATTTTATTATACATGAAAGTTATGGAAAGAAAATTCGTAGAACTTATCTCTTGAAACGAAGCCTTCTGACAGACATGAATATTGTACACAGTGTGACAGATATGTCCAGAAGTGGGTTTCGCATTTAATTTTGTTGAAAAAGTTGGATTGCTTTTTCATCTTAATAGCTGTAGTAAGTATTGCGGTAGTGGTTAGAATGGACTCTAAATATTTTACAATGAATGAGGCATACAAGCAAATAGCACGGGCAGCCTGTATCTTACATAGTGTTCTGTGCTAACATGAATAAATCGGTTTTTCGCACATATTTACATATGATGGCATTTTTTTTTATTATTTCTTAAAAACACGGATAAAAGTAAAGGGAATAAACATTTATATTTCTCAACTTATTAAGATTAGTTCAGATAAAACACTGCAACATCAATTACAGTGTTTTGTCAAAACACAGCTCACGGTTTTGTCGTCCGCCAGCTAAGGATATTTTGTCATAACAATCCCGCGCGCATTTGACTGAACTTATTAATGTCGTTATTTGTAGTTATTTTACTAATAGATTGCATTGAAAACACTCGTGTAGTGATCATTATTTTTTTTATTTGTTGTTAAAAGTACATAGAATAAGTGAAGAACGTAGCAAAGTAACTTTTAACTTAGAAAATAAACGTTATCAACAATGTCCCACCACACAACAAATTCATCGGTTAAGGCAGCATGCAGCATGATCTGAGAGGACATCACACACCGAAACACGCTTTTCCTGAAGGATATTTTTTCTTTATTTTTTTTTTTTTTTGATAATACTTAATAATAACTCCACACATCTCACACATGGACGTCTGATTCCAAACTAGGCAGAGCCTGTACTATGGTAACCAGATTGCTGATAAACATACTTATAAATTTCTAAATACATACATACTATAAATAAATTACAACCAGACACAGAACAAATGATCGTCCTCATCACACAATTTTTGTCCTGGGTGGGAATCGAACCCAAGATCACATTACATTATAAAACATGCACCATACTGGCGTTATGTACCCCGGTAACTATAATGTTAACAAACAAATATGAAGATTACTTAAAGTATTGGCTAGACAACAATGTGCGAAAATGTTCATGGACATATTTCAATAATGTACCTATATAAGAGAATGAACCTATCCGCAGCTGAACCATCTCAGGATAGTTGCGATATCTGTAACAAACACAAATCTGGTCACCCTGACAATGATTTCACTACTCATGATTGCAATGCTTGTGGCTGTGATGCATATGATTATTTTCCAGAACACATTCAAAATAAGAACAAGTCACGCCAACACCTCAAACAAATAGAAGATTTATGCATGAATATTTTATGCAAAAAATAATTTGTATGCCTTTACCTTCTGACGACGAAGGCATATTATTTTTCAAGAAAACTTGTTTTATTTAATGAAACATTTGCTCAGCCGGGCAAAAATAAATTTGCAGTTTGTGTTTTATGGCACGAAGATGAAAGTGGGCGAAAAGCTTTTAATATTGCTAGTGCTTATGTTAACTTTTTGCTGAAGTTTTGCAGAGATCCAAAGCACGTTTATTTTTTTTTGTATACAACAGCACAGCTCAAAATAAAAAAAGGTTTTTTTCTTAGCTTTAGTCCAACTGGTCAACGATCCATCGACTTACATTGAAGTAAATATTATTGAATGTTTAGAACCAGGCCATACATACATGGTTACCGATCAGGTATGCGCTAGCATAACTAATAAGCTAGCTTAACAGAACAGGAAAGCCTATTATTTTCAAGATAACGTTCAACGAATTAAATTGGTTTTGACTCATGAAGATATGTTTTTATTTGAAAATGATAGTAAAATTAAGTAAAACATACAAAAGTTCAAAATAGTTAAATTTAAAAGAGGTGTTCTGTCACTATTTGCTAGGGTAAGGGGGTAATATAAATAAATGCCTATAATTCTACGGAAATAAAGTTTAAAAATAAAAAGCAGAAAATATTATGAATAAATCATTGAAAGATAATAAAAGTCTTTTAAATGAAATTAAGAAGCAAGAAAATCTAAGAGGAGTATGTGAAATTAAGGAAATGGAACTTCTTTGAAGAATTAGTGGTGTCTATCGTCGCTGAGTTATCTTCTGAACAAGATGTTGATTTTTGAATTTTAAATTGACTAAACAAACAATTTTTTACGATGATTAGAACACACAAAAGCTTTAATATTTTTTTAGCGTTTTATCTCACGCGCACGCGCACACACACACACACACACACACGCACACACACACACACACACACACACACACACACAGGCACGCACACATATACACGCACATGCAGTACGCCGGGGGCGATGTTGATTATATTACCATAGTACAGGCTCTGCCTAGTTTTGGATTAGACGGCCAAGTGTGAAATGTGTCAAGTTATTATTATTCTCTTTATTCACATAAGTTATATTTATTCGCACAAGATTAAATTAAATGTCCGTTATAATACTGTTTGCACAGGGAATAACAAACAGGTAACTCTAAATTTATATTTACACCTCTGCATTTTTCATAATACGGTTCTTTTATACAAAGCAGTTTTATGTTTTAAAATGTTATCGGTATGGATACACCTGTCTGATGTTAAGCTTCTACTATAGTAATTTTTATACCGTTTTATATGATTTTTGTATTATTTGCGTTTTCAACCGTAAAAGAAATATTTTTTTATATGTCACTGAGGTTATAAATAAGCGTAGCTAAGCAGCGATACGGTGCAGCATCACGTAAATGTGGTGTGCATTGGAACTTCCAGGAAGATAAGCGACAATGCAAAGCGTATCAGTGGACAGACGGCATCAACTACACATTCTTATTGACATTACAGCGCCTCAAGGAGCTCTCTAAATCCTATAAATACCCAAGACAAGCTGTTGTTTGCCTTGGGTATTTATAGGATAAAGATGTTATCTAGCTTGTTATTTAAGCAACGATTAACTAGAATCTGAATATTTTTTCTCAAATGAGTTTAGTATTTCCGGGCTGGGGGAGGTTCCCGCCCCGGGACGCAAATTCAACCCTGGTGATACAAATGTTTTGATCAAAATCTCGAATTTTTAGTGAATGAATGAATTTTTACTACGAATATCTCATTTTGTCTTATAAATAAATGAGGCTGTTCACGCACATTATGCTAAAAATCTACATTATTCCTGGAGGCTGACATCACTTTTCGGCACCAATCAAATCACTAGAACATGATGTGATAAACGAGTCGTACAATTGGTCAAATATTGTTCCCTACCCCCACTATCCCTAATCGATGTGAAATTTTAATTTAAAAATATAGACACTCCAACTTGGTTTTTACAACGTTACACTTCTTTCATTCTGAAATCCTAGAAATTAAAAAGGAAAGGGCATCTCCCGGTCAGTACACAGGCACTACGAACTTATATAAACTCAAGTACCGACAGTCAAATCCGGCACAGAGGCATTTCACGTTCACGCTTAAAGAGTCAAACAAAATTTACGATAGTTGCTGGCTTGTGTGTGGCTAGTTCCTTGAGCTGCCAACCACTACAGGAAAGGTGCACGAAAGTTAAGTTTCTTTTGGATGAAGTTTAAAAATTTTGTAATGTAGGAAGTATCTGTTTTCGTACGTAAGTATTAATGCCACGCAATTTAATGATTCATTTGCGTGATAGGCTCATTAGGCACATAATCCCCGCGTCACGGTTATCAATCACTGCTATACCTCCCTCTGTGGTACACGAAACCGTTTTGCTATGGTGTGATGATTGGAACATTGGACAAAAAAAATGTTCAACTAATTCTTTTTGCTAATTCTTCCAAGGATCATACTTTTTTTGGTGTCTTAATATCTTCTTATTAAAACAGTGCACAATTAATGAAAGAATTATTTTTATGTGACAATTTGCATTCCTCCATAACTATAATTCTTTTAATTAGATTTTGATTTAGTACTGGATATAGAAAAGCCATATCAATGTTCAAGTTGTAGAAACGTTGGAGAATTATTTATTTACTCACATTTGTACATATATCTGACCGGGTAAGTAGAGGTCTATTCAATTAAGTTTTACTAGCTTCATATTATTTGGATCGAAGCAATCGGAGATCAACCTATTGCCGTCTAGCGTTCACGTTGCTACACTTCATGCTTCTCAGAATTTCCTTACAGAAAACTCAATGACAATTCAATTACAGCTAGAATAGAACCCAAGACGCAAATATAACCTCATGGTATAAATTTAGTGTATTTTTTAGTTAAAAACTGTATTTTTTTGTTTCAGCTTTTCAGTACTCTCTCATAGCTTAACTCATCGAGTAGTAAATTTCCCTTAATTAAAAATTGCATTAATTCCCACCTCAACTCATAACTATTGAAGTAGGTAGCCGCGAATGTTCGCAGAAACTTTTCACTAACTTGCTCTGAGTCAACGACCTCGAAACTGCCAACTTAGCCTAGACGCTTTATTGCCAGACTACAACCTTATCGTGCTCAGCTTAATGCATCTTAACCCTAATCACTATTATTTCTTCCTAAACCCATATACTTTAAATATTTTATGTGCAAACGGTATTGAACTCTAGTTCTAAAAATATAGAACCTAATTTTAAATAAGTGGTAACACAATTATAAAATTGTTTAATGACAAGAGAAAATGAATTTTAAATTTATATGAATAAGTTGTACATTTGAATGATAGCTTAGAAACTGTAGATCAATAAGTCGCCAAATGCAAGGTTTGCAATAAGTCCATTGCAGCTTTCTTCATATTTGACAAGACTTATTGAAACAGACTGGATTGTTTTGCAGAAAACCTTTACACTTTATTTTATTGTTACAAGTCTGGACAAAAGTTAATTAATTTTTTATACTTGAGCCCTGAGGTCAAGATAACATTTTGTTTGAGCCATTTAACTAACACAAATTTGAAATGTTTTTTGTTACTTTAAATACAAAACATGATAGTTATCTGAAGAGGAAGGCCACTGTACATTATTTTCCGAATTCGGTAGTTCCTTAGCCCTACAGAAGACCAAAAAAGAGCGCTACTACCATGTGAATGTAGTGAGAT
Source organism: Callimorpha dominula (assembly GCA_949752705.1). Taxonomy (NCBI): domain Eukaryota; kingdom Metazoa; phylum Arthropoda; class Insecta; order Lepidoptera; family Erebidae; genus Callimorpha; species Callimorpha dominula. The sequence goes on from OX456996.1 coordinate 25,984,607, forward strand.
ACACAATACTATACAAGTAATACTTACTATCGAGAAAAAAAACAGAAAAATGTTAATCTTGCGCACCGTGGGTTCCGTAAGCAAACAAAGTTGTATGCAGATAGTAGGTTGTGCTTGGGAATCGATTCTCGATGATGTTTGTCAGTTTTTTTCCGAAAACAATCTTAATTTGCAGTTCAAAAACTTCTTTCCCAAACATTGATATACGACAAACTCAACTTTCCAACCGCAAAATATAAGTAAGCAAGCACAAAAATATTTTTTTTTGTGTTACATAACAACAAATTAACGACGGATTTTTTTTATCCTTTACTTGTGCCACAGAATACATAATAGTACAGGTACTTGTGCTGTGAGACCTTGCTTCTTACTAAATTTCATGATTATATGTCAATGGGAAGTATCTTGTAGGTTTTTGACTTACCTTTTCTTTTTATACTACGTCATTGGCAAACAAGCATACCTGATGGTAAGCAGTTACTTTAGCCTATGGACACTTGTAATTGGGTTTAACTCAAAAATGTTAAAATTTGTTAAATTATAAAGCTTAAATGGCCATATCTTTTGATTGTGTTAACTAAGAAGCTTGTTTTTTATAGCTTTAAGGCACTACAGACATATGTAAGTATTTAATGTTATTTTCAACTTGATGCTTCTACGAGTGAGGAAAAAAATCGTGACATGCATGCAGACAGACAGACCACAAAGTGATCTCAAAAAGTTTCATTTATTCTTTCCGAGGAACAAAATCCTAAAAAGTGGAAGAAAGTTGTTTCACAGAACACAATAATAACCCCAGCAGCAAAACTCATTAAACTACCTGTTACCTGTCGAAGTATCAGGTAAGTAAGAAAATACCTAATGTATTTTAGCATCGAGCCGTATGTTGACGTGCATTAAAAGTTAGAAAACACAGATTAACAAATATTTTTTCCAGTTTTTCAGTAGTTTTTAATCTTCTTATGAAACAGATTAGCCACCGTTAAGTCTTTTCATTTATAAAGAAACTCCAAATAAACAGCTAATCTTATAATCCGTTCTTACAAGTGATGGCCTCTCCCGCCGCACAATACTAATCCATTATTTTTCCATCACTCCCCAAATTGGAATATAAATCGTTTCTAGCCAGTGCCACCAACTCAGACCATTTCCTGTAAAAAAAGATAGAATTTACGTAAAGGCGGTTGTTTATGGAGAAAATAATTGCAGTTTTTCACTTTTGTCTCTAGAAGTCAAAGAGTAAGTTGTAACTTGTTGTATTTTGCGTGTGTACTCGTATATAACAGAGTTATACAAAAATAGAAGTAGGAAAGTAAATTTATTAACGATTTGTGATTAAAAACTCGATTCGATTTGGAATTAGACTCGAAAAACGTTACTTAAATTCTCTGTATAGGAACAAGTTGCTTCTATACGGAAGATTTACCTAATGCCGCAAGTTGGGAACAAATAATTCCTAACCGATGACGGGGAAATCAGAGAGGAGTTTGCGCTTTGCAAGTTCGCTGAATCGGCGCGGCGCGGCTCGAGCGTAGATGACGGTCTTATTTCCAATATCCGCTCAGCCACTTAATAAGTCTTTGTCGAATATCCTGCGAATAAGGTCAGGGGATTATTCTTCATTCTTTGTAGAGAGAGCATTTTTAAATGACTGCTCGTTAAATTTTGAAAGTAATTATTTTGTGAATACGTCAAGATTATCGATTAAGATTATATATTGGTTTAAGAGTGATGGTGGATTACAATCAAAGTCCCAGTATTAATATCCCAATATTAGTACTTTTAATATACTCATAAAACACATCGTCGCCTATACCCCTGGCGTTGATGTATTATCAATTTTCAACTACACAAGACGCACGCATGGGGTATCCAACCGGAATAACTCATCTATATGTGTAAATAAGTACCCAGTTTCTATTATAAATTATATATATATATAGTGGTCTAAAGATAGCTTTCAATATTAATCAATCTTTGGACAACAATATTCAGGATACGCTGCGGAGCAAGTGCGAACATATGAAACTATCCTCACTTAATCACACTCACTCAACCGTATTGGCTACAAATACTGGCTACTATCAAATCTAGAGTAACTTTGGCTGCAATATATAGGATACAAAATCAAACACAAATATATTTGCAACCTGTTATTGCTTTTCGTTATACCAAACGTGGCAGATAATTCCATATTTTTGTTTCGGTCAACAAAGGAGTAATCAAAGTTTTTGTATCACTAAACTTTCGGTACACACCCGGGGTTTGATTGTTTTCTTTATTTAGGACTGAGCCGCCATTTAAACTGTCAACACGGTGACTCGGTTAAATAAGGTTTAACAAGACTGACCCACAAAAACCGGGAGTTTGACACTCGGTGAATGAAGCTGTCGAGGGGAACGTTCAATTACCTTGACGCTCAAACGATTTAATCCGAAGTAAATTGGACCAGTGAGAAATATAATAACTCCACATCCCTTCTCAGTAAAATGAAAGAACAAAAAACCTTTTAAACTTTGGGTTATACACGCGCATAGCTTACTATTTATTTTGTTGTTTTTGGACCATCGACGTTAATTGCTTTAAGGATTAGACTACCGCTGTTAAAAAACAAAGGTCTTATTGGATAAGTCTCACATTTGTCTGTCGATTTCCCAGAGATTAATTACTCCGACTTATGCAATGTAAAAGTATTTTTTTCCGTTATTATACTCTATCAAAATGTTTATTTTCTTTTCGACAGTTCGATAAGTATTCAATTAGTGGTGACCTTAATGTTTCCGATTCGATTAAAATAACAATCGTTTTATTTAAGAGGTTTTAATGGATTAAAGAAATGTTAAAAGTAAATTTTAGTTAAAAATACTGAACTCCTTTATTAAACGATATTACCCACTTTTAGTATTTTATACATAAGAACTGATTATGAAAGTCAATGAGGACTCGAGCGATGAATCTAGTTGGTATCATCTTTCATTTGTTTATTACTTTAAGTTTGAACTTGAATTTCAAAGCTTTGGTATTATTTATTGCAAATGCAATCAAATACAACTATTCATAACTAAAGAGACTGTTTATACTGATTTAGAGGTAGTTAATATCGATTTACAAATCTAATATTTATAGAAAATATAAATATTGCAGAAACATTTTTTTTCATCACTACGTAGAATAGAACGTAAGGGAGCTTGTCCCCCACCGCTGTCACCGGGATGATGTATTTCTTACATCTTTACATACTCGTACATCTTCAACTCGGCTTGAAGTGCCGGTGATGGCAACGATGGACAAGCGCCCTTACTTTCTCAAACAACTGTCAGAAAGAAAATAAACTAATGGGCAGAGTGTTAGTAAAATAGTGGATTTAAACAAATTCTGGTTGTGCGACTCAATTTCGGGAGGCAAAAAAATCAAGGAACAGAACTAGTTATTTAGGTAAATGTAAAATTGACAATTTACTATTATTGTCACGAACATTGGTATCAGCTTACAGCTTAATCTTATCCAACCCTGCAAAACGTGCCTGTGGTAACATAGCTGAATCACGCTGATTGCTTGATCCACGAGAACCCTTAATATGTTACGAATTCGTCACTGAACGATCTGATCGCATGATAAAAACATAACTGATTTTGCAATTAAATACTTGTAACGCTGATAATGTTAGCTTACATTATCAGCGTGGTCAGAGGACATTTTGTCACAAGCAACAGAAGCTACGTACGAATCACATTGTTTTAGGTAACGTGACCATAAGCTGTTTATATACTACCTCTCATTGAATGTTGTGATAGAAAAGAAAAACAAAGAGAGCAATCGATAGAAAACGTAACGTAAACGTAATGCCGGATCCACACGTTTGCCACTTGCCACAAACTACAAACTTCTACAAACGTTTGGCTTGATTTTCGGAATCAAACATCGCCATCCACACACTTGCGAGTGCGTTAATGTGTTCTGAAGAGGCAAGCATGACGGACATCGAGCTTGTGTCGGTCATAACATTTGGCCTATTTAAAATTTTATTGAGCTGATTCCATGCATAATTTACATTATGTTTATCTTTATGACTGTTATATTTCGGATTCCAAATACATGGTTTTCACAAAGCTGCCTGCTTTGTGAAAACCATGTATTTGGAATCCTTTGAGAAAGTGTAAAGTTTTTGGATAGACGAATTACTCATTTATTTTAATTATTGCGCAGTAAAAACAAACGGTAAGGACATACACGTCTAGTCGCAGGCAGGGCAGGCATACTAACGACTACACACAAACATGTACAAGCTTCCTTTGATGTATGACACCACTGTAACTACGTAACTTACGCATATCTTCTTACTATAGATATGGCATAACAGATTCTTCATTAGTGTTTCGTTCTAATATAATATGTATGTATAATAATACACAACAAAAGTAAAAGAACGCGTTAAACGGTGACTATGTTTCAAAAGGAAATATTCCTGTGTAGTCTTTCTACGTCGGACATTTATCGATGTGCCGGCGATCTGGGATATTTTATTCAGCGTCAAGATACGAGTATGTTGTACAATTTGTACGGAACACCACCAGCATTCGCGGCGATACGGAACGAATTCCGAATACCCGCTGAATGTGAATCGTTTTGATGTTGTTATTTGAGGTATTTCACGCTTCAGAGATGACAAATTGGTGGGTGGTGTATATAAAAATGTAAATATTTACTTTTTTATTTGTTTTGTCACGAAAATTTTATGTAAGGTTTTGGGGTTTTAAGTATTGAAGGACGGAGTTTTGTTAATTCGGAAAAAAATTGCCAGTAAGGCTGATAGTGCAATCTGTTTCGATTACTTAAATTTCTTAACTATTGCTTGAAGATCTTTAGGAATTTTAGGTAAAGCTAAAGTTTTGATTATGTCCCTTCCCATCAGTAAGTTGCTACTTACACAAAATAAACTATAATCATAAATTTAAAATGTAAAATACTGCCGACTTGAAAATCCCTTCAACGATTAAAAAAGAGCTGATGATCTTCGAAAAGCATAACAGATTTGCTGCAGACACGTCAAACTTATTCTTGCGGCGCCATCTTTTTGCGTAGGGGGTAAAATATTTATTTTATAGTTATAGAACATATGCTGTACTTGTACGGTTGAGATTTAGGCGTAGGCATATGACTAACGTCCGATTTCTGAAAGGCTGACCAAACGCAAAATTTAATTAATCGTATGTTAAATCACTTGTCAAATACGATTACCACTTGAGTGCCTGAAAGCATGATTAAGCACTTTGAATTGATCATCCGAAGAGCCGGGAGCTGTCGAATTTTACTCCAAAATCTTATGTCAAACGTCTTTCGAATGATCAATGAAATTTATCACAGATTAGTATTTTTTTATCAACGTTTAAGAAACTCTGTTTTGTAACACCATTGTTAACTTGACGCATCTGTTAGTTGTACAATATTTTGATCAGCCTTTCAGAAACCGGGTGTATATGCGTTTTGTTTAGCAGGTTGAATTTCTCAAATATAATTTTGACACTTGCCGACGTCAGCCCTTGTCTTGATCTATAACAATTGCTGGTTTCCTTCTGCTTTATCTTTCGTTTCTACCGAATTAAGGCAGTTTTACGACAATAATTTTGAATAAAAATTAATGAATGCAAAGTTTTTTAAATCAACTTGTCATTTATTATTATCGTTTTATAATAAAATCAGTGCTTGTTTTTGCACAATCGTTGACAACAGTCTATTTTAACTGTTTTCTTAAAGCATGTTGATGCTGTTGGAATGAGCAGTTGGTAGAACATCGTTCACACTCCCCTTTGAAGTATTAATGCTCACCGTTTGTAGTTGAAACATAAATCTTTCACAGTAGCATGCATCATAACACAGTCAAAATAGATTATTACACAAAATACTGCTGAAAAATCAGGATTTAATTAATTCAGTCCGGTTAAGATATAATAATAAAATTGTGTCTTTTAAGTTTCTATATCAAGACAGTCAAGGCGTGAAAGCACAACAAACAAACTCATTTTCACATTTATATTAGTTAAGATTCTATTAATTATACGTTATGATAAATAATTATTATATTTTTAAATCAGTGCATTATGACGTCATAAGGAATAAAATCTTATTTATTGAATTTTCATCCCTTTGTATTCTGTCCAACCAGACCTTAACGGTCAAGTGAGATAATTGGAACTAGTCCAGAGATTTGCTGCAAAAATTACCATATTGTGGGTGGCCCGAGAACCTTTGCAAAGGAAAAGCCTTTCTTCTAACAGATGCATTTAAGCCATTAAAAGCTCCCTAATACTATTGCTACTGTATATCAACGAATTTTTTTCCATTAGAGCAAAAATTTACTTTTAGAGGAATCGACTCGTAGAATTATTTTTTTTAACGTAACCCCGTTTCAACAAAATATTCACCGAGGAAAATCCAATTTACCTACCCTCTGAAAGACAATAAAATATTCTAGGTACGCATAATTATCTATGAGAGGTCTGGCAATCTGCGGAAGGTAGTCTTACACCTAAACAAGCCGTAAACAAATTGGGAAGCTTGAATACTGATGTGCATATTTGATACATCGTTGGACGAATGCAACTGCATGATTCCGCGATCGTGATATGCTATTCCGGCAACATCACGTTCCTTGCACATGAGGCATAAACAACTCAGCTCTAGCGTTCGGCAGTTGAATACATTGAAAGATCGTTACCAACAAAATGATAAAGTACGACATGTACCGGAGAAGTCACGTCACCATCGAGTATAAATGATCGCGTTTCCAATATTCAACCATATAGATTGGTAAATACAAATTCAGTTGAATGATTGAGAGATCCTCAATTGAGTATCCTTCAAGCTACATTACACGTCTATGTTGGGCTTCTCAATGATAAAAAATGTTTCTGTGTCTCTTCTGTAACAGTGGACGAAATGGCAGACAAACATGCTAGTCCTGAAGACACACATGGTACTAGAAAAAAATTATAATCTGCTGGGTTTTATGATCGCCATCAAATTTGACATCCAAGAGCTGCACTGAGTTGGCTCTCCTAAGGGGGTTCAACGCGACAAATATCTATTTAAAAAGTGTTTTATATCTATCTAAATATATCTATCCAGGTACCAAATATTTTATCAAATAGCAAAAGTTGCAAGTACCTATTTGATTTGCATGTATACCTTTTGTACTTAGATACGCCTGGAATTGTATAGCTAGAAATGGATTTTTCTAACCGTGATCGCGATCCTAAAATCCGATACCTTAAGATACCGGTATCCTGGTACACAACGATAAATGCACGGTGCACGACTGATCATGTGCTGTTATTGCCTATGTTTATGCATGTAGCAATATATATACTATTAGAAATTGCCTACACTCTTCATAAAAGGGGTAAAATCAATAAACATAGAAAGCATCTGTCAATTTGTGTAGCCGGAATTGAGTGAGCGTTCATTGTTATATATAAATATTTAACTCGAACATTTTAGAATAAGCTGAGTGGCGTGTTACTGTATTTGTAAATGTATCTACTGCGTAGTAGCTGGATGATTAAGTGATGTTAAAGCTCGTTCCGGGCACGTCACGTCAACCGCACGTGATGTATAAACGATCATGCGCCGTTCGATACTGAACTTTTCGTATAACATTTGGGAAAGAAATTCAAATTTAAAATACACCTTTTTGTGTTCAAGTTAACTTAAACATGAACATAACAATATTGGAACAAGAACTACAGCTACTTATCACATCGCGAAGTAGAGGTAAGTTTTATCA